>OY720106.1:11625476-12225476 GCA_963082835.1 Leptogaster cylindrica
CAATAGGAATACTAAATAGGACTAGGCAAATTAAGAAGCAACAGCATAACATAGGAATAGCATAAGGAATCACGTGAATAATTTAGGACTACAGTACTGATTTCATAGCAATAAGAGAATTGTAACTAATTAAGAATGAGATAGTAAAGGATATATTATACCATGTCATTAATAAAAGTAAAAACAAAGATAAGACCCAGAACGCAGAACAACAAATAAATAAAAAAAAAAGGGGGAAGGTGTGAAGTGCAAGTGTAAATGCTAAAAACATAAAATAGGTCCACTGCCCGATAAATTGCATGACCAGGTCAAATAGCATGTGGAAACATGCACTGAGCAACCCGATCAGGGCAAGCACCAAAAACTGACCTACGACTACGGTCAATGCTTCGATGCATGCAGGCACGGCAATTTAGTAATTGTAAACAGATGCGCTGACCGATCGGCTCAAGTGCATGAATTCTTGTGTGTCAGCACTTGACCGAACGGGGAAGTTATGAGCGCGTAGTAATTAGTGCGATCATCGATGATTGCCTAAAATTTATGCGGGTCAACATGTGGACGCACTTCAAGCACTTTCGTAACACCCAAAGAAATGCGATCAATGCAGTGATTGCGGAAAATGCGTGATTGGGTCATAGTTAAGAACTAGGTAGGTTACGAGTAAAATTTAGGAATGTATTGGTAGGGGAATTAGTATAAATAGTCTAAGGGATTTTTAATAAACAGAGCGTAACGAACTAGACGTCTTTCAGTCAGGAGCTATAGCTGTTTAGCTGCTCCTCCTAAAAACATCCTAGTAATCTCTTGGAACTACAGCTTTCAAAGCTGCTCCACCCTAGAGCTAAAGCCTTTGCGGCTGCTCTCCACCCTGTCTTTAACACCAGCAAATTAAAGTTACTACAACAGCTTGTATTAAGCTCAATAAATTAAATTACAGTGGGGTGTAGTATTATATACGAACATTGCATATGGAATCCAGGTGTCCCATGTCTGGGGATCCCGGTTCACATAATGCCTCAAGTATTCGGCCAGGGTGCGGTGGCTTCGTTCTAAAGCTCCATTCGTCTGAGGGTGATAGCCTGTTGTTTGCAGTTTCCGGATTTTGAGGAGATTGCAAACTTCAGCGAACATCCTGCTTAGAAGATTTGCACCTTGATCGGTTAAGATCGACTCTGGAGTTCCATGGCGACAGATCATATTCTCTACGTATGCCTTTGCGATTGTGTGTGCCTCCATGTCAACTAAAGGAATGGCCTCTGTCTACGACAGCAATATCGACCGGTCATCGACCAGCCGTTTTCGACACTTAGCCGAATTTCTCCATTCGACACCGGGGAAATTCGAGCGCCAACATTCCTGATTCCAGCAATCCAATTTCCACAGGTCACCACCCTCCGAATGCAAGTCAGCGTTTAGGGCTGGAATGCGTCCATCGATCACCGATTGAGACGGATCGAAGAAATCAGTGGTCAACGAACGGTCGATACCCGCACACCTGGCGAGACGGCGTCATCCTAAACAGAACTGAGTTTACCGCGGAATTTTAACTAACCTTAACTTTGTATTGTAATTTGTACCGTTTAGTATATTCTCTAGTGTAATTTTAAATAAATAATTTGTTATTGGGAAGGTGTCGCGTTTCTTTAAGTCCGCTCCGTGTCAATCGATTAGTGATTAGGGTTTTCCAGATCTCCCACCAGGACAAGGAGACGAATCTACGGCAGCACGAGACGAGACGAATCTATTCACGTTTGATTGAACCCGTTAAACGTATCGTATTATCATGCCAAATCCAGAGGCTAAGCCAATTATCACCTTGGTCAACGCGCAAATGTCGCTGATCGAACAAATGGAAAAATTTATCAGCAAAACCAAAAAGATCGGTACCCCCAAAAGAACTCACGGCTATTATGTCGGTCGAGTAAACGGTAGGCACGATCTTTGGCAACGGTTTCTTACAAACGAAGACCAAATAGCCCAAGTCAAAACCGAAACCGATGCCGCATTACCCTATTTCAAAGATGATCTGTTCTCTATTCAAGAGAGCCAGTTTTACGAGTTCAAGGGCGATTTACTTGAAAAAATAAAAGCACTTGAAAGCACGCAAGCCCAGAATGATCCAACTACCTCTGCCCCAGCAGCGGCAAATGATAGTTCGACGTCTTCTTCGCAAACAAGCTTACCTCGTATTACATTGCCAAAGTTTTCAGGTGATTACACTGAATGGGTCAGTTTTCGAGACCTCTTTGTGTCGGTGATTCATGAAAACCAAAGGTTGGAAGCTGTGCAAAAGTTTCACTACCTGAAAACTACCCTTACCGGTGATGCTGCAAACGTCATTAAACAGTGCAGCATTACCCAGGCCAATTATGCGTCTGCCTGGAAGGCATTGACGGATCGGTATGAGAATAAAAGAGTACTCGTTGATTTGACCTTGAAATGACCTTGATCCTTGACTTCAAGGTAAAAGGCAAGGTCACCGCTAGTTAACCCTTGTGGTACTCTATAACTTTTGTCCGAAACATTTTTTCCTAGGATGCGTAGTTATCGAGATATGTGAGTACGTCTATTAAAATGAAACACCCTGTATCTCTAAAACTGGCCATTTTTTGAAGTTGCGCCCATGGGAACTTTTGATCAGGATGTCCTGAAGTACAACATACTAAATTTTCAGTCGATTTGACTGTACGCACTTTTCCATACAAAATGTGCGGGGTCCTTTACCTTACAACCGAATTACCCTCGAACGTCCATTCCAGGCAGTGAGAACTGACTTCGCTGGACCCCTCTCCATCAAGCTCAATCGAACAAGAAACGCAAAAACATCGAAAGCGTACATGGCCATTTTCGTATGTTTTGCCACAAAAGCAGTGCATATTGAGGCAGTCAGTGATTTAAGCTCCGACGCCTTCATCGCGGCTCTCAGGAGATTCTTTGCTCGACATGGTATTAGCAAGGACATTTATAGCGACAACGGGACCAACTTCGTAGGCGCTTCAAAAATTTTAAAAGATGAGCTAAGAGCAGTCCTCGCTGAAAACTTCCATCACGCCACAGAAAAATTCGCAACGTTAAATATTGATTGGCACTTTATACCCCCAGGTGCTCCCCATTTTGGCGGACTGTGGGAGGCGGGAGTTAAGTCAATAAAATATCACCTCCGTAGAATACTCGGCCAAACCTTGCTGACCTTCGAGGAACTCACTACCGTTCTCGCTAAAATAGAAGCCGTTTTGAATTCGCGCCCGCTATGTCCGATATCAGCTGATCCCGAAGACTTGACTCCACTAACTCCGGGGCATTTTCTCATCGGAAATGCTCCACTAACACTACCAGAAAGGAATCTCACTGAAATCAAGCCCTCTCTCTTGTCTCTTTGGCAACTTCTACAAAAATTAAGGTATGATTTCTGGAAACGATGGTCCTCAGAATACTTATCACGATTGCAGCAACGATCAAAATGGAAGACGGTTCACCCACAAGTCAAGATAGGAGATCTCGTTCTTCTGAAAGAGGATAATCTAGCTCCTTCCATGTGGAAACTTGGCAGAATCCTCGAAGTGCATATGGGCAAGGATAACCACGTACGAGTCGTGACCGTGAAGACAGAGTCTTCTCAGTTTAAACGGCCAATTACCAAAATTTGTGTTTTGCCATTTATCAACAAAGAACAATTAGAATCGCAGCAGTGAAACTATACATGTCTACTTATTTCTGCAGCTCCAACCATCATGTCTCGCTACATCGTCTATTTGTTGGGTATTCAGGTCGTAGTAGCTCTGATTGCATTCGATTGCAGTCATGACAAAATGAATCACACTAGAGTCTCCTCACTCGTGTTATGATTAACACAGGGTAACGGGGCCCGATCGGGCTGCACTATGCTGCTGTGTGGACTTAGGGGTTTCGCCCTAAATCAACATGGGTGGATCGCTGAATTACCGCACTTGAATGTTTGCACCTGTGGGCAATTCCGCAGGCAGGGGGAATGGTTTGAGGCTGGCCGTGGGCGTACCGGGAGCCGTGGGTTGGGGGAGGAGGCCGCGGCCGAAGCTGCGAGCCGTTGATGGTGGATAAGGGGGAACACTTGTTACCTTTTTAGGGCCGATGATCACACTTGTCAATTAAAACTTTGGTTTTTAGTTAAAAAATACTTGTTTATTTGTTTGCTCCGCTCTCGGGCAGCGTAACGACTTACAGACAAAATTGCTAAAGACTCCCTTTAATGCTAATTTACAATTATCTTTATACAATTTTTCCTATCATAAACTTATCCCTACTCTTAATCGATTATTGATTATTTTGCTGAATATGGCGAACGTGTTTCTCACGTTGCGTTACTCCGTTGCAACGTGATCGCCAGTTTTTCATTAGGGTATTGCTGACATTGCCCCAATGTAAACAAAAAAACAATCACCTTTGATTATTGCAATCATGATTGGAATTTGGTGATATTGCTGAATTACTTTACTTTTTGTTTTACGCAACTAGATGGGGTCGGCCTGAGTTCAATATGCTCATTTATGCTGACTCCCATCTTGTTGTTTTATTTTCTTGGTAAAGTTAATTGTTACCGGCTTGCGCTGCTTTGGTTCTTTTTTTTTCGGTAACGTGACGCGTTACCGTGTTGTTTTGTTTTTTCAAAGCTAGCGCTGAACATAGCCGGCTCAAGCATATACTTCGTCCCCTGGGCACGACCTTGTACAGTTATGTACAATGTTTGTTTACTTTTCGTGAGGTAGGTCGTTACCCAGTGTTCGCGCTTTGCGGATCATGTTTACTTTTGGTTTTGTGTAGTAATTAATTGCCTGTTTGTTTACTACGGCAATGTCGATCACAACACTCGGCGTAAGAAATTGCGAACTCAAAACTCAAAACTCAAAACAAACTCATCTACTCGATTCACTGAGACAGTCGCAGGCTCAATTGACTCAAAAGGTAACTGCGTCGGAACTACGTTAAACTTCGGCTCGCAGTCGTGGCAGAACGTAATTGTAATGTGGGCCCTAGAATTCACAGTCCATGATTTCACTGCCACTGTACGTCTGAACGACAATAAAGTTGTGCTGCAAAATAGCGTTCTATGTTCATATTTAAGCACAAAATGCATGGACATTGAATACGGTATGAGTTTTTGGGACCTAAAACTTGATCGTTCCTGTGAAACAACATCATTTACGGTACTCTATGAAGGAAATGCCACCAGATCACAAACATATGATGCCGCGAACAATGAAACCCATATCATTTACGCCGTACATTCGGGTGACATTATTTTCGCTTTAGAAACCGTGAAGGACATCCAGGTATGTCACCACAATGGATATCAAACCGAACATCCCCGATTAATCATTGTGAAAAAAACCCAGGACGAATATCAATTCAAAACCAAATCTGTAAACGCAAGAAACTTAGACTTATTTACCTACATCAACGCTAAGTTCGTTTATGTTGAAAGACACCTAAAACACCAGATTGAAAATCTTCATGCACACCTTATCCACAAAAAGTGCGAGTTGGAACGCCAAGTGTTAGAAACTCAGTTAGCAGTAGCTCATCAACATCCTGCCGAATTTGCACTTATGCAGATGAAAGAACCTGGCTTCACGGCAATATCTCGGGGAGAAATTATATATCTTATAAAATGCCAAGCCGTAGAAGTCACGGACAGGAAAACCACGAGATGCTTTCAGGAACTTCCCGTGACATACAACAACCAAAGCTACTTTATGACCCCAACAACTCATCTTCTGCATGAATATGGGACCGAGATTCCTTGTTCACCAACTTTAATGCCCGCATTTTTAATTCATGGATCGTGGTATGGATTCAATCCTAACAGCCAAAAGCTGGAATCACCTCCGCACTTACATCCCGCTAAAGACGTTCCATGGAAGTATGAGAACATTCCGGATCTAATAAAATCAGGTATATATTCTTACGAAAACACCGAAGAATTGCGACGACAGATCATGTACCCCACTGAGAGGAAAGCAATTGAAAATGTCATCACCAAGACTCTGATCTAATGAACTCATCTAATGTCCAGATATTTGCGACTAACATGGGCTGTTATGACTAATGTCGGGAACTTGAGCGCTAGCCTCTTTGCCGTCTGGAGCATATTCCAAAGACTAAAATATATCCTCTCGATAATTATAAATGCCACGCTAATCCAGCGAGTCTACGGGAAAAGTTGGTGGTTGTTCGGCTCACTGTGTGACACGTTAACTCATTATCTGATCCGCAACCATCGAAACTCTACAGCTCCAGAAGTCGATGATCAACTAGCATCAATAACTTGCCATCCGGAAGAGCATATCAATGCCAACGCGCGGACTATTGATTTGACCGCAACCTCTGACATGAACCACAATGTTTCAACTACAACGGATCTGGACACTGTCACTCGGCAAACCCAAATTTATCCACCTCTACGGTAAAAAACTAACTGTACTTAAAATGCATTCCCTCCATTAGCCCTTACTCTCCACTTCATAACACCTATAATCCACTCCTTCAACCATCACATTTGGGCGAGACGGAGCGCTCTTTAAGTAACTCCTTTCAACCGGTGGAGTCAATGTGTAATGGGAGGAAATGCCCTTGCACAAACTCCCCACTTTTTCATTGATCATCTTATGTTTTCCAGTTTTTCATCATACTCGAAATCAGGAGATTTCACGGCCCCCCGGTATGTCTACGACAGCAATATCGACCGGTCATCGACCAGCGGTTTTCGACACTTAGCCGAATTTCTCCATTCGACACCGGGGAAATTCGAGCGCCAACATTCCTGATTCCAGCAATCCAATTTCCACAGGTCACCACCCTCCGAATGCAAGTCAGCGTTTAGGGCTGGAATGCGTCCATCGATCACCGATTGAGACGGATCGAAGAAATCAGTGGTCAACGAACGGTCGATACCCGCACACCTGGCGAGACGGCGTCATCCTAAACAGAACTGAGTTTACCGCGGAATTTTAACTAACCTTAACTTTGTATTGTAATTTGTACCGTTTAGTATATTCTCCAGTGTAATTTTAAATAAATAATTTGTTATTGGAAAGGTGTCGCGTTTCTTTAAGTCCGCTCCGTGTCAGTCGATTAGTGATTAGTGTTTTCCAGATCTCCCACCAGGACAAGGAGACGAATCTACGGCAGCAGATTTACAGCCTCATACTTTGTTAAGTCATCCTGAAATGTCAGGATATACTTATTTCCCTCGTGACTGATGGGTAATGGTCCCACAATATCCAAAAAAAACTTTCTCGAATGGCTGTGAGCTTGTCGTTGTTATTTTCATCGGCATTCTTGGGTTTTTTGATAACTTGTTTGTTTGGCAAGAAGTGCATTTCTTGATGTAATTCTCTACATCTTTGCTCAGACTTGGCCAATTATATTGGTTTTTTAGCCTTTCTATTGTGCGTTTTATAGCCTGGTGTCCTCTTACCGGCGAGAGGTGATACGTTTTTATTACCTCGTTGATCTCCTGAGGGTCTGTCAAGTTTGTTATTTGTGTCATGTAACATGTAATTTGGGTCTTGTTGTTTTTGGCGAAAATGAACGATATAACATTTTTTATTTCAAAAAGTGCTGTAGGATCAACGCGCGGAATAGATAAGTGCATATGCTCGATACTCTGCTGTTCGCAGTATTCTAAGAAATTTGTAAGAACGTTGATCCATTTCAAGGTATCTTGTTTAGTTCTTATAGGCGCATTGACTTTCGATACGATATACGTGCAGTTATGACTCTTCTCGATTACCGTTTCTGTTTCATTTAATTTGACTTTTAAGTCAGGGATTATTTCCAAGGGTGCATGATCCTCTGCCTCGTATTCTGCAATCGCAAAGAATTTAGTCGTGACCTTGGCTGTAAGTAGCAAGCTCCTATTAATGGTGAGTGTATTTTCGTCTGCTGACTGAATCCAAGACAGATACCTTTCGTATGGTTTGTCTTCATCTTCTTAAGTGGATGAGTCTGGATTGACTTTTGGTTGCTTTGTGCGGGCTTGACTCCTGGTGACTATATTTACGGTTTTTTTATTTGGTTCCTCTTCTGTTTCCGGCACTATTCGGCTTAGTGCATCAGCGTTTGTGTTCAGCTTTCCTTGTTTGTATACGATATCGTAATCGTATTCCTCGAAGCATATTCTCCATCTCATTAGCCTTGATGAACAATCTTTTAAGTTCATGAGGCAAACAAGTGGCTTGTGATCGTTTATGATCACGAACTTCCTACCATACAAATATGGTCTGAATTGCTCTACTGCGTAGACTATTGCTAGTAGTTCTTTTTCAATGGTCGAGTATCTTGTTTCGGCTGGGTTTAGTACCCTACTTGCGTAACAAATGGGGCGGTCGTCGCCAGATTCGCCTTGTGATAAGACGGCTCCCAGCGCTAGTTCACTGGCGTCAGTAGTGACACGAAATTCTTGGTCAAACTCTGGTTAGGATAGGATTGGGGTTGTGATTAGCTTTTCTTTGAGAGTCTTGAATGATTCGTCACAGAAGCTATCCCACTGGAAAGGGGTGTCCTTTTTTAAAAGAGCAGTCAAAGGTTTTGCCAGTTTGGCGAAATTGGGAATGAAACGTCGATAGTATCCTACAAAACCAAGGAAAGACTTGATGTCTTTTGCTCTCCTTGGAGTGGGGTACGTTTTCTCGTCTCTTATTTTTTCAGGGTCAGGATGTATGCCATCTGAGCTGACGACGTGTCCTAGATAGGATATTTCCTTCTGTAGAAAGTGACATTTATCCGGCTGGAGTTTCAGATTGCTTGCCTTCAATCTGTTGAACACTTCGGCGAGTTTCGCATTGTGGTCTTTTAGATTGTATCCGTATATAACAATGTCGTCCAGGTACACGAAGCAATGTATTCCCTGCAGACCTGTGAGTACAGAGTTCATTAGCCTCTGGAAGGTTGCGGGAGCATCCTTTAATCCAAACGGCATTCTATTATAGTGATAGTGGCCGTAGGGGGTACTGAAAGCAGTTTTCTCCCTGTCGGGAATTTCCATGGGAATCTGGTGGAATCCGCTCGCTAAATCTAGAGTGCTGAAGTATTTGGATTTACCTAGTTGATCTAGGATATCAGTAATGTTTGGTAAGGGGTAAGCGTCACCCACAGTTATTTCGTTCAGTCTTCGGAAGTCCACCTTTTATTTCCCGAACTGTCAGGTTTCTTTGGCACCAGGAGTAATGGCGAGTTCCATGGACTTTTACTGGGGCTAATAATTTCCTCTTCTCTATTTCCTGATTGATCTCGTTTTTCTGTGATTCAGGCAACCTGTATGGTTTTGTATATATGGCTGGCTTATCGGCCAATATTGTTATTTGATGTGTAATAACATCGGTGCACGTGAGTTCGTCGCCTTCAAGGAAGAAGAGATCGTTATATGTTCGACAGAGCTCTAGTAGAGTAGGTACTACGTTCCTCCGCATTGCAATGGTCTAGTTTCAGAGCCTCTTCCAGTCTTTTGAATCTGTTCTGTTGTGATACAATTTTACAATGCGTCATATTGTTTTGATTTACACTTGACGAGCAATTCATGAAGGTGACGATCACCATGGAAACCATGGTAAACAAAAAGATCGTCAACCCTAAAGCAATTAAGTTTGTTGCCGGTCGAGGTAAACAAAAACACATAAACACATGACACCACCGTAAACAACTAGCACCATGCGGCATGCACTTACCGGCTCGGCCATGTGCTAAGCCGAGGTCAAGTTTCGGTTGGCATGGTTCACACAAAATTGCAAGATGTGCAATTAAATGCAATATCGGGAAGTGAAGTCATTGCGCATGCGAATAATAATAATTGATGATTTATGATTGGGAAAAGGGTCACTTACGACATGTGTAACAACTAGCGTAAGCATAGGAAACTTAATTTACGTAAGGAGTAGGGATAAGTAACGATGTATAAATTTAGGAAGAAATTTAGAATAAACAGCGAGTCTAGATCGAACCTTTCATGCGTTTTCTTTCTGGAACCCTCGCCCAGAGCCAGCTTTTCAAGCGGCCAAGAAACCACTCCTAGAGCCAGCTTTTTCAAGCGGCCAAAAGAAACCTCTCCCAGAGCCAGCTTTTCAAGCGGCCAAACACCAACAATCAGAGCCTAGCTTTTACAAGCATACTGTTGCGAGGGGCGCATCCCATCATCACACTGTATTTTGCTTCCCTCGCGACTCATTGCATGTATATAATATTTATTGGGGTCTTCCCAGGTTGCTTCGACGTTTTCGAGAGGCAACTTAATTTCTCTGTCTGTTGTATTTAGGAGCAGGACCTGTGCGTGTCCGTTACTGGGTACCGTTAGGGTATTTCCTAGGTAGACTCCAGGCTCTATTTCTTTTTGTATACAGAGTGATAATTCATCTTTTTCGACAGGTATCTGAACGATTGACTCTGTCCTTGGTTGGAGAATTATTTTAGCGCTTGGCTTGGATTGTTCTACATTGCCCTTGTTTTTGGGTTGCTTATTTAATTTTTGTTTTCCTGGTGACTTGCTCCTGTCTAGCCCACTCAGGTTCATTGTAGTCTTTATGACTTTGTTGTCAGCATATGTACTTATATACATTCGAGAAGTATCTGATCCGTCAGGAGTTGGATCTTTGGTTGCCGTTTGATGTAAATTTATAGTATTTATCGTTTTTGTGGGTTTCACTTCCAAATATTTTAATTCATAATTGATGCTGCAATTATATTTGGTGAGAAAATCGTTTCCTAACAGGCCATCGTAACCGATAAGTGCATTGTTTCCGATTAGATGCAACGGGTGCATAATTAATAATTCTCCCTCTTGCTTAGAGAACTGGAGTTCACCGTATGAAACTCCCGCAGAGGCAATGTGATCACCCGATAGGGTAGTGATTGAATACTTTTGATCTTCATATACCGGGGTCTCGTCAGTGGTTGCCTCGAGTTTGTGGAGACTGATTTCTGCACCTGTGTCTATCAGAAAATGTGTATGCTTTTGCATTGAAATTGATAAGGGTATGGTTACGCTTATGGCTGTTTTGGAAACGTTTAAAGGGACTTTTATAGATTTTAATATATGTCGGCACGGATAGTCGAGCGGGCCGAGTCGCCGTGATTCTCTTCCCGCTGCTCCTGGTTTCCCGACTCTTTCCCTCGGAAGGGGTTTTCCCTTTGGACTTGCCGCACCTGCCGAGTTGGCGTACTTGGATATTGCGTTTGATGACTGTACTGAGGTTCAGTTTTTATTTTGGACGAGTTGTACGCTCTTTTGTTTTGCTCATCCCGGATGCGCGATCGACACTCATTCCGATGATGGTTTGGTTTTACGCAATACTCGCATTTTGTGAAATTTGCCTCTTGAGGTCGAGTACTGGCGGTCGGAAGGAGGGGATTGCCTTGTTGCGGAAACAAGTGGTCTTATCATGTCCCTTTTCCCACATATTTGTCAATTTAAATTATTTGGTTTTTCGAAAGATCGATTTGCCGTTTCCTCGGCCTCGGAAGAATTTTCGGAAATGAATTTGACTAGCTCTTTTAAGCTGTCCCCGCCTTTGATTCGAGAAATGGTTCGAAGTTATTCGTTTCTTAGCCCCGCAGCGAAAGCTTTTACAGCGTGTTGCTCATTTTCTCGGTAGAGGGTGCTGGGTACTTGGTCGTATTTTGTTTGACCATATGTAGCGTTGTTTAATTCAGAGAGCAGTTGGCTTAGCCGCAATGAATAATTATTTATGCTTTCACGGGGGATTGCCTGAGTCGCCTCAGGTCGTCGAAAATGACGATTCTGGGCCTGTCTAATTTAAACTCCGAGGTTAATTCTTCCTTGAGTTGGGCCCAAGTTGTTATTGTGCCGTATTTTAGGACGTCGTATGCCCTGCCGGTCATTTTTGTTCGCAAAATGTCGAAAAATAATTTTTTGTCGGGTTCTGTTTTAGCCGTAGAAAAGAGAAGATCACAGCAATCTATGAATCGGGCTAAGTCTTTAGCGTTACCGTCGTATTCCGGTATCATATTTCTCGCGTCGGTGATACCTACTCATTTTATATTCCATAATGGAGTAATTGTTTCTACGTGTGCGCAAAATTTTAGAGAACTTATTGTGTCACGGTCACAGAAATTAGAAACCGAACAGAACAAATAATTAACCTTGGAATTGTTGGCCGTGGTCAGGTTTTGTTCGAGTTTTGGTATAAAGCGGATTCTTTTCTTTTAATCTTCACAAGTTTCTTTTGTTTTTATTCGTTAACAAAAATTTTTTCCGGATCAAGTGAGCACAACTTACGGACACTTGATTGTTACACTTTATCTTTTTTTTTTGATATTTTTCGTTTTGGTTTTGCAAGTGAGCTCTAATTACGGGACACTTGATCGATTTATCGCGTACACGCCTTAATTATATTTTTTATCAAAGAAGTATTTTGTGTGTTTTATTTTTTTTAATTTAATTCTTTTTATATTTTATTAAAAAAAAAAATGTTTGTTTATTTCTTACTGCGTTCTCATCCTTAGGCGTTCTAGTCGTTGTAGGCGAGGCAACATCCTCCTGTGGTCCTCGAAGTTAGAGGTTTCCTCTCTGTCAGATGCGTACCCACTCTGGCGGTTGATGGCGTCCTTAATTCCTCGGATGGTCTGTTGTCGACGGGTTCCGGTAGCTGCTTCCATGGGGTGTTGCGGGTGTAGTTTCGTGGTCCTGGCAATGTCTTGGGGCTGCTTGCCAATTAATTTTTCCTCTGTTCGTTGGGGAGAGCCTATTATTTCAGGAATCTCCCTTTATTAGTTTTTGGTTGGGGATAGTAACTATCCCTCGGAGATTCCTTGAAAGGAATATCCCACCGCTGCCACCAAATGTTTTGTTCGTGCCTTTGAGAAGGTGCACGAACAGGAATTAGAAGTGCTTGCTTTCGTGAGCGAAGATCACTAATACCTTTCTTTTTTGGCGTTTCGATTCCAATAGGAGGCCTTACCTCGGGTAGGGGGACTCTCCTAGGGAATGTTTAGGGGGTTTTCACTATATTTGGGAGTTCAATTCACAACACGGTAGCTTTTTCAAGATAACTTTTATTTACTTTCACTTATCGTTGCTGATTGTTAACTAAAAACACATTACTGAGTACTGGGTAACTGAGTGACACCTTAGTACTGGGGTTGCAGTCTTTATACGTTTTCCCCCACTGAGAATTCTGCGAGAGGGCTGATTTTTTCATGGTCAATTGACCAATCAGATCTTTAGAACAGTTTAGTAATTTAGTGTCTATGCGACACATCTGGGTTCGATTGCCTGGGCAAAGATCGATACCCGTGAAAACAAAAAAAAAACGGGGAATTTGCAACGCAGCATAAGTGCTGCGTGAGTTCAATTGCCCGAACCGCTTAAGTTGTTTACACAGCGTTATCAGTTCACGGCTATGCATTCTTTTGCCGTGAAACTGATATCTTTTGTGGGAACAACTTAAATTGCTTGGGGCATCTGGATCGCGTATTTTAGGAATTTTATGTGACTTTATGATTTTTCCAGATGTCCGGTATATGACTTTTAGATTATTGGGCTAATTAGGGTTGTGAGATGACACGCAATGTGTCCGCTCACAACACCACAACCAGTACAAATAACGTGCCAGGAAGAAATAATAACCACTAAATTAACTGGCCAAGGCGTCCTTACAGTAACCAGACCATGCGACCTACAAATAGGCTCAGAAACAATCTACTACGAAATCGAGCAAATCAACCCGCTCAAAATATCCCAGCCAACAACATTCCCCAATTATGAGAAAACCCAACGTAATTTCAGGGAGCTGCTCGAGAAGGAACCAATGTTGCTAAAGATAGCAACAAACGCATCAAGCAGCCCAAAAGCAAACTCACTGCTTATCTCCGAATTGTACTCCTTGGGTGAAATAGAAGAAGAACTTGACAGGATCAAACACCACCTGAAAATCAAGGCAGCACACGGAATGGCGATCGCATCAGTAGGCGGAATAGGGATCATAACAGTAGTACTAATTACGGCAGCAATCATGAAGTCCATGACAAAGCGCAAAAGCATTAAACAACCAGACATCAACCACAGCGACCAAGTAATCCAAGTAGTAGCAGCCAGCAGGGCAGACCCACTACGCAAACGTCGACGACCCACAACCATCGACGGGTCAACATGTAACATCAATAGCGGTGGGGACGAAAACACCCACAAAGGCAAAAAAGTTCCAGCTGGTCTGAAGAGAAACACTGATACCCCACGAAGAATTACGAATAGGAAACTAACAAATAACAAGTAGACAAAGAATTCCACCATATCAGGAGGGAAGTCATTTTATAGGTAAAACTAAGTAGGATAAACAGGTATAAAAAAAAAAATGTAAACACCAGTGCAACATGATCCATAACCAGTAAACCCAAAAGGTGAAAATTCAAGATCCAACAACTCAATATCGAGAATTATTCCTCTCCAAAGAATAATCCTCTTTTTCAAAAGGGGGGAGGAATGTTGTGATCGACATTGCCGTAGTAAACAAACAGGCAATTAATTACTACACAAAGCCAAAAGTAAACATGATCCGCAAGCGCGAACACTGGGTAACGACCTACCTCACGAAAAGTAAACAAACATTGTACATAAACGTACAAGGTCGTGCCGAGGGAACGAGGTACATGCTTGAGCCGGCTATGATAAGCGCTAGCTTTGAAAAAACAAAACAATACGGTAACGCGTCACATTACCAAAAACAAAAGAACCAAAGCAGCGCAAGTCGGTAAAAATTAACTTTATTAAATGAGCATGTTGAACTCAGGCTGATCCCATCTCGTTGCGTAAAACAATAAATAAAGTAATTCAGCAATATCACCGAATTCCAATCGTGATTGCAATAATCAAAGGTGATTGCTTTTTTGTTTACATTTGGGCAATGTCAGCACTAGCTATAGAAAAAACCGTAGATCACGTTGCAATGGGGTAAAAAGCAACATGTGAGATTCGTTCTCAATATTTAGTGCAATTAATCAATAATTAGTTTAGAGTAGGGATAATTAGGTAGAATTAAAATGGTATAAAGATAATTGTAAATTAGCATTAAAGAGAGTCTTTAGTAATTTAATTTGTGAATCGTTACGCTGCCCGAGAGCGCAGCTAATAATTAAACAAGTATTTTCAATCTAAAACAAAGTTTTAATTAACAAGTGTCACCATCAACTGTCAACAGGTATCAAGTGTTCCCCCTTATCCAACAAGTCAACGGCTCGC
Organism: Leptogaster cylindrica; assembly: GCA_963082835.1. Classification (NCBI taxonomy): domain Eukaryota; kingdom Metazoa; phylum Arthropoda; class Insecta; order Diptera; family Asilidae; genus Leptogaster; species Leptogaster cylindrica. The sequence continues at coordinate 11,640,703 of OY720106.1, forward strand.
AGCTTCGGCCGCGGCCTCCTTTCCCCACAAACCTCCGGCTAGCAGCCTACGGTGCCTGCGGCCTCATTCTAAAGGCCGAAACACATTGAGAATGCCGATGCCGGCATTCTGCGGCATCGCGCTTCCAACACACACTATGTTATGAAGTAGCACACATTCAAGCTTCGCCGAGGCGGCATTCTGCCGGCATTGTCGGAAAATTCCGACGTGCTGGATTTCTCCAAGCATCGAGGCGGCCTCCTGTCACTTTTGTTTACATTTTGAATCGGTTTTTTTTGTACCGTTTGGTTTTGTACTTGCATCATATCACTTCTCAGGTAAGAAAAGTGATTATATTTGGTTATTTCTGTTCACAACACCTCTCTTTATGGAAAACATGGATATATTCTCATTGCAGCAACAAATTCCTCATGATCCCTCTCCTTCATTATTCTGAATTCTTGGACTGAAAATACATGAATGTCACGGGTAGTCCATAGCTCACGTACCCACAATCTTTTTCGCGTTGCTAAACTAAAATTTATTAACTGCAACAGCAAGCTAAATACAGTTGCAGCATTTTCTACTTCACTCTCAGTCACATCCATGTCCATTTTAACAAAATTACTGATTTGCAACTCACGAAGCCGCTGCCAGCGGTTAGCTGCCAGATGCTTTAATGTGTTCACGATGCCACTGCCGATGCCACTGCTAGCAGAATGCCGGCATCGGCATTCTTAATGTGTTTCGGCCTTAAAACTTTCCCCCGGCTTGCGGCCATGCTCGCAGCCAACTCAACCCGATCCCAGCGCTTTTGTTAACAAAGCCTGGCCCCAATCCAGAAAATCCGCGAAGCCAGCGGTCCACTGATGGTAAATTGTAGGGAAAGACCCAGTCTCCACCATCAATGGTAGTCGACGACTCCCCTGCCTAAGATCAGCGATAAGAATTAAACCCGATCGAGCCGCTATAACCCCGTGTTGGACGTAACAGTTCCAATCAGTGACTCTTTCCAGGTTATCTCACTTATGTGAAATTTTCCTCTGTTGCTTGATTAGCGCGACTCTATTGGATTCCGCATTTGCGATAAAGCGTTTTTCACAATACTGATTTGTTTCGACTGCAAGGCGGCTAGCATTTTTTTATCCTCTTGCAATTTTTCCAATCTACTAAAAATTTCCTGCTCAGTAGATTGATCTGTATTCCCGAAAGATAATCAAAATAAAAAACTTTAAAAAAGTAAAAAACGGAAGCCAAGCACATGAAAAAGTTAAAAACTACAAAATATAATTTTTGGAAAAACTCAGATAAAAGAATTTTATGAAAAAACTGAAACGATGAATTCTATAAAATGAATCAAAAAACTAAACTTTAAACCAAAAAAATAAGTGAAATACAAATAGCAGACCAAGTACTCTTTGATCTACGAATCATAAGGTAACGACAGTTGCTTCAGTATCATACCCAGTGAAAATACAACAGCTTTCATAACGTCGATATTACAAGTAATGTACTGGTTAGTCCAAGAGCCAATCAAATCTGACTTTTTCCACTGAAATACATAGCGAGAGCAGTTAAGGATTTCACTTGAGGTTATCAGGGTTGATTTTTCATTGGGAATCTTTATATATATGAATGCTAGAATGATAGAGCTCATCGGATTCTCTATCTAAATATTACATGGAACAGACGATTGGTTTTACAGATCTCGAATGGAGAAAATTTCATGAAAAGATGTAAGCTAATTAATTCAAGAAGTTATTTTGTTGCGACATTCGCAACCTAAAAATACTGGGCAACGAACCGCCCTCCTTTTGACGAATTGCAGGAACAGCAATTCGCCCGTTGCAACATTCGCACGTTGCAACATACTCCAACAGTAAGCTGCATTGGGCAATTCCCTAACCTGCTTGTGCAGCAATCAATTATGTTGCATGCGAATGACCGCCCCAATTCTGGATGGAGCAACATTATTATCAGCAAATCGACCCATTGGAAAAAAGAAGTTCGGGAATCGAGAGGTCAGAAGTTGTAGAACCGCCGCGCAAATCGGACTCTCACTCGATCGCTCCCCCTTTAGACAATCGCTCCCTTAGTATTCGCTTTAAGATCCACCCTATACATAGATTGTTAAATTAAATTGTAATTATAGTTAGTGATTAAATTGTTTAGTAGAAACTTTGTGTTTTCTCTCTCTCCACTCGATCACCGCATACATTTTTGGTCCTTCGAGCCGGATCGCGAAATATCCTTGTAAGTCTAAAGGGGTAATCCGTTTTAGTTTATCGAGAGTGTAGTGCGTATCAAAACCTAGTCAAGTGCAAAACTAGTAGTGCATTGTGCAAGTGTACCTCTAACTAGTGGTTATCTTTCATCGAAGATCATCGAGACCATCCGCATTGGTAACCTGCCTGTTCAGGACCACAAAGAACACAACAAAACTCTAGAATTTAGATTTAACTTAAGCTCACGAATTTGTAAATCCAGCAAAACTCTTAATCCATGGACCATTGCAACTTAATGTATTCTCGATGAAATTTTACACTCGTCATGAATTAACAGTTTTGCTGTATGAAATATCCAAGCCAAACTCTTTGTTCTGAACTTCTGTATCTTCAACTCTTTTCCATTTCAATTTGTTGCAAGCAGTTAATTACTGTAATTGTATAGTTCAGTTATGCATAACTCTAAAAGTCTAAATTGCTAATTCTTTTCTAATATTCATTCGCTCAGTAACTTTGGCAGTGTCGATGTCAAATACTCTAGAATTAGTGAAATAAAAATTACTCATTTCATAATTAAATTATGTTAGTTAATCACGTTGGCTAAAATAAAGTGTTCACAATTAAATCGAATAGACTCAAATGTGGTGTTTTCTTTAAAGTTTTTTAACGGTTTGAACTTACACGGACCTCGTGCTAATTACACTCATTAACATTTTTGGTCCTTCGAGCCGGATTCTATCGGATTTTCGTGGCTGGTGTTCTGGCACAGTGTAAAAATACTGTAATATAGTGAAGTGCACGTAGGTGACCTGTAGTAAACATTTCCCTGAACATTGGAAACATTGGAACTGTCTAAGCATCAAATTATTTACCGTAGGAGAAAAACAATTTGGCGAATAAAGCACCTGGATTCGGTGAGTTCGTTCCATTTATTATCATCTCATTTAATTGTTTTAAAGTCTTTCTGAGTGACAAATTGTTTGATTAAGTTGCACTAAAATAACATGGAGACACCTCAGGTTAAATTAACTTATGTGAGCCAACTTATCGAAAATTTTGTAGCGAATACACAAAAAACCGGTAAAGAAAAACGTACAATACAGTTTCTTGATGCGAGAATTGATCTGTTGCGTGGTTATTGGAAAAAGTATTGTAATATTCATGCACAATTATCGACTGTAACACCGCAGGCCGACAGCAGTACTAGTAGTGATAAACCGTCATTAGAAGAATATAGCAACATAGAAACAGCTTTCAGTGAAGCATTAGCCTGGTTAAAGGAACAAGTTGATGAGCTTAAACCGAAATCCGAAACTAAGCTTGACTCATCAATTACACCTTCACCAAGTGCAGGTGTGACTCAACAAGTGAATCTGCCAAGAATTAATTTACCCAAGTTCAATGGCTCGTATACTGAATGGCCAACTTTTCGTGATACTTTTCAATCATTAGTACAGTCGCATGCTAACCTTGATGATATTAGCAAACTCACTTATCTAATTTCGTCGTTATCTGGGGAAGCAGCTAATCTCATAAAACATCTATCAATTTGTGGAAACAACTACAGTGCGGCATGGTCAATTTTAACTAATCGGTACAACAACACACGAGTTTTAGTCAATGCTAACATATCGTCCATCATTAACATTCCTAATATGAAGACCGAGTCCGAATCTGAACTGCGACGTATTTTAGATAGTTATACTCAACGAGTTAGAGGCCTTGAGAATTTAGGTAGACCAGTAACATCTTGGGATGACTGGTTAGTATTTTTTTTATCATCTAAGCTAGACAATAACACCAGGAAGGATTGGGAAACTTCGTCATCTGATTCAACTGTGGTTCCATCATTTGAAGGACTAGTCACTTTTCTCGAAGGTCGATTACAAGCACTTAATGCAATCGATTCCAAAATCGGCACTGCAGACAAGAAACGCTATGGAACAAAAGATGATGTCATTAAGAAATCCTTTGCACGAGTTTATCACTCTTCGAAATCAGCAGCACAAAAATGCATTCTCTGTCACGAAGATCATCTCTTGATCTTCTGCACTCAATTCCGTAACATGAGCATTGAACAACGAAAAGAAGTCGCAAAGGACAAGCGACTTTGCTATAACTGCCTAAAACCCAATCACTCTATTAATAACTGTTTATCCATAAACCGATGTAAAACTTGCAAACAAAAACATCATACAATGTTACATTCAGTGGCATCATCAATGAACTCTAACTCAGCGACGCTCACTAGTAGCTCACAAAGTGAGACCCAAATGACAGCTTCTTCATCAGCCTATTTATCGAACAATAAGTGCATCGGGTCACAAGTTCTGCTTGCAACAGCTGAGGTTTTCGTTCGATCCGATCAAGGTAGACTCATCAAAGCGAGAGCGCTACTCGATCAGGGCTCTGAATCTAATTTCATTTCATCCAAACTAGTAAACAAACTCCGATTACCAAAACATAAAGTAAATGTCGAAATTTCAGGTATCGGAAGTTGTAACGCAGGGGTTGTCAAAGCTAAAGTCAATCATGATATCATATCAGCCGTGAACTCAAGCTATGTTTACAACATTAATTCACTGGTTCTTCCTACCCTGACCGGAGTTTTACCCTCACAGTCAATAGCCGCCAAGGACATATTCCACATTCAAGGATTGTCACTAGCCGATCCACAGTTCAATAAGCCAGCTGATGTGGATCTAATTCTAGGAGCAAGCATTTATGCCCAAGTGCTTTTAGCTGACATTCGTCGCGGACCAGTCGGGACGCCAATTGCACAGTCTACAACACTGGGTTGGATTCTTTCTGGTGGGATCCAGAACACAGCAAAAGAATCTTCTACAAGCTTTCATACCTCAACCTTATGCACCGGTTTCGATCTAGACACACTTTTGCAAAGATTCTGGGAAGTGGAAGAGTTCACAAAAACTAAACTTTTGACACATGAGGAGACTGAATGTGAAGAAATTTTCAAGGCATCCTGCCGTCGAGATAAGTCTGGACGGTACATTGTCCAATTACCTTTGAAGTCTCAATCAGCAGAACTTGGACATTCACGTGAGGCAGCATTATCAACACTGTTGTCAATGGAGAAAAGATTTTCTAAAAACTCAACTCTCTTGAAAGAGTACTCAGCATTTATGGACGAGTATTTACACCTAAATCACATGGCTCCTGTTAAGGACGAAGCTGAAAATCCAAAGAAGACATTCTACTTGCCTCACCACGCAGTGATTAAAGCCAGTAGTACAACTACTAAACTTAGAGTTGTGTTCAATGGTTCCCAAAAAACATCAACCGGTGTGTCCCTAAACGATCTTGTTCACGTAGGTCCAAAGGTACAAAATGACATATTCGATATTATTTTGCGATGGCGAATGTATCCATTTGTTTTATCTGGCGATATTGAAAAGATGTATCGGCAGATCCTTGTTGATGAACAAGATACGGATCTTCAGAGAATTCTATGGCGTAACAATCCAAACCAACCTATCCAATGTTACAAATTGTTAACCGTAACTTATGGAACAGCCTGTGCACCATATCTAGCATGTCGAACTCTAAGCCAACTAGCCAGTGATCAAGAAGAACACTACCCAGCAGCAGCTAAACTCATAAAAGAGAATTTCTACGTCGACGACGCGTTCTTTGGGTCATTTACTACAAACTCTACAATCAATCTTAGAGATGAATTGCGATCACTGTTGTTGTCAGCAGGATTTCGAATCCGCAAATGGTCAGCCAATTATCCAGAGTTGCTGGATAGTTTACCAGAGGAAGACAAAGAAATTAAGAATACCTCAAAAGTTGTAGGCAACACAACAATCAGCACTCTTGGTTTATCATGGTGTCCAACTAGAGATACATTTTCCGTTCACATTCAACTGTACCAGTCCAGGTATCCAACCAAACGATCAGTACTGTCGGACATCAGTAAGTTGTATGATCCACTAGGGTGGTTATCCCCTGTAAAAATAACCGTAAAAATCTTCATGCAACAACTTTGGTTATCAAAAATCAGTTGGGATGATAGATTACCTCCTCATATGGAGTCCAGTTGGTTAGCGCTTCAAACTGATCTCAATTTGCTCCCAACTATCCACGTGGACAGATGGGTAGGACTAACAAATACGCAATTAGGCTTAGAACTACATGGATTTTCAGATGCGTCACAAAACGCATACAGTGCAGTCCTTTACCTCAGAATTATCCATGATTACGACTCAATTCAAACGACCATCTTGGCAGCGAAAACTCGAGTCAGCCCGTTAAAAACACTGTCTCTACCTCGTCTTGAATTATGCGGAGCGACATTACTTGCGGAACTAGTCCACAAGCTACAAGCCACACTAAATCTCACCAACAGTCCAGTTTACCTGTGGTGTGATTCCACGGTCGTACTGGCCTGGCTCCGTGACCATCCTGCGAAATGGAAGACATTTATTGCCAACCGTGCTAGTCGCATTCACGAATTAGTGCCAAAAGCCAACTGGCGACACGTTAAGTCTACTGACAACCCCGCGGATTGTGCCTCCCGAGGTCTGTCAACACAACAATTGAAAGATTTTCAGTTATGGTGGAGAGGACCTGATTGGCTGTTACAAAACTCATCACATTGGCCAACATCTACCACATCGGAGTCCAAGGAAGTAGTGGATGAAGAACTTCGACGCACGTGGGTGTTTGCTGCTCATACGAAGGAGAATGAACCTGAACTTCTACATCGGTACTCAACTCTAACAAAGCTCTTGCGTATAACTGCATACTGTTACAGATTCTACTTCAATTTGAAACGATCCGGTTGCCAGAGTGGGCCGTTGACTGCATCGGAACTATCAAAAGCATTAGCAACCTGGATCAAAGTAGTCCAATCTATTGCCTTCCCTGCCGAAACCAATGCCCTTCGTCGAGGAAATGCAATATCAAACAACAGCAAAGTTCTTCCACTAAGCCCGTTCTTAGACGAAAACCACATTCTTCGCGTAGGAGGTCGCCTAAAAAATTCATTGTTGGACTTTGATGAAAAATATCCTATAATCTTGCCTCATAATAGTTACTTAACACAACTACTGATAGAACAGACTCATCGAAGCACTTCTCATGGAGGAACTCAGCTGATGCTTCAAACAATCCGTACAAAATATTGGATACCGAAAAGTCGCAGTACAATCAGACAATTTATTCGAAAATGCATTACATGCTGCCGACATAATGCAAAACCTGCACACCAAATCATGGCGGATCTACCTGCGGTACGATTACGCCCGTCTAAACCATTTACTCACAGTGGTGTAGATTATGCTGGCCCGTTCTCTATCACACCTACTTGTCGACGCGGGATAAAATCTGTATTGTCATACGTAGCAGTTTTCATATGTTTGGTGACAAGAGCAATCCATCTGGAATTGGTCATGGATCTCTCAACACAATCGTTTCTTGCAGCCTTCAAGCGATTTGTCAATCGTCGAGGGAAATGTTCCATCATTTATAGCGACAATGCTACGTGTTTCATAGCTGCAAGCAAACAACTTACCCAACATTTTCAAGCGTTGATAAAGGATTCTCTACTACACAACACTCTGGCAAACGATGGAACTGATTGGAAGTTCATCCCTCCTGCAGCTCCTCATTTCGGTGGTATTTGGGAGGCCGGAGTGAAGTCATTCAAGTACCATCTTGTTCGAGTAGTCGGGTCACACACACTCACCATAGAAGAAATGACAACACTCTTGACCCAAATAGAAGCGTGTCTGAATTCCAGGCCCATATCAGCATTATCAGATGATCCTACTGACATGGCTGCCTTGACTCCCAGTCACTTTTAATTGGCGAATCATGTATAAACGTTCCCACATCAAATCTAGTCGAGAGTCCACCCCATCACCTGAGGCGCTGGGACTTGGTTCAACACCTCCATGATAGTCTATGGCGACGCTGGCAATCAGACTACATACATCTCTTGCAAACTCGCAATAAGTGGCGGCAGTCGCAACCATCTATCCAAGTCAACGATTTAGTTCTCATCAAGGATGACAAGGCACCTCCATCTAAATGATTACTAGGTCGAGTGATCGAGGCATTTCCCGGACCCGACGGGAACGTACGAGTAGTTGCTGTTCGACACAAGAATGGCACATACAAACGTCCTATTACAAAATGCTGCGTACTACCTATCCAATCAAATTGATCTGCTATTTAAGTTACTAACTATCACGAACACACCCAATCCTATTTACCGACGCAACCCTTAGACATATGGTGTATCAACATCAACTAAACTCCTTAATTATTACAGAATTCAGTTTGATGCCCCATCCTCAAAACTCTACTCTTACTCTTAGCACACTCTCTTGGCGTGTCACGGCGGGTGGTGACTACATCACATGAATTACAAAACTCTACAACAAGATCTATGCTCATCAACCCTCATATTCCAGCCTGTACAACTCATACAACTCTTACAACTCTAATTTCGTCTTCTGGTGAATACGAGGCGGGTGGAATGTTCAGGACCACAAAGAACACAACAAAACTCTAGAATTTAGATTTAACTTAAGCTCACGAATTTGTAAATCCAGCAAAACTCTTAATCCATGGACCATTGCAACTTAATGTATTCTCGATGAAATTTTACACTCGTCATGAATTAACAGTTTTGCTGTATGAAATATCCAAGCCAAACTCTTTGTTCTGAACTTCTGTATCTTCAACTCTTTTCCATTTCAATTTGTTGCAAGCAGTTAATTACTGTAATTGTATAGTTCAGTTATGCATAACTCTAAAAGTCTAAATTGCTAATTCTTTTCTAATATTCATTCGCTCAGTAACTTTGGCAGTGTCGATGTCAAATACTCTAGAATTAGTGAAATAAAAATTACTCATTTCATAATTAAATTATGTTAGTTAATCACGTTGGCTAAAATAAAGTGTTCACAATTAAATCGAATAGACTCAAATGTGGTGTTTTCTTTAAAGTTTTTTAACGGTTTGAACTTACACGGACCTCGTGCTAATTACACTCATTAACATTTTTGGTCCTTCGAGCCGGATTCTATCGGATTTTCGTGGCTGGTGTTCTGGCACAGTGTAAAAATACTGTAATATAGTGAAGTGCACGTAGGTGACCTGTAGTAAACATTTCCCTGAACATTGGAAACATTGGAACTGTCTAAGCATCAAATTATTTACCGTAGGAGAAAAACAATTTGGCGAATAAAGCACCTGGATTCGGTGAGTTCGTTCCATTTATTATCATCTCATTTAATTGTTTTAAAGTCTTTCTGAGTGACAAATTGTTTGATTAAGTTGCACTAAAATAACATGGAGACACCTCAGGTTAAATTAACTTATGTGAGCCAACTTATCGAAAATTTTGTAGCGAATACACAAAAAACCGGTAAAGAAAAACGTACAATACAGTTTCTTGATGCGAGAATTGATCTGTTGCGTGGTTATTGGAAAAAGTATTGTAATATTCATGCACAATTATCGACTGTAACACCGCAGGCCGACAGCAGTACTAGTAGTGATAAACCGTCATTAGAAGAATATAGCAACATAGAAACAGCTTTCAGTGAAGCATTAGCCTGGTTAAAGGAACAAGTTGATGAGCTTAAACCGAAATCCGAAACTAAGCTTGACTCATCAATTACACCTTCACCAAGTGCAGGTGTGACTCAACAAGTGAATCTGCCAAGAATTAATTTACCCAAGTTCAATGGCTCGTATACTGAATGGCCAACTTTTCGTGATACTTTTCAATCATTAGTACAGTCGCATGCTAACCTTGATGATATTAGCAAACTCACTTATCTAATTTCGTCGTTATCTGGGGAAGCAGCTAATCTCATAAAACATCTATCAATTTGTGGAAACAACTACAGTGCGGCATGGTCAATTTTAACTAATCGGTACAACAACACACGAGTTTTAGTCAATGCTAACATATCGTCCATCATTAACATTCCTAATATGAAGACCGAGTCCGAATCTGAACTGCGACGTATTTTAGATAGTTATACTCAACGAGTTAGAGGCCTTGAGAATTTAGGTAGACCAGTAACATCTTGGGATGACTGGTTAGTATTTTTTTTATCATCTAAGCTAGACAATAACACCAGGAAGGATTGGGAAACTTCGTCATCTGATTCAACTGTGGTTCCATCATTTGAAGGACTAGTCACTTTTCTCGAAGGTCGATTACAAGCACTTAATGCAATCGATTCCAAAATCGGCACTGCAGACAAGAAACGCTATGGAACAAAAGATGATGTCATTAAGAAATCCTTTGCACGAGTTTATCACTCTTCGAAATCAGCAGCACAAAAATGCATTCTCTGTCACGAAGATCATCTCTTGATCTTCTGCACTCAATTCCGTAACATGAGCATTGAACAACGAAAAGAAGTCGCAAAGGACAAGCGACTTTGCTATAACTGCCTAAAACCCAATCACTCTATTAATAACTGTTTATCCATAAACCGATGTAAAACTTGCAAACAAAAACATCATACAATGTTACATTCAGTGGCATCATCAATGAACTCTAACTCAGCGACGCTCACTAGTAGCTCACAAAGTGAGACCCAAATGACAGCTTCTTCATCAGCCTATTTATCGAACAATAAGTGCATCGGGTCACAAGTTCTGCTTGCAACAGCTGAGGTTTTCGTTCGATCCGATCAAGGTAGACTCATCAAAGCGAGAGCGCTACTCGATCAGGGCTCTGAATCTAATTTCATTTCATCCAAACTAGTAAACAAACTCCGATTACCAAAACATAAAGTAAATGTCGAAATTTCAGGTATCGGAAGTTGTAACGCAGGGGTTGTCAAAGCTAAAGTCAATCATGATATCATATCAGCCGTGAACTCAAGCTATGTTTACAACATTAATTCACTGGTTCTTCCTACCCTGACCGGAGTTTTACCCTCACAGTCAATAGCCGCCAAGGACATATTCCACATTCAAGGATTGTCACTAGCCGATCCACAGTTCAATAAGCCAGCTGATGTGGATCTAATTCTAGGAGCAAGCATTTATGCCCAAGTGCTTTTAGCTGACATTCGTCGCGGACCAGTCGGGACGCCAATTGCACAGTCTACAACACTGGGTTGGATTCTTTCTGGTGGGATCCAGAACACAGCAAAAGAATCTTCTACAAGCTTTCATACCTCAACCTTATGCACCGGTTTCGATCTAGACACACTTTTGCAAAGATTCTGGGAAGTGGAAGAGTTCACAAAAACTAAACTTTTGACACATGAGGAGACTGAATGTGAAGAAATTTTCAAGGCATCCTGCCGTCGAGATAAGTCTGGACGGTACATTGTCCAATTACCTTTGAAGTCTCAATCAGCAGAACTTGGACATTCACGTGAGGCAGCATTATCAACACTGTTGTCAATGGAGAAAAGATTTTCTAAAAACTCAACTCTCTTGAAAGAGTACTCAGCATTTATGGACGAGTATTTACACCTAAATCACATGGCTCCTGTTAAGGACGAAGCTGAAAATCCAAAGAAGACATTCTACTTGCCTCACCACGCAGTGATTAAAGCCAGTAGTACAACTACTAAACTTAGAGTTGTGTTCAATGGTTCCCAAAAAACATCAACCGGTGTGTCCCTAAACGATCTTGTTCACGTAGGTCCAAAGGTACAAAATGACATATTCGATATTATTTTGCGATGGCGAATGTATCCATTTGTTTTATCTGGCGATATTGAAAAGATGTATCGGCAGATCCTTGTTGATGAACAAGATACGGATCTTCAGAGAATTCTATGGCGTAACAATCCAAACCAACCTATCCAATGTTACAAATTGTTAACCGTAACTTATGGAACAGCCTGTGCACCATATCTAGCATGTCGAACTCTAAGCCAACTAGCCAGTGATCAAGAAGAACACTACCCAGCAGCAGCTAAACTCATAAAAGAGAATTTCTACGTCGACGACGCGTTCTTTGGGTCATTTACTACAAACTCTACAATCAATCTTAGAGATGAATTGCGATCACTGTTGTTGTCAGCAGGATTTCGAATCCGCAAATGGTCAGCCAATTATCCAGAGTTGCTGGATAGTTTACCAGAGGAAGACAAAGAAATTAAGAATACCTCAAAAGTTGTAGGCAACACAACAATCAGCACTCTTGGTTTATCATGGTGTCCAACTAGAGATACATTTTCCGTTCACATTCAACTGTACCAGTCCAGGTATCCAACCAAACGATCAGTACTGTCGGACATCAGTAAGTTGTATGATCCACTAGGGTGGTTATCCCCTGTAAAAATAACCGTAAAAATCTTCATGCAACAACTTTGGTTATCAAAAATCAGTTGGGATGATAGATTACCTCCTCATATGGAGTCCAGTTGGTTAGCGCTTCAAACTGATCTCAATTTGCTCCCAACTATCCACGTGGACAGATGGGTAGGACTAACAAATACGCAATTAGGCTTAGAACTACATGGATTTTCAGATGCGTCACAAAACGCATACAGTGCAGTCCTTTACCTCAGAATTATCCATGATTACGACTCAATTCAAACGACCATCTTGGCAGCGAAAACTCGAGTCAGCCCGTTAAAAACACTGTCTCTACCTCGTCTTGAATTATGCGGAGCGACATTACTTGCGGAACTAGTCCACAAGCTACAAGCCACACTAAATCTCACCAACAGTCCAGTTTACCTGTGGTGTGATTCCACGGTCGTACTGGCCTGGCTCCGTGACCATCCTGCGAAATGGAAGACATTTATTGCCAACCGTGCTAGTCGCATTCACGAATTAGTGCCAAAAGCCAACTGGCGACACGTTAAGTCTACTGACAACCCCGCGGATTGTGCCTCCCGAGGTCTGTCAACACAACAATTGAAAGATTTTCAGTTATGGTGGAGAGGACCTGATTGGCTGTTACAAAACTCATCACATTGGCCAACATCTACCACATCGGAGTCCAAGGAAGTAGTGGATGAAGAACTTCGACGCACGTGGGTGTTTGCTGCTCATACGAAGGAGAATGAACCTGAACTTCTACATCGGTACTCAACTCTAACAAAGCTCTTGCGTATAACTGCATACTGTTACAGATTCTACTTCAATTTGAAACGATCCGGTTGCCAGAGTGGGCCGTTGACTGCATCGGAACTATCAAAAGCATTAGCAACCTGGATCAAAGTAGTCCAATCTATTGCCTTCCCTGCCGAAACCAATGCCCTTCGTCGAGGAAATGCAATATCAAACAACAGCAAAGTTCTTCCACTAAGCCCGTTCTTAGACGAAAACCACATTCTTCGCGTAGGAGGTCGCCTAAAAAATTCATTGTTGGACTTTGATGAAAAATATCCTATAATCTTGCCTCATAATAGTTACTTAACACAACTACTGATAGAACAGACTCATCGAAGCACTTCTCATGGAGGAACTCAGCTGATGCTTCAAACAATCCGTACAAAATATTGGATACCGAAAAGTCGCAGTACAATCAGACAATTTATTCGAAAATGCATTACATGCTGCCGACATAATGCAAAACCTGCACACCAAATCATGGCGGATCTACCTGCGGTACGATTACGCCCGTCTAAACCATTTACTCACAGTGGTGTAGATTATGCTGGCCCGTTCTCTATCACACCTACTTGTCGACGCGGGATAAAATCTGTATTGTCATACGTAGCAGTTTTCATATGTTTGGTGACAAGAGCAATCCATCTGGAATTGGTCATGGATCTCTCAACACAATCGTTTCTTGCAGCCTTCAAGCGATTTGTCAATCGTCGAGGGAAATGTTCCATCATTTATAGCGACAATGCTACGTGTTTCATAGCTGCAAGCAAACAACTTACCCAACATTTTCAAGCGTTGATAAAGGATTCTCTACTACACAACACTCTGGCAAACGATGGAACTGATTGGAAGTTCATCCCTCCTGCAGCTCCTCATTTCGGTGGTATTTGGGAGGCCGGAGTGAAGTCATTCAAGTACCATCTTGTTCGAGTAGTCGGGTCACACACACTCACCATAGAAGAAATGACAACACTCTTGACCCAAATAGAAGCGTGTCTGAATTCCAGGCCCATATCAGCATTATCAGATGATCCTACTGACATGGCTGCCTTGACTCCCAGTCACTTTTAATTGGCGAATCATGTATAAACGTTCCCACATCAAATCTAGTCGAGAGTCCACCCCATCACCTGAGGCGCTGGGACTTGGTTCAACACCTCCATGATAGTCTATGGCGACGCTGGCAATCAGACTACATACATCTCTTGCAAACTCGCAATAAGTGGCGGCAGTCGCAACCATCTATCCAAGTCAACGATTTAGTTCTCATCAAGGATGACAAGGCACCTCCATCTAAATGATTACTAGGTCGAGTGATCGAGGCATTTCCCGGACCCGACGGGAACGTACGAGTAGTTGCTGTTCGACACAAGAATGGCACATACAAACGTCCTATTACAAAATGCTGCGTACTACCTATCCAATCAAATTGATCTGCTATTTAAGTTACTAACTATCACGAACACACCCAATCCTATTTACCGACGCAACCCTTAGACATATGGTGTATCAACATCAACTAAACTCCTTAATTATTACAGAATTCAGTTTGATGCCCCATCCTCAAAACTCTACTCTTACTCTTAGCACACTCTCTTGGCGTGTCACGGCGGGTGGTGACTACATCACATGAATTACAAAACTCTACAACAAGATCTATGCTCATCAACCCTCATATTCCAGCCTGTACAACTCATACAACTCTTACAACTCTAATTTCGTCTTCTGGTGAATACGAGGCGGGTGGAATGTTCAGGACCACAAAGAACACAACAAAACTCTAGAATTTAGATTTAACTTAAGCTCACGAATTTGTAAATCCAGCAAAACTCTTAATCCATGGACCATTGCAACTTAATGTATTCTCGATGAAATTTTACACTCGTCATGAATTAACAGTTTTGCTGTATGAAATATCCAAGCCAAACTCTTTGTTCTGAACTTCTGTATCTTCAACTCTTTTCCATTTCAATTTGTTGCAAGCAGTTAATTACTGTAATTGTATAGTTCAGTTATGCATAACTCTAAAAGTCTAAATTGCTAATTCTTTTCTAATATTCATTCGCTCAGTAACTTTGGCAGTGTCGATGTCAAATACTCTAGAATTAGTGAAATAAAAATTACTCATTTCATAATTAAATTATGTTAGTTAATCACGTTGGCTAAAATAAAGTGTTCACAATTAAATCGAATAGACTCAAATGTGGTGTTTTCTTTAAAGTTTTTTAACGGTTTGAACTTACACGGACCTCGTGCTAATTACACTCATTAACACTGCCGATCAATCCCATTTGCCTTCTTGCATCCCAAAAACTGCACCGTCTTGGTAAGTCACCTTAATTATCCATGTATTAAGTTGCCTTGTGTATAACGTAAGCTAACTCGTCATCAAGTAAATCGCGGCTCTCTAAGGTGGTTCAACTATCTTTCCGTATCATCTTATCGCCAATCCTAAGTTTAAAAAATGGCAAACCCGGGTGAACAAGAATCTTTTGAATCCCGATACGAGCTCCAAGTATCGCTCGCAGAACAAATGGATAAATTTGTAGCCAATACGAAAAGAGCTAACTTGAGTAGACGCACCCATGGTTTTTATCTCGCCCGTGTTAACGGCTGGCACGAGTTATGGCAAAAATACGCCGCCAATGATCGTGATTTATCTCGCTTGGCCTCTGCAGAGACCAAAACTACCCATCCATACTTCAAAGAAAATCATTATGGCACGCGTGAAGAGTTTTTTTACGAGTATAAAGGAGACTTGGTCGACCGAATGCGTGCGCTTGAACAACCGAACGGAAATGAGGACAAACCACCCTCGGTTGCGGGAGGTCAAGCTCCAGAAACCAAGGTTACTTCGGCTCCGCTCATTCAATTGCCGTCTATTTCATTGCCAAAATTCTCGGGGAGCTACTCTGAATGGATAAGCTTCCGGGATTTATTCGTATCGTTGATCAGCACCAACTCTGCGTTGGCCAAGGTACAAAAATTGCACTACCTTAAAGCGAACGTAATCGGCGAAGCAGCTAAAGTCATAAAACAGTATCAGATTACCAACGACAATTATGACGCCGCCTGGGCTGCTCTCGTGCGAAGGTATGACAACAAACGTGTCTTAATCTCTAGTCAATTGCGCGCGTTGACCGCTCAACCAAAAATTAGTAATGAATCTGCGAATGCAGTCAAAGCTCTTATTGATACAACTTCTGAATGCTTGAGTTCATTAAAGCACCTAGATGTACCTGTAGATGAGTGGGGTCCTCTTCTGGTACACCTGCTAACGCAAAAACTTCCTCCTGATACCCACCGGGCATGGGAAGAAAAATTACCAAATGTCGATAACTATCCTGATTGGGAAACCCTCAAGACCTTTCTCGAAACGCGCTTCAGAACTCTGGAAGCTTTGTCCGACATTCGACCAAAAGAATCAACGACACTCAATAAAAAAGTAAACAAAAACCATGCTCAAATTCAAAGTTTTTTCACTGGCCCCTCGACCTGTAAAGTGTGTCACGAAAAGCATTCTGTACGCCAGTGCAAACAATTTCTGAAACTTGATCCCCAAGAACGTTTACGTATCGCTAAAGCGAACGGTTACTGCATCAACTGCCTGGGCGAATTTCATGCAATTAAAAATTGTCGTAGTAAATCGACATGTAATGAATGTAAGGGCAGACACCATACCCTGTTACATCTGCCGTCTAGGCCCAGCAATGCCAGTACGACTGACGCCCATGGTATCCAAGACTTCAGGACAGAAACAGCTCCTGCATCTCTCCCAAAGATATCTACGCATTTCGTCAGGGAAAACCAAGCTGTTTTGCTGGCAACGGCCGAGGTAGGAATTCAAACCTGCGGCGGGAATGTAAAGATTCGAGCTCTAATTGACCCTGGGTCGCAAGCGACCTTCGTGACATCGGCTCTGGTGAAAAAATTAAAAATCAAGTTCCGACCGATATCTCTAGCAGTCACCGGTCTAGGCAAGACTGAGGCACTAACAGCCAGGAAATCAGTTGATATCTCCCTAACTTCGCTAAAATCTACTGTATGTTTACCTGTGACGGCCCTCGTGCTAGATTCATTAACCGATTTGCTCCCGGCAGTGCATGTAGCAAGCAGTTGGCAGCATTTGCAAGACTTAGACGCTGCTGATTCCAATTTCGGTACCCCAGCGAAAGTGGATATGATAATTGGAGCGGACGTATATCCTCGAATCTTACTAGAAGGTATCAGGAAGGGTCCTCAAGGTACTCCGATCGGGCAAAATACCATTTTTGGCTGGAAATTCACCGGGAAAACCTCGGGTGATAAGCACTCAGCTCCAACAGTGCAATCCTATAGCGTTACCATTGGAGAGCAATTAAAGAAATTTTGGGAGCTCGAGGAGATCACAACTACGCAAAAGAGATCAACACTGGATGATCACTGCGAGAAATGGTTTGAGAAAACTCATTATCGCAATCCCGACGGATCTTATGTCGTGCGATTACCATTTAAGGAGAAGAATGCAAATCTCGGTTTATCTCGGCAAATCGCCTTAAAACGCTATTTTTCCACCGAAACCAGCAACCTTAGGAGGGGGATTCTTCCTCAATATAATCAGGTTTTGGAGGAATACATCTCTTGTCGCCATATGTCGGGGGTACACTCTGATACTCAATCGACTGACGGCGCATATTACATCCCGCATCATGCCGTGCTCAAGCCGTCGAGTACCACCACAAAACTAAGAGTGGTGTTCGATGCATCCTGCAAATCAACCAACGGGGCGTCCCTGAATGATCAGCTTTTAACAGGACCCACCCTTCAGCAGGACATTACAAGTATTATTCTAAGATGGCGACGTCACAGGTTCGTATTTACGGCTGACATCGAGAAGATGTACCGTCAAATTTGGATTCACCCAGACGACGCCAAGTATCAAAGAATCCTATGGCGCAGTCAACCAAGTTCGGTAATAAAAGAGTATGAGCTTAAAACGGTTACTTTTGGGGTGAACTGCGCTCCTTACTTAGCAATCCGTACGCTATTACAATTGGCTGAGGATGAAAAAGACCGGTTCCCTCGGGGATCGGAATGTTTAGCGCATGATTTCTACGTGGATGATGTACTCTCAGGAGGAGATACCTTAGAAGAAACCACAAAATTACTAATGGAAATCGTCACTTTACTGAAGACGGGTAATTTTCATCTGCGAAAATTCGCGACGAACAATCATCGCATGCTGAAAGATATCCCAGACGAGGATCGATCTCATGAAGAGGTACAAATGCAATTTTTGGAGAATCCAATGGTAAAAGCGCTTGGTATATATTGGAACCCCAAGTCCGATGAGTTTCAATACAAATTGAGTGTGAACAAGGAACGGCAATGGACAAAACGCGCTGTACTTTCCCAAATTGCAAAATTGTTTGATCCTCTGGGTTGGATAAGCCCTGTTGTAGTGCAAGCCAAAATTCTGATGCAAAAGCTCTGGGTCACCGGAACTGATTGGGATGCAGAATTGCCGGAACATTTGCGGGGCGACTGGGCGGGTTTCGTAGACGACCTTGAGCAAATTGAACGGATCAGGATTCCTCGCTGGCTTAACAGTGTCAAGAGTTCGCAAATAGAAGTGCATGGCTTTTGCGACAGCTCTGAGAATGCATATGCAGCAGCCATTTATCTGCGTATCACCAACAATAAACAAACCCCGGTAGTTCGGCTTGTGATGTCAAAAACTCGAGTGGCTCCGATTAAAACTGTTTCTCTTCCGCGTTTAGAACTGTGTGGAGCTGTATTATTGTCTCGACTGATAAAGGCATTTTGTCAGTCCTGCAACCAATCGTGTAAAGTAACGCTGTGGACAGATTCAACCATTGTGCTGGCCTGGATCCGCAGCCTGCCTCATCGCTGGAAGTCGTTCGTGGCAAACCGTATTACCGAGATCATAGAAAACGTTGGTAGTGCGAACTGGCGGCATGTTCCCTCTCAACAGAATCCTGCAGACATAGCTTCGCGGGGCGTCAGCTCGTCCCAATTAATTGAAAGCGAGATTTGGTGGACCGGACCTTCGTGGTTGAAGGAGGACAGTGAACGATGGCCGATTGATCCATGTCCCCAGGCGCCTAAGTCGAGCCCCAAAGAGAAGAAAAGAGTACAGATTTTTCACGTTGACGTTGCGAGTTCCGAATTGATAGAAAGATTCTCGAACCTCAATCATGCCTGTAGGGTAATTGCTTATTGCCAGCGGTTTGTGAATAGGTGTCGTAAACTAAACTCTTGTCCTACGCTAACGCTATCAGGCACAGAAATTTCTGAAGCAAGAATGCTACTCATAAGAGCTGCACAATTAGCTTGGTATTCGAAGGAAATCGGGCAGCTCCAATCAGAAGGAAACCTTTCACGGAAAAGTTCTCTCTTGGCACTCGACCCTTTCTTAGATGAACACATCATTTTGAGAGTGGGAGGACGATTGGAGCAAGCTAATTTAACGTTCGACGAAAAACATCCTATAATTTTACCGCCCTCTCACAGATTTACAGCTTTACTGATTGACGAAATGCATAAAATTACACTGCATGGGGGCACGCAGCTAGTGCTCTATACGTTGCGACAAAAGTATTGGATTCCTAACGCAAAGAAATTGATCAAAAAGCGACTTCATCAATGTGTCATTTGTACCCGTTGGAGGAAGGAGCATGCAACTGCTATCATGGGGCAACTGCCCGCAGAGCGAATAACCCCGTCGCGACCTTTTACATGCACGGGTATTGATTTTGCCGGCCCGTTACTGATAAAAAACAGTAAAATTCGTAATGCAAAGATGAGCAAAGGATACGTTGTCATCTTTGTTTGTTTTGTCACTAAAGCAATTCACCTTGAATTAGCAAGTGATCTCAGCTCCGAGTGCTTCTTAGCCGCCCTCCGAAGATTCTTCTCCAGGCGCGGATTCGCTACAAAAATATTCAGCGACAACGGAACCAACTTTGTTGGAGCCGCGAGAATCCTAGATCAAGACCTGGAAGACTGCATCAAGTCACATCAACAATTAGCGGCCGAAATATACGCCAATAAAAAGGTCGAATGGCATTTTATTCCTCCCCGCGCTCCGCATATGGGAGGACTGTGGGAAGCTGCCGTGAAATCCATGAAGTACCATTTACGTAGAATATTGGGCCAAGCACGGCTCACTTTCGAAGAATTAACGACACTGTTATGTCAAGTGGAAGCGGTGCTAAACTCACGACCCTTATGTGCACTAGGCTCCAGCCCAGATGACACTAGGTCCCTCACTCCAGGACATTTCCTAGTAGGAGATACACTCCTCAGTCTGCCAGGAAAGGATCTTACAGATTGTAACATCTCCTATTTGACGCGTTGGCAACTCATAGAAAAATTGAAACAAGAATTCTGGAAGAAATGGTCAGCTGAATATTTGCATCAGCTACAACAACGACCAAAGTGGAAACGGAGTGAACCGGCAGTGAAAACTGGGGACCTCGTAGTACTGAAGGAAGATACACTTCCTCCCTCGCATTGGAAATTGGCTCGTGTTACTAAGACATTCCCGGGTAAGGACAACGTAACACGAGTAGTGCAACTGAAAACGTCCTCAGGGGAACTTAAGCGTCCGCTATCGAAAATCTGCCCACTGCCTCAGGAACAGATATAGTTAGAATTCTAAATTACACCTTTTAAACATTGATTTAGTTTGTAGTTTTCTCACTTCACCTTTTTCCAGAATAACATGATTTGGCTTGCTTGCTTGGTACTCACGCTACTCTTTCCACCATCCGAACACATCATCGTGTATGACTGTGGACATGAAAAGATGAACATCACCAAAGCCTCGCTCCTCAACAACCCGAGTTGTGAGATCAACGATTCGCCGATTCGACAAATAGAAGACGACATCCAGCTTCTACAATTGAGCGAAGTGGCCGCGGTACATATATACCAGTGTAAAATCAATATTCTGCAGACAGTTTTACACTGCGGAATGTTTAGCCACTTGTCGGTGGTTCCTTCGGGGATCAGCACATACATTGCGGAGGTTTCCAAAGAAACGTGCATGAAAATACACACGCAGAACACGTATGCCCTTGCCAACAATCGAGTTCTTTCTGGTATCAAGACTAACTCCTCCACGCGTTTTTCCGAAGTCGTAGCTGGCGCAGTAGACTCGAAAGGAAATTGCGAAGGGGTACCCTATTCCTTCGGTTCGAACTCCTGGAATAACGTAATAGTCATGCAAGCCCTGGAAATCACTATCACCGACTACGACAGTGTCGTGCGACTAGAAGATGACCAAGTGGTATTACGCAACAATATACTCTGTTCGTATACCAAGGGTCTATGTACAGACCCAGAATATGGGATGAGTTTTTGGGAAATGATACCAGATTCAAGTTGTGAGACCTTAAGATACGATGTTCTATATGAAGGATTAGCAACGAAAACCCAAACGGTGGGCAATGAAGTATCCATGCACACATTCTACGGAGTTCACACTGGAGACGTTGTGTTTGCCTTAGAAATCGTCAAAACGATTCAGGTGTGCAACATCGAAGGTTTTCAGACAGAACACCCAAGGCTGGTAATTGTGAAAAAAACAGGAAACGAATATTGGTTTCACAAAAAACCGACGCTGTCTAAGAACCTGGACTTGTTTACATATCTTAACGCCAAATTCGTGTATGTGGAGCGGCATCTTAAAAACCAAATGGAATCCATGTATAAGCACATTATGCACAAGAAGTGTGAACTGGAAAAGCAAGTCCTGCAAACGCAACTGTCTATCGCTCAGTATCACCCGGCCGAATTCGCTCTAATGAGGTTAAAGGAACCCGGTTTCACAGCTGTGCCCCGAGGAGAACTAATTTACATAGTGAAATGCCAACCCGTGGAAGCGACAATACGTAAAACCGAGCGGTGTTACAATGAACTGCCAATCACCTACAACAACCACAGTTACTTCATGGCACCAACGACGCACCTGGTGCAAGAGCACGGAGCTGAAATCCCATGCTCCCTGATGATGAGTCCTGGATATCTTCTACATGGAACTTGGTACGGGTTCAACCCAGACATTCACCGTCTAGAGAATCCCAACTCTCTAAGTGCGTCCAACGATATATCCTGGAAATATGAAGACCCTACTCATCTCATCAAATCAGGCATTTACGGATTCGACTCTACCCAAAATTTGCGTCGCCAAATAATGTACCCATCAGAACGTCATGCCATAGAGAACGTATTAACCCAGTCGGTGATGGGGCACGATACTAACATCGATCATCTACAGACGATGAATTTGTTTTCTACCCAGCAGCTTGATAAACTGTCATCGTACCTCAAAGGTACATGGTGGGGGTTGTCTTACTTGGGGAACTTCAGTGCTACCATTTTCGGTATCATAGTTATCATCCGCGCCATGAAATTCATCATCGATACCTTGGTCAACATGCACATCATACGCGGGATACACGGATGGAGTTGGCAGATCCTGGGAGCCTTTGGGAATTCAATAACAACTTTCATCGTTCACAGAGCTCATCAGAACGCTAACGAACCTGTTTTGTCAGCAGTTGTGGTGCACAATCAATCAGCAAGCAAGAACTCTCCCCTCCAAACATCTTTAACTTCAGCACCCAGAACGGGCGCAGACGCTGTAGAAACACAAGCCATAACTTTAGAAAGCCTGCGCAGCCATACTAGCTTATATCCTTCGCTTCAGGAATAATACCAAGGCACTTAATACCCCCATCCTATACTTGTCATTGTCCCTCCGTCCTAACTTTTTCCATTTTCTACCCGCATCTTCACTACGAGGCGAGTCGGGGCGCCCATCAAGTAACCCCTTGTGCTCGGGATTAGCTTCGTTTGCATGGAGGAAATGCCGCGACGAAGCTATTTCCAATTAACACCTTTTGTATCGTTACAGGCAACTTATCCGACGTCTATTTCGGCAGCTTCTTTGACCTGAAACCATCATCTTCCGCAGCAGACATTTTTAAATCCAGGGATTTCAAGGCCGGCGGAATGTTGCGACATTCGCAACCTAAAAATACTGGGCAACGAACCGCCCTCCTTTTGACGAATTGCAGGAACAGCAATTCGCCCGTTGCAACATTCGCACGTTGCAACATACTCCAACAGTAAGCTGCATTGGGCAATTCCCTAACCTGCTTGTGCAGCAATCAATTATGTTGCATGCGAATGACCGCCCCAATTCTGGATGGAGCAACATTATTATCAGCAAATCGACCCATTGGAAAAAAGAAGTTCGGGAATCGAGAGGTCAGAAGTTGTAGAACCGCCGCGCAAATCGGACTCTCACTCGATCGCTCCCCCTTTAGACAATCGCTCCCTTAGTATTCGCTTTAAGATCCACCCTATACATAGATTGTTAAATTAAATTGTAATTATAGTTAGTGATTAAATTGTTTAGTAGAAACTTTGTGTTTTCTCTCTCTCCACTCGATCACCGCACACATATTTTGTAGTTTGGTTCTGGCTCATCTGTCCTAAAACTGCGCCAAGTATTTCAGTGGAAAAAATCAGATTTGATTAGACTCTTGGACTAACCAGTACATTACTTGTAACATCGACGTTATGAAAGCTGTTGTATTTTCACTGGGTATGATACTGAAGCAACTGTGGTTACCTTATGATTCGTAGATCAAAGAGTACTTGGTCTGCTATTTGTATTTCACTTATTTTTTTGGTTTAAAGTTTAGTTTTTTGATTCATTTTATAGAATTCATCGTTTCAGTTTTTTCATAAAATTCTTTTATCTGAGTTTTCCCAAAAATTATATTTTGTAGTTTTTAACTTTTTCATGTGCTTGGCTTCCGTTTTTTACTTTTTTAAAGTTTTTTATTTTGAGATCTCACTTCTTTTTGCTCACATTAAACTGTGATAATAACAGATCTAATAAGTATAGCATCAATATTTCCCCAAGAAAAATATATACGCGTTTTTAGCATATTCTTTGACCTAATGTTCTATGTATCATGATTCGTGTTTACGCGAGCAAGACGAGAGATAGCACTACCAATACAAGGTGAACTCTGTTTTCAGATACACTTCCCCCTCCCAATGGAAACTGATCCGGAAAACAGAATTTGGCACGAGGGGAAACGTACAACATAATATCAAAATATGTATAAATATATTTATATTATCTTTGATAATATGCTTCGTGTTCGTGTATCGATTTTGGAGCAGAGCTTTCTTGCCATGCGCGGTCGACGCGTCTCTTGATGTATTGCCGATCCTATACCGTCGAATATGGATCGGGTGACTCGTTTGTTGTTCACGAGTTCCTGAAACGTAGGGGGAATTTCGGTGAGGCAGTGCGACGATTTAGAGCAGGGATGGGCATGCAACCACAGTCTCAAAATGTGATTGTGTAAAAGCTCTTCAAAGCTCTCTCCGGCCTTTTTTACACTGTTAATTTTGGTGACGTCACCTGTCATTTAAAAGTGAAGCCACATGGCAAAATGACTTCAAATTTACAGTGTACCGAAAGCAAAGCGAAAAGAAGCATAGTCCTGCTCGCATGACGGCCGGCGGCCGAATGATGCGCTCTCGACTTGTGAGCTGCTCGTGTACATATTCAAAGCTCTAAAAGCTGGAGTGCCCGCGGGCATAGGCCTGCCCATCACTGATTTAGAGAAACAAATCGCAGCAACCCGAAAAGCCCGCCAGGATCAAATAGAGAAATTAAAAGCTGAAACTATTCGATTTAGGGAAGAATTATTAAAATTCAAGGGATACGTTATCTTTACTGACCTAGACGAGGCAAAGCAAGAGGGGACAGTCGACGAATCGCTAGGAAACCAGGACTCGTTCGACAAAGAAACCAGTGGCCCAGACGAAGTCGACGCAGTACTCAACTGACTGAGCGATTCTTTTGCGAGCTCCAATTCTTCCAGTTTCTACGGTTTTGATTTAGAGAAAGAGGAAAGGAACTTGGGAGTAGGTCGGCGCTTAGATTTCGAGGACATGGACGAGTACACGAATGTGGCCAAATTAGTTTCGATGATGGTCCCCATCTTCTCGGGCGTGCCAGGAACTCACATGAGCCAGGAACTTCCAGCGTTTCTGGGGTGCTGCAAACAGGCTTTGAATTGTCTGACGGAAGACACTAAGAAACAATTCTTCCAAAGCGTATCTGTTGTTCGATGATAAGTTACAAACCACGATGAAAGAAATTGAGGATAAACTTAACCGAACCTATCTGCCCAGAGTAAACTATCAGGAGCAGGTAAACAAAATACTTACTGCACAGCAGTACCCACTCGAGGAGCTGAGTGCATACATCGATAGCTTGAGGACGATGCTCATCTTCTGCCAAGAGGCAGCAGATGAAAAATATGGGGCAACAGAAGCTGAGGTTGTATAGACCCAATTGGAAGTTTTTCGGCGAATGCTCTTCGCGGAGGGGTAACCAATGATCATATCTGCCAATATTTACTGTCGAACCCGAAAGACGACTTTGAGAGCCTTGTGAAAAAGGCCCTTGATATGGAGAAACTCAAGCAGGCATTTTCTCAATGAGAAAACCGACGCAAATAACATGCAGCTACTGCAATAAACGAGGGCATGCCTATGCGGACTGCCTGAAACGAAGAAACACCCCGTTTTGCGATAGTTGCAAACGATACTGTCAGGTATGGATCGGAAAAACTCTCAATTCAAACTCACGGATTCTAATTAGCATTTATTTAAGTATTAATTACAATAGAACTTATCGCGACGTTATTCTTATTCCGGTTTCCACACTTACGGCGGCGGCGTGTCTGGCACGTCTTGCCACGGCGGCGGTTGGTTGTCCACTTCCCGTTTTCGGCGGTTACCAAGACCGGTTCCCCGTGCGGCGGTTGTCGTTGTTGCTGGGCGACAGTTACCGGTTTCTTCGACGGCGTTGTCACGGTGGCCAGCTGACAATACGGACATGATTCAAGGACATGCCGAAGTTCCCTCTCAGCCCCAGCGGCGAGGGAGAACCCCTTGCAGCGAAACCAAAATCCACAACACCAGAACAACAGGAACAACCAAAGCGAAAACCATCGCAGAACATTTAACGTTCAATTAAATTGCGATTGGTGCGGGAGGCAGGGACATGACCTGTCAACCTGCCCCCACAAAAGGTGCTGGCATACAAAACATTCGGGAAACGAAACTCAGTCGGCCCGAAACTCCCAGGACCGACTCTAAAACCTAAAAAGAAAGAAACCGGGTCTACCCAGCCGCCCAATTATGGTGTAGGGTAAATTACGGAGAGATGCCCCAGTGGGATAGATGCCCCAAATGTCGTAATTAGCACTTCCAAAAACATGACCGAAAAAATTTGCCGTTGCTCTGGCATCCGCCATCGGCAAACACTCAATAGCGGGTTAGCGCTCAAGCATCATGCGCGTATCTCCAATTGTTGCGGTGTAAACAATTTAGTGTCGGAAAAATTTCCGTATAGTTTTTTTTGTCCTCGTACAAAACTGAAGAATCTTTTTATATGTTCGGTAAGTAATTACATTTATGGTTTTGCGTATCAGATTTGAGTGTTAAGTGCGTGTTTCAAAGTCTTTTAAATTACAGTATAAAAGACGATAATCCTCAACCGGGTCATTTGATAATCTACGCCAGAGAATTCTTTGGTAATCCCTTTCACTAGAATGTATGAGAATTCGACGGTACATGCGAGCGATGTCTGCTGTGAAGACATACTTTTTCTGTCTCCATTCAAATAAAAGGAGAGAAATGTCCCTTTGCAGAGGGGATTTTGGGTCTATCTCCTACATAAGGTTGAATTTCCAAGTGAACCGACGAATGAGACACACCTGTAAGCGTGTTTCCTAGTCCGGAGACCTGAACAGAAGCGCGAAGGGGGTTTAAACGTAAAAGTTGTACAGTTCTGTTTGTCACAAATGTGGCCTCAGAACCAGGGTCAACCAATGCTCGGAGAGTGTGGAGTTCACCTGTTTTTGAGAGGGCTCTTACTAAGACGGTCGCTAGCAACACCTCTTTAGTTCCGCGCGAGAAATACCAGTTTAAAATGTTAGACGATGGTGATTGATTTGCACTTTCAGAAGTACTTGGGGGCTGCTCCGATAAATTAGTATTAGACGAGTGAGACACTGCACCTGTAAGCGATAAATTAGTATCTTGAGCCTGTGAGCCTGAGAAATGTCTGAATTGTGTAGCAGTGAGTTGTGTCTTTTATGACAATAACGACATGACATCTTACTGGGGCAGCTACTAACAAGATGGCTTTGTGCTAGACAATTAAAGCACATTGAATGAGAAGAAACAAACTGGCTTCTTTCCCTGGGGCTCATTCTTGCGAACCTTTGGCATAATTTTACGGAATGAGAACCTTTGCACACTGGGCACACATGTCTAGTTATATGAAAGGAACGAGCCTTACCTTCAGGGACTCTAAAATTTGGTCGTGGTCCCCTAGGTTTTGTTGATTGAAGTGCTTCTAATGTTCGATACCCAGCTTCAAGGAACTCCTGGATATCTGAGAGCTTGGGAAGCGACGTTGTCGCTGCTTGATTCTGTTCCCACAGTTGCCGCGTCTTACTGGGTAATCGTTCCACCAAGATGTAGATAACTAAAGGATACCACTCTTCCAACTTCACATCTAAATTCTTTAAAGTAGCGATGCTCTCATTGGTAGAATCTAATAATTTACGAATTAAAGGAGCAGACTCAGTATGAATATGCGCCTGACTGAACAATATTTTTAGTGCATTATTGACGAGAACCCGTGCATTTTGATATCTCTTACATAAGATATCCCACGCTATTTGATAATTATCGTTGGTAACGTTAAGATGGCGAACAATTTGTTCTGCTTCCCCCTTCAGACAGGATTTAAGGAAGTGCATTTTTTGCACGGGGTGAATGCTTTCACTTGAGTGAATCATAGAATTAAATATATCATAGAACGATAACCATGAGCCGTAATCTCCACTAAAGGTAGGAATGGAAATCCGCGGCAGTTTCAATTCATCATGCGTTGACTGGGTGCTTTGATTAACAATTGGAGGATTTGCTATATTCGTACTAGTGCCAGCCTCGCCGCTGGATATCTGATCATTGGGATTCGCAGGTGTTCGAACTTCGCATAGTTGGGTCAAAATATCGTTCAAAATTCCTTTATATTCAAACACAATATTCATGAACTTATCATAGAGACCACCCTGGTCGTCGAAATATTTATCTTGTTTTTCTTGAGAAGTAGCACTGCTTCTGTTGAGTCTCTTACTCAACACGAAATTTTGTAACAGGATGCCAGATAAAATAAAACCCAGTCGTTTGAAAACTTAACAACTTAATTTATTCAATTCACTTTTATAAAAAGCAACTTAACCTATTTCTGGTCTTAACTTCTAGAAATTCATGATATTTTAGAAATTCACGATATTTTAATTCAGTTTTTAGATTTCCGTTCTGTTGTTCTGTTTTGTATTTGTTGACTCTTCAATGATGAACCCGTGATGGTGTTTGTTGTTGTTTGTTGTTTGTTTTATTTAATGTGTTATCAGTTCTGTAAGTAGATTTCGTGTGAATTATTTTGCTGTTTGATATGGTGATTCTGTGGTTTGGGTATTGGTTGTTTCGACCAAAGATCAACACTCTGTAGGAGGGTTTTTAGCT
This sequence comes from Leptogaster cylindrica, assembly GCA_963082835.1. Taxonomy (NCBI): domain Eukaryota; kingdom Metazoa; phylum Arthropoda; class Insecta; order Diptera; family Asilidae; genus Leptogaster; species Leptogaster cylindrica. The sequence continues at coordinate 11,669,631 of OY720106.1, forward strand.
CAGATCACCACTCTGAGTTTTTGATGGTTTACAGGTTATTCTTGTGTATGATTTTTAAAAGTTTCTCAGATCAGTACTCTGAGGAGGATAGGTTTGAAACAGATCACCACTCTGTTTGTTTGTTTTTTGCCTCAAATCAGAACTTTGAGGGTCTTTTTACCCGACTGCGGCAAAGCCAAAAAGAAGGGTTATAAAAATAGGAGTCTATGTATGTATGTATGTACGTATGTTCCATCGTAGCGTCTAAACTACTGAGCCGATTTTGATGAATGAGGTGTCAATCGATTCGTAATTACGGTCCAAGTGACAATAGAATGGATGTTACATCCGGATGATAACATAACGGATGTTACATCGAAAAAAGGGGGGCGCTGAAAAAAAAATTTTTTGCTATCATATCGAGTGAGATGTCAAATGAACGACAAGAAAATTCTGAGTTCAAAAATAAAAATATAGTGTAATATTAAAATATACCAAGCGACAGAAAAACTATTTTACTAAGTAAATTTCTCTACACCATGGTAAGCGTAAGCGGGATTGTAATATCTATCTATTGATTCCATTGGTTTGATAACCCCCCCCCACCCCTTAACCCCCTTTAGGGTTGAAATTCCAAAAACTGTTTCTCAGCGATAAGCTATGCGGTAAGTTGCAGATGTACTCCAAATTTCATGAAAATCGGTCCAGTTGTTCCGGGAAAACCTTTTTCACCCCTTTTTACCCCCTTAAGGGTTGAATTTCTAAAAACCGTTTTTTAGTGGTTACTTACAGCCTAAAAGAAACGTCCATGCAAAATTTCAAGGTTCTAGGTCAATTTGTTTGGGCTGTGCGTTGATTATGAGTGAGTTAAAACGGAAAAGTTTAAAATAAAAGAAAAGTTTAAAAAACTTTAACCCGACTACGAAAAAATATAATTATAGGAAAAAGTTCCAAAATCTTTAACCCGACTAGGGATAAATAAAATAAACTAAAAAGTAAGAAACAAGTTCGGTGCTGATTGCTATCATCGTCTTATTGAGTAAGACTAGCCTTTTGATATGTTAAGTATATTGCTGTTTATTAAGTTCTATTGAAGTCTGGCAGTTCCACATCAAATAACGTTATACTTCAATTCAAATGCCGTGGTCGTGCGTATTTTTACCCGACTACGACCAAGCCAAAAGGAAGGGTTATAATTTTAGCAGTCGATGTATGTATGTATGGGCAGAGTAATAAATAAGCCACTTAAAACATTACAAAAATTAAGGTACTTAACCAAAAAAAAAAATATATATATATATATATAATAATTTATTATAAATATTTTTTCTATCAAATTAGAATGTTTGCATTTCATAGTTGACAAATAAAATAATAAAAAAATACGCACGACCACGGCATTTGAACAACAGCTTCTAATGGCCTTATCGTTGGAAGTAAACTCCTCCCATAATTTATCTAAGATCACAATTCGACCGTTGATATGACCAACACTTTGTAAGCGGACTTTGGGAGACCTCTTAAAATTATATACAAATTGCTGAATTTGTTCGTACAAGGCCTCCTGTAACCTGTTCATTCTTTAGCTCCTCGAACGTGGAGTTCCCGGGTTCGGTTCCATTCTCGGAGCCGGACATAAGTCTGTATTTTTTTGCTAAATCAAGTTTCACCTAAATTTGCAATAAATTGTAATTAAATCTCAACTTTACCGCCTCCGTCAGATCGCCTCTTCACCAAAGCAAATGTTCTCGTAATAACTTAATTCGAAAGAGAACTTGACCAAGGAATTACGAATTCCCTCTAATCACAATAATGAAAATATTGAACAGTTAATGGCTTGGGTTTTGGCAACGTCAACTCTGTACATCGAAGTATGAAATTGAACTCGCTTGGAAATGAAATGTAACCGTAATCTCGGTTACTGTAACTCAACTCAACTAATAAGCGATATGACCAAATGCCGGGTGTGTGTGTTATCGTACCGAAAATCACAATTACCTCACTGCAATTGCAAATTTTGAACTAAAATTTTAACTTCACTCAAATCACTTGAATCACTTATGTACCTTGCACCTGTTAATTGGGGCTATTATTTAAGCGGGCAAAAGAATTTAAACATGTGCAACAATTACTTAACTCACCAATTTTTCCGGTAATCCGGCTCGAAGGACCATGTTTTGGGGGACCGTGGTGGGTGAGCTGGAGTGAAGTGTAAGGGAAATTGCACCTTTTAGCGTAGATAAAACAACGACGTTTATGTTAATTCAATTTATTTTACTTCGTTTTCTGGCTAGCGAAAACGCCTTTTATCTGAGATTCTTGATGATTGTGATTTGCTTTTCTCCGTGCGAGCGAGTTGTCTTCCTCTGGCTACTCCTACGTGCGAGCGAGTTGACTTCCCATTAGCTACTACTAGCGACTGCCAAAATACAACCGAAACCTCGGCAGCGACGATCTAGGTTGCCACTCTCCATTTTTGCGAGAGTTTACCGCAACAATCCAGTGCAGTGCGGTGTCCTGTGGCCTGTGGGTGATCCTCCAGTGCACCGGCGGCGTTGGCTGATCTCGAACAGCCCCCTTGAAGAAACTGGGGCCGGGAATAAATATATACTTACCTTTCAAGATAATTTGACTAAATTCGTCGACTGGTATGCAATGCCGAATGCGGAAGCGGAAACGATAGACCAGATTTTCTTCGACGAAATCGTCACACGCTATCGAATCCCTAAGAAGATCGTTACCGATCAAGGGACTAATTTCCTCTGCGACCTTTTTAAGCAAGTCTGCAAGCTGTTAAGAGTAAAAAAGCTGCAAACTGTTGTGATCGGTTTCCCACAAGCAAACGAAAAAGCAATTAACTGTTAATCAACCCAAAACGTAAACATGATCCAAATCCGCAAACGCGACAATGGGTAACGACCTACCTCAAGAATAATAAACAAACATCGTACATAAATGTACAAGGTCAAACCCACGGAATTAAGTATATGCTTGAGCCGGCTGTGATAAGCGCTAACTTTGAAAAAAGTAAACAATACGGTAACGCGTCACGTTACCGCAAATAAAAAAGAAAACAAGAAGCGCAAGCCGTTAACAACTAACTTTACAAAGAACGCTAAAGAAGCAAAAAGATGGGAGTCAGCATAAATGAGCATATTGAACTCGGGCTACTCCCATCTAAATAAAAAACAATAAGTAAAGTAAATCAGCACTATCACCAAATTCCGATCGTAATTGCATCGATCAAAGGTAATTGTCTTTTTTGTTTGCAATTGGGCGAAACCGGCACCTAATTATTTGTCAAAAGTGGCGGTCACGTTGCAACGGTGAAATGCAACACGTGAGATGTGTTTTTCATAAATTAGTGTCAATTTAGCAATTAATCAATAAAAATTAATTGGAGTAGGGATAAGTGTTTATTGAATTAAGTGTATAAAAATAACATGTAATTAGCATTAAAAAATTCAGTTTGATTAAATTTTGTTAAGCAGAAGTCACGCCGGTTTTAATTAAAATTCCCTTACAAAGTTTTCAGGTTCGCCACTTCAAGTTACCCAGGTAATCTTACAACTCACAATCCACTATACAACGGCTCGCAGCTTCGGCCGCGGCCTCCTTCCCCCCAACCAAACGGCTTCGTTGCTTGCCACGGCCACTCTAGAACCCTTCCCCGGCTTGCGGCCCTGCTCGCAGCCAAATTAACCCGATCCCAGGTCTTTGGAAACCAAAGCCTGGCCCCAATCCAAGAAATCCGCGAACCCAGCGGTCCATTGATGGTGAATTATAGGAAGGAACCCAGTCTCCTCCATCAGTGGTAATCAACGTCGTCCCCGCCTAAAAATCAGAAATACTTGACCCGCTCGAGCCGCCTATTACCCCGTGTAATACACAACAAACCTCTGCTTACCATCCACAATCAAACGAAGCATTAGAAAGGGCTCACAGGCCACTGGTGGAGTATTTATGTAGGTACTATAATAGACGAAAGCTCCACCACCTGGGATCAATTTCTGCGTACGGCGGCGTTCGTCTACAACAATAGCACGCACGAAGGCACGAAATTGACTCCCATGGATTGCCTTTACGGCTTCACCGCAGATGCACCCTCGAATTTGAAACGGGAACCAGAGCCCGTTTACAATCACGAAAACTACTACTACCAGTTGAGGTACAAACTACAAAAGTCATATGAGATTGCTCGTAAAAATATTTTGGCCAGCAAACAAAAATCAAAAGAGCACTATGACAAGAACGCAAGACCATTGATCCTCCATGTCATAATAGTTATAAATAGCGCCCGAAACTACCCGAAACTAAAGTTATCCGTTTTTTTCTAGAACATGTAGGGACCGCAGTGACCGGGGCTGAATAAAACATAGGGTGTTGTTCACTTGAGAAGCGTTTATTCGAGACTGAGACTGAGAGTTTACAAAAGAACTAAGCATGCGCTCACCGATTTCGGATAGCTGCGAGCGCAGAACTAACACATGAGTATTTTAACTGTCCCCTACAAACAAGTCATCACTATGACGAGATCGTGTTTTTTCGAAGGGATGGGCATGCAACCACATTCTCAAATTGAGATTGTGTGAAAGCATTTCAAAGCTCTCTCCTGCTTTTTATACACTGTTAATTTTCGTGACGTCACCAGTCATGTAAAAGTGAAGCCACATGGCAAAATGACTTCAAATTTACAGTGTACCTGAAAGCAAACTGCAAAGAAACATAGTCCTGCTCGCATGACGGCCGGCGGCCGAATGATGCGCTCTCGACTTGAAAGCTGCTCGTGTACATATTCAAAGCTCTAAAAGCTGGAGTGCCCGCGGGCATAGGCCTGCCCATCTCTGGTTTAAACACAAAAAAGATGACAAAAATGCTCAGCTTTTTGTGTTTATTTCCGGAAGATTCGTCGAATACACAACATTTTGGCGCAGCCGGTAGGATTAAGGAAGCCTGGTCAGAGACCATAAGCGCTTGAAAATCCTTAATTCTGCGAAATTTAGGACCTCGCACGGTCCCGATTAACAGGGCAACGGCGGCACCAGCGGAATTAATCCGTTGCACAAGACGAGATTGACAATCTTAATTTCAGAATTAAAAGCAATTAGAAGTGCAATCCAAGGCCCGAACAAAACAATCGCGGTCATTTCTTCGAAATTGGAGGCGTAACTTCAAAAAAAAAAGAGAGAAGCTCAACGTTTAGCATGAGCGGAAAATAATTGAAACAAAAACTTCTTGTTCCACGGGGGAACTATAATAATACTCCCCACGAGTACCTGCTCATAGAAAATATGATAAATACAGAAAGTTTGGGGAATGAGATTTACGATCTAAAAACTGCAATTAAGAACAATTAAAAGGGCAGTTCGAGGCCCGAGCAAAACAATCGCGGACATTTTCATTTCGTCACAATTCAAAAAAAAAAAACAATTAAATTGAACAAACAAGATCATTTATTTGAAGCATAAAATATCCACGAGGATTTCTCCCTCACATCAATTATTGTCCGTGCGTTTGCATTTGACCAAATTAATAAGAAATTTACCTGCCTGGGATTTCCGGATTAGCGGAATCTTACCAATGTCAATTATGAGTCGTTCCCCAATGTTAAAAAACAAAAAAAAGAACACAACGAAATAAACGAACCCACAGTGCCCATATTGCACGGCAGTGAAATCTGACGCCGATACGAGCTAAAGATAAGTCACTGTGGAAATAATTGGAATAGAAACTTCTCGTTCCCTAGGGGAACTAAAAATATGCTTACACGAGTACCTACTTTTAAAAAAAAAACCATAAAATGAAAGTTTGGGGATTAACGATCTAAAAAAAACTACAATTAAATGCAATTAAAATCTCAACTCAATTAATTCTGCAATTGGGGGCAATATACAAAAAAAAAAACAAAACCCAACGTTAGCATGTGCAGAAATGTAATGAAACTTGACACGATACGGCTGATAGCGGAGAGAATGTTCTAATTTGTACTTTAAGTGCACCACATTTTTTTTTTAAATCTCTGCAATATGCAAATGTCACAACGTTCATAACGAATGTAAACAAAATTTACCCTTCTCCCCTTACCGGCAAATGCGTTTAAAGAACATAAATTAACCCGAAAAAATAAAACTGTCGAACAAAATTTTTTCTTTAATATAAAAGGAAAATTAGGCCGGGTACCGTGAAATAACTTGCGATTTAGCTACCTGAATGAACCCTGAACCTCCCCCGCCAGGAGTAGACCCTTCAATTAATAACCCCGGAGTACTAGGTATACGCCTGCGGAGCGGGTTAACCCTAAAGGACCCCGCAGCAAACCTAGAGGAGTATCTCGCTAAAGTTTGTAAGAAAGCTGAAGTACCTGGGGGGAAACCGTGCGACGACCCAGCTCTAAATAGATCAATAAGACTCCAAGAGCAAATCGATCAGCTGAAAGCTGACGCTCTAAGATTAGGTGAGTCCTGGGCAAAGTTCAAGGGGTACAAAGGTAGTTCAACGCCAATAGCAGGCAAGGAAAAGCCACGGGAGGTAAACGAACCGGAAGTAGGCCAAGAATCGTTTAACGAGGGAACATACGAGCCAGACGAAGCTGACGCGATCCTCAGCTGGCTGACCTATTCCTTTGGTTCCTTTAGTAACCCAAATTCATCCAGTTTCTACGGGTTCGATTTGGAAGAAGAGTTACGAAAGTTAGAAATGACGGACTATACGGAAGTCGCAAAATTGGTTACCAAGATGGTGCCGACCTTCTCGGGTGTCCCGGGCTCGCATATGACTCATGAGTTACCCATGTTCCTGGGCTGCTGTAAGCTGGTCCTCGCTTGTCTATCGGAGGACAAAAAGAAACACTTTTTTCAAATATTCCCGACGCGCTTGAGGGGAGAAGCATACCTGCTCTTCTCAGATGAGGCTCCGACCACAATGAAGGAGATTGAGAAGAAAATGAATCGGGCATATCTGCCCCGGGTAAATTACCAGGAAATGGTAAATAAATTAATTACGGCCCAGCAATACCCACTGGAAGATTTAGAAACCTACATTGAAAGACTAAGAACTACCCTGCGGTTCTGCCAAGAGGCAGCCGAGGACAAGTACGGGGAAGCCCAAGCCGCTGTAATGAAAACGCAGTTGGGAGATTTCGCAGCTAATGCACTGCGCGGGGGTGTGACGAACAGTCACATAAGTCAATACCTCCTGACAAACGCGAATGACGATTTTGAGAGCCTCGCAAAGAAGGCACTAGACATGGAGAAGATGCAGCAGAGCATTTTCTCTCTAAGGAGGCCACCGACAAACGGCAGCGAGTATGCCCCTGCCTGGGTCGGAGAAGGGCAAGATCCAAGAAACCCCTATCCATATCCCGGTATGCCGAGGGGACCCCAACGAAACCCCGATGTCGGGTATAGCCAGGACAAACCATCGGGGCAAAACCTTAATTGGGTCCGGAACCCATTTGCCACTGCAAGTCCCGCAAAAAGAACGGCAAGCCCGCCAACCCCCCAAAAACGCAAGGAGGAGTTGGAGGCAAAAATTACATTCAGCTTTTGCAACAGAAGAGGGCATGTCTATGCGGACTGCCTAAAACGAAGGAACACACCGTTTTGCGATTAGTTGCAGACGGTACGGGCATGATTTGAGGACGTGCGGAAACACACGCACCTCCCTCCCCGCCCCAGCGGTTAGAGAAAACCGCCCGACCCCAGCCAACAACAGTTTCTGTAATCGAAACAACAATTTCATTAATCGAAATAATAATGGTCAACAAGACCCAAACAGGCGTAGGACCTACAACGTGCGTCTCAACTGCGATTGGTGCGGGAGACAAGGACACGATCTAACGACCTGTCCTCACAAAAAGTCCTGGGACTCTAAGCATTCGGGAAACGCGACTCAGTCGGCCCGAAACTCCCAGAACCGACTCTAAAACCCCAGCAGAAAGAAACCGGGTCTACCCAGCCGCCCATTAATGGTGTCCCAGTAGTGGAACTCCCACTAGACATAGGCCTGCACGGCCAAACAAAATTGATAGTGGACACCGGCGCTGAGGTAAGTATAATAAAAGAAAAGTCCATCCAGAACAAGGCAACAATAAACCGGAGCGAACAAGTAACGCTGGAAACTCCATTTGGAACCGGAAAAACCTTGGGAACGTGCAGAGGGAAATTCGTAATTAAGACAAGCGAAATACCCTGCAACTTTCATGTGGCAGAAGACATGCCCAACATGACACAAGATGGACTCCTGGGAAACGATTTCCTAGCAGAACACTGCAATGTTGAAGGACCCGACAAGAAACTCCGATTTCCTCGCACGGAAATCAACCCCAACGAATTTGCGATTTCGCTTAAAAGTTCTTCAGAATCAGAGCCAAGCACAGCCAAGGCTAAAATCGAGTGCGTAAAACCCGAAGAAGTGTCAAGGGCACTGTTCAGGCGAACCCCTAAAAATAGAATAAGTTAAAAACATATCTAACAAAAAAAATGAAGATCATACTTACCTATGGACCTGGGTGAAGCACAGGTCCAAAAAACATTGAAGTACTTATCTGAAATCAGAAAAGAAATTGAATTATGAAGGATGAAATCTCAAACAAACATAAAGTAAACAAACAGAATTACGTACAAGGAGTACAATAACAACATAAACAAACAGATTGAACTACACTGAATTCAAACACATGCAACATAGAAACACAAACAAGCATACATAACACGGTGCACATAACATTTCAACATTGCACATATTGCTGGGCACAGCACCCAGATAAAAAACACAGAAAACATAACCGGTAGAGGTTATGTGACATGCGCAAGACAACTTTTTTACAACACTGCGCATTCACATACAACCAACACAAAACATATCGGACGTCACAAGTAACACTTTAAACACTGAGACACCTCACATATTTATATAGAAACACTAAAAAACAGCACAAACAGAAACACACGCGGCAAACATACAAATCGCCCGAAACGTCAGAACTTCATACGCACAGAACAGCTGAGAGGTGAATTTGGGGTAATTTGAGCCGGCAAATCCAATGGTGACTTCAGATTTGCCCTCAAATAAACACGTAATTAAATATGATTAAAAAATATTATTCCCATAAGTCCAATGAGTGGGAAAGAGAAATCAAGGGTAAAAGAGAAAAATAATGTAGCAAAAATTCTCTCATTGGAGATTTCGGAACTCTGGGATAATTCAAATTAGAGCCGCTGTAATTAATATGGCACATGTGTTTTTAATTAATTTCTGCAAGAAAAGGGCCTTTTGTGAGGTAAAATTGATAAAACAAATATTAATTTCCGAAAATGCATCGCACAAATGTCATTTGAAAGGAAAAACATCAACAAAAACCACAAATGAAGACAGCTGGGCAATTTGGAGAGAGAGCAGACCCTATAAAAGCAGAAGCGCTCCCATAAAAATTGCCATTCGTCGACGGTATTTTAGGTTGTGAACAAGTGGTTAAACAGATGACAGGTGGGTGTCATTTTAACCTCATATGTAAACAGCCTTCGTGTTTTTTCCGGTGTGTTTTTCAGAATAACAACGTCATCAACTAATCATCATTTCAACTCAACATAACAGATTTATGTGAAAATATATGCAGTGTACCTCGTGCATCGAATTTCTTATTTTTTTTTATTTATTATTATTAGTTTTTTGTTCTTTTTTTTGTCCTTTAACTTCCGCATATTTTATTTGTGCGCAAATTTCAAGAGTTACTGTTCAAGTTGTAATTAGTGGAAGCTTAATTAAAGTCTAAAATAAAGTTTATACATTGAATTTTTAAATAAAGTGATTGAATAACAATTGGTACTTGTTCTTTGTTCATGTTTGCAATTGGCCATTATTTATTTTTTTGGTGGTTCAATTTAGTTGCATTGTTTCAGTCTGTTCATAACAGTTTTCACAACAGGCACTAAAAGACAGGCAAAGCCCGACGAGGGAAACGAAGACCTGTAGTGACCCGAAAGCAGTTACCAAAGTTGGTACTGTAGGCAACACTTCAAGGGCGATGAGGAAGCACAGGGTAACCCTAGAGGAACCCGTATGCATACCTGCGCGCACGAGAGTGATGGTTAGGATTCCGATGAATTTACGGGAAGAAATGCTCTGTATGTCGCAAGAAATAAGCGATGGAGTCTTCCTAGCGAATAGTATTAATTCAGCGGGAACGCAAGGAGTACTTGTCAGCATCCTCAACACGCGCACACAATCAGTAGAGCTGTCCAGTATGGAATTAGAACTAGCTCCGGCAACTGAGTATGTGCTAGGATCGTTAACCCAATTCAAAGAACCAGAAAACGGCACCGGACAAAAGAACACTGAAGAAACCGTCAACTCCACCCACAAAATAAAACCGCAGCCCGAACAAGGGCGCGAAGAAACGCAACTCCCTACGCGGGAGACAGGGACGCAGGCCAATGGAACCCAAAACAGAGGTATCCAAGCCACCCTAATGCACTGCCGGGAGTTACGCAAAGCGAACCCCGAAGAAACAAGCGCCAAAGAGCGACTTATCAGGTTAGAGAACGAACTCAACCTAAGCCCCATCCTTGACAAACAGGAACAGGGGGAAATATTGAGAATATGTCAAGACTACAACGACATATTCCACCTAAAGGGGGACAAGTTGACGCACACTGATGCGATTACGCACGAAATTCCAGTGTCTCCGGAACAAGCGCCGATTAACCAAAAAATGTATCGCCTGCCCGAGACGCAGCGCGAAATTATCCAAGAGCAGCTAGAAGAAATGCTCGAAAACGACGTGGTCCAACGGAGCAAGAGTCCGTGGAACTCACCGTTACTGGTGGTTCCGAAGAAAGCCGGGCCCGATGGGAAAAAGAGATGGAGGGTAGTAGTAGACTTTCGTAAAGTCAATGACAAAACTGTCGGCGACGCCTACCCCCTTCCCCGAATTGAAGATATCCTGGACCAATTAGGTCACTCGCGATACTTCACAACCCTGGATTTAGCCAGCGGTTACCATCAAGTATTGGTGGATCCCAAGGACCGACCCAAAACCGCATTCAGCACGAACTATGGTCACTACGAGTTCAAGCGAATGCCCTTCGGCCTAAAAGGGGCCCCGGCCACATTCCAGCGCCTAATGAATTACGTCCTGACGGGACTACAGGGCTTGGAATGTTTCGTTTACCTGGATGACATCGTTATCTACGGGAAAAACTTGGACGACCACAACGCAAAGCTGCGTAAAGTTTTCGACAGGCTGCGCGAGAACAACTTGAAATTACAACCGGAGAAGTGCCAATTCCTCCGGAAAGAAGTCGTGTACTTAGGACATAAATGTTCCAACGAAGGGGCTCTCCCGGACCCTAGCAAAACAGCCTTAGTACAGGAATTCCCTGTTCCACGCACAGTCAGGCAAACGCAATCCTTTCTAGGATTAGCAAACTATTACCGGAAGTTCATTCCAAATTTCTCGAAATTGGCAAGACCAATAAATAATTTTGCTACGCAAGGACGTGAAATTCACTTGGACAGATAATTGCCAAGAGGCGTTCAATGCAATTAAGAATGCATTAGTGACACCACCGCTTTTAATTTACCCCGACTTCAAGAAGCCGTTCAACTTAACAACGGATGTAAGTAGCGAGGCGCTAGGGGCAGTGCTATCACAAGGCACTGTCGGAAGTGATCAACCCATAGCCTATGCTAGCCGAACGCTAAACAAAGCGGAAAGAAATTACTCCACAATAGAGAGGGAGTTGCTTGCCATTGTCTGGGCAACAAAGAATTTCAGGTGTTACCTTCAAGGGAGGAAATTCACGGTCTACACCGACCATAAACCCTTGAAAGGAGTGTTCAACGTGAAAGATCCGACTTCACGTTTGGTCAGATTCCACCATAAACTATCGGAATTCGACTATAATATCGAATACAAACCCGGTAAATACAACACGAATGCCGACGCACTAAGTCGAATACCGTCAGAAGGGGCCCAAGAGCAAAAAGGGCAGACCCTCACAGTTGCGGCACAAGTACACGAACCTCCAAAAACAGGAGAAGAGACGCTGAAAGTATCAGCAGTCACCCGGGCACAAGCGCGACGCACCCCGGAAGGGACAGAGGGGATACAGTCAACTGCGGAAACCCCGACAGAGACACCCCATGTCCAAAGAGCGAAACAGCCAAAAGAAAAACCCCCCGACGCGGGCGAGACAACAGATACCGGATCAGCTGGAGAAAATAAAACTGTGGAAATAATCACTGAACCGGAAGAAATAAAAACTATACTCCGTGATTACCACGACTCCCTTTTTGGAGGGCATCAGGGAATTACGAAAACGTACAAACGCATCAGACGAAAGTTCTGGTGGAAACGTATGCGTAGGGACATAAAAAGACACATTAAAAGCTGTCCGAAATGCCAGAAAATGAAGGCATCCAAACCCTACAAAATGCCCATGGTAATCACGGACATAGCAGAGAAACCTTTCGACAAGGTCTACCTGGACGTTGTTGGTCCATTAGAGGTCACACATGCAGGAAACAAATATATCCTAACCTTCCAGGATAATCTTACAAAATTCGTAGATTGGTACGCCATCCCGAATGGGGAAGCGGAAACGATAGCGCAAATTTTCTTCGACGAAATCGTCACGCGCTACCGGATTCCCAAAAAGATCGTAACCGACCAAGGAACAAATTTCCTCAGCGATCTATTTAAGCAGGTCTGCAAGCTATTGAAAGTAAAAAAGCTGCAAACCTCCGCGTACCACCCTCAATCCAATGGGGCATTGGAGAGGGCACATCGACCCCTAGTCGAATATCTACGGACCATAGTGGATAAAAATCCCAATACCTGGGATCAATTTCTACGTACTGCGGCGTTTGTTTACAATAACAGCACGCACGAAGGCACGAAATTGACACCCATGGACTGCCTTTACGGCTTTATCGCGGATGTACCCTCAAATTTGAGACGGGAACCAGAACCCGTTTACAATCACGAAAGTTACTATCATCAATTAAGGTACAAATTGCAAAAGTCATACCAAATTGCTCGAAAGAATATTCTGGACGCCAAGCGCAAATCAAAAGAGCATTATGACAAAAATGCAAGACCACTGACCCTGCATGTGGGAGACAAGGTCCTCCTAAAGAGTGAGAATCGGAAAAACAAATTCTCAGAGCTCTGGGAAGGACCATACAAAGTGACCTCAGTCGTATCCCCGATTAACACAGAGATAAGGATACGGAAAAGGCTGAAGGTCATACACAACAACCGTCTCAAACCCTACATTGAGTAAAGAACGTCAAAAAAAAAAAAAGAAAAAAAAAAACCAAACAAAACCCCGATCCGTAGCCCAAAAAAAGCGCAACTTGACCAAAATACAAACACAAACGCAAAATACCTTCGGTAAAGCAAACTCCAATTCTCAAAAAAAAAAAAAAAAAGAGAAAAGAAAAGAAAAGTAAAAAGAAAAAAAAAATGGCAAATAGGTAATAATATGAGCAACAACATTAATCGCTGCACCAGCGTAGCGAAGCTCAGTAAACGAGAGATACAAACGTGACAATTTTTGTGAAATTGAAACCCCCGAAGAAGCCGAGTAAACCGCCGGGAATAAAAGAAATAAGACACCCGTTGGATTGTTGACATACAGCAAATTACAATCAAACTTCAACGATAAAAATTTAGTCACAGTTTTAGAAAAACAGCAGAAAAATACAACGCGTTTAAATGGAGACAAAGGAGGTGCTAACCAAGGAAGAATATTGGAACAAGTAAATTTAATTGTACCAAAAAAAAAAAAGAGAAGAAATAATAATAATATAAAAAAAAAAAAATGAATGAGTTGCGAAAATTGATTAGCGTTTCCCTATTACAGTCAAGAAATGGACAACGAACTGGATAAAAGGTTTGACGAACTATTCGCCCTCGCCAGGGAAGCGCAACGCAGAAGGGAGGACCCCACAGGGATAATCTTATATAAACTCCCTGCCGAAAAGCCGCAACCATGCCGGAAGACCGAGGTGTCCGAGGAAGAAAAAAGGGAGCAGGAGCAAAAGCTGCTGCAGAAGAAATCAGCGGTAGAAGAACACTGGCGACGACTGAAACTCGAGAAAGGGGGAAAACCACCCGTAAAGAGGAAATCCCGAGGGGGAAAGCGGCATCGCCTAGCAAGTCAGCTAAAGAAGCTAAAGGCACTCAGGGCAGCGGCGGTGACGGCAGAGGAAAAGGAAACTTACAGGAGGCTAGAGCAAAAAACACGTGAAGAAAGCCACACACTGAAAGAGAAAAAAAAGCTAAGCACAGCGCACAAAACAAAAAATGTACATAAAAACAATGACTCAGAAATAAAAACAAAACCCTAAAGCCTAGTCTGAATCTTTTCTTTACGACCCCTCGCCCCACTCGGTTCCAAACAGCAAAAATTTTTTGTATATATATGTAAAGAAACATGCTTTTTATTTTTAAACTCCTCCAGAAGATAACAATTTGCTTCACATAAATTTTTCGCACTACACTATTTACAATTAAACTAGTCACTAAAACTCCAACGAAGAGTACGGTGGTGGTGGATCAGCCCCTTCCTCATCCTCGTCCTCGTCGGATAGACCCGGGGGACCGATCAAAGGAGGCATCTCACGGGGCCCCATTGTACCCTGGAGTACAAACATCGCCCCTGAAAAAGGAAAACAAAAATATAAACATAACATTAAGCAAAAAGAAAACAACAGCAAGAACTCACCCTGGGCAATAAGGCAGTAGGCCCCACCGAGAACCCAGGAGACGGGAAACGTCCCCTCCCTGCGTGGGCCGGTGTAAAGGGGCAGTACTTATCGGTGCAGGGGATGCCTATACAGGCTAATGGTGCCCCGCCACCCGGGCACCACTCGATGAACTACAAGGGAGGTAACGTTAATCTCCTCCCCATCATCGAATGACACGGTGTCCCCGGCGCGCACCGCAATTTGCACAAAAATTCCGTTCATCCTAAAAACAAAGAAAATCTATAAATAATAATAAATAAATTGAAATAATAAATTAAAATTAATAACTAAATAACAAAAACACTCACCTTCACTAAACGCACTGCACTAGACGAAGAACAATAGTTAAATAGACACGAAAATCCAACTAAACTTATCACAATCCCCAGCGTGGGAAACAGAAAATGCAATCCCAGGTTACTGGAAACCGGGAGTCAAATGTCGAACTCACTCTTCTACAGTACCCGAAACGCGAACTCATTATTTTTTTTTAATCCACACTTTTCAGGAAAGCAAAAATAAAAAAAAAAAAAAAAGGGGGAGAAAATGAAATATCTAACAGTAAAGTTAGCACTCATATTGCTGGCATACGTAAATGCCCAGAAAATGAATGAAGAAGCACTCAAGGTCACGGAGGTGGAAAACACGGGGATTCTCCTAGAAGAATTGGGGACATTAGCACCCTACCGAACCACCTGGAGCATCTTTACGGAAATAGATTTGGGGGAACTGGACCTACAAATACAAATGGCGGAGAAAGCGGAAGAACGCATGCACAAACTATGCAACCACAAGGATAACAAAAGGACAATTTGTAAAACATACGAAATGCATGTGCACACCCTGATTACAGACCTAAAGAGGAAAACGGAAGCTATCAAGGAGACAGTCCCGAGGAAAAGGACGACCAGGTCACTTTTCGACGGAATCGGCAATACGATGCACTACCTATTCGGGACCATGGACAGCGAAGATAGTAAACAAATTTACAGCAAACTGGGGCAATTGGAGGAGGATAAGCAGATGCTGGCCGAATTGGAACAAAAACAAATTAGTGTGTTAAAATCAACCCTCGAGAAAGTCCAGAAGCCAATAGACTCACTCGTACAGCGACAGGAGGAGATGATGAACGAGATCATTCGAGCACATAACGACACCAGCGAGACCCAGAAAAGATTGGAACGACAAGAGCCAGTGATGGGTCTCCTGATGCAAACGATTGAAATCGAATTACGACAACAAACCCTTCTGGACATAATAACCACGAGTAAAAATGGACAGATACACACTTTGTGCGTATCACCAACCACTCTATTAGAGATATACCACAAAGCTCACCCAACATGCGCAAACACGCAAACTGTTTGGAATTAATATACGGGGTCGCAAGAACACATACGCAACTAATTCAGGACAAGATGGTAGTAAAAATAACCATACCCGTTTTTGAGGCTAGCACAATGAAACTACTGAAGGTGAACGTCTTCCCAATACATAGCAACAAACAGACGCTGATCCCACGGATGGACTACGAGTACGTAGGAAGCAGTCTAAGCAGACTAAAGACTCAAGAGTTCCTACTCATAAAGCAAAAGGAGTACGAAAGGATGACCCAAATAAGGCAACCGGGAGGGACAACGGTATATGTAATTGAACTGACGACGCCCATAATTAAAGCAACCCAATCCAGGGAATGCATCATCAAAATATTGCACAACCCACTCGACGACCACACAAATTGTCAACTAAGGGTACAAATCCCTCCACAAAACCACCTAACAAAACTAAGCACTCCTAACGCCTGGTTGTTTGCCTTTAAAACGCCACAGGCAATACAGTTGACCTGCATGGATGAAATAATAACAACAAAGCTAACGGGACAAGGAACGTTCTTGATCACCAAACCGTGTGACCTACAAGTAAGAACGAAGACAGTTTACTACCAATTAAAGCAAACCTCATCGACCAAAATAACTCAACCATCAACGTTCCCAAATATAAACCAAACCCAGGAAAGCCTGGGGGCAATCCTGAAGGAGGCACCAAGGGAATTCGTTCTGAACAGCATGATTTCAAACAGTACGATTGAATCCATCTCCCTCGAAAGCGAGATGTATTCCCTCGAGGAGTTGGAACAAGAAATCAAACGAATTAAACAGCACCCCCGAATCCAACAGGCCCACGGGTTTGCAATAATATCAATGGGTGGAGTAGGAGCCGTTGCAGCCGTCATCACGACATTAATCATCATCAAACGCCTGTGGAAGAAACGAAAAGAACGCCAGACACCCCCAAACACAACCGTGAATATCCAACCAAGTCCAGAAGAAGAGGAAGAAACGGCATACGCCAATGTACCAGAAGAAAACACTGAGGATCAACACAAAAACATTGGAGCAACCATGAACTCCAAGTCAAGGAACCGACCCAAAAAATTCCAACTAGTCTGAACCAGGGATAAATTTTATTAAATATGATTGTAAAAGCTAGGTAGAATAATAACCATAGGGGTACACAATATCTTGAAATAAGAGAACACATATATATATACAATTGTACAAAGGAAAGTAAACAAAATAAAGTCAAAAACAATAAAGTAATCTAGTAAGGGAAAATAGTAAAATGTAACAAGCTCAGATTAATAGAGAAATAGACTAGAATAAGAATGAATAAAAACTACAAAAAACAGAATAGGGAAAAACCATCTCAGGCACTTAAAAAAAAAAAAATAAAACAAAAAAAAAAATAATAAATTGAAAATTGAATTGAAAAGGCAATGTAACACGAGTGCAACATGACCCCACCCACTTCAAACACATTATTTTTTTTTTACATAGCTAAATACGGAGAATTATTCCTCTCCCAAGAATAATCCTCTTTTTCAAAAGGGGGGAGGAATGTTGTGATCGGTTTCCCACAAGCAAACGAAAAAGCAATTAACTGTTAATCAACCCAAAACGTAAACATGATCCAAATCCGCAAACGCGACAATGGGTAACGACCTACCTCAAGAATAATAAACAAACATCGTACATAAATGTACAAGGTCAAACCCACGGAATTAAGTATATGCTTGAGCCGGCTGTGATAAGCGCTAACTTTGAAAAAAGTAAACAATACGGTAACGCGTCACGTTACCGCAAATAAAAAAGAAAACAAGAAGCGCAAGCCGTTAACAACTAACTTTACAAAGAACGCTAAAGAAGCAAAAAGATGGGAGTCAGCATAAATGAGCATATTGAACTCGGGCTACTCCCATCTAAATAAAAAACAATAAGTAAAGTAAATCAGCACTATCACCAAATTCCGATCGTAATTGCATCGATCAAAGGTAATTGTCTTTTTTGTTTGCAATTGGGCGAAACCGGCACCTAATTATTTGTCAAAAGTGGCGGTCACGTTGCAACGGTGAAATGCAACACGTGAGATGTGTTTTTCATAAATTAGTGTCAATTTAGCAATTAATCAATAAAAATTAATTGGAGTAGGGATAAGTGTTTATTGAATTAAGTGTATAAAAATAACATGTAATTAGCATTAAAAAATTCAGTTTGATTAAATTTTGTTAAGCAGAAGTCACGTCGGTTTTAATTAAAATTCCCTTACAAAGTTTTCAGGTTCGCCACTTCAAGTTACCCAGGTAATCTTACAACTCACAATCCACTATACAACGGCTCGCAGCTTCGGCCGCGGCCTCCTTCCCCCCAACCAAACGGCTTCGTTGCTTGCCACGGCCACTCTAGAACCCTTCCCCGGCTTGCGGCCCTGCTCGCAGCCAAATTAACCCGATCCCAGGTCTTTGGAAACCAAAGCCTGGCCCCAATCCAAGAAATCCGCGAACCCAGCGGTCCATTGATGGTGAATTATAGGAAGGAACCCAGTCTCCTCCATCAGTGGTAATCAACGTCGCCCCCGCCTAAAAATCAGAAATACTTGACCCGCTCGAGCCGCCTATTACCCCGTGTAATACACAACAAACCTCTGCTTACCATCCACAATCAAACGAAGCATTAGAAAGGGCTCACAGGCCACTGGTGGAGTATTTATGTAGGTACTATAATAGACGAAAGCTCCACCACCTGGGATCAATTTCTGCGTACGGCGGCGTTCGTCTACAACAATAGCACGCACGAAGGCACGAAATTGACTCCCATGGATTGCCTTTACGGCTTCACCGCAGATGCACCCTCGAATTTGAAACGGGAACCAGAGCCCGTTTACAATCACGAAAACTACTACTACCAGTTGAGGTACAAACTACAAAAGTCATATGAGATTGCTCGTAAAAATATTTTGGCCAGCAAACAAAAATCAAAAGAGCACTATGACAAGAACGCAAGACCATTGATCCTCCATGTCATAATAGTTATAAATAGCGCCCGAAACTACCCGAAACTAAAGTTATCCGTTTTTTTCTAGAACATGTAGGGACCGCAGTGACCGGGGCTGAATAAAACATAGGGTGTTGTTCACTTGAGAAGCGTTTATTCGAGACTGAGACTGAGAGTTTACAAAAGAACTAAGCAGGCGCTCACCGATTTCGGATAGCTGCGAGCAAAGAATATCTAATAATAAGAATGCTCACCTCGACGTCACTCCTGTCTGAACACGTTTTGACACTGTGTGTGTTACTGTCAAATCTGTAGAAATCGATGGCAACAATATTTCAGTTGAGGGAGGGAGAAAAGAAAAACCGCCAAACGCACAGGGTAGTTCAAATTTGAAGCAATTTTAAGATTATTTTAAAAAGTTTTAAATTTTGTAGCATATTTATTTTTTCTCGTATTTTAATTTGAAAATTAAGAAATAATTGTGCCAGTAATTTAAACAGCGCGGCGGTATAAATCAATTCCTTTCAATTTATTTACAAAATAATTAATCACATCACGAATAAATTAGATTTATACCACTTTTATAAACAACACTCCATTTTTAGTTAATAATAATTAGTCAATTAAATCATTTTCCAATTGCATACAATAACACGTTCACTCCAATAACGGGATGTTACAATAAATAACAAATTTAATGATTTATGTATATATACTTTCTGCACCCACGATAAAATTTACTGAATTCTGCCCGCAGTGAGAGTGAATGTCTTAATTATTGTATTATTATAGCCAACCCCGTTTCAAAATAAAACATAGAATTATTAACTTACCTGTCCTTCGTAACAATAAAAAACTTTAGACTATTGTTTTCGCTCTTTCGAGCACCACAAAACACGCATCGAATATTGTGCCTGCTATCCATTTTCAATTTTTTAAATCTGATTAACTGACAAGAATCAGCTGATATTCTTGGCAGAAATTTCACAAAAGCAAAGTTACATAAACACCCTGTGCGTTCGGAACTTGACAAAAACGAAAAGCAAAAACCAATATCCCGCGATATATCGCAGGTTAAATCCTATTTATAAAAAACGCGGCAAAATCATATGAAGCACGTTGCGGCCGAGCAGAAATAGTGCGAGCTCTTTCGCTCTTATGTACATTTTGCAGTATTGTGCAGTTGTACTCTTGGCCTGTTTTCGTTTTGTGTTTTTTGCTGAAAATGAGTTCCCATACATATAAGAAGGTGCACCTTCTTAGTTATAGATATTCTTTGGCTGCGAGCGCAGAACTAACACATGAGTATTTTAACTGTCCCCTACAAACAAGTCATCACTATGACGAGATCGTGTTTTTTCGAAGGGATGGGCATGCAACCACATTCTCAAATTGAGATTGTGTGAAAGCATTTCAAAGCTCTCTCCTGCTTTTTATACACTGTTAATTTTCGTGACGTCACCAGTCATGTAAAAGTGAAGCCACATGGCAAAATGACTTCAAATTTACAGTGTACCTGAAAGCAAACTGCAAAGAAACATAGACCTGCTCGCATGACGGCCGGCGGCCGAATGATGCGCTCTCGACTTGAAAGCTGCTCGTGTACATATTCAAAGCTCTAAAAGCTGGAGTGCCCGCGGGCATAGGCCTGCCCATCTCTGGTTTAAACACAAAAAAGATGACAAAAATGCTCAGCTTTTTGTGTTTATTTCCGGAAGATTCGTCGAAGCCGAGGTTACTGACGAGTGTGTACGAGCTTTGAAGAGCAAAATCAGTGGTTATTCGAAAATACTGAATGATAAGTGGAGTTCAGCAAAGGTGGAGCGATTTTTATCGAATAACAAAAGCTGGTTTGATGGGGCGGACCTACAGTTTCGTGTGTCCAGCATCTCAGCTCGTCAAGGTCGGTAGACCTCGGAAAACCTCGTTGATTCGCGGAGTGCTAATGAACTCATAACCGCTGCAAAGTGTGCGAGTTTTCTGGAAGGACATAGAAATGTGGCTAAACAATTAAAAAATGTTAGGGAAGGTAAGAGTAGTGAAGTGCATAACAGTGAAGGAGCTAGATCCTTAAGTGCTGAAGAAGCGTTAGCCTATTACGTGGACAGTAAGGCAACAACGCACTCTTACAAACAGACCAGAAAGTGGGCAATGAAGGCAGGAAGTTACGTGTTTCCATCATACCATAGTGTGAGGAAAGCAAAGTTTTCTTGTATGCCATCTAAAGACGATATTGCAGTGACCGAATCTCATGCCGATATTAAAGTACAGGCTATTGTTGACATAACGGCTCAACGTATTATTCAAATACAGCGCGAAGTCATCCGCAGTATCGTTCCTGATTTGGAAGCCTCTGATTTGTCGTTCACTTCAGTTAGTAAGTGGGGCTGTGACGGCAGTTCTGGTCATAGTACATATAAACAGAAATTTGATGAGTCTAACGCTACAGACGAGTTTCTTTTTGTGTTTTCATTTGTTCCGTTGCGACTGCTTAAAGGCGATTCTGTTATATGGCAAAATCCACGCACATCATCTTCTTTGTATTGTCGGCCTCTTAAGTTTATATTCGCAAAGGAAACAAAAGAATTGACTATAAAAGAAACGAACGAGGTGATGGATGAAATTAATAGATTACGTCCAACGTCTTGTGAAGTTAATGGCATTCAAATTTCTGTTAAGCACAATATGCTTCTGACCATGACTGACGGCAAAATATGTAACGCTTTGACGGACAATACTTCCACTCAAAAGTGTTACATATGTGGTGCCACACCGAAAACTATGAATGACGAATCAAAGGACATTCCACAAAATGCTGATAAACTAGGTTTTGGTTTATCTACGTTACATGCATGGATTAGAACATTCGAATGCCTCCTACACATTAGCTATAGATTGGAAATTCGAAAGTGGCAAGTGAGGGGACCTCTAGATAAAGCTAAAGTAAAGGAAAGTCTGAATCCGTAAGGCAAGAGTTTAAAACTCGCATGGGCCTCATCGTAGATAAACCAAAGCCTGGGTATGGAAACACTAATGATGGAAACACGGCCCGCAGATTTTTTTCTAATGCTGAACTAAGCAGTGATATTACAAGATTGGACGTAGAACTTATTAAAAAATTTCACATTATATTATGTACCTACATTGGCATCGGGATATGAAATTAATTGTGATAAATTTAAAAAACTTTACATGGAAATAAGGTCATTGTATGTAAGTCTGTATTCGTGGTATCCTATGCCTGCTACTGTGCATAAGATATTGGTGCAGCTTTCTGAAGAAGCTCAAGAGGCCAGAAACAAGGATTGCCGTAGGTTCCGTGAACACCATACAAGAAAAAGTTCCCGGATTGCCACGAATACAGATCTACTTAACATGCTTATTATAACGTCCAATCCTGTAACTGAGTCCCTTAGAGAACTGCCTAAAAAAAACTGGTTAAATTACCAACTGAAGTGCTAGATCTTATCGTCCCACCCTCAATACCGAATCGAATACCAAACACTCAGTTATTAAATAATAATAAAGAAAATTACTTGGTATCCGATTCGTCCGAAATTGACACTGATGATGATGAATTTTAAAATATATTTACATATGTTAAAAATAATTATGTATTTAAGAAAGTGATGTCAGCATAGTGTTGATGTCTTAAAAACTATAGGGCTCATACAAGTGATGATGAACTATTCCTTCATTTGCTCTATTGTGATAAACAAATCAGTACAAACGTAAATACACAAACTAGGTCAAGAACACCTCTGCTTAACAAAGCACAGTGCATTTAGCTTGATCGGGTGCATTGACACTTTTAGAAATTACACAAAAATGCAAGCATGCAGTTCCTGGGTAAACTTTTACTCAATGGAACTTCGCGCATAAGCGAGTCGAATTACCTTGCACTTGAGCCCCTTGCGCAAGTGCATCGAGCAAGCGAAAAGTGCCGATTAAGGAAATATGTTCGGGAATGTATTAAGCAGAGGTATTGATTGAACCATTGATACCCATATATAGATGTAAGTATAATTTTATATAAATAGGCTAAGCAATTATGAATAAAGCGGGATTTAGAGTTTGTCACTTTTTAAAGAAACATTTAGGAGCTAGCGCTCCACTGAAGCCCTTTTTTTCTTAACCGGAGTCAAAGCTGAAAAGCTGCTCCACTGGAGTCAAAGCCTTGTGTCTGCTCCGACCCAATTCCCAATAAACGAGTAAAAGCCTTGTGGCTGCTCTGCTGCGAAGCTCATCTTCAAAGTTGCACTACGGGTGCACTACACTATAGTAAGATAGGATAAAGAGTTTTAGGTTCGTTTGAACCAACTCTATTAGCTATTGTATGCACCATATATTTTAAAAGACATCAACACTATGCTGACATCATTTTCTTAAATATATATATTATTTTTTAATATAGGTAAAGCACATTTAAAAAAAAAATTTTTTTCAAATACATTTATTAATGTCGCGACTATTGAAAAGGAGTTAATAGCGGTGCACTGGGCCATTACACATTTTAGACCATACATTTATGGGAGAAAATTTATTGTCAAAACTGACCATAGACCATTATCGTTCTTATTCGGCATGAAGAATCCTTCCTCGAAACTAACGCGAATGGGATTAGACTTGGAGGAATTTGACTTCGAAATACATCATGCCAAGGGCAAGGAAAATGTAGGCCCAGACGCGTTATCAAGAATTAACATTGAAATGAAAGACCTTAAAGATTTAAAATTTACCAAGTCAAGACACGTTCTGTGGAGAAAAAAGGGGTGGATGAGAGTAAACCGAAAGAGAAGGTAAGTTTCGGAAGCAAGCAGCCTGATCAACTGCACGTTGCGGAAGTCCTATCACCTTCAGAAGTCAACAAGGTAGAGGAGATAAAGTTTATAGTAAATGATATGGAAGAGCAAATCACGATAGAAGTAATAATAGTGCACAATAATAAAATAATAAGCGAGCAATACATTGCAGGCCAACGAGTAGAACTCGCGCTAGAGCGGGTATTTGAAATGTTGGATCAGAAAATGGTAAATAAAATTCAAACTACTAGTTTGAAGTTTTCTGCAGAAAGTAATATTTTCAAGTATGTAAACATGGCCACGTTTAAAAATATAGGGAATAAAAAGTTGAAGAAGCTCACTAACATAATATACCACCCACCAAAGAATGTAGTCGACAAAGACCGAATAGATGAAATATTAAGAAACCACCATAATACACCAACTGGAGGACATCTGGGAACATCTCGAATGTACAATAAGTTCAAGGAAATATACCGATGGAAAAATATGAAAAAGGTAATAGCACGACATGTAGGAAAATGCCAGTCATGTGCCAAGAACAAGCACTAGAAGCGAAACAAAGAACAGCTGGAGATCGCAACTACTCCAGCAAAGGTATTTGATATCGTATCGATAGACACAGTGGGACCATTCACTAAAACCGTCAATGACAACAGATATATGCTGTAACAATGCAATGTGATTTGAATAAATTTGTGGTAGTAATACCAATCAAAGATAAAGAGGCAAATACCATCGCAGAGCAATAGTCAACAATTTTATACTCAGCTATGGACCAATGAATAAGATAAAAACTGATCTTGGGACAGAGTGTAAAAATCAAATACTGAATGAGATTTGCAATATACTCAAAATCAAGCAATTATTTGCTACTGCTGCGCATCCACAAACAATAGGGGGTTTAGAAAGAAACCACAAGTGTCTAAACGAATTTTTACGTTCATTTGTCAATGATACGAAAGATGACTGGGATACGTGGATACCGTACTACATGTTTTGTTATAATACCCCACCGAGTACGGTACATGGGTATACAGTAAACACTATACACCGTTCGACTTGGTACTTGGTATACGGGAAAAAAGTCTGTTTGCCGTTGGAATTGACTATCGAGACACCAGAGCCGGTGTATAATATGGAATTGTATAGTAAAGAATTCAAATACAGGCTGCAAAGAGCCATATCAAATGTAAAACGGCGTTTGGAAGACTGAAAACTAAAACGAGCTACTGAAAGTGGCAACACTTGTAAGCCACTACAGGTAAAGGTAGGGGATCAGGTATTAGTAACTGCCCAGAATAAAAAAAGGAAAATTAAAAATTTTGAAAAACCCACGACGGTTAAACGTAATTGAAAAAGGATAAAATAATTTAAAAACCCCCGACTTACAAGAATTTAAACCCAAGAATATCCGTCCAGGGCTGCCATTAAATGAACTAGTTTTGCAGTTTTATAGTAACGTGAATAATTGGGGATATTTTATATATTGCAATACTCATTTATATTTATGTTGAAATATAAAATAGTGATGGCAGCCCCCGACGTATATTCTTGGGTTTAAATTCTTGTAAGTCGGGGGTTTTTAAATTATTTTATCCTTTTTCAATTACGTTTAACCGTCGTGGGTTTTTTCAAAATTTTTAATTTTGCTTTTTTATTTCAAACTTTTTAGAGAGCATAGGTATTATGTACAATGTACATTATACTACTTATCTATATAGTTTACTTAATAATAATAAAATATAAGTATTTACAACTAAACTTTGCCCGGGGCTTTGTTGTAACTCAACTCCATATCATTACGTAGAATGGAAATAATAAGTAATAAGTAAAAATGATGGTAATAAGTAAAACTGATACTCTGTACAAAAATACTTACCTATCGAGTTTCTTAATATGTAGTAGCTAATATAAAATATATTACTGCAGCGCCCCCTAGTGAGTTACTATCGTAACACCCATTTAAGAACGGTCACTAATCAGAAACAAACTCACTACTGAAAACCGCATCAAAAGCGGACTAGTAGTTTTGGTTTTGCACAAACAAATGTTTACTGTAGCGCCCCCTGGTGAGTTGCCACCGTAACACCTACCTAAGAACATGCACCAATCAAACCCAAACCCATCACTGAAAACCGTAACAAAATCGAACTAGTAGTTTTGGAGATAAATGGCGACATTGGTTTGCACAACAAACAAACATCCTCTCACCCCAAACGCATATACCATCTCCGTACCGTCGTGGGTAAAAAGAAATTAGATGCATTATACGAAGGCCCTTATCGAGTAGAAAAAATAGAAAACTCAAATTGTACTCTTAGAACAAAGAAAGGAAAATTAATTAAAATCCACAAAGAGAGGCTAAAAAGAATAAACTTGTAGTTAGAATTCAAATATAGATAGGATAGGAAGTAGAAATAAGTGGAAACCATATATTATTCAAGTTAAATAATCATAAATCAAATAATCAGTATAAGAACCTAGATAAATATGTTAGCTAAATAAAATGTTTTCACGTCAACATTAAATACAGGGTTGGTCATTTAAAGTGGAAGCATTTATTTTTTAAAAGAACATTAGAAAAAACCAATTATTTTTATGTTCGTTCTGAAAATTATTTATTTTAGTACAAGGAGATATGACTAAACTATTTGTGGAATGTTATGTCACGCAAATGGCGGCGCCTGGCCTTTACTGCCAAAGTCGTCCTTTTTTCGGCATTTTCCATCACTTTAGCCAATGTAATGTTTCGGCCGATATGGCGGCGATTTCACTTCGTATGCTATTTTTTAGGTAGACTAGAGTCCGTGGTTTGTCATTGTATACTTTGGACTTCAAATAGCCCCACAAAAAAAAATCTGGTGGTGTCAAATCGGGTGATCGCGGTGGCCAGTCAAAATCTCCATTTTTCGATATTAACCGTCCAGGGAACAATGGGCGCAATAACTCAATTGTTGTTCGAGCTGTGTGGCATGTGGCTCCGTCTTGTTGAAACCAGAAGTCCTTCAATCGATTTTGACGAACGATGGGCCCGACAAATCCGGTTATCATGGCTCGATAACGGTCACCATTGACAGTTACGGTAGCTCCATTGTCGTCTTCAAAAAAATATGGACCGATGATCATATCCGCGCAAACACCGCACCAAACTGTAACTTTTTGATCGTATAGAGGTTGTTCTTCAATTAATTGAGGGTTTTCCGTGGCATAAAATCGACAATTCTGCTTATTCACGCCTTCATTCAACGAAAAATGTGCCTCGTCCGGCATGACGACTTTGGCAGTAAAGGCCAGGGGCCGCCATTTGCGTGACATAATATTCCACAAATAGTTTAATCATATCTCCTTGTACTAAAATAAATGATTTTCAGAACGAACATAAAAATAATTGGTTTTTTCTAATGTTCTTTTAAAAAATAAAGGCTTCCACTTTAAATGGCCAACCCTGTATATGATTAAGCAAATGTATTAGGGGTAAAGATAAGAGTTGGACTAGGAAATAAAGAATAAATAAAATTATATGTTAATGGTAGGAAAAATTAGGGTAATAAAATCCATAGGTATAGGTGACTAGGTAAAACAAAAGAGTAAGTTCAGCACTAAAACAATGTAGGTAAGCAGTATCAATAGCCATATGTTTTATTAATAACGAGGTCAGATGGTCAAGCCTGCAAACTCAAAATAAAAATTTTTTCCTTCCTTCGTAAACAAACAATTTTTTTTTTCAAAGGGAGAAGGTGTAATAGACACGGCAATTAACTTATGTGCAATGAAACGCCAAAATGCATTCTTCACTACTCACAGAAATGTGAACCCGTTCCCAATTATGACACACATGCCCAGGGCTATCAGGGCCGCGCACTGCCAGCATTGCTTTGTTTACACTTTTGTGTGAAGCAATTGGAAACGGTAAGAATATTGACCTGCAAGCGTGCGCGGCAACCTAAGCCGGCAACAAGCAGTGATTGCAGTGCTTTGCGCAATGTGCTGATAAGGGATTTTGGCAATTTGGGTCGTGAGAAGAATGCTGAGGAAGTCATTGCAAGTATTGATTAATTATTGAGAAAGGCTTGACTATTCTGTAATGTTCGAGAACTTGCAGCAGGATGTTTCGGTCAATCTATCTGTCGAAGCAGGCCCTGAACGTGCCCTAACAGTGACGGAAAATGGAGAACGTGCCCCAAAAGCGGGAAGAGGAGAGAGGCAGCGTCGACGGCCAGCTCGGTACCGGGAGAGGGAGATAGAGGCGGGCGAATTCTGACAGGAAAAAAGGCAGCCATTATTCAAACCAGAGTGAAAAAGGCAAGGGCGTAAACAACAAAAAAAAAGTGCAAAAACCGAAAAGCAATTGAAGTTTCTAGAATCTAAAAATCTAATATAATAACATAGAATACAATAAAATAAGAAGGAATAAACAATAAACGATAGTGTTATGATTATCTCACGGGGTAACGGGGCACGATCGGGCTGCACTACACTGCTGTGGGCTTCTAGGGATTCCACCCTAAATTGCCATGGAAAACTCGCCGAATTATTGCACTTGAATAACCAGACCTACGGGCAATACCGCAGGCAGGGGGAATGGTTTGAGGCTGGCCGCGGGCGTACCGCGAGCCGTGGGTTGGGGGAGGAGGCCGCGGCCGAAGCTGCGAGCCGTTGAAAGTGGATAAGGGGGAACACTAGTTACCTTCAGTGGGTAAATGATGATTTCGTCAAACGAAACGGTTTAGTTGAGTTAAAAGAATACTTTTATTACTTGCTGCTCACTCGGGCAGCGTAACGGCTTACACTTCAATTGCTAATAGACTATCTTAATGCTAATTTACAATTATTTTTATACAATTTTCCCTATCATAAACTTATCCCTACTCTTGATCGATTATTGATTAATTGCTAAATTGACACTAACTTTTGGGAACACATCTCACGTGTTACGTTTCACCGTTGCAACGTGACCGCCACTTTCGACGAATAATTGGGTGCCGATTTCGCACTATTGCAAACAAAAAGACAACTACCTTTGATCGATGCAATTACGATCGGAATTTGGTGATAGTGCTGATTTACTTTACTTATTGTTTTTTATTTAGATGGGAGTAGCCTGAGTTCAATATGCTCATTTATGCTGACTCCCATCTTTTTGCTTCTTTAGCGTTCTTTGTAAAGTTAGTTGTTAACGGCTTG
Source organism: Leptogaster cylindrica (assembly GCA_963082835.1). Lineage (NCBI taxonomy): Eukaryota > Metazoa > Arthropoda > Insecta > Diptera > Asilidae > Leptogaster > Leptogaster cylindrica. The sequence continues at coordinate 11,698,684 of OY720106.1, forward strand.
CGCTTCTTGTTTTCTTTTTTGGTAACGTGACGCGTTACCGTATTGTTTACTTTTTTCAAAGTTAGCGCTTATCACAGCCGGCTCAAGCATATACTTAATTCCGTGGGTTTAACCTTGTACAGTTATGTACAGTGTTTGTTTATTATTCTTGAGGTAGGTCGTTACCCATTGTCGCGTTTGCGGATCTGGTTAATGTTTACGTTTTAGGTTGATTTGTAGTCAATTGTTTTTTCGTTTGCCTGTGGGAAACCGATCACAACATTCCTCCCCCCTTTTGAAAAAGAGGATTATTCTTGGGAGAGGAATAATTCTCAGTATAGAGTTGTATATATAATTTTTTTTGTTTTAAGTGGTTGGTGATCATGTTGCAATTGTGTTTACATATCTGCTGATTCCCTCTTTTTTTTGTATGTTTTTCTTATTTCTTCCTATGAACTAATTTCCCTCCTAACATGTTTCAAGCTTATTTTGGTTAGACTTCCTAACAACATTCCTTATTTAATTGGTACATGTTTTGTACATTTTGCCTGGTTATACTAATTACAAGGTTTTTTTTTTTTTTTTTGAAATTTTAAACTTTACAAATGTTAGGATGTTCTGACTAAGTTATTTTCTTATCTAGTGGTTGTCTACTGATATTAATAATTATTTTAATCGTTAATTATTTGTTGTATCTATTCCATGTTTATTTCAAAAGACTTAGGAATTCCTTGTTTAGTGGGGGTTATTGGTTGTTAGTGTGGTGTGTTCTAGACCAATTGGAACTTTTTGGCCCGGGTGGGTGTTTTCGTCCCCACCGCTATCGACGTTACGTGTTGGGCAGGCAATTGTTGTGATTCGTCAATGTTGGCGTAATGAGTCTGGCCTGCTACCACTTCGATTACTTGGTCACTGTGGTTGTTGTCCGGTTGCTTCAACCTTCTGCACTTTGTTACGGACTTCGTGATTGCTACCGCGATTAGTATTGCGGTTATAATTCCTATTCCGCCTACTGATGAGATCGCCATTCCGTGTGCTACCTTGATTTTCGGGTGGTGCTTGATTCGGTTAATTTCTTGTTCAAGCTCATCGAGGGAATACATTTCGCTCCTAAGATGGATGGACCCAATCGTGCTGTTTGTTGCCATGCTGTTAGATACAAACTCTCTTGGTGCCTCCTTCAGGATTGTCCCCAGACTTTCCTGCGTCCGGTTTATGTTTGGGAATGTCGTTGGTTGCGTTATTCGAATTGGCGAGGTTTGGCTTAGGTGATAGTAAACTGTCTTCACCCCTATTTGTAGGTCACAAGGTTTGGTGATCGTGAATGTTCCTTGTCCTGTAAGTTTCGTGGTTATGATTTCGTCCACGCAGTTTAACTGTACTGCCTGGGGGGTTTTAAAGGCGAACAGCCATGTGTTGGGGTTGCTTAATCTCGCTAGGTGGTTCTGCGGAGGGATTTGTATCTTTAGTTGGCAATCGGTGTGGTCGTCCATTGGGTTGTGCAGTATTTTGATTATGCATTCCCTGGACTGGGTTGCTTGGATTATGGGTGTTGTCAATTTCGCCACGTATATCATCGTTCCTTCCGGTTGCCTTATTTTGGTCATCTCCTCGTACTCTTTTTGGTTTAAGAGTGAGAACTCTTGTGTCTTTATTCTGCTCCCTACGTATTCGTAGTCCATCCTCGGGATCAGGGTTTGTTTGTTGGTGTGGATTGGGAAGACGTTCACCTTAAGTAGCTTCATTGGGCTGGCTTCGAAGACGGGTATGGTTATTTTCACTACCATTTTCTCTTGAATTAGTTGTGTGTGCGTTTTTGCGACCTCGTATATTAGTGCCAGGCAACTCGCCGTGTTAGCGCACGTTGGATGAGCTTTGTGGTATATTTCCAGGAGAGTTGTTGGTGATACGCACAAAGGGTGTATTTGCCCATTTTTACTTGTGGTTATTATATCAAGGAGGGTCTGTTGGCGTAGTTCGATTTCGACTGCTTGCATTAGGAGGCCCAACACTAGTTCTTGTCGTTCCAGCCTTTTCTGGGTCTCGCTAGTATCGTTATGCGCCCTGATGATTTCATTCATCATCTCCTCCTGTCGCTTTATTAGAGAGTCTATTGGCTTCTGGACTTTCTCGAGAGTCGATTTTAGCACACTAATTTGTTTTTTCTCTAATTCCGCCAACATCTGCTTATCTTCCTCCAATTGGCCCAGTTTGCTGTATATCTGTTTACTGTCTTCGCTGTCCATGGTCCCGAAAAGATAGTGCATTGTGTTGCCGATTCCGTCGAAAAGTGACCTGGACTTCCTTGTCCTCGGGACTGTCTCCTTGATCGCTTCCGTTTTCCTTTTTAGATCTGCGATCAGCGTGTGTACATGCATTTCGTATGTTTTGCAAATCGTTCCTTTGCTGTCCTTGAGGTTGCATAGTTTGTGTATAAATTCTTCGGCTCTTTCCGTCATTTGGATTTGGAGATCCAGTTCCCCTAGGTCAATTTCCGTAAAGATGCTCCATGTGGTCCGATAGATTGCCAAAGTTCCCAGTTCCTCTAGGAGGATTCCCGTGTTTTCCATTTCAGTGACCTTGAGGGCTTCCTCATTTACTTTCTGGCCATTTACGAATGCCAGAAATATGAACACCACTTTTACCGCCTGATTCTTCATTTTCTCCCTTTGTTTTTTTTTTTTTTTTTGATATTCTGTTTCCCTGAAAAGTGTAGAATGGGATTTTTTAGTAAATTTGCGTTTTGAGCACTTGGGGAAGAGCAAGTTCGTCACTTGACTCCCGGTTTCCAGTAACCTGGAACTGTTTTTTGTTGCTTTGTGTTTCCCACGCTGGGAATTGTGGTTATTATTTGAATTTACTTTTTCATTTGTTTATCAATTTTTGTGGAGTGAAGTCGTGTTTGATCAGTGTAAGTAGTTTTGGGTTGTTCCTTGTTTGTATTTTGCTCTATTGTGTGGTTTTTTTTTTTTTTTTTTTTAATTTTTAGAATGAATAGGATTTTTGCTCAATTAGTGGTTCACGCGGGGACCACTGTGTCTTTCGACGAGGGGGACGAGTTTGGGGTGACCTCCCTCGTCGTTCACCGCGTGGTGCCCGGGTGGCGGGGCACCGTGAGTCTTTACCGGCACCCCCTTCACCGCGAGGCTCTCCCACTGTACACCAGCCACGAGCGTGAGGGTACCTTTCCCGTTTCCTGGGTGCTGGGGGGCGCTTACAGCCTCATCGCCCAAGGTAAGCTACGTTGGTTTTGTTTGTTGTTGTTTTTTTTTTTTTTGTCTATTCTTGTTTTCCCCTTACTAATTTCTTCTTTTCTTTTTTTTTGTGTAGGGGCTATGTTCGTTTTGCAGGGGATGGTGCGGCCACCGCCGATGCCCCCCGCATTGGATGCGCCCTCCTTTGAGGTGGTTGTGGACAGTGCTGACAGCGAGGACGAATCGCCGCCGCCTTACTCCTCCTTGGAGTTTTCGTAGTTGTTAATAGTGTTTATTATTTTTTTTGTTTGTGAATGCTTAGCGATTGCCAAAATGTTAAGATTGTTTTGTGATCTAGTCTCGAATAAATTAAAAAAAAAATGAACAATCGCACTGTTTTGTTTTTTTTCTCTTTTTTTTTTTTGTGTGTACTTCATATTTATTTTTTGTGTGTGTGGGCAGTGCCATTTTCTTTTCCTTTTTTTTTTTGTTTTGTGTCAGGGGAATAAAACGTAGCAGATCGAGAGAAAAGGAAAAAATCTTTTTTTATTCCTTCTTTTTTTTTTTTTTTTTACAGCTTCTCGAAAGACAATCGATATAATATTAATATCAATATATATATTTTTTTTTTTTTTTTTTTTTTACTCCCTATGCGGTGTTTGTTTCTCCTCCCTTAGCTTGTGACTTTCCTCCCGCACCTTCGTCTCCAGCCTCCGGTAGACCATTTTCTCTTCTTCCACCGCTGTGCTTTTCCTCAACTCCTTGAGTTGTTTTAGTTGTCTCGCCAGTCGGTGCCGCTTTCCCCCCCGTGTTTTCTTCCTCAGGGGTGGTTTTCCTCCCTTTTCCGCTTTCAGCTTTTTCCAATACTCTTCCACGGTTAGCACCTTCTGCTTCCGTGCCTCCTCCCGATCCTGTTTCTCCTGGGCGGATTCCTCCCTTGTATCCGCGTGCGATCGGGGTTTTTCCTCGGGCAACTTATAGAGCACCAAGCCGGAGTGGCTGGTCTCTGGGTGGTTTGTTTTCGATCTTCTGTTAACCCCCAGGGCTGGTTGGGTCGATTTTTCCTTTGGCTCCATTTAAACGCGTTATATTCTCTGCGGTTTTACTAAAACTGTATCTAAATTTTTATCGTTGATGTTTGATTGTAGTTTGCTGTATGTCCAAAATTTAACGGGTGTCTTATTTCTTTTATTCCCGGCGGTTTACTTTGCTTCTCCGGGGGTTTCAATTTCGCAAAAATTGCCATGTTTGTGTTTTTTGCTTAATGAGCTTCGCTGCACTGGTGTAGTGGGTGATGTTGTTGCTCATGTTATTACTTATTTGCCATTTTTCCTCTTTTTTTTTTTGATTTGGAGTTTGCTTTACCAAAGGAATTTTGCGTTTGGATTTGCGAAAATTGATCGGTGTCTTTTGACCGATGTTTAAACGTTTTTGCAGTTTGCGTTGATTAGTGGACGTGTTATCGACTAATTTTTATTGTCTTAGCGTGTTACTGGTGGTAACGTGTGTTTTCTTCCTTTTTTTTTTTATCATGGCTACTTTCCAACTGTTTGTTCCCCCATATATGGTGGTATCTGTACCGTCGGACAGGTATCTCCGAGTGTTCAATTTAGTTGTTTTCCGCCCGGAAGTGGACTGGGCATCCGCGGTCATGCTGAGCCGACGTCCGCCTGGTGGTGCGCAGGCGCTACCCTTGTGGGTTCGTGCCCGTCCCGTAGTGGGGACTTTCGAGGTGTCCTGGCTCCTGTCCCCAGGCAGTTTGTTATCTGCCACTGGTTTGTTATTCAAATTTTTCTTCTTTTTTTTTTTTAAAACAAAAATTTTCTCCGCCAGGGTGTTCTTTCGTTCTTTTGGGGACTTTACTCCCTGTGGAGGATGGAAGATACTGGAATCCACGTCGTCTTGCCCCCCCGGGCGTCCTCTGAATGTGGCTTCCCGTTTGTGTGCAATCCGCCGAATGGTTGTGTTTTTTTTTTTCATTTTGGAGTGTTTTAATAATTGAATAAATTGTTCATAATTTTGGTTTGGGTTTTCTTAATCAGTTCTTTTGCTGGCTAGGCTGTGTTTGTAATTTGGTCGAGTTTCGTTTTTCAGCGAGGTTTTGTATGGTGTTTTTTAATTATTTTCGGGCGTCCTTACTCTATGTAAGGTTTAAGACGATTGTTGTGTATGACCTTCAGCTTTTTCCGTATCCTTATCTCCGTATTGACCGGGGATACGACTGAGGTCACTCTGTATGGTCCTTCCCAGAGCTCTGAGAATTTGTTTTTCCGATTCTCACTCTTTAGGAGTACCTTGTCTCCCTCTTGCATTTTTGTCATAATACTCTTTTGATTTGCGCTTGGCGTCCAGAATATTTTTTCGAGCAATTTGGTATGACTTTTGCAATTTGTACCTTAATTGATGATAGTAATTTTCGTGGTTGTAGACGGGTTCTGGCTCCCGCTTCAAATTTGTAGGTACATCCGCGATAAAGCCGTAAAGGCAGTCCATGGGTGTCAATTTCGTGCCTTCGTGCGTGCTGTTATTGTAAACAAACGCCGCAGTACGTAGAAATTGATCCCAGGTATTGGGATTTTCATCCACTATGGTCCGTAGATATTCGACTAGGGGTCGGTGTGCCCTTTCCAATGCTCCATTGGATTGAGGGTGGTATGCGGAGGTTTGCAGCTTTTTTACTTTCAAAAGCTTGCAGACCTGCTTAAATAGATCGCTGAGGAAATTTGTGCCTTGGTCAGTTACGATCTTTTTGGGAATCCGGTAGCGCGTGACGATTTCGTCGAAGAAAATTTTCGCTATCGTTTCCGCTTCCCCATTCGGGATGGCGTACCAATCTACGAATTTTGTAAGATTGTCCTGGAAGGTTAGGATATATTTGTTTCCTGCATGTGTGACCTCTAATGGACCAACAACGTCCAGGTAGACCTTGTCGAAAGGTTTCTCTGCTATGTCCGTGATTACCATGGGCATTTTATAGGGTTTGGATGCCTTCATTTTCTGGCATTTCGGACAGCTTTTAATGTGCCTTTTTATGTCCCTACGCATATGTTTCCACCAGAACTTTCGTCTGATGCGTTTACACGTTTTTGTAATTCCCTGATGCCCTCCAAAAAGGGAGTCGTGGTAATCACGGAGTATAGTTTTTATTTCTTCCGGATCAGTGATTATTTCGACAGTTTTATTTACTTCAGCTGATCCGGTGTCTGTTTCCTCGCCCGCGTCGGGGGGTTTTTCTTTGGGTTGTTTCACTCTTTGGACAGGGGGTGTCTCTGTCGGGATTTCCGCAGTTGACTGTGTCCCCTCTGCCCCTTCCGGGATTCGTCGCGCTTGCGCCCGGGTGACTGCTGATACTTTCAGCGTCTCTTCTCCTGTTTTCGGAGGATCGTGAACTTGTGCCGTGACTGTGAGGGTCTGCCCTTTTTGCTCTTGGGCCCCTTCTGACGGTATTCGACTTAGTGCGTCGGCATTCGTGTTGTATTTACCGGGTTTGTATTCGATATTATAGTCGAATTCCGATAGTTTATGGTGGAATCTGACCAAACGTGAAGTCGGATCTTTCACGTTGAACACTCCTTTCAAGGGTTTATGGTCGGTGTAGACCGTGAATTTCCTCCCTTGAAGGTAACACCTGAAATTCTTTGTTGCCCAGACAATGGCAAGCAACTCCCTCTCTATTGTGGAGTAATTTCTTTCCGCTTTGTTTAGCGTTCGGCTAGCATAGGCTATGGGTTGATCACTTCCGACAGTGCCTTGAGATAGCACTGCCCCTAGCGCCTCGCTACTTGCATCCGTTGTCAAATTGAACGGCTTGTTGAAGTCGGGGTAAATTAAAAGCGGTGGTGTCACTAGTGCATTCTTAATTGCATTGAACGCTTCTTGGCAATTTTCTGTCCAAGTGAATTTCACGTCCTTGCGAAGTAAATTGTTTATTGGTCGTGCCAATTTTGAAAAGTTCGGAATAAACTTCCGGTAGTAGTTGGCTAATCCTAGGAAGGATTGAGTTTGTCTAACTGTGCGTGGAACAGGGAATTCCTGTACGCATGCTGTTTTGCTGGGGTCTGGGAGAGCCCCTTTGTTTGAACATTTGTGTCCCAAATAAACGACTTCTTTCCGGAGGAATTGACACTTCTCCGGTTGAAGTTTTAAATTATTTTCGCGCAGCCTGTCGAAAACTTTACGCAACTTTGCGTTGTGGTCGTCCAAATTTTTCCCGTAGATGACGATGTCATCCAGGTAAACGAAACATTCCAAGCCTTGTAGTCCCGTGAGGACGTAATTCATGAGGCGTTGGAAGGTGGCCGGGGCCCCTTTTAGGCCGAAGGGCATTCGCTTGAACTCGTAGTGACCGTAGTTCGTGCTGAATGCGGTTTTGGGTCGGTCCTTGGGATCCACCAATACTTGGTGATAACCGCTGGCTAAATCCAGGGTTGTGAAGTATCGCGAGTGACCTAATTGGTCCAGGATATCTTCAATTCGGGGAAGGGGGTAGGCGTCGCCGACAGTTTTGTCGTTGACTTTACGAAAGTCTACTACTACCCTCCATCTCTTCTTCCCATCGGGCCCGGCTTTCTTCGGAACCACTAGTAGCGGTGAGTTCCATGGGCTTTTGCTCCGTTGGACCACGTAGTTTTCGCGCATTTCTTCTAGCTGCTCTTGGATAATTTCGCGCTGCGTCTCGGGCAGGCGATACATTTTTTGATTTATCGGCGCTTGTTCCGGAGACACTGGAATTTCGTGCGTAATAGCATCAGTGTGCGTCAACTTGTCCCCCTTTAGGTGGAATATGTCGTTGTAGTCTTGACATATTCTCAATATTTCCCCCTGTTCCTGTTTGTCAAGGATGGGGCTTAGGTTGAGTTCGTTCTCTAACCTGATAAGTCGCTCTTTGGCGCTTGTTTCTTCGGGGTTCGCTTTGCGTAACTCCCGGCAGTGCATTAGGGTGGATTGGATACCTCTGTTTTGGGTTCCATTGGCCTGCGTCCCTGTCTCCCGCGTAGGGAGTTGCGTTTCTTCGCGCCCTTGTTCGGGCTGCGGTTTTATTTTGTGGGTGGAGTTGACGGTTTCTTCAGTGTTCTTTTGTCCGGTGCCGTTTTCTGGTTCTTTGAATTGGGTTAACGATCCTAGCACATACTCAGTTGCCGGAGCTAGTTCTAATTCCATACTGGACAGCTCTACTGATTGTGTGCGCGTGTTGAGGATGCTGACAAGTACTCCTTGCGTTCCCGCTGAATTAATACTATTCGCTAGGAAGACTCCATCGCTTATTTCTTGCGACATACAGAGCATTTCTTCCCGTAAATTCATCGGAATCCTAACCATCACTCTTGTGCGCGCAGGTATGCATACGGGTTCCTCTAGGGTTACCCTGTGCTTCCTCATCGCCCTCGAAGTATTGCCTACAGTACCAACTTTGGTAACTGTTTTCGGGTCACTACAGGTCTTTGTTTCCCTCGTCGGGCTTTGCCTGTCTTTTAGTGCCCTTGACACTTCTTCGGGTTTTACGCACTCGATTTTAGCCTTGGCTGTGCTTGGCTCTGATTCCGAAGAACTTTTAAGCGAAGTCGCAAATTCATTGGGGTTGATTTCCGTGCGAGGAAATCGGAGTTTCTTGTCGGGTCCTTCAACATTGCAGTGTTCTGCTAGGAAATCGTTTCCCAAGAGTCCATCTTGTGTCATGTTGGGCATGTCTTCTGCCACATGAAAGTTGCAGGGTATTTCGCTTGTCTTAATAACGAATTTCCCTCTGCACGTTCCCAAGGTTTTTCCGGTTCCAAATGGAGTTTCCAGCGTTACTTGTTCGCTCCGGTTTATTGTTGCCTTGTTTTGGATGGACTTTTCCTTTATTATACTTACCTCAGCGCCGGTGTCCACTATTAATTTTGTTTGGCCGTGCAGGCCTATGTCTAGTGGGAGTTCCACTACTGGGACACCATTAATGGGCGGCTGGGTAGACCCGGTTTCTTTCTGCTGGGGTTTTAGAGTCGGTCCTGGGAATTTCGGGCCGACTGAGTCGCGTTTCCCGAATGCTTAGAGTCCCAGGACTTTTTGTGAGGACAGGTCGTTAGGTCGTGTCCTTGTCTCCCGCACCAATCGCAGTTGAGACGCACGTTATAGGTCCTACGCCTGTTTGGGTCTTGTTGACCATTGTTATTTCGGTTATTAAAATTATTGTTTCGATTATTGAAACTGTTGTTGGCTGGGATCGGGCGGTTTTCTCTAACCGCTGGGGCGGGGAGGGAGGTGCGTGTGTTTCCGCACGTTCTCAAATCATGCCCGTACCGTCTGCAAATATCGCAAAACGGTGTGTTCCTTCGTTTTAGACAGTCCGCATAGACATGCCCTCTTCTGTTGCAAAAGCTGCATGTAATTTTTGCCTCCAACTCCTCCTTGCGTTTTTGGGGGGTTGGCGGGCTTGCCGTTCTCTTGGCGGGACTTGCAGTGGCAAATGGGTTCCGGACCCAATTAAGGTTTTGCCCCGATGGTTTGTCCTGGCTATACCCGACATCGGGGTTTCGTTGGGGTCCCCTCGGCATACCGGGATATGGATAGGGGTTTCTTGGATCTTGCCCTTCTCCGACCCAGGCAGGGGCATACTCGCTGCCGTTTGTCGGTGGCCTCCTTAGAGAGAAAATGCTCTGCTGCATCTTCTCCATGTCTAGTGCCTTCTTTGCGAGGCTCTCAAAATCGTCATTCGCGTTTGTCAGGAGGTATTGACTTATGTGACTGTTCGTCACACCCCCGCGCAGTGCATTCGCTGCGAAATCTCCCAACTGCGTTTTCATTACAGCAGCTTGGGCTTCCCCGTACTTGTCCTCGGCTGCCTCTTGGCAGAACCGCAGGGTAGTTCTTAGCCTTTCAATGTAGGCTTCTAAATCTTCCAGTGGGTATTGCTGGGCCGTGATCAATTTATTTACCATTTCCTGGTAATTTACCCGGGGCAGATATGCCCGATTCATTTTCTTCTCAATCTCCTTCATTGTGGTCGGAGCCTCATCTGAGAAGAGCAAGTAGGCCTCTCCCCTCAAACGCGTTGGGAATATCTGGAAGAAATGTTTCTTCTTGTCCTCCGCCAGGCAAGCGAGGACCTGCTTACAGCAGCCCAGGAACATGGGTAGCTCATGGGTCATATGCGAGCCAGGGACACCTGAGAAGGTCGGTACCATCTTGGTAACCAATTTTGCGACTTCCGTGTAATCCGTCATTTCTAGCTTTTGTAACTCTTCTTCCAAATCGAACCCGTAAAAACTGGATGAATTAGGGTTACTAAAAGAATAGGTCAGCCAGCTGAGGATCGCGTCAGCTTCGTCTGGCTCGTATGTTCCCTCGTTAAAAGATTCTTGGCCTACTCCCGGTTCGTTTACCTCCCGTGGTTTTTCCTTGCCAGCTATTGGCGTTGAACTACCTTTGTATCCCTTGAACTTTGCCCAAGACTCACCTAATCTTAGAGCGTCAGCTTTTAGCTGATCGATTTGCTCTTGGAGTCTTATCGATCTATTTAGACCTGGGTCGTCACCCGGCTGTTTAGTTTCCCCCCCAGGTACTTCAGCTTTCTTACAAACTCTAGCGAGATACTCCTCTAGGTTTGCTGCGGGGTCCTTTAGGGTTAACCCGCTCCGCAGGCGTATACCTAGTACTCCGGGGTTATTAATCGAAGGGTCTACTCCCGGCGGGGGAGGTTCAGGGTTCATTCAGGTAGCTAAATCGCAAGTTATTTCACGGTACCCGGCCTAATTTTCCTTTTATATTAAAGAAAAAAAATTTGTTCGACAGATTTGTTCCGGTTTAATTGGTGTTTGATTAACGCATTCGCTGTTAAGGGGAGAAGGGAAACGAGATTTCGTTTATTTACATTCCCAACATTGCATTGAAATGCTTTGAAAAAAAGAGTAGAGAAAAAAAAAAATTTGGTGCACTTCAAGTGCAAGCTAGAACATTTTCTTCGCTATTAATCGCAACGTGTCAGATTTCTCTACTTTGCGCCCATGCCATACGTTGGACTTTTTTTTTTTTTTTGTTTTTGAAATTTCGCCCTGAATTGTGGCGGAATGCAAATGCCCGCGATTGTTTTGCTCGGGCCTCGAACTGCACTTTTAATTGTTCTTAAATGCAGTTTTTAGACCGTAAATCTCATTCCCCAAATTTTCATTTTATGTTTAATTCTATTTTTAGTATTATTTCTCTTTTTTTTATAAGTGGGTACCCGTGTAGAGCATATTTATAGTTCCCCTAGGGAACAAGAAGTTTTATATTTCAATTATTTTCCGCTCATGCTAAACGTTGAGCTTCTTTTTTTTTAAGTAACGCCTCCAATTTCGAAGGAATGACCGCGATTGTTTTGTTCGGGCCTTGGATTGCAATTCTAATTGCTTCTAATTGTGGAATTGAGATTGTCAATCTCGTCCCTAAACTTGCATTTTAGGCTTGTTATCTTTTTTCCTTTCTGCTTGTAGTTCTCGTTCAGAGAATTTTTAGTCCTACTAGGGAACTAGAAAAAGTTTTTGCTTCAGTGTTTCTACAGTGAATTGGTTTGAGCTCTTTTCGGCGTCAGATTTCACTGTGAAACTTTTGTTTTTTGTTTCACCGCAACTTGTCGCTGGGTTCTTTTAATTGTTTCGCTGCATTGAGCTTGTGGATGGCGTCATCGCCGAGGTGCCCCTTTATTTGTTTTCTTTTTTTTTTACATAAGGCGTCGTCTTCTAATAAGTTGCATTAGTAAAACAATTGGGAATGCCCTCCGATTCCCGCCTTTATGTACAGGGTTGTTCACCTTCGCGATGCACCACAACCTTCAGCAGGTATTCAGCGCATGTGCAGCGGATTAATTCCGCTAGTGCCGCCGTTGCCGTGATAATCTGGACCGTGCGAGGTCCTGAATTTCGCAGAATTAAGGCTTTTCAAGCGCTTATGGTCTCTGACCAGGATTCCTTAATCCTACCGGCTGCGCCAAAATGTTATGATTATCTCACGGGGTAACGGGGCACGATCGGGCTGCACTACACTGCTGTGGGCTTCTAGGGATTCCACCCTAAATTGCCATGGAAAACTCGCCGAATTATTGCACTTGAATAACCAGACCTACGGGCAATACCGCAGGCAGGGGGAATGGTTTGAGGCTGGCCGCGGGCGTACCGCGAGCCGTGGGTTGGGGGAGGAGGCCGCGGCCGAAGCTGCGAGCCGTTGAAAGTGGATAAGGGGGAACACTAGTTACCTTCAGTGGGTAAATGATGATTTCGTCAAACGAAACGGTTTAGTTGAGTTAAAAGAATACTTTTATTACTTGCTGCTCACTCGGGCAGCGTAACGGCTTACACTTCAATTGCTAATAGACTATCTTAATGCTAATTTACAATTATTTTTATACAATTTTCCCTATCATAAACTTATCCCTACTCTTGATCGATTATTGATTAATTGCTAAATTGACACTAACTTTTGGGAACACATCTCACGTGTTACGTTTCACCGTTGCAACGTGGCCGCCACTTTCGACGAATAATTGGGTGCCGATTTCGCACTATTGCAAACAAAAAGACAACTACCTTTGATCGATGCAATTACGATCGGAATTTGGTGATAGTGCTGATTTACTTTACTTATTGTTTTTTATTTAGATGGGAGTAGCCTGAGTTCAATATGCTCATTTATGCTGACTCCCATCTTTTTGCTTCTTTAGCGTTCTTTGTAAAGTTAGTTGTTAACGGCTTGCGCTTCTTGTTTTCTTTTTTGGTAACGTGACGCGTTACCGTATTGTTTACTTTTTTCAAAGTTAGCGCTTATCACAGCCGGCTCAAGCATATACTTAATTCCGTGGGTTTGACCTTGTACAGTTATGTACAGTGTTTGTTTATTATTCTTGAGGTAGGTCGTTACCCATTGTCGCGTTTGCGGATCTGGTTAATGTTTACGTTTTAGGTTGATTTGTAGTCAATTGTTTTTTCGTTTGCCTGTGGGAAACCGATCACAACAATAGTGTAAGAAATAGAAAGGGTGAGTTTTCTTCAAACGCCATTTTCTTAGGTTAAGTGCAGACATCAGTAGACTTTACTCAGGTGGTTGGCTCCTGTTACCGTCACTGCCAAGCTGTTTCTCCAAAAATTATGGATGAGGAAGCTAGATTGGGACGATGAACTACCAGCAGACCTAAACTCTAGTTGGAGTAAATATAAGGTGTTGTGATCGACATTGCCGTAGTATACAAACAGGCAATTAATTACTAAACAAAGCCAGAAGTAAACATGATCAAAAAAGCGCGAACACTAGGCTACGACCTACCTCACGAAAAATAAACAAACATTGTACATAGCTGTACAAGGTCGTGCCCAGGGGACGAAGTATATGTTTGAGCCGGCTATGTTAAGCGCTAGCTTTGAAAAAACAAAACAACATGAAAACGCGTCACGTTACCAAAAACAAAGAGAACCAACGCAGCGCAAGTCGGTAACAATTAACTTTACCAAGAGAACAAAACAACAAGATTGGAGTCAGGATAAATGAGCATATTGAACTCAGGCCGATCCCATCTAGTTGCGTAAAACAAAAAGTAAAGTAATTCAGCAATATCACCGAATTCCAATTGTGATTGCAGTAATCAAAGGTGATTGCTTTTTTGTTTACATTTGGGCAATGTCAGCAATACCCTAATGGATTTCTCACGTTGCAACGGGGTAACGCAACGTGAGAAATCCGTTCGCGAAATTCAGCAACTAATCAATAATTGATTAAGAGTAGGGATAAGTTTATGATAGGAAAAATTGTATAAAAATATTTGTAAATTAGCATTATAAATCAGTTTTTAGTATCCTCCTTCCCCCAACCCGCGGCTCGCGGTACGCCCGCGGCCAGCTCTAACCCATTCCCCCTGCCTACAGGTACAGACAGCCAGGCCCGCTAACCCGGCGGCCCATCCATGGCTATTTAGGGTAAATTCCCTAACCCGCCTCAGCAACATTGTGCAGCCCGTTTGGGCCCCGTTAACCCGAGAGGTAATCATAACATTTCGGCGCAGCCGGTGGGATCAAGGAAGCCTGGTCAGAGACCATAAGCGCTTGAAAAGCCTTGATTCTGCGAAATTTAGAACCTCGCACGGTCCAGATTACCACGGCAACGGCGGCACTAATCACTATCAGAATTAATCCGCTGCACATGCGCTGAATACTTGTTGAAGGAAGTGGATCATCGCGAAGATGAACAACCCCGAACAGAAAGGCCAGATTCGCATGGCATTCCCAATTGTTTTTATTAAAACAAGGAAAACGACGTCTTATCAAAAGAGTACAAACAAAGGGGCACCTCGACGATGACGCCATCCACAAGTTCAAAGCAACGAAAAAATTAAAAGAACCCAGCGACAAGTTGCGGTGAAACAAAAACAAAAAGTTTCACAGTGAAATCTGACGCCGAAAAGTGCTCAAGATAATTCACAGTGGAAAAACTTGAGCAAAAAATTTTCTAGTTCTCTATTAGAACTAAAAATACTCTACACGAGTACAAAAAAAAAGAAAAGGGGTAACAAGCCTAAAAAGGAAGTTTAGCAACGAGATTGACAATCTCGAAATCACAATTAAAAGCAATTAGAATTGCCACTCAAGGCCCGAACAAAACAATCGCGGGCATTTCTTCGTAATAAGAGGCGAACTTTTTTTTAAAAAAAAAAGCTCAATGTATAGCATGGGCGAAAAGTAGTGAAACTTGACACGTTGCAACTGCTAGCGGAGAAAATGTTCTAGCTGGCACTAAAAGTGCACCAAATTTTTTTTTTCTTTTAATTTGTAAAATCAGTAGTTTTTCTTAACGAATACTTTATTAATCAATACAATATTTTACTTAAACGCTACGCGCTCAGTAATGGCTTCCTTTATTCAGCTCGATAAACGTAAGACTGCCTTCCTTCTCCGATGCTTGTTCTTACTCGTCGTGGTGGCGGCCCGAAGAAGCTCGGAGACTGCGAACTCATCTTTAGTACTCCCTCATTTTCCAGATTTAACAAATTAATTGAAACGTGGGCGAAGTTCAAGGGGTTCCGTTCAGCGCCAGAAACAGCCAAAGAAAAGCCAGGGGAGGAAAACGAACCGGAAGTAGGCCAAGATTCGTTTGACGAGGAAACATACGATCCAGAAGAAGCTGACGCAATTCTCAGCTGGCTGAGCTATTCTTTTGGTTCTTTTAGTAATCCCAATACACCCAGTTTCTACGGATTCGATTTAGAGGAAGAATTAAAAAAACTGGAAATGACTGACTATACGGAAGTCGCGAAATTGGTTACCAAGATGGTACCGACCTTCTCGGGTGCCCCTGACTCACCATAACCCATGAGCTACCATGTTTCTGGGCTGCTGCAACCAGGTCCTCGCTTGTCTAACGGAGGACAAAAAGAAACATTTCTTTC
Organism: Leptogaster cylindrica; assembly: GCA_963082835.1. Lineage (NCBI taxonomy): Eukaryota > Metazoa > Arthropoda > Insecta > Diptera > Asilidae > Leptogaster > Leptogaster cylindrica. The sequence continues at coordinate 11,714,242 of OY720106.1, forward strand.
AAATTTTTCGAACACGATTAAGGGGAGAAGCATATCTGCTTTTCTCAGACGAAATTCCGACCACCATGAAGGAAATCGAAAAGAAAATGAATCGGGCATATCTGCCATATCTGGCATATCTGGTCAATTACCAAGAATTGGTAAACAAACTGATTGTAGCGTTTGCAACACAATAATTTTTTTTTTTTGCGGATCAAGGTTTCTTGGATGCAATAATCAAATAAAAGATGATTTGATTAAATTTAATTGTTTTTGTATTTTTGTTTTCAACTTTTTATACAATCTAGAGATTTTTTCAAAAAAATTAATTCAACTTAACATTAATTTCTTAAATAGTACAAATAAAAATTCAACTTAAAAATAGAGAAATTTAATATATAACCAATAAAGTATAACTTTTAAAAAAAAAAAATTCAACTAAGAAATAATTAAAATAAAAAGTAGAAAAACGAACAATTAAAACAATAAGAATTCTATAATTTGAAACAAAGAAAAAAAGAATAAAAAAAAATTTTTTAGTTTCTGTCGGTTTCTGTAATAGTAAGTTCTGTTCTGTTCTGTTTTTAGTAAGTTGAAAATTTGAGAAAATTGTTTGTTTTTATGTTAATTGTTTATATGTTTTCTTTGGAATTTTATTCTTCTGGGTGTATACCTCAGAATTAGAAAATTCCTAGGGTTTATTTAGTTTTTGGTTAAGTACTTGGAGTATACCTAAGTACGAATGTTCTATTTTTAGGTTAGTTAGGTTTTGGTTAAGTACTTGGTGTATACCTCAGTACGAATGTTTTGTTTAGTTAGGGCGATCCGGTGTATACCTGAATTGCTTGTTTTCGAATGCGGTGTGTTAAGAAAATGTTACCATTTCTTGCAGGGTTAGGCAGTGCGAGCGGGTTTAATTACGTTTTCCTAAGACGGGGGCGTCGTTGTCTACCATTGATGGTGGAGACTGGGTCTTTTCCTACAATTCACCATCAATGGACCGCTGGGTTCGCGGATTTTCTGGATTGGGGGCCAGGCTTTCTTAACAAAAGTCCTGGGGTCGGGCTAAGTTGGCTGCGAGCATGGCCGCAAGCCGGGGGAAGGTTTTAGAAAGAGGCCGCAGGCACCGTAGGCTGCGATCCGGGGGTTTGTGGGGAAAGGAGGCCGCGGCCGAAGCTGCGAGCCGTTGACTTGGGGGATAAGGGGGAACACCTAATACCTGTAGATGGTTGATGGTGGCACTTGAGAATAAAAGCTTTACTTTAATTTGGACTACTTGGTTTATTAAAAACTGCGCACTCGGGCAGCGTAACGACTAACAAACGAATTTACTACAAAACTGTCTTTTTAATGCTCATTTACAATTATCTTTATACCATTTTAATTCTACCTAATTATCCCTACTCTAAACTAATTATTGATTAATTGCACTAAATATTGAGAACGAATCTCACATGCTGCTTTTTACCCCAGTGCAACGTGATCGACGGTTTTTTCTATAGCTAGCTGCTCAAATGTAAACAAGAAGCAATCACCTTTGATTACTGCAATAGCGATTGGAATTCGGTGATATTGCTGAATTACTTTACTTTTTATTTTACGCAACTAGATGGGATCGGCCTGAGTTCAATATGCTCATTTATGCTAACTCCCATCTTGTTGTTTTGTTCTCTTGGTAAAGTTAATTGTTACCGGCTTGCGCTGCTTTGGTTCTTTTGTTTTTGGTAACGTGACGCGTTACCGTATTGTTTTGTTTTTCAAAGCTAGCGCTTATCATAGCCGGCTCAAGCATATACTTCGTTCCCTGGGCACGACCTTGTACAGTTATGTACAATGTTTGTTTATTTTTCGTGAGGTAGGTCGTTACCCAGTGTTCGCTTGCGGATCATATTTACTTTTTATTTTATTTAGTAATTAATTGCATGTTTGTTTACTATGGCGAAGTTGATCACAACAGGTGTATACCTACAGTCGTACGAGTCTCGGTGTATACCAGAGTACTGATCTGCCCTTGCACCAGTTCGCGTTTATATAGGCGACTGTGTGTGCCAAGTTTGCACGGACTAGATCAATTAGAATATTCTCGACTTTGGTACTAAGCCTTAGTACCAGTATTAGTACTGATCATCACACTTTAGTACTGTCAAGAGGAGAAAACTTCTCCTCCTTGATTTGACATTTCTGACAGTACTATTTTGTTTTGATCGTGATGGAATGTCGAAGCCTTGACACTGATCACGGCTCAACAATACCCACTGGAAGAGCTGGAAGCCTTCATTGAAAGGCTGAGAACTACCCTGCGGTTCTGCCAAGAGGCAGCCGAAGATAAATACGGGGAAACCCTAGCAGGAATAGTGAAAACGCAGTTGGCAGATTTTGCCGCGAACGCACTGAGCGGGGGTGTGACGAACAGTCACATAAGCCAATACCTCCTCACGAACGCAAACGATGACTTTGAGAGCCTCGTAAAGACGGCTCTAGATATGGAGAAGATGCAACATAGCATTTTCTCTTTAAGGAGACCACAGACAAACGGCAGCGAGTATACCCCTGCCTGGGTCGAAGAAGGACATGACCCGGGAAACCCCTACTCACATCCTGGGATACCAAGGGGAACGGCATCAAGGAGGAGTTGGAATTAAAAATAACGTGCAGCTTCTGCAGTAAACGAGGGCATGTCTATGCGGACTGCCTGAAGCGAAGGAACACACCGTTCTGCGATAGTTGCAGACGGTACGGGCATGATTTGAGGACGTGCGGGAATACACGCACCTCCCTCCCCGCTCCAGCAGCCAGGGAAAATCGGCCACAAGGTAACTTCAATAACAGTAATACAAACAGAAACAATAATGGTCAACAAGACACAAACAGGCGTAGGACTTTTAACGTGCGTCTCAATTTCGATTGGTGCGGGAGACGAGGACACGACCTAACGACCTGTCCACACAAAAAGTCCTGGGACTCAAAGCATTCGGGAAACGCGACTCAGTCGGCCCGAAACTCCCAGGACCGACTCTAAAACCCCAGCAAAAAGAAACAGGGTCTACCCAGCCGCCCATTTATGGTTTCCCAGTAGGGGAACTCCCACTAGACATAGGCCAATGCCAATGATAATCACGGACATAGCGGAAAAGCCCTTTGACAATGTTTAGAATTAAGATAAAACTAAAGCAAAGGGAATTCGCATATTTGCAGAATCGAGAGGTGGGTGACCGGCAGCGAGGTGACACGGAATTTCGTCACTTACGCTGACGGTGTCAATCACCGCGTTGAACGAACTCGCATTGAATTACATTTTCATTCCACAAAGTGCGATTCTGCAAATACCGAATTACCAAAAAAAACGCAACAATGACTGCAATTCCAACAATTAAAAAAATCGAATTACTAAGCGATTAATTATTGCTAAACGAAAATTATTGTAAATATATAGATTACGAAGTACACGAATAAAGTTAGTTGTCAAAAAGCAATCACGGTGTGAAGTCATTATTTTCAGAGAACATTTTGGAGAATCACAAACTTGTGTGACTTGGTACATTGGACCATTGTCACAATTTACAGAGTTAAGGTACAAGCACCTTATCTCAATTTTAATTTAGCACTTCCAAGTAAAAGCACTTTGGAACATTTTTGGTGACCCCGACGTGATTCTCGTATAAATATCATTACATACAAGATGACAGCTACGTTAGAAGAATTGACGAAGGCGCAGTCGAAGACGGGTGAGGAAATTCAACGCATGGCCAGGAATTATAAGAGGGATTCACCGGATCGGAAAACAAAGGAGTATCTCATTACTCGGATTGCGACGCTCGACCAGCTGTGGACAGAGTTCGACACGGTCGATAGTGAAATACGAGCGGCGCACGGAGATCGTCTTGACCATGAATATTTCGCAAAAAATTATTTCGAGGGTATTAAGGCTGGCTACGAAGTGATCCGGGAGGATATGCAATCCCGACTCGAGGCAATTCCGGAAGAGCCAAAAGTCGACGAAAAGAAAAACAATGATCCGACACAAGATCCAGATAAACAAGTTGACGATGGAGACGTCCGGCATAAAAATCTGCTTATGCAAGGGTTGAAACGACTGCTGGCAAAATCGTCAACAAGTGTAATGCACTCACCAATTTCATATGAGATTATGATTAAGGCCATTGAAACACAATGGAAACAAATTCAGGAGCTTCACCAGAAGCTGATAGATGAAGCTGACGAAGAGTCGCTGCTAGCTATCACCGAGTCGCATATAAATCTTGAAGAAGAGATGCGTGATAGCCTGGTAGAACTCCATGAAGGGCTACGCAGGTGTCAAGGTCAGGCGCAAGTAACGTCAACAAATACCGCGCCAGAAGTAGGGCCGACAGCAATCAGGTTGCCGAAAATTGAGTTGCCAAAATTTGATGGGGACTATCTTGAGTGGAGACAATTTTACGATCTGTACACTGAGCTGATACACAAACAAGCCATATCAGCTGGCCAAAAGATGTGGTACCTTAAGGGAAGCCTGGCTGGTGAAGCTGAGAAGCTAATCAGGCACATGACCATCTCTGACGCTAACTATAACACAGCGTGGAGATTGATCTGCGAACGGTATGAAAATAAGCGGCTGTTGGTAACAGCATTACTGAATAAGTTGTTGGCGCAATCAGTAATCACTAATGAGAGTGCATCGGCTATCAAGGCACTTCATGATACCACTCAAGAATGCATTTTGGGTTTGAAGAACATTGGCATCCGCACAGAGAGTTGGGATCCAATGATACTACATATAATGATCAAGAGGCTGGACAAAGCAACACACACTTTGTGGGAGCAATCATTGACGCAGCCTCGACAATTGCAGTCACTGAAGGAATTTTTGGAATTCCTGGAAACCCGGTTTCAATCACTGGAGGCACTCGGCAGCGCATCGAAGTCCGAAGGGAAGCGAATGGCAACAGTGAAGTCATTGGCAAATATCGTTAAATCCGGATGTCCATCATGCGGGGAAAATCATCCATTATTTGCTTGCCACAAGTGGTTGCAACTTTCTCCCGCCAAAAGAGCATCACTAGTGAAAACTAGCGGCGCATGTTTCAATTGTCTTAAAACAGGCCACAATGCAGCAAAGTGTTCCTCCAGAGGCTGCCTGAAATGTGGAAAGAAACACAACACGCTGCTCCACACAGAACCAGCAGGATCAGCACAATATAGTAGCAATGGCGAATTAAAATCAACAAAAACAACGCTTATTGCACGGGCCAATCAAGCCATTTCACTCGCTACACAAAATGTGGAGGAGAAAAAATCTTATGTGCTGCTGAGCACAGCCATGGTGAAATTAACTAGCAACAATGGAACTGCTATTGAATGCAGAGCCGTACTGGATTGTGGGTCCCAAGTGAATTTCGTGAGTGAACGGATTGTTAAGGAACTTGGGCTGAGTGAATCACCTGAAATTCTGAACGTAGAAGGAATAGGCATGCAGAAGCAGAGAGCTCAATCACGAGTCAATATGAAGCTTGAATCTCGAATCAATGGATTTAGTACCAGATTAGAAGCGCATGTCCTGCCGCGAATTATATCCTCGCAACCGTCACAAAGATTGGATGAGTCAACATGGAAAATCCCAGCGAACATCCAATTGGCAGATCCGCAGTTTTACATTCCAGGACGCATAGATTTGCTAATAGGTGCTGGAATATATTATTCCACTCTATCAGTAGGTCAAATCAAATTAGATACATCATCAGCGGTATTACAAAATACAGTGTTCGGATGGGTGGCAGGAGGAACTGTTGGGCAGCGTCAACCTCAAGAGGCACTAGCTATTTGCGGTATCTGCTCAGAAGACGAAGAATTTCGGCAGCAAATTGAAAAGTTTTGGGTGCTGGACGAGGCGGAACTACCATCAAAGGCACTAACAACTGCTGAACGACGCTGTGAAGAACATTTTCTTCAAAACACCAGAAGAAATCATGAGGGTCGATTTGAGGTAAAGCTCCCTTTCAAGGATGATCCTAAAAAATTAGGAGAGTCGAAAGGAATTGCATATCAACGCCTCATGGGCATAGAGAGGAGATTGAGTACAAACAAAGACTTAAAGCAGCAATACACAAACTTCATGGAAGAATACATTGCCATGGGGCACATGAAGGAATTAAATATCAACGAAGTCCGATCTCCATATTGCTTTCTGCCACATCATTGCGTCGTCAAGCCGGATAGTAGCTCAACAAAGCTCCGAGTGGTCTTCGACGCGTCAGCAAAAACATCAACAAATGTATCCCTAAATGATATATTAGCAGCAGGACCCACCATACAGGATGACGTGTTTTCGATTCTAGTCCGCTTTCGAATGCCCAGATTTGTATTCACGGCAGACATTGAGAAGATGTACCGGCAAATCAGGGTACATCCGGACGATGCAAAATATCAACTCATCTGGTGGCGAAAGGATCCCACGGACCAATTACGATGTTATGAGCTTCAAACAGTCACATACGGTACAACAAGTGCTCCATACCTAGCAATCAGATGTCTGAAATTGTTAGCAGAAGAAAAATCAGAGCAGTATCCGCTGGGAGCAGAAGTACTGAATCAAGATTTCTACGTTGATGATGTTCTCACGGGAGCCGACAGTCTGAGTACAGCAATGGAAAAGCAGACACAGATCAAAGAGGTACTAGCCTCAGCAGGATTCAAACTAAGGAAATGGTGCGCAAATCATCCTAGTCTATTAAAAACAATACCAAGACAGGATCAGGAAATTGTGTTGGATTTCTTTAGCAAGTCGGAAGAACCCATCAAGACAGTTGGATTAATTTGGTTACCGAAAACAGACGACCTGTGCATAAGGGCAGCAGGAAATGTCAAAGGCAAAGTGACAAAGCGTACCGCATACTCCGACATTGCACGATTATTCGATCCACTGGGAATCATGGGTCCAGTGATAGTAACCGCCAAGATCTTTCTTCAAACGCTCTGGAAATTAAAATGTGATTGGGATGCAGCTCTTCCCCAGGAATTGCATTCTTTTTGGGTAAATTTCAGAGAAGGTCTGCAAATTTTGAATGATGTAAAAATACCCAGACACGTGTTCGCACAAAAGGTCCCGAACGTTGTGCAAATTCATATATTTGCTGACGCGTCAGAAAAGGCATATGGAGCAGCAGCCTATGTCCGATCAATAGACAACAGCCAATGTATCAGAGTGCGATTATTATGTGCGAAGTCAAGAGTCGCTCCAATCAAGACAACAACACTGCCACGATTGGAATTGTGCGCAGCAAAGCTAGCTGCCGAGCTGGCACACCGTCTCAAAAAGGACCTAACCATAAGGAATTCCACGATTTATTTGTGGTCAGATTCCGAAATTGTTTTGTCATGGATAAATGCACCATCCTCGTCATATCAAACCTTTGTGGCGAACAGGATATCAGTGATTCAGCAATTATCCATTCCAGAGCAATGGCGGCATGTTAGATCTAAGGACAACCCGGCCGATGTTCTTTCGAGAGGTCTCATGCCGAAGGACCTCAGCACATGCAACCTCTGGCTATATGGACCAATGTTTTTGCATGGAGCAGAAACCTTATGGCCACCAAAGTATAAAAAAATGGTCTCAGAAAACGACATGGTCGAAAGACGGAAGATCACAACGGTTGCAATGATTGCCTCAAACTCGCAAACGATTCTTCAGACCATTGAACACGGAAATTCATTCCGCAAAACGCAGCGCATAATATCATTTATGTTGCGATTTATTAAATCAGCAAGACGACAACAAGTTCCGGACAGTCTCGTATTAACTACGCGGGAATTAGATGAAGCACAAACACTGATTGTGAGGATCATGCAAGAGGAAGGATTTAAAAATGACTTAACTCAATTAAAACGAGTTGGGGAGGTAGCTAAAGACAGCAATCTGAGTAGTTTAGCACCGTTCGTCGATGCAGACAAGGTCATCCGAGTTGGTGGCAGACTGGAAGCTTCCAACTTGACATACCAGGCAAAACATCCAATGTTGCTACCCTACACGCATCCGTTGACAAAATGTTTATTAAATGATCTGCATAAGGAGAATAGACATGTCGGCCCACAAACCTTGTTAGCAATAGCAAGGCAGACAGTGTGGCCTGTCAAGGGCAAAACACTAGCCAGATCGGTAGTACAACATTGTGTGCAATGTGCAAAAGCGAAGCCCAAACTTTTAACACAAATGATGGGAAATTTACCAGCAGACAGAGTGCTGCCAGCAAGGCCATTCTTGAAGTCGGGCGTAGACTTTTGTGGACCAATATCAACACATTTTAAGATACGTGGGAAGAAACCCCAGAAATCGTACATTGCAGTGTTCTGCTGCTTTGCTACAAAATCGACCCATTTAGAAGTAGTAACTGATTTATCTACAGAAGGATTCTTGGGAGCATTACGGCGGTTCATAGCACGACGAGGACATTGCAAAACCATATATTGTGACAATGCCACCAATTTCGTAGGAGCTAAGAACTTATTGCCCGAAGTGAAGGAAATTATTGAAGCAAAAGAGTCACAGTCAAGGATTATGGAAACATGCAGCGCGAAGGGCATTGAATTCTGCTTCATTCCCCCTCGTGCACCGCATTTTGGTGGACTGTGGGAAGCAGCAGTCAAGTCAGCAAAATATCTGCTACAACGTTCTCTAGGAGCAGCTTCACTGACGTATGAGGAACTCGAGACAGCAGTAGTAGAAATTGAGGCAATACTCAATTCGAGACCGATTACGCCGATGTCCTCAGACCCGAACGACTTGACAGCATTAACCCCAGGACATTTTCTGATTGGGGAACCGCTGACAAGCACGGTCGACCCCAAGGCCGAATCCACAAAACTTAGTCTAATCACAAGGTGGAAATTGGTGTCATATATCAAAAACGAATTTTGGAAACGATGGAGTGTAGAATACTTGAATCAACTACAACATCGATACAAATGGAAGCAGCAACAACAAAATGTTACTCCCGGCACGATGGTTCTGATTAAAGAAGATAATCTGCCCCCACTGAAGTGGGCTCTAGGTCGAATAATCAACGTCATCAGAGGAGAAGACGGTTTAGTGCGGGTAGTTGACGTACGAACAACACATGGAATACGACGCCGACCAATTCATAAGCTTGCACCTCTTCCAGTATCAGAGGAATTCGCTAATCTCCAACAGGACCAACCGCAAGAAGAGCCAAGTAGCAGGAAAAGGGCCGAATCCCATAATAATTCTCATAGTGAACCAAAAGAAGAAAGGTCCAATGATACGGTTCAACAAGATGATCAGAATTATGGGAAGAGAAAACGACTGTCAATGGGGTCTGCGTTACTGACACTACTGCTCGCATGTCTGATTGTGCCACCAACTACGGCATCAGATATCGAAGTGAATCCATTTAAACACCAACCCGGGATATATTTTGAAAACATAGGAGCGGCAAACGTCATAACTAACGAATGGAACCTAGTCGTGTTCTATGACTTAACACCATACTGGAAGGAGTATGAGTTCCTCCAGAAGTGTACTCAATCAATTAAAAAGCTATGTGGTCAGATAGACGATGATGTGGAAGTATGTACTGGAATTGTAAACCACTTAGAGCATTTACTTAATGAATTGTCCACCAACAATAAACTGCTGGCATCAAGCAAAACTCCATCAAGGAAGAGGAGAGGAGCCCTGAACTTTGTCGGAAATGTGGCGAATACATTGTTCGGTGTGTTAGACTCGAATTACGCTGAAAAGATGTCACAGACTATCGATGAGATTAAAACCAATGAAAATTACCTAGTGCAGCTAATGAAAAATCAAACGTCGGTTATGGACGCGACACTTAATCTCATGAACAGAGAAGAACAATCGATCAGTCAACAGTTTCGACAGCTTCAATCCAACATCGATCAAATAACGAAGCAGATTAATAGTCTCGAGTGGGATCAACACCAGGAAAAGCTAAAGGAAGCATTTACATTGACCACTCTCTCAATCGTATTAACAGCAACAAACTTCCTTCGAATACAAACCTCAATCTTAGACGTAATCACCGACAGCCATCATGGAAAAATCAGCGCCCTATTGTTGCCTCCACAGCAACTAAGCACCGAACTATCAAAAATCAAAACCCAGTTACCATCATCACTCGAACTGCCAATTCGACACGGCGAACCACTTAAGTATTACGCTCTGATGCAGGTGCAAGGTAAGGTAACGGAGAAATACGCAATATTCAAGGTCACAATACCATTGCTATCAACGGAAGAATTTGAATTATTTAAAATCATCCCGGTGCCAGTAGAAGTCAACAATACCCTGGTCGCTATCAATCCATCGTCGGCATTTCTCATAATAAACCTACATAAGGACCAATACTATCCATTGACAGAACATGAATTGCAAAACTGCATGACCGTCGACGAAGGGAGGCACGTCTGCAAACAAAACCATCCCATTTATAGAAGGGGATCAACAATTAGCGCCTGCGAAATCAGCTTAATTAACCATGCCCCACCAACGTCAGTATGCGAAGTAGTTGCAGTTGAAAATGGACCTCACTGGATTCAACTGCATGCACTAAACGAGTGGATATATGTGCTCACCAATAACACAACAATCAATGTAGTATGTGGAGGTACAACCACGCAACACGTGCTCCAAGGAACTGGGATCCTGAAACTTCGGGATCGCTGTTTGATCAGACAGCCACTGGTGACGATCCAGGGACGAGGAGTCTATCCATCGACCATAAAAACGTCATATCTACCGGTAGGAAACATCACGGATCTCGTCAACGTTAGTCGCCCACCACTGTCACTTAATTATACGGCATCATACACATCATATGCAGCCGAAATTAACGAATTACGAAAAGTGGTGCAACGTCTGAGAAACCCCACGTTACCGCAGTCACGACCGAATCATGACCTACACCAGTACGTTATCGGATACGTTAGCCTGACCTTGGGTGTCATAATTATCATCGCGCTAGCATGGAAACGGACGGCGCTATGCTCCTGTAGACGAGCTGAAAAGAAACCAACGCCAGCACCCCGACAACGGCACTCCAGTATGGAATCCGCATTTAACGTCAACTTCCACGTTTAAGTTGAATCAACGAATCAATGGTTGATTCAACGCGGGGGAGAATGTTTAGAATTAAGATAAAACTAAAGCAAAGGGAATTCGCATATTTGCAGAATCGAGAGGTGGGTGACCGGCAGCGAGGTGACACGGAATTTCGTCACTTACGCTGACGGTGTCAATCACCGCGTTGAACGAACTCGCATTGAATTACATTTTCATTCCACAAAGTGCGATTCTGCAAATACCGAATTACCAAAAAAAACGCAACAATGACTGCAATTCCAACAATTAAAAAAATCGAATTACTAAGCGATTAATTATTGCTAAACGAAAATTATTGTAAATATATAGATTACGAAGTACACGAATAAAGTTAGTTGTCAAAAAGCAATCACGGTGTGAAGTCATTATTTTCAGAGAACATTTTGGAGAATCACAAACTTGTGTGACTTGGTACATTGGACCATTGTCACAATTTACAGAGTTAAGGTACAAGCACCTTATCTCAATTTTAATTTAGCACTTCCAAGTAAAAGCACTTTGGAACAGACAAGGTCTACCTGGACGTTGTTGGTCCATTAGAAGTCACCCATGCACATTTCAGGACAACTTAACTAAATTCGTGGATTGGTATGCCATCCCGAATAGGGAAGCGGAAACAATAGCGCAAATTTTCTTCGACGAAATCGTCACGCACTATCGGATTCCCAAAAGGATAGTAACAGATCAAGGAACAAATTTCCTTAGCGATCTATTCAAGCAAGTCTGCAAGCTATTAAAAGTAAAAAAGCTGCAAACCTCCGCTTAGCACCCTCAATCCAATGGAGCATTGGAAAGGGCACACCGACCCCTGGTCGAATATTTACGAACCATAGTGGATGAAAATCCCAATACGTGGGATCAATTTCTACATACTGCGGCGTTTGTGTACAATAACAGCACGCACGAAGGCACGAAATTGACACCCATGAACTGCCTTTACGGCTTTATCGTGGATGTACCTTCAAATCTGAAACGGGAACCAGAACCCGTGTACAACCATGAAAATTATTATTAAGGTCCTCAAGGACCTTAAGGTACAAATTGCAAAAGTCATACCAAATTGCTTGAGAAAATATTGTGGCTAGCAAACACAAATCAAAAGAGTATTATGACAATTGACAAAAATGCAAGACCGCTGACCCTGCATGTGGGGGACAAGGTCCTCCTAAAGAGTGAGAATCGGAAAAACAAATTCTCGGAGCTCTGGGAACTGGGAAGGACCATACAGAGTGACTTCAGTCATATCTCCGGTCAACACGGATATTAAAAATACGGAAAAAGCTGAAGATCATCCACAACAGCCGACTCAAGCCCTACATTGAGTGAGAACGCTTGAGAACGATAACACAAAAAAAAAGAAGAGCAACAACAACAACAGCAACGAACATCAACAAGACCAACAACACTGAACAAAAACTCGATCCAAAGCCCATAAACGTAACCAGATCAAATCAAAAACACAGTCAAACCAACATAAAGCATTTTTTTACACAAAAAACAGGGGCGATAAAAGAAACGTTTAAAATAGAACACTAATTAGGAAAAATCCCAAACTCAAATTACAATTAATTTATTCGATTATTTAGAACAAACAATTAGGACAAACAATTCCACTAATAGCATCCAAACGTGGGGAAAACGGATAGATCCACTTAAAGGGCGCCCGGGGGTGCAAGTCGGCGCGGGTTTAAATATCTTCCATCCTCCACCGGAATCACAAGCACAAATGAACACCCTGGCGGAGAAAAATTTCTTTAAAGAAAAAAAAAACAAAAAAAAGAAAAAGTAAACAATTTATACAAACCAGTGGTGGACATCAAACTGCCGGGGGACAAGGTCCAGGCTACGTCAAAGGTACCAACTACGGGGCGAGGACGAACCCACACGGGGAGCGCCTGCGCACCACCAGGCGAACGACTAAATTCGTCACCCAGAAATACATGCCGGGCGGCAAAGACACCACCATATAAGGTGGAATAAATAGTTGATTAGTAGCCATAGATATATAAAAAAAAAAAAAAAAACGGAAACACATGTCACGAATCGGAGCACGAAAAGGAAATAGAAATCCACCTAAACGCTTTCGCTAATTAGGACAAACTGAAAACGCTTAAATATCGCCCAAAAGGCACCGATCGATTTTTGTTAACATAAACGCAAAATTTTTCTTGTAAGTCAATTCCCAATTCCAGGAAAAAAAAAAAAATATAATTGCAATTAGGCAATAATAAAAGCAGCAACATTAATCACTGCAGCGCGGCGGCGGGCGGAGCGAAGCGTAATAAACGAAAAATGCAAACGTGCACAAAATCTAACTTGATACCTTCACAACAACGGAGTAAATCGTCTGAAATAAAAGAAATTAGAAACCCGTTAAACTGTTGACATACGGCAAAAAATAAAATATTTGCATTCAAACGACCGTTGAAGGTGAAAATTTGAGCACAGTTTTAGAAATCGTTCGAGAATAAAACACGCGTAAATGAATCCAAAAAACAATTTAGTACATCAAACCCCGGGGGTTAGCAAAAGCTCGGTAGCAAACCGCCCCGAGACCAACCACTCCGGCCTGATACTCTACAAGTTGCCCGCGGAGAAAGCGCAATCATATGCAGGGGAGAGAGGGGTCTCGATCAAAGAAAAACAGGTTCGAGAGGAAGCGCGGAAGCAGAAGGTGCTAACCGTCGAGGAATATTGGAAAAAGCTGAAAAGCGAAAAGGGAGGAAGACCACCCCTGAGAAAAAAAAGCCAGGGGGGGGGGGGAGGAAAGCGGCACCGACTGGCCAAACAGTTAAAACAACTCAAGGAGTTAAGAAAAAGAGCAACGGCGGACGGAGAGAAGGACGTCTACCGGAGGCTAGAGGGGAAAGTGCGGGAAGAAAGTCATCGTTTAAGGGAGGAGAAGCGAGCACTTTCCCACATACAAAAAAAAAACAAACAAACAAACCCCCTACACCAAAACCCAACACAAACATTAAAAAAAAACACGCGCAACCCCAGCAACAAAAAAAAATCAAAAATCAGAACAAAACTGCCACAAGAGGGGCAGACCAGGCCCGGAGCCCAAGCGATCACGAGCCACAGGCTTCATCGTACGAGGGAGGAGGGCCAACGTACCGGCGCCCCCTGTAAGCGGGGGGTCGCCATCTTCCCTGGCCCGCACCCGATCCATGAACTGGGACAACGGGCGGGACGGATGGTAACATGCGATTAGCACGAACGTAGCCCCTGCCAAAAAGAGAGAGAAAAAAAAAAACATAATTAAAATTTAGAAAAAATAAGATAAGAACACACTACTAACCTTCAGCGCGCAACGCAGCGTGGGGCTCCAGGGCCCAACTCACGGGCGCCACGCGCTTCCGGGGCGGGCCGATCCACAGCGGCACGTCCGGAAAACTATACAAAACCCGCCAAAGCCGGATGGACCTCACCCACCCGGCCCTCACCTCATGCATCAATAAAGAGGTCACCCGGAATTCGACCCGGGGAACCTCAACGATTTCGCCGGAAACTGGCACGATTAACTGCACTGTGTACGACATGCTGAACAACTAACACGGTAATGAGGGAAAAACCCCGTCCGAGAAAAACCCGAAAAACAGAAAAGCCATAAAATGCCGAGGTCAGGGAAACTGAACCCCAAGTTACGAAACGAAGGGAGATAAACACCACCTGTTTTGGGGGACCGTGGGGGTGATCTGGAGTGAAGTGTACGGGGAAAGTGCACCCTTTAGCGTAGATAAAAACAACGACGGTTACGACAATTCAATTTATTTTTTAACTTCGTTTCTGGCTATCGAAACTCCTTCTATTTGAGGCCTTTGCTGATTTAATTTGTTTTCTCCGTGCGAGTGAGTTGGTCTCCTCTTAGCGACTCCTCCGTGTGTACGGGTTGACCTTTCAATAGCTACTACCCACTACTGCCAAAATACTAGTGGTACCTCGGGAGCGACGATCTAGGTTGCCACTCTCCAACCTTGAGAGAGTTTACCGCAGCAGTCCAGTGCAGTGCAGTCCTGTGGGTGATCCTCCAGTTCACCGGCGGCGTTGGCTGATCTCGAACATCCTCCCCGCCTTGAAATTCATAAATTCAACTGGAACTGGAACCATTCAATGTAGTATAGGTCGTGTATGTCGTAGTCTGACGGTCTGACGGCATCTCCTCATCGTGTGCTCATGAAGTGGAGCGGGTTAGGGAAAGAGAATTAAATTCATTAAGTAATATGTTGCACATGTGAGGGTTATTTCAAATTTAAGTAAATGACAAAAGGGAAAACAAAAAAAAACGTGTTATGCACTTCAAGTGACTAACGTTGAAATCCAAATTAAAATTCATAACATTGCATTGAATTCAAACATATTGTTTCCTATTATTGCGAATTAACCGGTAACAAACACACCTTTGTTATTGGGCGTTTGATCTCTCCTGCTTTGGTCTTAATTGTGACGACACGAACGAGTCCATCCACTCCTGGATGTACCTGAGTGACCCTGCCCAAACCCCACTGATTTGAGGGAAGATTTTCACTCTTCAATAGAATAAGATCACCAATTTTAATGTTTTCAGTAGCCTTTACCCATTTTGGTCGCGCCTGAAGTCTAGAGAAATATTCGCGCCTCCATGCGTTCCAGAAGTCTTGCTTCAAACGCTGAATGAATTTCCATCGGTCAAGAACATTTAATTTACATGAAGTGACGTCCTGTTCCGGTGGGGCGAGCAGAGATTCTCCGATCAATAGATGTCCTGGGGTTAAAGCGCCTAAATCATTTATGTCATCGCTCATAGGGCATAGGGGGCGCGAATTCAGACATGATTCTATCTGGGTCATTAGGGTGTACATCTCCTCAAACGTTAAAGATGCCTTAGCAACGATCCGCTTCAGATGGGTCTTAATGGACTTCACACCCGCCTCCCAGAGTCCGCCAAAATGGGGAGAGGATGGGGGTATAAAATGCCATTGTATGCCTTGGGTGAGTAGACTATTAGCTGCGTGGTGGGTTGAATCAAAATAGGCCTTTTTCAGGTCGTGATCAATTTGATTACGAGCACCAACGAAAGTGGTTCCACAATCTGAAAAGATATTTCCGCAAAACCCACGTCTAGCAATAAAACGCTTCAGGGCAGCCATGAATGCGTTCGTGGTAAGGTCGCTTACTACTTCTATGTGGACTGCTTTAGAATACAAGCATACGAAGATACAGATGTAACCCTTGTATGTACGAGCACCTCGCGTCCGCGCAATGCTTAGATTGAAAGGGCCTGCGTAATCCACTCCCGCATTTGTAAAAGGCCGGGCTGCGTTAACACGAGGGGACGGTAAGGATCCCATGAGTTGCGTTTGAGTCTCACAAGAGGATCTAAAACAGGGGATACACTGGCGAATGAATTTTTTTTACGACCTTTCGACCATTAACTATCCACACTGTTTTGCGTAGCACTGACAGTGTCAACGTAGGTCCGCCATGAAGACAGAGACTATGAGCATTTTGTACTAGCAAGTAAGTTAAGTGACTGCTTGGAGGGAGGATCACTGGATGTCTTTCATTGTATGGGAGAAAGGCATGTTCTAAACGACCCCCTACACGTAATACACCTGAACTATCAATGAAAGGATTAAGTGCCACAAGTGCACTCGACCTTTTAAGAGGGTTTTTATTCCTTAATAAATGTAGCTCTTCATGGAAATACATTCCTTGTTCGTGTCTAATCCAAAATTCTCTTGCTAGCTGCAGATCTTTGGTGCTGATCCATGATGATGATGGCAAATCTTTCATTCGACACCTTTTTGAAAAAGTCTTGCATAAGGCTGTGACTCGTAGAAGTCGTGTCAACGACGAAAACCGATTTAGCATTTGCACAGAATACGAACTAGATTGCGTGTTCATAAGAGCCTTGGTAGCTCGAAGTTCAAAATGATCTTGTTGAGGAGGTAATTCATTGAAGCGAGAGGGCCAGTGTTCCTCGGGTCTCGAAAGCCAAGCGGGTCCATACCACCAAAGAGGGTTTTTTAAGTCGATCACTGCGGTTATTCCTCGACTTGCTAAGTCGGCAGGATTTGCAGCCGACGGTACATGGCGCCATGGAATCGAGCCTAAATTAGTGATAATTTCAGAAACTCTATTTCGGACAAATGTTTTAAAGTCATTGGGGTGGCGTCGGAGCCATGACAGGACTATGGTAGAGTCTGTCCACGCAAATATACAAGCATTGTCCTCTAATAGTGATGGTTGGAATTTTTTTATTAATTTAGAGAGCAACACTGCTCCACAAAGTTCTAATCTAGGTAGGGTAACAGGTTTTAATGGGGCGACTTTAGTTTTCGCGCTTACCAATCGAACATTGATTTTTCCGTTTGTCTCCGAACGAAGATACAACACAGCTCCATATGCTCGCTCTGAGGCATCACAGAATCCATGTAATTGCACTATGCTATGGGGTTCTGTCTTTACATATCGTGGAATGGTGACGTGGTTCAAGTGGCCCAGCAGACTTATGTGTGCTAACCATTGTTCGGAAATATTACGAGGAACTGGTTCATCCCAGTCTACCGCTTCCTGCCAAAGCTTCTGGAGCATCAGTTTTAAAGATACAACTACTAAAGCCAATAACCCCAAAGGGTCATAAATGCGTGCAATTTGGGAAAGGATTGTTCGTTTTGTGAACGGTGGTTGTGCTGCTTGTACTTGGACCTTATATGCAAAACAATCTTGACCTGGAGCCCAGTATAGTCCCAGAGTTTTAATCACATTTTCCTTATTCAAAAGAACTGGATCAGCTGATGCGATATCAGATTTGGGTTTGTCATCTAAAAGTTCCGGACAGTTCGACGACCATTTCCGTAATTCAAACTTACCGCGCTTAAGAATGGCGTCAATTTGAGACTTTACTTCCTTGGCCTCATCCAAGGTCCGCCCACCTGAAAGGACATCATCGACATACAAGTCCCTTACGAGAGTGGCGGCACCTATAGGGAATTCGTGACGTTCGTCTTTGGCTAGTTGGTGGAGTGTCCGGATCGCCAAGAACGGGGCACTAGACACTCCAAAAGTTACTGTTAAAAGACGATAATCCTCAACCGGGTCATTTGATAATCTACGCCAGAGAATTCTTTGGTAATCCCTTTCACTAGGATGTATGAGAATTTGACGGTACATGCGAGCGATGTCTGCTGTGAAGACATACTTTTTCTGTCTCCATTCAAATAAAAGGAGAGAAATGTCCCTTTGCAGAGGGGGGCCTGAGAGTAAACGATCGTTTAACGAGTATCCGTTGGCCGTCTTACAGCTCGCGTCAAACACAACGCGAGTTTTTGTTGTTAGGCTCTCAGCCTTCAAGACGGCGTGATGGGGAAAATAGCAAACATTACCTTCAGGCAGTGGACCTTTATCGTTCACCTTTTCCATATGACCATCTTCTAAATACTCCTCAAGACACGCATTATAATCTCGCTTAAGGGACGGGTTCGCCGCAAGTCGTCTTTCTAGTGAATGGTATCTTTTAAGTGAAATTGACCTAGATTCTCCTAGCCTTGACTCATTTGGATCCATGGGGGCAAAGGGTAAGTGCACAACATATCTTCCTTCCTTCGTTCGGCTATGAGTATCGGCGAATATTTGCTCACATAGAGCATCTTCAGGAGACGTTTGACAGGGAAGAGAGACTTCCTCTAACTCCCAAAATTGCCTGAGGATCTCACAGTCGCTTACCTGATTGCAAAAGTTTACCACTATGGGTTTATGCGACCGGTTATTAGAGGGTGATTCTAACTCAGGTGTGTTGATTTCACCGAACAAAATCCACCCGAACGATGTGTTTTGTGCGGTAGGGCACCCACTTTCTCCAGGAACTAAACCGTTTTGGATTATCTTCGCATATACTTCCGCGCCCAAAATCATATCGATTTTACCTGGTTTATCAAACGAGGGATCCGCTAGCGGCAGGGTATTTATAAGGTTCCACTGTGATGAGAGTATTTTTCTTGGAGGTAAACATTCCGTGAGTGAGTGAAGGACAACAGCCTTGATGATGATTTTGGGTCTATCTCCTACATAAGGTTGAATTTCCAAGTGAACCGATGAATGAGACACACCTGTAAGCGTGTTTCCTAGTCCGGTGACCTGAACAGAAGCGCGAAGGGGGTTTAAACGTAAAAGTTGTACAGTTCTGTTTGTCACAAATGTGGCCTCAGAACCAGGGTCAACCAATGCTCGGAGAGTTTGGAGTTCACCTGTTTTTGAAAGGGCTCTTACTAAGACGGTCGCTAGCAACACCTCTTTAGTTCCGCGCGAGAAATACGAGCTTAAAATGTTAGACGATGGTGATTGATTTGCACTTTCAGAAGTACTTGGGGGCTGCTCCGATAAATTAGCATTAGACGAGTGAGACAATGCACCTGTAAGCGATGAATTGGTATCTTGAGCCTGTGGGCGACTACGAGAAATGTCTGAATTGTGTAGCAGTGAGTTGTGTCTTTTATGACAATGACGACATGACATCTTACTGGGGCAGCTACTAACAAGATGGCTTTGTGCTAGACAATTAAAGCACATTGAATGAGAAGAAACAAACTGGCTTCTTTCCCTGGGGCTCATTCTTGCGAACCTTTGGCATAATTTTACGGAATGAGAACATTTGCACACTGGGCACACATGTCTAGTTATATGAAAGGAACGAGCCTTACCTTCAGGGACTCTAAAATTTGGTCGTGGACCCCTAGGTTTCGTTGATTGAAGCGCTTCTAATGTTCGATACCTAGCTTCAAGGAACTCCTGGATATCTGAGAGCTTGGGAAGCGACGTTGTCGCTCCTTGATTCTGTTCCCACAGTTGCCGCGTCTCACTGGGTAATCGTTCCACCAAGATGTAGATAACTAAAGGATCCCACTCTTCCACCTTCACATCTAAATTCTTTAAAGTAGCGATGCTCTCATTGGTAGAATCTAACAATTTACGAATTAAAGGAGCAGACTCAGTATGAATATGCGCCTGACTGAACAATATTTTTAGTGCATTATTGACGAGAACCCGTGAATTGTGATATCTCTTACATAAGATATCCCACGCTATTTGATAATTATCGTTGGTAACGTTAAGATGTCGAACAATTTGTTCTGCTTCCCCCTTCAGACAGGATTTAAGGTAGTGCATTTTTTGCACGGGGGGAATGCTTTCACTTGAGTGAATCATTGAATTAAATATATCATAGAACGATAACCATGAGCCGTAATCTCCACTAAAGGTAGGAATGGAAATCCGCGGCAGTTTCAACTCATCATGCGTTGACTGGGTGCTTTGATTAACAATTGGAGGATTTGCTGTATTCGTATTAGTGCCAGCCCCGGCGCTGGATATCTGATCATTGGGATTCGAGGTGTTCTGGGAGGCGGGTGTTCGAACTTCGCATAGTTGAGTCAAAATATCGTTCAAGATTCCTTTATATTCAAACACAATATTCATGAACTTATCATAGAGACCACCCTGGTCGTCGAAATATTTATCTTGTTTTTCTTGAGAAGTAGCACTGCTTCTAATGGCCTTATCGTTGGAAGTAAACTCCTCCCATAATTTATCTAAGATCACAATTCGACCCTTGATATGACCAACACTTTGTAAGCGGACTTTGGGAGACCTCTTAAAATTAGATACAAATTGCTGAATTTGTTCGTACAAGGCCTCCTGTTCATTCTTTAGCTCCTCGAACGTGGAGTTCTCGGGTTCGGTTTCATTCTCGGAGCCGGACATAAGTCTGTATTTTTTTGCTAAATCAACTTTCACCTAAACTTGCAATAAATTGTAATTAAATCTCAACTTTACCGCCTCCGTCAGATCGTCTCTTCACCAAAGCAAATGTTCCCGTAATAACTAAAATCGAAAGAGAACTTGACCAACTAATTACGAATTCCCTCTAATCACAATAATGAAAATCTTGAACAGTTAATGGCTTGGGTTTTGGCAACGTCAACTCTGTACATCGAAGTATGAAATTGAACTCGCTTGGAAATGAAATGTAACCGTAATCTCGGTTACTGTTACTCAACTAATAAGCGATATGACCAAATGTCGGGTGTGTGTGTTATCGTGCCGTTACTCACAATTACTTCACTGCAATTGCAAATTTTGAACTAAAATTTTAATTTCACTCAAATCACTTGAATCACTTATGTACCTTGCACCTGTTAATTGGGGCTATTATTTAAGCGGGCAAAAGAATTTAAACATGTGCAACAATTACTTAACTCACCAATTTTTCCGGTAATCCGGCTCGAAGGACCATGTTTTGGGGGACCGTGGGGGTGATCTGGAGTGAAGTGTACGGGGAAAGTGCACCCTTTAGCGTAGATAAAAACAACGACGGTTACGACAATTCAATTTATTTTTTAACTTCGTTTCTGGCTATCGAAACTCCTTCTATTTGAGGCCTTTGCTGATTTAATTTGTTTTCTCCGTGCAAGTGAGTTGGTCTCCTCTTAGCGACTCCTCCGTGTGTACGGGTTGACCTTTCAATAGCTACTTCACTACTGCCAAAATACTAGTGGTACCTCGGGAGCGACGATCTAGGTTGCCACTCTCCAACCTTGAGAGAGTTTACCGCAGCAGTCCAGTGCAGTGCAGTCCTGTGGGTGATCCTCCAGTTCACCGGCGGCGTTGGCTGATCTCGAACACCACCACAAAATAATTTTCGCACAGCAAACACGAGACAAAATGAGTAACATTGTTGATTGAGGGCATTACCCGAACCGGGCAGTGCCGTCATGACACTGCAAATCACCAAAAACGTGAGGAGGAAGTGCAACCCAGCGTAGAGGCCAACGACTCAAGGGTCAGCATAACTGTAGGTGACAGGTCAGCATATCCAACGAATCGATCATCGATCAGCGCGGACGGTTGCCACCCCAATAGTTAGTTTACCGAGAACGCTGAAATTACCTGGTCCGCTTCGATAGTTTAAGATTCTAATTTTTTTGTAGTTTTCATTTCGTTGTAGCTAAAGTTAGTTGTATGTTGGATTTCGGGTTGTGGTGTAATTAAATTGTAGTGTTAAATAGAAACCAATTTAAATTACCCACAGTGTTTAAATTAAAGTTACCTTCCCCTTTTCACCTCTCGAGCTCGTCGTGTGTGAGTGTTTTAGTGTTCAGTTGCAGTAAAGTGGTCGCACATTTTGGTCCTTCGAGCCGGATACAACTAAAAGTTCCGTAAGTCCCTTTGGTTGTTCCTTATCCTTTTAGAGTTAAATTTAGACCCTTGATTGTAAACTGGATAACTAAGTTCTGTAGTAGACAGTGCCGTACAAACAAAAATGGCTCCAACTGCTGGGAAAACTGTTTCAATGGAATTTCTGATTGCATTACAAATGGGTTTAATTGACCAAATGACTAAATTCGTCTCAAACACCAAAAAAGCGGGAATGCCAAGGTGCACGCACGGGTATTATATTCCCAGAGTGAATGGTTGGCATGACTTGCGGCAAAAAATGCTAAACAATGAAAATGAGATCTCCTTAATTAAAACTAGCGCGGATCTGACACTTGATTATTTTGCCCAAGATATGTTTTCGGTGCAAGAAGCCATTTACTATGTCTTCAAAGGGGATCTCGTTGATCAAATCGAAAAACTAGAGAAAGAGGAAAAGAGTAACAACCCCGTACAACCGGTAAACGCTGGCTCCAGCTCTGAAGCTCAAGTTCCCACTAATCTTCCCCGCATATCACTACCGAAATTCTCGTGGGATTATCACGAGTGGATTAGTTTCCGAGATTTATACCTATCGGTGATACACCAAAATCCAAGTCTCGAGAACGTTCAAAAGTTCCACTATCTTAAAACTTCGCTAAACGGGGAAGCTATGAATATCATAAAACACATCGGTATGACTAACGATAATTACGCTTCAGCGTGGCAAACGCTCAAAAATCGCTATGACAACAAACGTGTCTTAGTTGCCTCACTTCTGAAAACGCTTACCCAGCAAACGAAAATATCTATCGAAACGGCTGCTAGCATTAAATCGCTGTTGGACACCACAAATGAGTGTCTAATATCTCTCCAAAATTTGGATATCAATATCTTGCACTGGGATCCTATAATTGTTCACCTAGTAACGCAACGCTTACCTTATGACTTCCACAATGCGTGGGAAGAATCGATCGGGGACACAACCAGCGTCCCAACATGGGATTCATTAAAAAAGTTTTTAGAAGCTAGGTTCCGGACGTTAGAAGCTATTTCTAGTTCGAAATCTAAGCAGCACCAATCAAAACCTGCAGACAGTAGGCAACATTTTCAATCATACTATTCTACAAATTCAGCTTGCGAATCATGCAGAAATGGGGTAAAACACTCTTTACGATCGTGCAGCAAATTTTTGAAAGCAACTGCGCCTGAGAAATTAAAAATGGCAAAATCAAAGGGGTCAATATCACTCTATTAATAAATGTCTTAGCACAAATAAATGCAATTTTTGTGGTGGCAAACATCACTCGCTAATTCACGAAGCAATGACCAAACGGAATCTCAAAGTATCTGATGTCAATAAACAATTGCAAGCTAACTCTTCCTCACTGACCTATGCCAATCGACAGCACGAAACGAATGAAAAGACCTTGGTGTCCAATGTCGCCACACATTTTATTAGAAGTAATAAGCAGGTACTTTTGGCGACCGCAATTGTATACATTAAAACAGCTGAGGAATTCATGAAGCTCGGGCATTGATAGACTCAGGGTCACAGGCGAGCTTTATTACAAGGGCAGCAGCCCACAGAATGAAGCTTCCAACTATCAGCACGCTGGCTAACGTTACTGGGCTAGCAAATTCAAGCTCTGACACCTCAAACAGAATGGCTGCATTGTCGATTTCTGGGGCAGACACATCAAAACTCATTGCCGTAAACGCAATTATTTTGGATAATCTCACCAGCATATTACCATCCAGACGAGTGCAAGCGGGAGCTTGGGAGCACTTGCGTGGGTTGACGTTGGCCGACCCAACTTTCCACACGCCAGGGAAAATTGATCTCTTAATCGGAGCTGATGTGTACCCCATGATCATTTTAGACGGCATAAACACTGGTGACCCTGGCACACCACTAGCCCAGAATACTGTTTTTGGATGGACTCTTTCGGGAGGAATAGTCGATTCCCCCCGGTCATCTTCTCGCATCGTATCTCTAACGAATATGATATCAGAAACAACTTTCGAACTTAAGCGATTTTGGGAGATGGAGGAGATTCCCGTAAATAATCTCCAATCACCTGAAGAAGTTATGTGCGAAGAATTCTTTCGAAACACCTATCTGCGAAGAGAAGACGGATCATATGAAGTTCAGTTGCCATTTAAGGAAGCGAAAAATGGTCGCGTTCCCTTAGGGGTATCTTGAGATATCGCTTGGAAAAGATACATATCCCTTGAAAAGAGCTTAAAGAGTAAAGGTGTATTAGAAGATTATAACAAGGTAATGCAAGATTATATCCATTCAGGACATATGATAGAGGTTTCGAACAAAGAATCATTCAGCTTTTCCGACAATGCCGGACACAGTGCTCAACCTAATTATCTTCCACACCATGGGGTGTTCAAATCGAGCAGCACCACGACTAAATTGAGAATAGTGTTTGATGCAAAACAACATCAGGTGCATCACTCAACTATGTATTATTCACAGGTCCTTCTCTGCAACAAGATATTACTACCATTATTATGAGATGGCGGCTGCATAGATATGTGTTTACGGCAGATATCGAGAAAATGTATCGCCTAATTTGGCTTTATCCATCGGATACTAATTATCAAAGAATCTTATGGCGCCCACGCCCTGATGATGAAGTCAAAGAGTACAGATTAATTACCGTCACATTCGGTGTATCGTGCGCGCCATATTTGGCCATCAGAACCCTTCATCAATTGGCAGCAGACGAAAGAGAATCCTTTCCTGCGGCCTCTAACTGCATCTTATCGGATTTCTATGTGGACGACGTATTAACAGGCTGCGACACAATCTCAGAAACGAATAAGCTGAAAGAAAACTTAAGGACCGTGCTGGGAAAGGGTGGTTTTAATCTGCGCAAGTTTTCTGCCAATAACTCAGAAATCTTACATAATCTGAATCCCGAAGACATATCACCTGAATCATTAATAGATCTTGATGAAAAGGGTGTTTAGTTTTAGCTTAAATGGAAAATAAGTTTCGGTTCCCTGGCAACAATTTTGTAATTTTTAAGTAACAAATAACCACAATGTAAAATAAGCCACACGGGTGGCATTCTTTGGATTCACGTTACCATGCATTCCTCAGCATGAGGTTTTATCGCATCAACAAGTGAGGCGATTCACTTTCGTTAAATCATCACATAATTTTCCCGCAGCACTCACTCGCAGGCGAATTTGATTATAACTTGATGCTTATCGCTGCCATAAGCAAAATATTTTATCACACGTCTCCAGCCGAACGCAAGTTGATGCGATTTACCCTTATGCTGAGTAAGGTAAATTTTTTGGTTTTATTGTTTAGATTAGGTATAAGAATGCTTTAGCGTAAGTTACGTTCTGATCTAGAAAATAAATTCAGTCAGTCACCATTGACAGAGCAACCGAACCACTCGCTCGTGTTTAATTCGTAATCAGTGCCTCGAACCCAAGTAATAAACAGTTTATAGTTTTGATCCAAGTCAATTAATCGCGAAATCCTCCCATCACTGTGCCCAGGTTTTCGCTAAATCGCTAAATTACATGATCCCTTAGGGTGGTTGAGTCCAATTATCATATACGGGAAAATTTTACTTCAAAAGCTTTGGCTGGCCGGATTAGATTGGGACAGTCCTGTCCATGGAGGCCTTGAAGTTGAATGGTGCAAATTCGCCAAAGATTTGCAAGCTTTAAGAGAGCTCCAAATATCGAAATGGCTGCAATTTACACAAGCCTCAGTCATAGACTACCACGGGTTTTGTGATAGTTCTGAGAAAGCCTATGCAGCAGTCATCTATGCGAGAATCTTTGTTTCTTTTTTGTTTTCGGCAACGTGACGCGTTACCGTATTGTTTACTTTTTTCAAAGCTAGCGCTTATCACAGCCGGCCCAAGCATATACTTAATTCCGTGGGTTTGACCTTGTACAGTTATGTACAATTATGTACCTTGTCGCGTTTGCGGATTTGGTTAATGTTTACATTTTAAGTTGATTTATAGTTAATTGCTTTTTCGTTTGCTTGTGGGAAACCGATCACAACATTCCTCCCCCCTTTTGAAAAAGAGGATTATTCTTGGGAGAGGAATAATTCTCCGTGTTTAGCTATGTATATATATAAAAAAAAATTTTTTTTTGTGCTTTAAATGGTTGGGGTCATGTTGCAATCGTGTTACAGTGATTTTTCTTTTTCTTCTTTTTTTTTTTTAAGTGCCTGAAATGGTTTTTCCCTATTTTGTGTTCTTTTTTTTTGTGTTTTTATTCATTCTTATTCTAGTCTGTTTCCCTATTAATTTTAACTTATTTCATTTCATTATCTTCCTTTTCTAGGTTACTTTATTATTTTTGACCTTATTTTGATTATTTTACCTACATTCCTTTATACAGTTATATATACCACTAGCTGATGTACCCGGCTTTGCCCGGCTCTCCATCTATATTTATATTTCGTACATAGTTTGTAGAGTCGTAAAAACTATATACCTACCTACACTGTATTTTTTTCAAACTCAACACTTTAATGAGCTTTATATTACTTATATGTATAATAGCAGGTGTCTACCCGGTTACACCCGGGTCGGTCAAAATCATAATACAATACAGATTACATTTTGAATTTACAACTACCCCCAAACGCGACGTATAATATATATGACATATAGAACCGTTCCCCGTACAGTTAGTTTTTTTCAGTAAAGGGTGGTTTTGGGGTGTTGAATTAGGATAGAGGTTGGTAGTTCTCATTGAGCTTTTTTTCTAACCAAAAAGGCGAAATACCAATTTTTATGAAACATGACTTCAGAAATGGCGGATTTTCGACAAAATTTTATCCCCTATTTCACCCCTTGGGGGGTGGAATCTCAAATAATCCTAGTACACGTGCTTCTTTATTTCTAAAAAGAAAGGCAAGATACAAATTTTAAAGAATTTTTTACTTCAAAAATAGCGGATATCCATATAAACTTTCATCCTCTATTTTACCCCTTTAGGTGTGGAATTTCAAAAAATCCTGATATACGTATTTCTTTATTTCTAATAAAAAGGCCAAATAACGATTTTTACGATTTGTTTACTTAAAAAATGGCGCATTTCCATAAAAACTTTCATCCTCTATTTCACCCCCTTAGGGGTTGAATTTCAAAAAACCCTGACACACGTCTTTCTTCATTTCTAACCAAAAGGCCAAATATCAATTTTTATGAATTTTTACTGCAAATATGGCGAATTTCCATACAAACTTCTATCCCCTATTTTACCCCCTTAGGGGTGGAATTTCAAAAAACCGGTTCTTAGTGAGCACCTATGAGATAAGTTGTAGAAGTATACAAAATTTCAGCTTTTTAGGTCCAAGGGTTTGGGCTGGGCGTTGATGAGTGAGTCAGGACTTGTCTTTTTATATATTGTAACATAATAATCCTTAATCTCATCGCAAACGCCTTCCCACGCGAATATAAGACAATAGTCTCATCTTCAACATAATGTCATCGCAGCAAATCCCACGCTAGACTTTGGGCTGCGAATTCTTCAACCGCCAAGCCCGCAGATCTTCTCACGCTAAACCTGCAGACGTTGCACTTGCAACGAAACGAATTTTAGATTATTTTCTTAAGTTAAATCAGTCTTGTAATCGCACTCGAAAAGTTAAGTCAAAATAAAGTCGGTAGTTTTGCTCGCAACCTGTGTTTTATTTCTTTAACTCCCCAAAAGAAACATAAATGGCGCAGTCGGTAGGATCCAAACTTATTATTACGGTTACAGCGTATTAATAATAAAACAAACTCACATTTAAAGTGAAAGTGAAGTTTCACACAAAAAAAATTGTGAGAAAAGTTTCAGGAGTTACTGAGTTACTTAATAATCCGCGCAGGTTAAAACACAGTTACAGTGTGTTTAATTAAGAACAAAAAACAGACTTTTGTGAAGTGCGATTTCAATTCTCCGTTCACAGTTATAGTGTGTTCGTTAACAAAACAAAAAAAAATTATTTTTTTTTCTATAATCACAGTTATAGTGTGTTTAATAGAACCCCAATTAATAACTAAAACACGGTGCAAAAACCCCAAAATTCTTTTTTTGTAAACAAAACAACAGTGTTTCGTGCGCCTATAAATTATATAAATTAAATAAATTAAAAAAAAAAAAAAAAAAAACAAAACCAGCGGAGATCATCAAATTGCAAAAAGGAACATCTTCTTTCGAAGCATTCGATAACACCTCATCTATACTTGTGCAGTGGGCAGCAAGCTAGCGGATGGAGGAGACAGATAAAAAACACAACAAGTAATTGACAACAAAGCAAATCAGACTAAAATCAAAAATTTATTTTAAAATAGTTCACTTAACAAGTAATTGAAAAAAAAAACAAACAAAACAAAACAAAAGAGAAAGTCAGAATTAATTTTACAATTAATTTTAATAGTGATAAAATCATATTTGAAAAACAAAAAGCACTGCAAAGATTTCTTAGTTAAGTAAATAACTAATTTTTCAATGTGGTTGAAAAAAAAAATTAAATAAAACAAAAAAAGGTTTGTTTTGAAAATAGTGAAATAAATAAAACAACTTGTGTGTATCTAACCGTGGGGGAATCTTCTTTGAAATAACTATACCAATGCTATTATTACTAAATTAGTAAATCTCCATTTCTATTTAAATTTACACCAAATTTTTACGTAAAATCAGGAGAATCAATAATGGATGCCTTGAATCCGGCTGATGCTTTTAAAATAGTCACGAACAGTATAAGTTGCATAGCACCATTCGATGGAGATAAAAACTCGTTGTTAAATTTCCTTAATAGGGTAGAAGGTTTGATTCCTCTCTTTGCAGCTTTCCAAGCTGAATTTAGATTACTTCTTTTAGGTCTTATAAAAGACAAAATGATAGGTGATGCAAGAAAAACATTGTTGATAAATGGTGATCCGCAAACATGGCTTGAAAGCAAAACAATGTTAATTATGAATCATGGGGAGAATACATCTATAGAAAAATTAATGGATGAAATTAGAGCTTGCAGGTGTGACACGACCATTGAACAATTTTATCAAAAGTTAAATAACCTACTATGTAGGATCAATAATGCTTACTTATTAGAAAATAGAAGGGATGACATTCAGGAAGAAAGTAATCAACGGATTGCTCTGAACTCATTTAAACATAGAAGTATAGTTATTGCGCGTAATCCGTCCACGTTGCTGGCAGCATACGAAATAGTAAAAGACAATAGCTATCTAAATTTCTTTGTTAATAAATACCAAAATACAAATAGAGTGAATAAAGAGCCAACATTGAATAATAACAATTTTCCGGGAAGAAGAAATGTTGACAATACTAATCGGAGAACATTCTCCACTGGGAATTTTTCCCAACAAACAAATAATAGATTCGGGAATAACAGAAATGTTTCTAATAACTATTACCGTAATAGAAATTTCGTGAACAATAACGGTCGCAGGAATAGCGACAATTATAATAATGGGTTCCATAATTATAACAATAATAATAACAACAACAATTTTAATAATAATAATCACAATTATAATAATAACAATTATAGCAATAATGGCGATCATAATAACAATAATGGTAATAATTTTCGTAACTATAATCGCAATGGGAATTCTCAGTCACGTAATAATGCTGTCGTCCCAATGGACATCTCTTTTAATCAAAATAATACTGACAATAGCACCACTCAAAATTTTCGGTCGGCCTACCAAAACAATTACCCTATTTGATAATCCAAACCCATGTAAGAAAACTTCGATTTATTGTAGACACCGGAGCCGAATTTAGTATTGTGAATCCAGGAGTATGTAGTCCACGATGGAAAATACCTTTTCCTTTTAATAATTGTCTGCGCACTTTGAATCATAAACTACAAACGAACATCAAATATCACATCCCGTTGTTTAAAGAATTTAATGTGGAAAACTGTTTCGTAAGTTTTCTTGAGTATCATTTTCATGATCAATTCGATGGTATCATAGGCAACAACATTCTCTTAAAATTGAATTCTATTGTCGATTATAAAAATAGGTGCCTAATTACTGATAACGCAATTATTCCCATGTATTTAAATAGAGATGGAGAAGCATACGTCGCAAATTGCTGTGATGATGGATCTTTAGACATTTTTTGTAATAACATAAATGGAAATGAATTTTCAGACAAAGTTTTCGCCAATCAGTTAAATACGTTAGATGTATCCAAACTGAAAAAAATTTTATTGTCAAACAGAGATCTGTTTTACAAAGAAGGGGACAATTTGTCGTTCACCAACGAAGTAAAACATAAGATTACGATAAAAACCAATACCTACGCCAATCTATAGCAAATTGTATAGATATCCCGAGATTCACCATGCAGAGGTTGAGAAACAAATAAAAGACATGTTACGACAGAAGATCATTGTACCTAGTAGTAGCCCTTACAATTCACCACTTTGGGTGGTACCCAAAAAAGTCGATAACAGTGGAGAACAAAAGTGGCGTATAGTTATTGATTACAGGAAACTAAATGAGCAAACCGTGGATGACCGGTTTCCAATGCCCAATATTGACGACCTTTTCGATAAACTGGGAAAATGTAATTATTTCACTACATTAGATCTGGCAAAGGGTTTTCACCAGATCGAAGTAGATCCCCTTGACAGAGCAAAAACCGCTTTCTCAACAAAAAACGGGCACGATGAATTTACCCGTATGCCGTTCGGGTTGAAGAATGCCCCGGCAACCTTTCAAAGGTTAATGAACGGCATACTTAAAGATTTAATAAATAAAATCTGTATCGTCTATCTGGATGACATTCTAATTTTTTCGACCAGCTTTACTGAACATCTTGATTCACTGAATAAAGTTTTTCAAACACTTAGAAAGCATAATCTAAAAATCCAAGTAGACAAATGTCATTTCGCTGCCGAAACAACTACATACTTAGGTCACACAATAACAGGGAACGGCATAAAACCTGATAATAGGAAAACTGAAGCAATTAGATTAATGAGACTTCCAACTAGCGTTAGAGAAATAAAACAGTTCTTAGGGATCACCGGTTATTATCGTAAATTTATAAGGGATTACGCCAAAATCGCGTAACCTATGGTGAAATATTTAAAGAGAAATGCAAGGCTCAATGTAAACGATCCAGACTATCAAAATGCATTTAACAAATTGAAATTGTTGTTAGTAAACGAACCCATTCTTAAACGACCGGATTTTGATAAAGTATTTTCCCTCACAACAGACGCCTCCAAATATGCGATTGGGGCGGTGTTAAGTCAGAGTAACCATCCAATTTGTTACGCCTCGCGCACCCTGAACGATCACGAGATAAAGTATTCCACTATTGAGAAGGAGCTTCTCGCGATCGTCTGGTCAGTAAAATACTTTCGAACATACCTTTACGGTAGAAAATTTGTCATTTACACTGACCACAAGCCCCTCGTTTGGCTAAGCAACATAAAAGTACCAAATATGAAGCTTCAGAGGTGGAAGCTTATACTCAACGAATACGATTTCGAAATCAATTACTTAAAGGGGAAGGAAAACAATGTGGCTGACGGTTTAAGCAGATATGTGAATAAAGACGAAAATAATAACGACGATCGGATTACGATCTCTAGCATTTTTAAAGAAAATACTAAGGAAATTTTTAATGACGAAATTAGAAACGACGAGGATAATGTAGCTAACACAGATAGCACGGAAAGTGATAGTACAGGCCACATAAGCATTACGAAGAAATGTATCAACATTTATAAACACCAAACTTAACATACTTATCTTACAGCGCTGACGAAAAAATCGAAGAAAAAATTAAGCACAACAAAATTCAGAAATTCGTAACAGTTAATCGCAGTTCAGACTTATTAGATCTAATGAAAAAAATTTTGGTTGATAGAGGTACAATTTGCATTTATTGCCACGAAAATGAATTATTTCTCAAGTTTCAAGAAAATTATGCAAAATACTTTAGTTATAATAAGAAATTAAATTTGTACAGATCCAACGTAAGTTTAGTTGACATTGAAGATGAAAACGAAATTATTACGATTATTAAAGAACAACATTTGAAAAACAACCATCGAGGAATAAATGAAGTATACGCCGAACTTAAAACGAAATATTACTACCCTAATTTACTCAAATACATTACGAGATTTATCAATAACTGTGAAATTTGTCAATTAGCCAAGTTTGATCGACAACCGATCAAAATTCAAACGGGTCAAACAATGATCTTGAGCTTGATGATAAAATACGTAAGATTATAACTATTTACAACAATACAATTCACTCTACCACCGAAATGCGACCCATAGATTTCATTAGAAAAAATTTCGATAGGGACGAAATACAAAAGTTCTCGGAAAAGTTCGCAGAAGAGAAAATTAAAAGAATCAATAAGCTCAATACAAATCGACATCCTGATTACGAATTAAGAGAAAACGTAGTTAAAAACAGGGAAATTAGAAAGAATAAGCCTAAGTATAAAAGATTGAATAGTTTTAGAGTAGAGGGAAATTACGTTATAGATACTAGTAATAAGAGAAGAACAAAGTATGTAAAGACACAAAGGAAACGGAAATACAAATATCGCCAAAATTAAATTATTATCATTTCAGGATGATGTTCGGTCTATCACTGTTCTTAACGATTGTTTGTGTATCAACCCAATTCATAGAAGTAACGCCAGTCAACTCAGAAAACGGATACGTACTCCTTAAAACGGAGGAAACCTTGGTGGTCGAAGCGTATACGAAAATATTGCACGTAGTAAATTTGACTCAATGTAAGTTACTGTTAGAAACGATGGAAGCTAATTACAACTCTTTAAGCTCCGACTTTGATAATAATCTTATAAAAAGGGAGTTAGAAACTGCTAAGCATAATTTTAAGATGTTAATACCGCATGTTTACAAAAATAAAAGAAGTAAACGAGGGCTGATAAATATTTTAGGGAAAGGACTCAAAATAATAGCAGGTTCAATGGACTCAGATGACGCCGATGAAATCTATGATCGTCTAAAAACTTTGGAGACAAATAGCAAAAATGCCATTAAAGAACTGAACAGTCAGGTTATAATTAAAAATAACTTAATAAAAAACGTAAATGAAATAAATAATCACATAAATAAGCAGCAAAACCGTCTAAACAAATTCTTATCAGAAATAACAAATAATACTAACAAAATAATCATAGCTCAGAACCAAATGGAAAACGTTTTATCGCTGTATGTTGATCTTACAACTTTAAATCGTCAACTAGAAAAATTTTCAGACATTATTTTACTAAGTAAAATAAATGTACTGGCTCATGATGTTCTCACCGAAGAGGAAGTGGAGAAATATGGCATTACTGTCGAGGTAATGACATACATTCAAAGCAGCGTCCTTTACGACGAGGAGTCCTTAATTTTCGTCATCTGCATACCCAAGTTTACAGAAGAAAAGTACTATCGCTCCATTGTCATACCACTTCCGAACAAGAAATTTGAGCAGCTGGATTCAAGTAATGAGGAGATTCTCATACAAGGTAATGAAGTCTTTCGCTATAACGAAGGGATTCAAAAAAAAAAAGAACCTGAAACACCATAGCAATCCTTGTATACAAAGTCTGTTGAAAGAACACAATCACTGCACGGTCATTTTCAACAAAGCTACCCTGATCGAAAAGATAGATGATGGTATAGTTGTTACAAAAAATTTGCCCCCCACTAAGTTGAACCAAACATGCACTAATCAAAGCTTCATTATTAAAGACAGTAACGTAATTAGATTTAACGGTTGTAAAATTAAAATTAATGATTTTGTATTGAACGGCAAACTTGATAAATTCTATGATAACGTATTGATTTCTGTTTCATACTTAAATTTCACAAAACAAAGTAAAAATCTAGACTTAGAAGATCTACACTTAAATGTTACTACTAATAGAGAAAGGATAGAGTATGTCGAACATAAAAGTAATACGTTTAGTTATGTTTCAATGGGAACAAACCTCACGATGTTAGCTGTAGTAATAGCAATAATATTTGTAATTTGTAAGGTACGTCACAACGCTGCAGGTAATAAAACAAAAATTGAGCTAGTAAATAAAACCGTGGCCGCTCCAGAAAAGGAAAACATCAAGGATCTATTCGCGGAGACCGCGAAGATCTAAGAGGGGAAGTGTAACATAATAATCCTTAATCTCATCGCAAACGCCTTCCCACGCGAATATAAGACAATAGTCTCATCTTCAACATAATGTCATCGCAGTCAATCCCACGCTACACTTTGGGCTTCGAATTCTTCAACCGCCAAGCCCGCAGATCTTCTCACGCTAAACCTGCAGACGTCGCACTTGCAACGAAACGAATTTTAGATTATTTTCTTAAGTTAAATCAGTCTTGTAATCGCACTCGAAAAGTTAAGTCAAAATAAAGTCGGTAGTTTTGCTCGCAACCTGTGTTTTATTTCTTTAACTCCCCAAAAGAAACATAAATAAAATATATATAGATATATGCGTTTTCTTATTTCAAAATATTGGGTACCCCTGTCGATATTATTTTACCTAGCTTCTGCATCTATATGTTAATTAAAACTTATCTCTTGTTGGTAAGTGGAATGTTCAGACCAATTGGAATTTTTGGGCCCTGGTCCCTGACTTTGGGTGCATTGTTGTTCCAATGGTCGTGTGCTGGTGTGCTTCCAGGTTCTCTTCCGGTACATTGGCGTATGCCGTTTCTTCTGTTTCCTCTTGTCCTAGTCGGATGTTCACGGTTGCGTTTGGGGGTGTCTGGCGGTCTATTCGTTTGCTCCACATGCGTTTGATGATGATCAGTGCTATGGTGGCGGCTGTAATGGCTCCTACTCCGCCCATTGATATCATGGCAAATCCGTGGGCCTGTTGGATTCGGGGGTGCTGTTTAATTCGGTTAACTTCTTGCTCCAACTCATCGAGGGAATACATCTCGCTTTTGAGGGAGATGGAGCCAATCGTGCTGTATGCAGTCATGCTGCTTGAAACGAATTCCCTTGGTGCCTCCTTCATGATTGCCCCCAGGCTTTCCTGTGTTCGGTTTATATTTGGGAACGTCGCTGGTTGAGTTATTCTGACTGGTGAGGTTTGACTTAACTGATAGTAAACTGTTTTCGTTCCTATTTGCAGGTCGCAAGGTTTGGAGATCGTAAATGTACCTTGGCTGTTAGTTTCGTTGTTAGTATTTCGTCCACGCAAGTTAACTGTAATGCTTGTGGTGTCTTAAAGGCGAACAACGACAACCACGTGTTAGGGGTGCTCAATTTAGCTAGGTGGTTCTGTGGGGGGATTTGTACCCTTAGTTGACAATCGGTGTGGTCGTCCAGTGGGTTGTGGAGTATTTTGATAACGCATTCCCTGGATTGGGTTGCCTTGATTATGGGCGATGTCAGCTCGGCCACGTATGTTGCTGTTCCTTTCGGCTGCCTTACTTTGGTCATTTCCTCGTATTCTTTTTGGGTTAAGAGTAAGAACTCCTGGGTCTTTATTCTACTGCCCACGTACTCGTAGTCCATCCGTGGAATCAGGGTTTGTTTACTGCTGTGGATGGGAAAGACGTTCACCTTAAGCAGTTTCATGGGGTTAGCCTCGAAAACGGGTATGGTTAGTTTTACTACCATTTTCTCCTGAATTAGTTGCGTGTGGGTTTTTGCGACCTCGTATATTAGTGCCAGACAACTTGCCGTGTTGGCGTATGTTGGGTGTGCTTTGTGGTATATCTCTAAGAGGGATGTTGGTGATACGCACAAAGGATATATCTGCCCATTTTTACTCGTGGTTATTATGTCCAGGAGAGTTTGCTGTCGTAACTCGATTTCGATCGTTTGCATCAGGAGACCCAACACTAATTCTGGTCGTTCCAATCTTTTCTGGGTTTCGCTGGTGTCGTTATGCGCTCGGATAATCTCGTTCATTAACTCCTCCTGTCGCTTAATGAGTGAGGCCATTGGCTTCTGGACCTTCTCGAGAGTCGATTTTAACACGCTAATTTGTTTCTTCTCCCCCAGCATCTGTTTATCCTCCTCCAATTGCCCCAGTTTGCTGTATATTTGTTTACTATCCTGGCTGTCCATGGTCCCGAATAGGTAGTGCATTGTATTACCAATTCCGTCAAAAATTGACCTGGACAGCCTTTTCCTCGGGACCGTTTCCTTGATTGCTTCAATTTTTCTTTTTAGATCCGCAATCAGGGTGTGGACATGCATTTCGTATGTTCTGCAAATTGTCTTTTTGCTGTCCTTGAAGTCGCATAGTTGGTGTATGAATTCCTCTGCTCGTTCCGCCATTTGGATTTGTAGGTCCAGTTCCCCCAGATCTATTTCTGTAAAGATGCTCCAGGTGGTTCGATAGGTTGCTAATGTTCCCAATTCCTCTAGGAGCATCCCCGTGTTTTCCACCTCCGCGACCTTGAGGGCTTCCTCATTCATTTTCTGGCCATTTACGTATGTCAGCAATATGAGCGCTAATTTTACTGCCGGATTTTTCATTTTCTCCCTTTTTTTTTACGATATTTTGTTTTCCTGAAAAGTGTGGAGTAAAAAAAAAAGGTTGTTTTGTATTTCCCACGCTGGGGACTGCGGTATGATTAGTTGAATTTAAGTTTTCATTTAATTATTAATTTTTGTTGAGTGCGGGCGTGTTGGATAAAGGTAAGCGTCTT
Organism: Leptogaster cylindrica; assembly: GCA_963082835.1. NCBI lineage: Eukaryota > Metazoa > Arthropoda > Insecta > Diptera > Asilidae > Leptogaster > Leptogaster cylindrica. The sequence continues at coordinate 11,751,216 of OY720106.1, forward strand.
TGGGTTCTTTTTTGTTCTATTGCTACATTTTTTTTTTTTTTTTTTATATTATTAAAAAAAAATCTTTGTTTTTAGAATGAGTCGAATTTTCGTTCAAATCGTGGTCCGTGCAGGGACCACAGTGTCCTTTGCCGAGGGGGATGAGTTTACTGTAACCCCCCTCGTCGTTCATCGTGTGGTGCCCGGGTGGCGGGGCACCGTCAGTCTTTATAGGCACCCCGCGAACAGGGAGATACTCCCGCTCTACACCAGCCACCAGCGGGAAGGGACTTTTCCCGTGTCTTGGGTGTTGGGAGGCGCTTATAGCCTTGTCGCCCAAGGTAAGTTTCGGCGTACTTGTTCTTTTACTTGTTATTATATACATTTTTGTTTCTCTCCCTTTTTTTTAGGGGCGATGTTCGTTCTGCAGGGGATGATGCAGCCACGGGTGATGCCCCCCGTGTTGGGTCCCTCTAGCCCTGAAATCGAGGACGAGGACGACGAGGACGATCCACCGCCGTCGTACTCCTCCTTGGAGTTTGTGCAATTGGTGTAGTGTGAAAAATGTAGTGTATACAGGGTGTTTCAGTTAAGGATGTCAACCTTGAAGGAGTTGTGATGGGGGAGCTCGAGAAACGAAAAAAATTGTACGGGCAAATTTCAATTCGCCTAACGGTTTTCGAGTTATTCGACTTAAAAGGACATGTCTTCTTGAAAGTGCAGGGTTTTACGTTCTTGCTTATATCCTCAAAACTAAACAACATATGATAACGATCTGACACGCATTTTAAAGCAGACAAATCATTCTTAAATTGTGCTGAATTTGAAGACTTCACATGAAGTAGTTCTCGAGATATGAAAACTAGAAGTCGAATTTTTTGCTTGAAATTTTACATTTTTTGTGTTCAAGGTCAATTACCTCCAAAATTTCCCCTATTTTTTTTTTAAATTACCTTAAAAGAAGCCTAATTTTGTCTTCTTTCAACTGCCTTTTGTTTCATCTAATTATCTTTGTCCACTCAAAAGTTATGGACCCTTACGCTCCGCTCCGCCTTTACTATTCATTATCTGAACTTTTATGACAACGCACAAACGAGGCTAGTGAAGAAAGAGATGAGATGATCTATTTTTCTTTGCAAACATGTTATTTTGTTATTGAGAAGTGTTGAAAATATGATTGCTTTTGATTATTCTTTTCACAGGAATTTTAAATATTTAATAATTTTGAAAATCTTCCAGGACTCAAAATTCGGGTTATTTTATTGCAGCATCATAAAAAACACAGGAATCGTTTTGAAAAATTGTCCTGCGCGTGTAGTTCATCATAAAACCATCAAATGTTTAGCTATTTGAGCCTTTTCATTCTAACAACAGACATCGGGTCGTATAAATGCGCTTAATAAAATGCGCTGATGAAATCTTATTTAACTCACCGGTTAAAATATCATAAGTCATTCTTTAGTATACATTACCGAAAGGAACTGCTGTAAACGTTTTTCTATATGAAGATAGTGAGTAATACCTGTAGAAATCGAAAACAGTACTTATTTTCCGCTTAAATAGAACTGGTAGTTCAAGATGGAAATCTCAAACGAATATAGCAAAAACCTACCTTTTGGTTCCAATGAATACAAATTAAAAAATGTATAGTTCTATTATAATAATTACTCACTATCTTCAAACAGAAAATCGTTTTCAAAAGTTCCTTTCGGTAATGCACACTAAAGAATGACTTATGATATTTTAACCGGTGTGATAATCGTTGTTGACGATTATAAATACTCGAGTGGTGGTATTGTTGGACAAAACGGCGATAGTAGTTGCAGAAGGCTACAAATCGTCTTACGTCGTCCGCATTTTTTGGTACAGGGTAGCTCTTAATGGCTTCGTATTTCGAAATGTCTGGGCTTATACCTTCACCTGATATTCGGTGATCCAAGAAGGTGACCTCTGCTTGGAAAAAGTTACATTTTTCCGGGTTTAATTTGAGATTTCTATCCCGTAATCTTTTGAAAACTGCTGTTAGATTTTTCAGGTGATGCGCTTGTGAGCATCCCACCACAATTATGTCGTCGATGTACAGGAATGCAGTTTCGGGTGTTAATCCTGCCATCGCGATTGCCATCATTCTTTGAAAGCTATTGGGACTGATGTTAAGTCCGAAGGGGAGACGCGTGTATTGATAGTGACCTTGGGTGGTTGAAAACGCTGTGCACTTTCTAGATTGTTTGTCAAGGGATATTTGATGAAATCCCGACATTAGATCTAATGTTGAGAAGTATTTAGCTCGCCCCATTTGGTCGAGTATTTCTTCTATACGCGGCAAAGGGAACTTATCAGCGAGAACTTTTTTGTTCAAGTTGCGAAAATCAACCACCAGACGCCATTTTTTTTGTTCGTTACTGGATTTTTCGGTACTAGCAATATCGGCGAGTTGAAATGAGGCACTGAATCTTCGATTATTCCGTCCGCACTATCAGCTAATTCTATGTGCTGTTCGTAGAAGTTGTTTGCTGTTAATGGCTCATTTTCTAACGCGAAGATATCTTGGAACTCGACACATAATTTTTCAAATTGGGATCTTGCGTAGCTTGGGATCGATTCTAGTTTTAATTTTTCCATCACCCCCTTAATTCGGCTCTTTTGTCGTCTATCTGTTTTTAAAATGTTAAAATTCGAAAGGGGCTGTGTAGTTACTTTAATGTTGTGGATTGTGGCTACTTTACTTGTTGTATTTAGGATTTTAATTATTGGGTTACTAGGAGAGATAATTGCTCCCGCAATGAAAATGCCGGTTTGACCTTCTTGCCTACTAATTACAATATCTGAATTGTCTTCTGTAGTTAAATTAATTTTTCTAATGACCTCACAACGTGGGGGAATAATGACTGAATCGGAGGAAGGGCCACTTACAATTAGTATCGGTACTTCTACTAATCCATCCCTTGTATTAAACTTAAGTGTCCAAGTGTCATAGTCTATTGTTGCTTTATATTTTGTTAGAAAGTCTAACCCCAAGATCGCATCGGCACCGATTGAAAAGTCATCGCTAACTATTTGAAACGTATGTTGGACTAGGAAGTGTCTGTTAAAAGTTAAAGTTGTGTGTGTCGCACCGAGTGATTGCTTTTTAAAATCTGTTACTTTTTGAATGACGCATGTATTTTTCGGTTCGTAATATTGATCGTTACTTATTTTTCCCCTCTTAAATATGGAAATATCTGCACCCGTATCTATTATGAAAGTGCATACTGCTCCGCACATTTCTACATACGCTAATTAGCAAAATTCGTTAGTGTCAGGTTTAACGTTAATATTCTAGAGCTGTATCTGTCGGGACCCCCAACCGTTCCATTTTGCTTTCTAATTCTGGCTGGGGGATCCGGTATTCCCCGGACTCGTATTGGTTGATTCTCCTGTTGTGACCATTATTCTGGGAAAAATTATCCCTGCGTTGGTTTTCTTGATGCCTGTTGTGGGTATTAACACTGCTTTGGTGTTGCGCAGGCCATTGGTTTCTGTTGCTGTTGTTATTTCCATAATACCGCTGTTCTCTGCGGTTTTCAAAACTTTGCCGGCGGTTATTAAGTCTGTAATTATTATTATATGTGGGTCTAGCATTGTAGTTTCTTCGTTGCCCATGGTTTTGTGTATTGTACTGGTGAGATCGCGCTCTCCCGTCCTGGTGTCTTGCGTTGTAATGCAGAACCTTATTTGCTGGCTGTTTATCCATTGTGTGAGCTTTGGCGGCTATTTCAGCAAGTGTTTTTAAATCGCTTGCTTTCAGTATTAGCGCCGTTTCCGGGTTAGAAATGTTGCTGATGAATGATTGCACCGAGAATTTTTCAGCCAATTTTTCGGCTACCTCCCCGGTTGCCACCTTTTCTGCAATAAATGCTTGCGTAAGCTGGCTGCAAAAATTTTCGATTTGAGTAGTAAAGTCGGCAAGCTTTTTACCGCCTTGTTGGCATATTCTTAGTTGTGATAATACTGCATCTGATGACATGCTGGCTGTAAATTTTTGTTTTAATTTTTGTTTTATGCCAGCCACGGAGTTTATTTCGGATGTTATCGCGGATCTCGCCTTCCCCGTTAGCCTAGTTTTGATAAATTTAATCATTGTTGCCTTGTTTTCCGCCGCTGTTAACTCGTCCAAGAGTTCCATGGACTCTATGAAAGATTCCGTTTCCTCGTGCTTGCCATCAAACGGCTTAAGCAATGCGGCGCCTAACTGCCTACCTTTATATCGAAAGTCATTTTTATTTCTTTCTGATCACTTATTTACTTTTTGATACTATCTCCTAGTTCCTTGATTTCAAGGTAGAGTGCCTTATTTTGAACTGCTGCTTCAACGATAGTTGGTGCTTCTATTATTTTTCCTGCTTAGTCTAGCAGACGCTTAACCGTCTCTTCTTTTTCTAGAAAAGTATTCTCTTTGTAAGGGCGATTTTTACTTTTGAGGAAATTGGATAGAATTCTTTCTAGTTCGTCTTTTATTTCGCTTAAATTATCCATTCGTTAAATTAAACTTTAATGACAGCAGGCGAATTCAAACACTGCTTACGTATTGTTGTAAAACGCGGTAATTCCGCCGCTAAGAGTGAGGCCAGGGGGAGCTACACTGGCATTTTACCGCAACGATTGCGTTTACCGCTAAGGACCGACGGCTGGTTCTCCTAAGTCTGTTAAATTTCGCTTAAAATTTGCGACACGAGATTATTTTGTTATTGACGAGAACAGATTGCTAGAGATGCAACTGCAGGAGTTGCCGTTGTGAGATCAAAAACAAAACAAAAACGGACTTGGTGCTGAGCGTGGTTCGGGATTTCGATCAGTTAGTTAGCTTCCGCGATTGAGCTCTGCAAGTTCAAAAACGAAATTAAATTTACTGGCCAGTGAAAGTGTTTTAGCGAAGTGCTGCTCAAATCGGTACTGGGTTAATTAGAAGTGGTGATAAGACGCGTTTGTGATTCCCTGAAGGTGTGATTTGATAGTCCCAGCTCTAGTTTTACCTCGGCCCGCTGCAGGAAGACCGGTAAGTGCCCGTCAAGCTTGTATTTTGTACTCCCCCCCCTTAGCGGATAACGCCTTGAGAATTCCCCCGACAACAAACCGCTCGGCCCGGGGAATTTTACAACAATTGGTGTCAGGTGTGGGGTCATTTTCCAAATCGAACGACTCTTAAACGGGTTATTCCACACCCCTTCGCGGGAGAAAGCAAATACACGTTGAATTGGCGACCAATCAACCAAGCAATCACGTTGAAAATTAATTATGGATCCTGCGCCGATTACAGACCAATCTGGGCCGCTGAACTTAACCGACCTCATGGCGGCCCTGCAGCTTTCACGGGAGGAGGAACGGAAGCATCGGAAGGAAGAGCTTCAGGAGGTGATGGAGCAAGTCCAGCGATCACAACGAGCAGTGCAGGAGGAACTACGTCGGGAGTTCCAGGCAGAGCTACAACACCTTAAAGAGGAGCTAAGTGCCTTAAAGTCGCAGACCTCCATAATGGGCGGAACCACGTTCGCCAATCGGGTGATGGAAGAAACCATGCCCGCCAAACGCCATGGGGAACCCCTAACGCCTACAGGCAACGCACCTAGCGCCCATTCCATGCCGCCGTCGAACTCGGACACCATTCCGGCGCTACCGGGAGAAAGGCTCTCTTTTCCAATCATGGGACGACCCGCAATCCTCCCAGTGGAATATGATGGCAGGACACCGTGGCGACGTTATACGCTGCAATTCGAGGCGGTGAGCCGCGCGAACGGGTGGAACGAGGAGCTGAAATGCCTGTACCTCGCCAGCCTTCTTCGAGGAACGGCGCTCACGTTCTACGAAACCCTCGATCAAAGAACGCGAGAGGACTACAATCGGCTTCAGGAGGCCTTCAGGGCAAGGTTCGGGTGAGACCATCAACAGACAGTCGCTCATATCCAACTGAGATCCCGGCTACAAAAGGATAGGGAAACTTTGGCCGAATTCGCTACTGATATCCAGAGGCTCACAAATCTTACTTTTCAGGACTGCCCCGAAAGTGCGAGGGATCGAATTGCGCTCGAGCAATTCCTGGATGGCATCTTCGACCTCACAATCCAGGAACGGGTTCGAGACGCCGCGCCTCACACTCTGCATGAGGGTTTGCAAATCGCTATCCGCATTGAAGCCAGCCATGCTGCGACCCGAGCATCTCGCCCACATATCCGTGCAGCCACTGCCCAGGCTCCGTCCCCCCCGCGCAGAAATCCACGTAGACCTGCCCGAGACCGATCTGCCGAGACTAATTGGGAAAGTGAACGAGCCCCAACCGCTCCGGCGTCGGGAAACGCCCGGGAGCTAGCCTAGGGGGCCCGCAGCTAGCTCCCCTCGTAAAAACGGCCCCAGGAGTTTCAAGACAACGGACGCTGACGGGAACTATCCGCTGGATAAACCTACGGAAGGGGTACGGCTTTATAACTAGGGACGACAATAAGGAAGACGTTTTCTTACACGTCTCAGCGTTAGCTCCAGCCTCAGCACCGCCCGAAAAAGGACATAGCGTAAGCTTTCGCATCACCCCCGGCCGCCCTACTGCCAGGGCGATTGAAATAGTCGTGACAGACAATCGAGCTCGTCTACGAGACCAAACAGCAGCCGAGGCTCGCCCATCCGTGCCCCCTGCGTTAAACTTCATCCCGCCGATCCCCAGGAGCGGGGGTCGGCAGGAAGAACAGTAGCTCCAATACCTATCGCCCACTACTGCCGACGACAACGACGAGCCCCTAGAGAGCGCGGGTTGATTTCCCCTATTATAGCGCCCAGACCCGAGTCGCCAAGGAGCGCACCCAATCACATCCCTTCTGTGATCTCCGTAAGCCAAGGTTTCGTACTGGACAGCTTGAACATAAACGGAGGTATTTCAGGCATCCCTAGCCAATTAGTACTGGACACCGGAGCGACCCATTCGATCCTCCACCCCCGCGTCCTTCAGCGTTGCACTCAAGTGCCCCTAAAACCGTGCCTCACCCTTTTAAGAGACGTGAATGGAGATTATTCTAAGATCGAGGGAACAGCGGAGCTTGTGGTTACTATTGGCCAGACGTCCATTCTGCACACTTTCTACGTTGCGACTATCTGCGCAGACTGCATCTTGGGAATGGATTTTCTCGCCGCTCACCAATGCGCCATCGACCTGAACACCTTCACATTTCGGCTAGGCAACGAAACTATCCCTCTAAAAAATGAGGAGGAGTCTCCATCCGCGCGAACTCTCACCGCCTGCCACCTACCCGCTACTTCTATTCGTGAAGTTCTTGTCCGCTGCCCATCGGCACACCATGACGTTCTCCTCGGACCTGTACCCGGTCTACCCACCTCGTTGATTTTGCTGCCCACGCTAAATCACACGGAGAACGGAGTACTCACCGCCTGCGTAGTCAACCTGGGAGAAGCCGACGTGAACATCCCAGCCGGAACCCCTCTAGCCGCCGTCGAAATGGGTCCCATCGACACACAAGCCCCGAAGGACCAGCCCCTACCCCTACCGCTGCTCGAGCTGTTCTCGTCAAGCAAAGTAAACCTCGACACCCAACAACAGAACAAACTCCTGAACTTTCTTATCCAAAATGCCCAGTGCTTCGCGAAATCTAAGACTGACATGGGACGCACGGACGTACTCCAGCATCAAATCGACGTAGGAAATAGCCAGCCGGTAAAGCAACCCCCTAGGCGATTGCCCCTGGCGAAAAAGCAAGAAGCGGAGCGGTTGATACAGGAAATGCAATCCCAAGGAGTGATAACACCATCTGTCAGCCCATGGAGCTCACCAGTCGTCCTGGTTCGAAAGAAAGACGGCTCTCTGCGCTTCTGCGTTGATTACAGGCGCCTGAATGAAGCAACGAAAAAGGACTCCTATCCCTTGCCGAGGATCGATGCGACCCTGGACGCCCTGGGCGGGTCCACCTGGTTTTCAACCTTAGATTTGCAATCTGGATATTGGCAGGTGGTTATAGATTCCGCGGATCGCGAAAAGACAGCATTTTCCATGGGTACGGGTCTGTGGGAGTTCAACGTGATGCCCTTCGGCCTGACGAATGCCCCGGCAACATTTCAACGACTAATGGAGATCGTCCTGCAAGGAATAACGCCGCAGGCATGTTTAGTCTACCTGGACGACATCATTATCCACGGCGCGAGTTTTGAACAAATGCTCGGTAATCTGGAGCAGGTTATGCAGCGCCTAGCTATCGCAGGTTTAAAAATCTCCCCGTCGAAATGCCAATTATGCCAGCGTCAAGTGAAGTTCTTAGGACATATCGTCAGCCGCGACGGTATCCGGACGGATCCTGACAAGACGGAAGCTATACGAAATTGGCCACTGCCTCGTACGAAAACGGACGTGAAATCCTTCCTCGGGCTATGCGCCTACTATCGACGTTTCGTAGAAAACTTCTCTGCCGTGGCGAAGCCCCTGACGCAGCTCACTGAAAAACGCACGCCATTTACGTGGACCCAGAGTTGCGAGGACGCGTTTCAGGCTCTGAAGAGCAAACTGGTCTCAGCTCCGATCCTAGCTCAACCCAATGAAGAACTGCCCTTCATCCTAGACACCGACGCTAGCGAATTCGCTTGGGGGGCGGTATTATCGCAGACAAAAGACGACCGTGAGTACGTCCTCGAGTACCACAGCAAGACCTTCAGCAAGCCCGAACGCAACTACTGTGTGACCCGGAAGGAATTGGTGGCCGTAGTGAAAGCTTGCGCCCACTTCAAACATTACCTATTGGGGAGGCCCTTTGTAATTCGTACGGACCATGCGTCGCTAAAATGGTTAATGAACTTCCGGAACCCCGAAGGTCAGGTGGCCCGCTGGATCGAACAACTGCAGACATTCGACTTCCGCATAATTCACCGCCCGGGACAGAAACACCTAAACGCCGACGCCCTGTCTCGCCGACCATGTTTGGCAGCGAACTGCCGATTCTGTCAGCGGTTAGAGGAACGTGATTTCATCACCGCGAGCCTAGTTTCCGCCCAACAGGACCTGGGACCACTTCAAGATGGCGACGAAGAGCTGGAGAAGATAAAGTCCTGGATTAATAAGGGCGAGCGACCGGAGCGAGATCAAATTAAAGCGCTGGGACCCACGGTGAAAGCTTATTGGGCCATGTGGAATACGCTTTTTGTAAAAGATGGGGTTCTGTACCGAAAGTTCTACCAGGGAGCCCACGAAATCCACCAAATCATAGTTCCCAGGTCACTACGCCGCACTATTTTGGAACAAGTTCACGACGCCCCAGCGGGTGGCCACTTTGGGGTGAACAAGACCTTGGGCAAACTCCGTCTGCGCTACTATTGGGTAGGTTGCAGCGTGGATGTGCGCGATTGGTGCGTTAGCTGCATCCCCTGCCAGGCACGGAAAGGTCCTCGCCCAAGGACCAGAGCCCCTCTTCAGATTTGCGACGTGGGGGCCCCCTTCGAACGTTTTGCAGTCGATATACTAGGCCCTTTACCCAAAACCGATGACGATAATCGGTACTTGCTGGTCTGTGCGGATTACTTTACTCGATGGCCAGAAGCCATTCCCATACCGGACCAAACTGCCGAGACCGTGGCGGAGGCCCTTGTAAAAACAGTTTTCTGCCGCTATGGTGCCCCTCTCCAACTGCACTCCGATCAAGGCCGAAACTTCGAAAGCGCCGTGTTTGACGAAGTTCTAAAGAAGTTCGGGGTGGATAAAACCCGAACCACAGCATTACACCCACAATCGGACGGGCTGGTAGAGCGATTCGATGGCACCATCCTGGATTATCTGGCGAAATTTGTGGAAAGCTGCCAAGACCGATGGGATCAGTTTGTACCATTTCTCCTGATGTCTTATCGCACTACCCCCCACACCACGACCCAGCAGACTCCGGCGAGACTTCTATTCGGACGCGAACTTCGGCTGCCGATCGAAATGATCCAGGGCTGCCCCCCGCATGAGCCCACTTTGGTCCCAACCTACCTCGAAGACCTGACCGAGAGATTGCGCCGGATCCACGAGCAGAATCGAATGACCTTGCAAACTGCGAACCAAAGGATGAAAAACTATTATGATGCGGGAGCTAAGCATAGGCAATACGAGCCAGGACGACTTGTGTGGCTCTACTCCCCACGAAGAACTGTCGGCCGATGTCCTAAACTCCAGAGCGACTGGGAGGGCCCCTACGTGGTCATTGACCGTCTCACGGAGGTCGTGTACCGGATAAAAAAACGCACCGGGGGAAGAGTTCGAGTCGTCCACACGGATCGTCTCGCCCCCTACCGCGAGAGGGCGGTCCTTTAATGGACAGCCCAAGGGAGTTTTGGGGCAGGGTGAACACCGACCTGCACCTGCTCCATTAGTGACTAGCTCGGTTGGAACTTCGAGCTGAGAAGAAGGGGTCTAGTGTTGTAAAACGCGGTAATTCCGCCGCTAAGAGTGAGGCCAGGGGGAGCTACACTGGCATTTTACCGCAACGATTGCGTTTACCGCTAAGGACCGACGGCTGGTTCTCCTAAGTCTGTTAAATTTCGCTTAAAATTTGCGACACGAGATTATTTTGTTATTGACGAGAACAGATTGCTAGAGATGCAACTGCAGGAGTTGCCGTTGTGAGATCAAAAACAAAACAAAAACGAACTTGGTGCTGAGCGTGGTTCGGGATTTCGATCAGTTAGTTAGCTTCCGCGATTGAGCTCTGCAAGTTCAAAAACGAAATTAAATTTACTGGCCAGTGAAAGTGTTTTAGCGAAGTGCTGCTCAAATCGGTACTGGGTTAATTAGAAGTGGTGATAAGACGCGTTTGTGATTCCCTGAAGGTGTTATTTGATAGTCCCAGCTCTAGTTTTACCTCGGCCCGCTGCAGGAAGACCGGTAAGTGCCCGTCAAGCTTGTATTTTGTACTCCCCCCCCCCCCCCCCTTAGCGCATAACGCCTTGAGAATTCCCCCGACAACAAACCGCTCGGCCCGGGGAATTTTACAACAGTATATTTTTCCTGTGTGCTTTGTACAATATGTACAGAAATTCGGCCAATTTCACCACTAAAATTATTATAAGCAGAATAACTTTGTCATTATTTTCAACGGCAACTGCCTCCTTGATCTTGATGTTATTCAAAATTTCGCCATTATTGTCTGATTGTTTCGTATTCGTAGTACCCATTTTGAAGTTAACAATTTTTCTTTATATTTTTTGATCAAAAGTTTTTTGGTTTGGAGTTTTTTTTTTTCGCTTTATTACCATGTATACATACTACTTTTATTAGTTCTAACCCCTATATGTAAGAAGCCTATTTGATTTCTATTATAAAATTTTTATATATATGTTTTTTTTTTTTTTTTTTTACATAGCCTATCTAGTTACTTTTGTTTCCCTTTTTTTTTTGGTTTTTTTTTTATTGCATTTAATTGCTTTTTCGCTGCAGCAGCCAACAGTAAATACTTCGCTTCTTCCTCCTTTGTAGATGCTATCCTGGCAAGCGTTTTGAAGTCGCTTACTTCCTTAGCGAATTTTGCTCGTTGTCCTCCTTTGCTTTTCGTCGGTTTTGGCTCTGCTGTCCTCTTAGCAATTTTTTTCTTGTATTCATCTATGGTTATTCGCTTTGGCCCAGGCGTATATCCAGGTATTTCTAGCTTCCGAGATGCAATTTGAGGAATGTATGGTTCCAGTAGGTATGCAGTTGGTCTCACATTCGCGTTAAATTTTCCACGTTGCTTTCAGGGTTCCTCAGCTTCCTTGCTTCTTCGATAGTTTTGACAATTCTATCAAATGTCAGGTCCAGATCCGACATCCCAGTCTATAATTGGTCTTCTATCGTCTTTGACTTCGGGCTTCGCTTCTCCGTTGGATTGTTGTTGGTTCCCTCTAGATCACGGTCGCCATGTGATAATCGTTGTTGACGATTATGAATACTCGAGTGGTGGTATTGTTTCCTAGGAGCGGCCACAAGGCGTTACTCCTCTGGAGCGGCAATGATTTGCGTAACTCCGAGCTAGGGGTTCAGTTTGGAGCGGCTCGGAAGCGTAACTCCTTAATAAATGCAAGCTTTATGTTATACTGAACCTAGTTTATTAAATTCATTAGCCTATTTATACAATGGTTTGTTCTTAAAGTTATCCCTACTACTTTACTACTTATTGCCTATTCATTATTAATTATATTGGTTACCGTCAATAACCTTAGTTTGTCTAAGTTGCATATTTTGGGTCAGCAACCACTTGAGGTGTTTATGCTGACCCGAGGAATTCCGCATATGTGCATATTTTTTGTACGTCAGTACTTTGCACGATTACGCCTCGCGTGCTCACGTTTCGATTTACCATGTTTTGGTAATGTGAGTTGATACCGAGGGTGTGTTTCGTAATTAGGCAGTGCACGTTTCCTATAATTTGCCTTGTCATTTTTAAGGTCAGGAATACTGCATGATGCACTTGTTATGCTGAAATTGGACTTATGATACATGGTTATTGATGGTAACCATATGAGATACCACACCGGTGAGTTAAATAAGATTTCATCAGCGCATTTTTATACGTTCATTTATACGACCCGATGTCTGTTAGAATGAAAAGGCTCAAATAGCTCAACATTTGATGGTTTTATGATGAACTACACGCGCAGGACAATTTTTCAAAACGATTCCTGTGTTTTTTATGATGCTGCAATAAAATAACCCGAATTTTGAGTCCTGGAAGATTTTCAAAATTATTAAATATTTAAAATTCCTGTGAAAAGAATAATCAAAAGCAATCATATTTTCAACACTTCTCAATAACAAAATAACATGTTTGCAAAGAAAAGTAGATCATCTCATCTCTTTCTTCACTAGCCTCGTTTGTGCGTTGTCATAAAAGTTCAGATAATGAATAGTAAAGGCGGAGCGGAGCGTAAGGGTCCATAACTTTTGAGTGGACAAAGATAATTAGATGAAACAAAAGGCAGTTGAAAGAAGACAAAATTAGGCTTCTTTTAAGGTAATTTAAAAAAAAATAGGGGAAATTTTGGAGATAATTGACCTTGAACACAAAAAATGTAAAATTTCAAGCAAAAAATTCGACTTCTAGTTTTCATATCTCGAGAACTACTTCATGTGAATCGAAAACATAATCAAACGATACGCATAAATAAAACTTGAAATCAGCGTTTCCCAGGAAACATTATATTTTTGTAAATTAAAAATTATTAAAATACGAAACGAAGATAAAAACCCGAAATCAGCATTTCCCAGGCAACATTATACTTTTTGGCGACGAAGAAGGTTCCCACAAGTCGGGAAACGGGAAACCTCACATGGCAAAGCCTCGTGACGCCTCCTGAACAATTGAAAAGAAAAAGCTTTGTAAATTTTAGAAAGATCAGTCAGCTTAAGCTCGTCTCGTGAAACGGACAAATTTGTCTTAACTTGTCTTAATTTATAAAAGTAAATTGTATTCTAGCCTAAGCTAGTAATTTGTGTTGATTTGTGTTAATTTTTATCTTTTCTTGAAATAAAGTCTTTGGTTTTTCAATTCCTTTATTTTTTTTTTTTGAATTTAAAAATTCATTAATCTAAAACTGGCGCAGTCGGTAGGATCCATCTCAGAAGAACTTGGATCTAGTGATAAAACTAAATAAACTAAAGTTATTTAGTGAACCTCAAAGTTCGTGACAAGTGACAAAACAATATTTGAAAATATTGCTATTGATGACGTTGAAAATTGTGACAAAGTGCTAACACAGTGTCGTTAAAAACATTTTAGAAATAGTTTACAAATACCTATAGAAAAGTAATTAAGTGGTCAAAGTTCGAATAAGAACTAGTGAATTCAAAATTATATATGCGATCCAGAGAAAAAGCATTTGATAAAAACAGAAACATGGAAGATCAAGTGAGTGAACAAATCAGGAATGTAATTCAACAGCAAGAAGCGCAAATTTTGGCTCTTCCAGCTAGAATTCAAGAACTGACATTGGCCCAAAACCAATTACAATAAAACCAATTACAACAAAACCAACTACAACAAAACCAAGTAGAAGAAAACCAAATACAACAGAGTTATTCGTTTACTCTCCCTCCGGAACAATTTCTTAATCACGTCAGCAAACTAAGAAAATTTACTGGAAAAGACGAATATACAGCCCAGGAATTCTTCAACTCCGTCGAAAGGACGCTTCAACTTTGTGGAAACAACCAAGGCTTAAAGACGTATTCCATGGAGATAATCATCAACGACAAGATACAAGGTGAGGCAAAGAGGTGCATTCAACGTTTGGGTACCGATCTGCAAAACAGATGGGAGGACATCAAGAAGGAAATCAGACTCCACTTTCACCCCAGAGAAGATTATTCAGAACTGTTAAATAAAAGTAGAGCTCTAAAAGTAAGTACCTTAAGAAAACTTTTTGAAATAATAAGAGATATTAATTACAAATTAAACGAGCTATATGAATTTGATGAAACAAAACCAGAAACAAATAATCCAACAAATAATGATAAATACCTCGTAGATATCATAAATGATAAAATTCATAGTTTCTTAAGGGGAAATATTCCTGAGAATGGTACAATTGTTGAAATCTACAATAAATTCGAAAAATTGAAACTTCTGGATAACGAAGACGCAGTTGATTTTAGAAGTAGAAAAATTAAACTAAAATCGACCAAGGTTGATCATAGAGTTGATAATTTACGAATAAGTAAAACCAGTGCTACTAATAATAATTCCAATGGAAATTATCTGAATAAACAAAACTATTACTCGAGGAATCAAGGAAATAAAAATGTAATGAACAATTTTGGTAATGGTCCGCATAGAAATTCTAATTTTAGAACTAACAATAACAGTTTAGGCAATAATAATACTTATAGACCTCTTAATACAATAAATAAATCAGGGCAATTTCGCAATCAATTTAATAACTACACTACAAATCAAGAAAATCAGAATACGGAACAAAATAAGAGCTGCTCTATACCCGAACCAATGGAAAGCGGTAATCTAGATCGATACGAAGATGTAAATTTTCAGTCAGAGCCTCGGAACCGAGAATTCCCATAGTTTTTCTTACACTTGGAGATCAAAAAATTAGATGCCTGATCGACACCGGCTCGCTCATTAGCGTAATCAAACCAAATTTGCTTCCAACTTTCATGAAGAAATTTTAAGTGAACCCACATACTATTCAACTATTAATGGTGTAAACAAAATTACACACAAAATAATAACACCGATGCCTAAAGAATTTAATTACCTTGGCACTGTAGTGTGGCAAGTAATTGATTTAAATAGTCAAAAGTATGACGCAATTATGGGTCAAAACTTTTTAGTTCCATTCAAAGCAAAAATAGACCTCGAGAGTGAATATATCCAAATTAATAACAATAGACTTTGGTTTGAAGGAAACATATATCCGTATGCTACAAATGAAATACATACATTAGAGGCGATTAGCGATAACTTTTTAGATAAGGTAAATATCGATCATCTAAATGAAGAGGAACGATCGAAAATCATAGAATTACTCAAAAGAAATGAGGACTTATTTTTTAAAGAGGGCCCCCAAGTAGCATTTTGCGACCTTCTGTTACCCATCCCACAGTTTTAATTCCCATTTTTTCAAATATCCTATATCAACACATACAAGAGCTCTGTTACGTAACTTTTACCTTAGTTGTTACTACTTGGGAACAAATCCTATTTTAACCATTGTGTCCAACAAGTATATTCCTAAAATGACACACAAACGTTATTGTTACGAACGCAGTTCTCGTTTGGGAACAAATCCCATTTTAGACACTGTTACCACTAAGTATATTCCTAAAATGACACAAAAACGTTATTGTTACAAACGCAGTTCCCTTTTGGGAACTAAATCTTATTTAAGGCATCGTTACCAATAAGTGTTTTCAAAATGACACAAAAACGTTGTTGTTACCTACGCAGTTCCCCTTTGGGAACAAATCTTACTTTAGGCATTGTTCCCGAATTGTGTATTATTAAAATGACAGAAAATCGTTGTTATTATAGTTATTTGAGTCTCTCATTCTGAACTTTTATAACACAAAATAGTAACTGTGACTATTTGGGAATATTTAAAACGCAAAGAGGTTTCTGTTTCTAAGTGGGCCCCGTTGCATGACACATAATAGACACTGTGTCAATTTAAGCACAGTATAAGAAAGACAATGAAACTTTATACTCCAGAAACATAAACAATGGCGGATGATTTTGGAAAAATATAAATTTTAAAAATAAACGCTTTCAATATTTTTATTTATGTTAAATCCCTTTTCTCAAATGAATCTAATAGTTTAAAAGATTGGTGTACTCATTAAGTGTGAAATATATTACATTTACCGTGTTTTGAAAATCACATTTATTATGAATAGTTTTTGAAAAAATACATATATTTAGGAATTATGAAAGCCCATGAATTTTTAACTAGGTAACACAAAAAGTTAAACGAAAACTTAGGCTTCGTTTGTATTTTTTTTGACTGCTTAAGTCAAAAACCAAACAATTATTTCACTAAGCTATCAAAATATATTTCCATAAATACATTTAGATAGTGTGTTCATATTTTATATCAAACGATGATACATATAAATGTATATCAGAATATCGAAGAAACAAATTTGTATTGGTGTGAATTAAACCACAATATTGTACTTGTACAGGGAACCTTTTCCACGCAATGCCCAAAATGCGTTTAAAAGGTCGCAAAATATGTCCGCAGTGTTGCACCAAACTAGAAACGTAGAAGTTATGACAACGTCGCTATGGTAGTAACAGTGGCGTACTGGTAACCAAATTTTGACACCACGACGTAACTGCAACCCATATGTGGGGGAAAATGCTACTTGGGGGAGACATAGTAACTTCCACTCCCGAAGTAAAACATGAAATTATTACAACGACCGATAGGCCTTGTTACTCTAAAGTATATAGATACCCCCAGGTACATGAGCAAGAAATAAATAGACAAATCGAGAAAATGTTAAAACAGGGAATCATTAGAGAGAGTAATTCTCCGTATAATAGCCCGTTGTGGATAGTCCCAAAGAAACTAGACAATTCCGGCGAGAAAAAATGGAGAATTGTTATCGACTATCGCAAATTAAATGAAGTGACAGTCCCCAAGTTTCCAATCCCCTGCATTGACAACATATTAACCAAACTCGGAAGAGCACAGTATTTCACAACGTTAGATTTGGCAAAAAGCTTTCATCAAATTCTAATGAAAGAATCTGATGTAAAGAAGACAGCCTTTTCTACACCATTTGGTCATTACGAATACCTTCGAATGCCATTTGGATTAAAGAATGCTCCGTCAACCTTTCAAAGGATGATGAATTCCGTGTTGCGAGACTTCATAAACAAAATATGTGTTGTCTATTCAGACGACATTCTTATTTTCAGTACGTCGTTCGAGGAACACCTCACTAATTTAATGAAAATATTCGACAAACTACTGTCATCCGGTCTTAAAATACAAATTGACAAATGTAAATTTATAAATAAAGAAACCGAATACTTGGGTCATATATTGACTCCTCAAGGGATTAAACCAAATCCAAACAAAACTAAGGTAATAAACGATCTAAAATTACCAACCACACAGAAACAAATTTGTTTGTAATTTATTAAAACCTTCTTAGGCATTACAGGTTATTATCGGAAATTCGTAAAGGACTATGCTAAAATCGCTAGTCCGATGATTAAGTACCTCAAGAAAGACAGTAAACTTAATATTAAAGACCAGCATTCGAAAATCTGAAAGAAAACATAACTAGCCACCCCATATTACGTTACCCCAACTTCAATAAGCGATTCAAGTTAATTACAGACGCCAGCAATTTGGCCATTGGAGCCGTTTTAACACAAGAAGGACACCCCGTATCCTATGCCTCTTGAACTCTTAATAACCACGAAAAGAATTATTCCACAGTCCACTATCGAAAAGGAGCTATTGGCAATTGTTTGGGGAACCAAATATTTCAGGCCTTACTTGTTTGGCAAAGAATTTGATCTACAAACTGATCACCAACCGATAAGAAAGATAAGAAAGATATAAATCCACGCTTACAACGCTGGTTGACGCAATTGGGCGAATATGACATAAAAATCGAGTATATTAAAGGTAAGGATAATAAGGTCGCCGATTTCTTATGCCGGATAACCACCGAAGCAAATGAAATCATCTCCGTGGAAATAGTGACGAATAATGAAAATGAAAAAACAAATATTGGTAATATTGCACAAGAAGAACTGGACACCGATGATGAGAGTGTGATTGCACAACAATCGGGAAAAAGGACAACAGTCCATTCTTAAGAGAACCCCCATTCCATGGCTCGATACAGTAGTAAATAGGTTCATATTGCAAATAATCCTTGTAGAAAATAAGACAGCTGAATTTATACAAATATTTAATAATAGAAGAATAGTCGTCATTAAAAGAGACATAACAGAAAAAACAGATATTTTCAGAAGATATATCAGTAAAGGTAAGATAGGTATATACTCTGAACTCCATGAACATGAATATGACAAACTACAAAGACTTCTAGTTGAATTATACCCCGATAGGAATACTATAAAATTCGTCAAATGTAGCATTTATGCTAAAGACATAGAAAATGAAGAAGAATTAACGAAACAAATCTCATTATTTCACAAAAAGGAATCCGGTCATTGCGGTATCCTTGCAACATACGAGGGACTTAAAAATAAAATTTATCATCCTAAGTTAAGATTATTCATACATCAAATTTTAAATAATTGTGACATTTGCACAGGTGCTAAATACGATCGCAACCCAATTAAGAAAAAATTTGCATTAACAGAAACCCCCAAAAACATAAATGAGATAGTTCACGTAGCCACATATACAAACAGTAAACATAATTTCCTGAACGTAATCGATAGATTCTCAAAAGACGCAATCAGACTCCATTTAGAGGATAGATGTCATATCACAATATTAGAAAAATTGAGACAAATAATATCAATCAGAGGCAAGATGAAAAAACTAATTTTCGATAATGAATTTGACTCAAAACACATAAGAGAGTTTTGCGAGAGTGAAAACATAGAGTCCCACACGACAACACCCAACAGTCATACCGGGAATGCAGATATAGAACGTTTAAACGACGTTTAAACGGCACAGAAAAAATTAGAATTCTAAATTTAGAGAATAAATTACCGATTCGTACACAAAATCTAAAAGCAGTCGAAATATATAACAGAACGTACCATAGCGCTATTAAAACTACACCCTTAGCAGTGCAAAACAAAGAAGTAGACTTTAATACGATCCATGAAAGTTTAGTAACAAAGATTAGTAGGAAAAATTCGTAATTAAGACAAGCGAAATACCCTGCAACTTTCATGTGGCAGGACATGCCAAACATGACACAAGATGGACTCCTGGGAAACGATTTCCTAGCAGAACACTGGAATGTTGAAGGACCCGACAAGAAACTCCGATTTCCTCGCACGGAAATCAACCCCAACGAATTTGCGATTTCGCTTAAAAGTTCTTCGGAATCAGAGCCAAGCACAGCCAAGACTAAAATCGAGTGCGTAAAACCCGAAGAAGTGTCAAGGGCACTAAAAGACAAGCAAGGCCCCACAAGGGAAACAAAGACCTGTAGTGACCCGAAAACAGTTACCAAAGTTGGTACTATAGGCAGTACTTCAAGGGCGATGAGAAAGCACAGGGTAACCCTAGAGGAGCCCGTGTGCATACCTGCGCGCACGAGAGTGATGGTTAGGATTCCGATGAATTTACGGGAAGAAATGCTCTGTATGTCGCAAGAAATAAGCGATGGAGTCTTCCTAGCGAATAGTATTAATTCAGCGGGAACGCAAGGAGTACTTGTCGGCATCCTCAACACGCATACACAATCAGTAGAGCTGTCCAGTATCCAATTAGAACTGGCTCCGGCAACAGATTATGTGCTAGGATCGTTAACCCAATTTACAGAACTAGAAAACGGCACCGGACAAAAGAACACTGAAGAAACCGTCAACTCCACCCACAAAACAAAACCGCAGCCCGAACAAAGGCGCGAAGGAACGCAACTCCCTACGCGGGAGACAGGGACGCAAGCCAATGGAACCCAATACAGAGGTATCCAAGCCACTCTAATGCACAGCCGGGAATTACGTAAAGCGGAGCCCGAAGGAACAAGCGCCAAAGAGCGACTAATCAGGTTAGAGAACGAACTCAACCTAAGCCCCATTCTTGATAAACAGGAACAGCGGGAAATATTGAGAATATGTCAAGACTACAACGACATATTCCACCTAAAGGGGACAAGTTGACGCACATTGATGCTATTACGCATGAAATTCCAGGTGTATCCGGAACAAGCGCCGATAAATCAAAAAATGTATCGCCTGCCCGAGACGCAGCGCGAAATTATCCAAGAGCAGCTAGAAGAAATGCTCGAAAACGACGTGGTCCAACGGAGCAAGAGTCCGTGGAACTCACCGCTACTGGTGGTTCCGAAGAAAGCCGGGCCCGATGGGAAAAAGAGATGGAGGGTAGTAGTAGACTTTCGTAAAGTCAACGACAAAACTGTCGGCGACGCCTACCCCCTTCCCCGAATTGAAGATATCCTGGACCAATTAGTTCACTCGCGATACTTCACAACCCTGGATTTAGCCAGCGGTTATCATCAAGTATTGGTGGATCCCAAGGACCGACCCAAAACCGCATTCAGCACGAACTACGGTCACTACGAGTTCAAGCGAATGCCCTTCGGCCTAAAAGGGGCCCCGGCCACATTCCAACGCCTTATGAATTACGTCCTGACGGGGCTACAAGGCTTGGAATGTTTCGTTTACCTGGATAACATCGTTATCTACGGGAAACATTTGGACGACCACAACGCAAAGTTGCGTAAAGTTTTCTACAGGCTGCGCGAAAACAACTTGAAATTACAACCGGAGAAGTGCCAATTCCTCCGGAAAGAAGTCGTTTATTTAGGACACAAATGTTCAAGCAAAGGGGCTCTCCCGGACCCCAGCAAAACAGCCTGCGTACAGGAATTCCCTGTTCCACGCACAGTCAGGCAAACGCAATCCTTTCTAAGATTAGCGAACTATTACCGGAAGTTCATTCCAAACTTTTCAAAATTGGCAAGGCCCATAAATAATTTGCTACGCAAGGACGTGAAATTCACTTGGACAGATAATTGCCAAGACGCGTTCGATGCAATTAAGAATGCACTAGTGACACCACCGCTTTTAATTTACCCCGATTTCAACATGCCGTTCAACTTGACAACGGATGCAAGTAGCGAGGCGCTAGGGGCAGTGCTATCTCAAGGCACTGTCGGAAGTGATCAACCCATAGCCTATGCTAGCCGAACGCTAAAAAAAGCGGAAAGAAATTACTCCACGATAGAAAGAGAGTTGCTTGCCATTGTCTGGGCAACCAAGAATTTCAGGTGTTACCTTCAAGGGAGGAAATTCACGGTCTACACCGACCATAAACCCTTGAAAGGAGTGTTCAACGTGAAAGATCCGACTTCACGTTTGGTCAGATTCCACCATAAACTATCGGAGTTCGATTATACCATAGAGTATAAAAGTTATGTGCAGACATAGTTACGCGCAGATGTAGTGGGCTGCACATGCACATTCCAGAGCTCGAGTCTGGTATTTTTCCCAAGGTCTGATTGCCAGACACGTAAATCGAAATTGCCAGACACGTAAATCGAAGGGGACTGTTGTGTTTACTCAAAAACTTTGACAAATGTCAAAAAACCTCAATAAAAGAAACACAACATTCTCACCACAACCACAACCTTAGACCACACAACAATTCCCCACATCCCAAATGGTCTAAAATAGATCGTTCTAGAACGTTTCCCCACCCAAGAAATGGGTATAAAAATGGAAACGTTCTTAACAAAGAACAGATCGAGTCGATCCACGGTAGAGTTATAATCTACTAGTTCAGAGTTCTAATCTGAAAACTCAGAGTTTTAATCTGAAACTCAATCAACAAATCCTTTCAGAGTTCTAATCTGAAAAAAGCACAGAGTTTTTAATCTGTCGACCAAGCCCTCAGAGTTATAATCAGAGGCACTTACCAACAGAGTTCTAATCTGTTACCATTACCAAAGCCCTCAGAGTTATAATTTGAGGTAAACAAAACCTATCAGAGTTCTAATCTGAACACACTACCAGAGTTCTAATCTGTCTCCCATTCCTACAAAACTACGCAGAGATTTAATCTGCAAAGTAAAAACAGAGTTGTAATCTGTAACCGATCCAATCACAAGTTCCTTCCAAAATCCACTAGAGTTCTAATTTAGTTCACAAACCCTTAGAGAATTAAATCTAAGGTACCAACCAAAATCAAACGCAGAGTTGTAATCTGCGCATCACACCTTCAGAGTTTTAATCTGAAAAACAAACTACTTGCCAGAGTACTAATCCGGTAATTTATTTCAGAACACAAAAATACGGAAACTACTAAAGAAGAAACAACGACACCACAATTCAAACAAGTGAAGTTAATAAAATAAAACAAGTGAATTTAAGCCAAATTAAAACAAAATTATTAGAATTAAGTGCTGTTTTAGAATTAAGTGTTATAGGATTAGTTGTTTTTTTGAATTTAACATTATACGTGAAATAATAAATTAAAATATTTTTTGTGGATTCTGTTTTTGATTGGACCCTTAAAGTATCCGGCAAAATTTAAATATATCGTTGAGGTTGATACCCAACAGGGACCATTTTCCGTTTTTCGCCGGTTCTCAATTGTTCGTTTGCGACACGTTTCGACGTGCACAACTGCGACAGGCAGAATTCTCAATCACGCCATTTAGAAGTACCGAAATTTGTAACATCCCACTCACTCCTCTCAATCGTTTCACAAAAAGGAAAACCGGAATTAGAGTACAGAACTAGAAAATTAAGCAGGGACAAGTTTTCTAAAGGCAGTCGCCTGGTAGAATTCACAGAGATAAGTAGGGTTTTGTAACAATAAATGCGAAAAAGTGGAAATGTTTTGAGAGTTTTATTAAAAACAATTAAACAATATATAATAACAAAATTTATAAACCCGGGAAATACAACACGAATGCCGACGCACCAAGTCGAATACCGTCAGAAGGGGCCCAAGAGCAAAAAGGGCAGACCCTCACAATCAAGGCACAAGTACACGATCCTCCGAAAACAGGAGAAGAGACGCTGAAAGTATCAGCATTCACCCGGGCGCAAGCGCGACGTACCCCGGAAGGGACAGAGGGGACACAGTCAACTGCGGAAACCCCGACGGAGACAACCCCTGTCCAAAGAGTGAAACAGCCAAAAGAAAAACCCCCTGACGCGGGCGAGGCAACAGACACCGGATCAGCTGGAGGTAATGAAACCGAGGAAATAATCACTGATCCGGAAGAGATCAAAACTATACTCCGTGATTATCACGACTCCCTTTTTGGAGGGCATCAGGGAATTGCAAAAACGTATAAACGCATCAGACGAAAGTTCTGGTGGAAACGTATGCGTAGGGACATAAAAAGACACGTTACAAGCTGTCCGAAATGCCAAAAAATGAAGGCATCCAAACCCTATAAAATGCCCATGGTAATCACGGACATAGCAGAGAGACCATTTGTAAGGTCTACCTGGACGTTGTTGGTCCATTAGAAGTCACTCATTTAGGAAATAAGTACATCCTGACCTTCCAGGACAACCTAACTAAATTCGTGGATTGGTATGCCATCCCGAATGGGGAAGCGGAAACGATAGCGCAAATTTTCTTCGACGAAATCGTTTACAATAACAGCACGCACGAAGGCACGAAATTGACACCCATGGACTGCCTTTACGGCTTTATCGCGGACGTACCTTCAAATTTGAAACGGGAACCAGAACCCGTTTACAATCACGAAAATTATTATCATCAATTAAGGTACAAATTGCAAAAGTCATACCAAATTGCTCGAAAAAATATTCTGGCAAGCAAACGTAAATCAAAGGAGTATTATGACAAAAATGCAAGACCGCTGATGCTGCATGTGGGAGACAAGGTCCTCCTAAAGAGCGAGAATCGAAAAAACAAGTTCTCAGAACTCTGGGAAGGACCATATAGAGCAGGGATGGGCATGCAACCACAGTCTCAAAATGTGATTGTGTAAAAGCTCTTCAAAGCTCTCTCCGGCCTTTTTTACACTGTTAATTTTGGTGACGTTACCTGTCATGTAAAAGTGAAGCCACATGGCAAAATGACTTCAAATTTACAGTGTACCTGAAAGCAAAGCGAAAAGAAGCATAGTCCTACTCGCATGACGGCCGGCGGCCGAATGATGCGCTCTCGACTTGAAAGCTGCTCGTGTACATATTCAAAGCTCTAAAAGCTGGAGTGCCCGCGGGCATAGGCCTGCCCATCTCTGATATAGAGTGACCACAGTCGTATCCCCGGTGAATACGGAGATAAGGATACGAAAAAAGCTGAAGGTCATTCACAACACCGCCTCAAACCCTACATTGAGTAAGGGCGCAGGAGACCAACAACAACAAAAAAATTCCTCGTCACGTAGCTAACGTAGCCAAGTAAGTCAGAATAAAGTGCAACATGAGACACATCGTCAAACAAAAACAATAAACGAAAGCAATTAACAAAAAACCCAATACGCCAACAAGCAACTGGGTCAATTAATGCCACAAGAAGCGTGCGCAGCAATAATTGAACAAAAAAATCAGACCCAATACGAAGACAAAGCACAGTCAAAGGAAAGGTCTAAGACGACGGGATGGACAGAGAAATAACCGAAAAATTCAATAAACTATTTGCACTAGCAGATGCTGCGCAGCGCAACAGGCAAGATCCAGCGGGACTAAAACTATATAAGCTCCCGAAGGAAAAGCCCCAGCCAATGCCGAGGACAACCCAACCAACAAAGAAAAAACGGGAAGAGCAGAGGAAGGCCTTGGACAGAAAAAGATGACGGTCCAGGAGTACTGGAAAAGACTAAAGGACGAAAGGAAGGGGAAGCCGCCCCTAACGCCCAAGAGAAAGTCGAGGGAAGGAAAACGACACCATCTCGCAAACAAACTGAAGAAACTCAAGGCGTTACGCAAAATTGCGGCAACAAGTGAGGAGAAAAACGCGATCCGGACACTGGAGGATAAAACCCGGGAGGAAAAACGACAATTGAGGGAAGAGAAACAGGGCATCAAACTATCCAAGGGTTAACGCACGTTTTATTTTTGAAAAAAAAAAAAAAAAAATTATTACAATTATTACAAAAAATTTTTTTTTTAATTAAACAAAGTTTATCACTCGAAAGCGTTTTTTTTTTTAGTTTAAAAAAAAAAAAAAGAGCACCCAGTTGGAGGTCACCAGCTCCAATTTACCTTTTTCCCTGGTAACAAACGAACACAAAAAAAAAGACGAAAACAACGACGACGACAGACAGAGCTGGTAACTAGACAACCCATGTGCGCAAAAGTGCTACGGGTTCTACAAAAAAAAAAAAAAAAAGACTTAGGGAAACTGACTACGGGTTGCAAATTACATTCGACAAAAGAGAATTAGAAGCTAAAAGCAACCATTAAGTCTTTTTACGTCTAACATTTTTTTGTTGTAACAATTTCCCTTTTCCCATGGAACAACTACAAAACCACAATTATCACCACAATACCTCCCGCAAGAATGCCTTAAATAGCCAAATTAAAAAAAAAAAACCGCATTTATTCATTTTTTTTATTTACTGTTAACCCAAATAATTACAAACAACTATTTTTTTTTTATATATATGTACATACACTACATTAGTTACACTACACCAATTACTCGAGCCCCAATGAGGAGTACGGCGGCGGTGGGTCGGCCTCGTCCTCATCTTCTTTCTCGTCGGCCTGGCCCGAGGGACCTAGCAAAGGAGGCATCTTTCGGGGCCCCATCGTACCCTGAAGGACGAACATCGCCCCTGAAAAAGAAAACCAAAATATATACATATCATTAAGTAAAAAGAACAATACACCAGAACTCACCTTGAGCGATAAGACAATAGGCCCCACCTAAGATCCAGGACACGGGAAACGTACCTTCCCTTCGATGTCTGGTGAACATGGGAAGTACTTCCCGATTTACTGGGTGCCTATAAAGGCTAACGGTGCCCTGCCACCCGGGCACCAGACGATGTACAACGAGGGAGGTAACCACAAATTCCTCTCCCTCGTCAAACGCTACCGTGGTCTCAGCGCGGACTGCAACCTGCACGAAAATGCGACTCATTCTAAAACAAAAAAATTTTTTTTTAACAAAAAATATAATGATACAAAAATAAAGAAGAACCCAAAGACACTTACCTTTATTAAACACGACCGCACTTAACAAAAATTAATAATTAAATGAAAACATAAATTCAACTAATCATACCACAGTTCCCAGCGTGGGAAACACAAAACGACCGAAATGCAGTTCCACGTTACTAGAAACCGGGAGTCAAGTGACGTATTTACTCTTCCCCAGTACCCAAAACGCGAACTCATTAAAAATCTTACTCCACACTTTTCAGGAAACCAGAATATCATGAAGAAAGAGAAAAAAAGAGGCAATCAAGGTGACAGTACCGAGGGGAAGGGTGGCACGGTCACTCTTCGATGCAATCGGAAGCGCCATGCAATACCTATTCGGGACCATGGATAGCAAGGAGAAGCGAACAAATTTACAGCATCTTGGGACAGCTTGGGGAGGAATGTTGTGATCGACATTGCCGTAGTAAACAAACAGGCAATTAATTACTCCACAAAACCAAAAGTAAACATGATCCGCAAAGCGCGAACACTGGGTAACGGCCTACCTCACGAAAAATAAACAAACATTGTACAATTGTACATAAATGTACAAGGTCGTGCCCAGCGAACGAGGTACATGTTTGAGCC
Source organism: Leptogaster cylindrica (assembly GCA_963082835.1). Classification (NCBI taxonomy): domain Eukaryota; kingdom Metazoa; phylum Arthropoda; class Insecta; order Diptera; family Asilidae; genus Leptogaster; species Leptogaster cylindrica. The sequence goes on from OY720106.1 coordinate 11,778,101, forward strand.
AGCTATGATAAGCGCTAGCTTTGGAAAAAACAAAAAAATACGGTAACGCGTCACGTTACCAAAAACAAAAAAACCAAAGCAGCGCAGGCCGGTAACAATTAACTTTATCAAGAGAACAAAACAACAAGATGGGAGTCAGCATAAATAAGTATATTGAACTCAGGCCGATCCCATCTAGTTGCGTAAAACAAAAAGTAAAGTAATTCAGCAATATCACCAAATTCCAATCATGATTGCAATAATCAAAGGTGATTGCTTTTTTGTTTACATTGGGGCAATGTCAGCAATACCCTAATGGAAAAACTGGCGATCACGTTGCAACGGGGTAACGCAACGTGAGAAATCCGTTCGCGAAATTAGCAACTAATCAATAATCAATTAAGAGTAGGGATAAGTTTATGATAGGAAAAATTGTATAAAGATAATGGTAAATTAGCATGATAGAACAGTTTGTAGTAATTTCGTTTGTTAGTCGTTACGCTGCCCGAGGGCACAGTTAATAATAAAACAAGCAAGTCCAAATTAAAGTAAAGCTTTTATTCACAAGTGCCACCATCAACCACCAAAAGGTATCAAGTGTTCCCCCTTATCCACTGAGTCAACGTCTCGCAGCTTCGGCCGCGGCCTCCTTTCCCCACAAACTTCCGGCTACCAGCCTACGATGCCTGCAGCCCAATTCTAAAACCTTTCCCCGGCTTGCGGCCATGCCTGCAGCCAACGTATCCCGATCCCAGGACTTTTGTTAACAAAGCCTGGCCCCCATCCGGAAATCCGCGAACCCAGCGGTCCACTGATGCTAAATTGTAGGGAAAACCCCAGTCTCCACAATCGCAATGGTAATCAACGTCGCCCCAGTTACGTTCGCTGACAGTTTAAAAAACAAAGATAAGCAATATACAAATTTTAATTCGAAGAAAATTTTAAATGAGATAGAGTTAGCAGACTTTTCTGCTGACATGGCACATTTCTTAGATAAACTTAAAACTCAATGTCCAATGGACCCCCACGAAGTGGTCATATTTTAATAAACCGTCAGGGAACGTGACTCCTTCTCTTCTTAAAAATGACAGATAAGCAAATTATTGGGCTAGAAGAATAAGTCTAAAAGATAAATCGACATTCTGATCTGAAGATCGAATCGAAGAAGTAGTTGTTCGTGAATAATTGTTCGTAATTAGTTGTTCGTTTGTTCAGTTAAAAAGTTAAATAAAGTTCATTACAATTAAATGTTTTTTTGGTGTTTGATTTATTAAAACCCAAAAAATATAAGTGGCGCAGTCGGTAGGATTCTCCTCTAAAGAGAAAGAATCCAGTGATCAACGAAAAGTGAACCTAATGGATTTTCATTCTTAAGAAAAATAATCCAGTGATAAAGTAATTAACATAGTAACCATTAAAAAATAGTTACTTGTGACTTTTATTAAAACTTCTCTGAGTGAAAGTAATCATGGCAACTGCAACGATAGAGCAATTAACAGCTCAAGTGGCACAGCTGACACAAAAAATTGTGGAGCAGGAACAAAAATTAAACCAAGTGAACACAACAAAGTTTGAATCAACAGCAGATCAAATAATTCGAAATTTTAATGAAATAACACCATTCTCTGGTGAGGACTCTTATAAATTAAATTCATTCTTAAAAAAAGTCGAGGACACAGAGTCATTGTGCGGCGAAAATAACGTACAACTAAAACAATATTGTTTGAAAAAAGTGATAAATGGAAAAATCATAGGACAGGCAAGGAACGCAATTCTGGAAATTCCTGAAGACAGACGTAACTGGAGGACCGTGGTCAACACCCTAAAACTGAAGTTCAAGCCGAAACGGACAATCCATCAGCTGCTATTTCAAGCCAAAGATTTAAAGGTACAGAATCTCAAAGATCTTTTTAATAAATTAAATAGTATTAAAGCCGAATCAAGTGAAATATGTGAATTCGATGATGAGGATCTATTTACATATGAAGCAATCGCTAAAGAATTGATTGAAATTTTAAAATCAAAATTAGATCCAATAGTTTAAATGCAAATAGATCAAGATAATTATCTTTGTCAAACGGAATTATATTACAGTGAAAACGTTATTAAACCTATGTATAGAATTTTTAATAAAAATAAAACAGAAAGAAATCCTCAACATCCTAAATCAAATAATTTACCAAATTCCTATAATAATCAGTCCAACTGTTCAATATCCGGAAGAACCCTTACCACTTGTGGGGGGAATTCTGGTTAATATTGAAGAGTACAGTTGAAACAGTTAAATTGTTTGGAACCCTTACCGCTGGTGGGGGGAATTCTCAAAGACAATCAACTGGAGGTTTAGTTAATAACTGATTTCTTTATTAATTTAATTCTGATTTATATACAGTTCTTATTTGCTAATTAATGTATTTTTTGCCCAATTCAATTGCTGCATTTACAAATTCCTCCTAAGTTGAGAAATTGGTTGAATATTGATTTATTTGGCGGGTCAGCAGAATTCCGCTGGTGCGGTGAACTTGGATCGAATTTGAGCTGTGCATAATTGCACTTCAGGTTACCGGGGCCGATGACATATATTTTGCTGACCAACTTGATTGGATTATGATCACTTTGATCATTCTGGGGGCGAGCGGGTAGTGGTTCGTTTTGCTGGTTTGGGTGTAATGGGAGGTACTTCAAAAGCATCGGTTGGTTGAGGTGCTTGGACCCGGGAGTTTCTCCATCTTTTGTATAGATAGCAGCTGATGAATATTAGGAGGCCTGATACTCCTAGATACGTTATTGCATAATGATGTATGTGATGTACGTCGATCCTGGGGCCTCTAGTTGTCTTGGATGGATTGAACCTCAGCTGGTCTATGGGTAGTGAGCTCAATTTCTTTTCGACAGAAAAGATCCAATGATTCGGCTGTTCCAGTTGTATCCAATAATGTGATACCGACGTCTCTCGGATTCTGCAGGCTCCTTTTGGTGGTTGTCTATGATTTAGGAGATCCATCTCACACCGATGAGGTATCGCATTGGTAGTGTAAACGGGATGTTTTTGGTGGCAGAGGTACCCCATGCTCTTTGTTTTGATGCATTCCTTGAATTGTAATCCTTGCAGTGGGTAGAAGAGATCGCGATGCAATGTTGTAGCCAAGTATTCTGTGGATGGTTCTATGTAGAAGTGACTATTGTTGAGTATCGTTGGAACTGGATACGGCTTAAGAATCTGGTATAGTGTGTTAGTCGGTAGGGGTATTTGGATCCGAAATATAATCATTCTGGGTGTCATCCTGCATTTCACGGTCATGAGTTGATACAGCTCTAAAAGATTCTCCTCGTTGCCTTCACCAGGAATTATGAGGGATGGTGGTACCCTTTCCCGTATGTGCTTTAGCTGCTCTTTTAGTTGTGTTGGTGAGAGTAATCGGGGGTTGATTTTTTGGTGATGGGTATCGATGAGAACGTCTAATAGTTCCTCTTGCACCTTTTCATAGTTGTTCATAATCAATGTTGTGTAGGCTGTAAGAGACGTGAAGGCTTGTGCTATTTCAGACGTCTTTATTCCTTCTTGGAGGGTGAGTAGGTTTGTCGTAATATGATTGTTTAGTACTTCAAACTGAGTCTGTATTTTGAGTGTTGTCTTCTTTAACACATTAGTCGTTATTTCGATTATATATGTTTGATTTCGTGCTAGTGTTAGGAGGTAGTCATCATTGTCTTTTAATCGGTTGACTTCGTCTTCTATGAAGTTGGCATAGTTTTGGTCAAGCACGCCGAATAGACTTCTTTGAAGTGATCCGATGATTTCCAAGGGTGCTCTCTTTTGTCTTGGTCGTAATCCACTGCGTCTTTGGATCAGTGCATTCCGAGTCTGGATTTGGTCCAGTTTATGACTGAACTCGGTGATGATAGCGCTGCAATAGTAGTTATGCGTAATGCTCTTGTCGCATAGTTGAGTCAGTTTCTCCATAGCATCGGTAAAGCCTCTCGTTTGTTGATAATATGTGCTCAAGTTGTAGTATGCGGCAATATTCCATTCATCATTAATCAGGTGTAGTTGTCCCAGACTTTCGAAGTAAATTCCAGGATTATTTGCGAATGGTAATATTTCTATCGCCTCTGACCTTGAGTTTGAGGCTTCCTTTTGTACTGATGGTGCAATTAATAGCACTAGACAGTTTAGCAGTAACACGGCCTTCGTGGAGAGTGACATGTTGGGTCTCTGTTTTTTGGATAACCACGTTGCGTTTAATTCGCCGGTTGCTGGGGGTGTTGGGATGCTGGTTGGATGTATTTTTGTGTGAGGCCTCTTTTTTCGGGCCAATGTGTCTGTAGCGTGATGGCTTTTAATGGTTTTCTCCGGCCTGACAGGAGGGTTTTCTTCATTTAAGCAGTTCGACAACTCATCGTTTATCGGTAGTTTACATATCTTGGTAACCGGTCTTTTTAAGTTGCCTTTAGCTGTTTTGATTGTTACGACGCGCACGAGTCCATCTGTCCCGGGATGTAGTTCCTCAATTCGTCCAAGGGCCAATTTTAACGGTGGCAAATTGTCTTCTTTCACCAGTATTAGTTCTCCAATTTGTGGGTTTTTTGTTGGGTCTTTCCACTTTGTTCTTTGTTGTAGTTGGCTTAGGTATTCTGTGGACCACACCTTCCAAAAGTCTCTTGCCATTTTCTCAGTTAATTTCCACCGGGTGGCCGGGTGTTGTGGTAATTCTATGTTTGTTATTTCTGGTGGCGAGAGTAGTGCTCTGCCGATTAAGAAATGCCCTGGCGTTATTGCTGTCCAATCGGCAGAGTCGATTGTTAGTGGACATAATGGTCGAGAGTTTAAGCAGGCCTCAATCTGACATAAGACTGTCGTGAGTTCTTCAAATGTTAAATTTGTTTCTCCGATCGATGATGCGTTTCAAGTGGTACTTCATGGATTTGACCCCCGCTTCCCACAAGCCACCGAAATGTGGTGACGCGGGTGGAATGAAGTGCCACTGCGTTCCTTGCCTGATCACGTCTTGAAGCGCTTCTTTGTGCGTTTTGTTTACTAGGGCACGGAATATTCTTTCTAATTCGTTGTTGGCTCCTATGAAAGTTGTTCCGCAATCACTGTACATGTCAGAGCATAGTCCTCGTCGGGCGACAAAACGCCGGAAAGTCGCTATAAAAGCTTCGCTGGTTAGGTCACTAACAACCTCAATATGAATGGCCTTGATGGATAGGCATATAAAAATGGCGACGTATCCTTTATAAGTTTTCATTCCTCGACCCTTTGACATTCGAATGTTGAATGGCCCGGCGTAGTCTACCCCCGTATGTGTAAAGGGTTTGGATGGTACTACTCTTGCTGCTGGTAGATTTTCCATCTGTTGAGAACTTGTTTTACCTTTATTTCTGCAGCAGGGGATACATTGGTGTATTAAGCTTCTGACAGTAGTTTTTGCGTTGAGGATCCAATATCGTCTCCTTAGGTATGCTAGTGTTGCTTGGTTTCCTCCGTGCATTGTTTTTTGGTGAGCGTCCTGGATTATCAGTAAAGTTAAATGGTGCTTAGCTGGCAGAATGATCGGATGTTTCTCGTTGTATGCCAGATTGGAATGTTCCAATCTTCCTCCTACTCGTAATACGTCATCTTTGCCGATAAATGGTTTCAGTTCGCGGATTTTGGATGTTGATGGTAAAACTTTGTTTTCTTTTATTGCGTGAATCTCTATGTACCAGGCATCTCTTTGTATCCTTTTTATAAGTTCCAATAGAGTATGTTGCAGTTGTCGAGTTGTTAGCTCTGAGTTCGTGACGTTTCCCTTGCAATGTTCTGTAAATTTTCTGCATAAGGTTAGGACTCGTAACATCGGGTATAGTTTGGAGAATCTCTCTGTGACATCATAGGCGACCATGGAAGTCAGAGAAAAAGCCGCATTGTTTCCGTCTGCACCCGCAGCAGTTTTTGAGCGAGATTTTTGGATTCTAAGGTTTGGCCCTCAGAACTTTTTTCTTCTGGTCTGGTGAGGAGGGCTGGATCGGGCTGCGTCTTCTCTTCCTCAATGAGTTCGTCCCATCTCTTCCCCAGTAGCTCCTTGATATCTTCGTAGTGCTTTTCGACCTCTTCATAATAGTTCTTGGTGAAATATTGGTGGTCGGGGTGTGACTGTTTAAATGTCTGGATCTCTAGGTCTCGATTGTTAAATTCGGACCATAGAAATTCCAGACGATTTTGTCGAGTGAGGATGTACGTTTTAGTTTTTCTGTGGTGTCCATCCTTCTTATAGTTGCTTCTCACTTTCTCGATGTCCGCGTAGCACTTCCTCTGCTCGTCAGTCAGCTTATCCATGGTTCGGGTTGATTAGACTTCCTGCTTACGTACGATGTGACTTGACGACTATAAGCTTCGTTGTAGATTACGTGTTGTAGAAAATAGTGTTTTGTATCAAACGGATCGTGGTGTAGATCCGGCTCGAAAGACCAATGTTCAATATTAACCAGAATTCCCCCCACAAGTGGTAAGGGTTCTGCCGGATATTGAACACCAACCGACATAATAATAACTACCCAAACAACCATAATAATAACAGAAACAAAAACAATATTATCAACAATTCAAACAGTAACAGAAACAGAAACTATAACGGAAATAACCCAAATAACTACGGTAATAATCCTAATTATGGTAATCGAAACTTCAACAACTTTAATAATAGAAACTTTAACAATAATAGACATTTCGAACATAGAGAAAGGCCTGATTTTTCTACAAATAGGTGGGAACAATTTCATCCTAATACTAATAATCAACCAGAACCGATGGAGGTTGATAATTCTAATAAAGAACCTGAAGTCAACGGAGAAGTAAATTTTACAGAATAGCGTCGGAGAATAAACTTCCAATTATAAAATTAACATTTGAAAATATTAAAATTAATTGTCTATTAGATACCGGATCAGATATCAGTTTAATAAAACCAAATATACTACCTTATGATGTTTTGAAACTAGAAAAACCCCTTATATATAATTCCCTAGGAGGTACTAATCTTGTATCGTATAAAATAATCACACCAATTCCACAAGAATTAATCAAAAAAGGGACACTAGAATGGAAAATTTTCCCTCTTAAGAGTAGGAAATATGATGCTATAATTGGCAACATTTTCTAATCCCATTTCAATCCAAAATTGATTTAAATAATCAATTTCTAGAGATTTTCTCTTTATATAAAATACCTTTCCATAACATTGACTATCCCATTGAAATTGCTCAAGCAAATCACTTTTCTTCGATTTTATTACGCACCGTAATATCTGCCTCGTTTAATGATTCATGAAGACTCCTTAATCGATAAAGAAATACGTTGATGTTTTCACGAATCGTTTCCTGCGATTCCGTCGATGTGGGGAGTCCTGCAAGATATTCGTTGATGCTGTTTACTAGTTTCGTTACCTGTCCCCTCAGCGACGATCGATATTGCATCTCCATATTGTAACCGCGATCGACTATCAGCGAACCTTGATGAAGATAGCACCACACTGATTTTTTCTAAGTAATCGTTAGAAAAGTCTTTTAATTTATCGTTCAGTTCCCGGGTTTCGGCACCATGAAGGAAAAATTAACCAGGTTCAATTAAAAGACCGATAGATTTAATTTAGGACTTAACTTTATTTAAATTTAAAATTACGTGTGGTTTCGCAGAGATACACTTGAAACCTGCTGGCTGGGTAGGAGCTATTATCACACGAGGCTCATGACCCTATCCGGTTGTTTGCATTTACCGTTGACTGGTGAATTTTCCAACAACGGGCAAACCGAAGCAGGTGTAATGAAAACACAGTTGAAAGATTTTGCAGCAATCGCACTGCGCGGGGGTGTGACGAACAGTCAAATATGTCAATATCTTCTCACGAACGCGAATGACGACTTTGTCAGAAATTCTATTACAATCAATAGAAATCGAGTTCAGGCAGCAGGCGCTACTGGACATAATAACCACCAGTAGAAGCGGACACATCCACCCACTCTGCGTATCACCAGCAACCCTGTTGGAAGTTTACCACAAAGCGCACCCGACATGCAAAAACACACCCGATTGCATGTCCATGATATATACTACCGCACGTGTAAAAACACAGCTAATACAGGACAAAATGGTAATTAAAATAACCATACCCGTCTTTGAGCCAAACCCGTTGAAACTGCTGAAAATCAACACCTTCCCGAGACGTGGACTCCAACAAAAATTGGTACCGGACATAGAGTCACAATATGTAGGAACCCGGATAAAAACCCAGGAATTCATACTATTCAACCAGGACGAATTCCTCGGCATGAAGAGAGTGCGACAACTCAACGGGAATAACACATACATAGCAGAATTACGCAAGCCAATAACAAAAGCGGCTTTCACGAGAACGTGCGTTATCAAAATGCTATTCAACCCGTTGGAGGAACATACGGACTGCAAACTAAAACTCCAAATGCCACCCAAAAACTATCTAACAAAACTAACCACCCCAAATTCATGGCTGTACGCGTTTAAACAACCACAGCCAGTGCAAATAATGTGCCAGGAGGAAATAATAACTACCAAATTAACCGGCCAAGGCGTCCTGACAGTATCCAGACCATGTGACCTCCAAATAGGCACAGAAACCATCTACTATGAAGTCGAGCAAATCAACCCGCTCAAAATATCCCAGCAAACAACATTCCCCAATTATGAGAAAGCCCAACGTAATTTCAAGGAGCTGCTCGAAAAGGAACCAATGTTGCTAAAGATACCAACAAACGAATCAAGCAGCCCAAAAGCAAGCTCACTGCTTATCTCCGAATTGTACTCCTTGGGTGGAATAGAAGAAGAACTTGACAGGATCAAACACCACCCGAAAATCAAGGCGGCACACGGAATGGCGATCTCATCAGTAGGCGGAATCGGAATCATAACAGTAATACTAATTACGGCAGCAATCACGAAGCTCGTGACAAAGTACAGAAGGAATAAACAAACGGACACCAAGCACAGCGAACGAGCAATCCAAGTGGTAGCAGGGCAGACCCATTACGCAAACGTCGACGAACCACAACAATCGTCGGCTCAACACGTAACATCAATAGCGGTGGGGACGAAAACACCCACCAAGGCAAAAAAGTTCCAGTTGTTCTGACGAAAAACACTAACAACCCCACGATGAATTACGAGTAGTAAACTAACAAACAAACTATGAAGTAGTAAACAGTAATAACAATAAGTTTTTTTTTTCTTTACTAATTAAACTAGGAACAATATTAAGTTAAACAAAAATATTCCATCGAAATGAAAAAATATAATAACACAAAAAAGAAAATGTAACAATTTGACAAAGAACTTCACCATATCAGGAGGGAAATTATTTTATTGGTAAAATTAAGTAGGATATACAGGTGAAAAAAAAAAAAAAAATGTAAACACCAGTGCAACAGTGCAACATGCACCATGCACCAGTAGACCCAAAAGTGAAAATATTTTTGTTTTCCCAAGATCCAACAACTCAATACCGAGTATTATTCCTCTACAAAGAATAATCCTCTTTTTCAAAAGGGGAGGAATGTTGTGATCAACTTTGCGCAATAGTAAACAAACAGGCAATTAATTACCAAACAAAGTCAAAAGTAAACATGATCCGCAAGCGCGAACACTGGGTAACGACCTACCTCACGAAAAATAAACAAACAATGTATATAACTGTACAAGGTCGTGCCCAGGGGACGAAGTATATGCTTGAGCCGGCTATGTTCAGCGCTAGCTTTGAAAAAACAAAACAACACGGTAACGCGTCACGTTACCAAAAATAAAAAAGAAACAAAGCAGCGCAGGCCGGTAACAATTAACTTTACCAAGAGAACAAAACAACAAGATGGGAGTCAGCATAAATGAGCATTTTGAACTCAGGCCGACCCCATCTAGTTGCGTAAAACAAAAAGTAAAGTAATTCAGCAATATCACCGAATTCCAATCGTGATTGCAATAATCAAAGGTGATTGCTTTTTTATTCAATTAGCGTGTTAAAGTCGACCCTCGAGAAGGTCCAGAAGCCAATGGCCTCACTCATTAAGCGACAGGAGGAGTTAATGAACGAGATTATCCGAGCGCATAACGACACCAGCGAAACCCAGAAAAGATTGGAATGACAAGAATTGGTGTTGGGTCTCCTGATGCAAACAATCCAAGTCGAGTTACGACAGCAGACCCTCCTAGACATAATAACCACGAGCAAAAACGGGCAGATACATCCTTTGTGCGTATAACCAACAGCCCTCTTAGAGATATACCACAAGGCACAACTATCGTGCGCCAACACGGCAAGTTGTCTGGCACTAATATACGAGGTCGCAAAAACCCACACGCAACTAGTTCAGGAAAAAATGATAGTTAAAATAAAAATACCCCATGAAACTGCTTAAGGTGAACGTCTTTCCCATCCACAGCAGTAAACAAACCCTAATTCCACGGATGCACTACGAGTACGTGGGCAGTTGAATAAAGACCCAGGAGTTCTTACTCTTAACTCAAAAAGAATGACCAAAGTAAGGCAGCCGGTAGGAACAACAATATACGTGGCTGAGTTGACATCGCCCATAATCAAGGCAACCCAATCCAGGGAATGCGTAATCAAAATACAGCACAACCCACTGGACGACCACTCCGATTGCCAACTAAGGGTGCAAATCTCTCCACAGAACCACCTAGCCAAATTGAGCACACCTCACGCATGGTTGTTCGCTTTTAAGACACCACAAGCACTACAGTTAACCTGCGCGGACAAAATAATAACAACGAAAAACTAACGGGGCAAGGTACATTTACGATCAAAAAACCTTGCGACCTGCAAATAAGAACGAAGGCAGATTATTATCAGTTAAGTCAAATATCACCAGTCAACATAATTCAACCAGCGACGTTCCCAAAAATCAACCGAACACAGGAAAGCCTAGGGGCAATCCTGAAAGAGGCACCAAGGGAATTCCTTTCAAGCAGCATGACTGCAAATAGCACAATTGGCTCAATCACCCTCAAAAGCGAGATGTATTCCCTCGATGAGTTAGAACAAGAAATCTACCGAATCAAACAGCACCCACAAATCCAACAGGCCCATGGATTTGCCATGATATCAATGGGCGGAGTAGGAGCCATTGCAGCCGCCACCATAGCACTGATCATCATCAAACGTATATGGAGCAACCGAATAAACCGCCAGACGCCCCCAAACGCGACCGTGAACATACGACTAGGACCAGAGGAAGCAGAAGAAACGGCATACGTCAATGTACCCGAAGAAAACCCGGAAGCCCACCAACATACGACCATTGGAACAACCATGCACCCAAAGTCAGGGACCATGGCCAAAAAATTTCAGCTGGTCTGAACCCGAACACACGGAGGAACACCAATACAACACCGCATTGCAGGAGACGTACACTTCCCCACAAGAGAAAAAGTCTTCATAAACATATAGAAATACAAATATTAAATGTTAGAAGCTGGGTAAAATAGTAGCAATAGGTGTATCCAATATTTTAATAGTAAAACACAAAAAAAAAATATATATATCCGTACCTCAGAGCAGAAGGGTATTAAGTCCAAAATTTCAATTTTTCGGTTTTTTTGCTCACCTAGATTTAAATTTCACGCTCTATTCAGAGGTTTACTATAGAAGACGATTGGACTGAAAATGACGGAAATAGAATTTTATAAAAAGTATTAAGTCCACCTCGCTCCTGGAGCAAAACAGTATGCCATCAAAAACATAACTTGTAAAAAAACCAAGTCTCGCAACTCAATTCTTCTACCGTAAAAAGTTGTGAGATCCATGTAATACCAAGTCCGTTAATTCATTCTTCAGTCCCTACTTAAGGGACGTTCTGTCTTACGTTATTACGTAATTAGCTAACCTAAAAACATCTTATAGTGACCATATTTATATTAAAAATCTTTTTGTTTTAAATAAAAATCGATTGACTTGGCCATCGCATAAAAACACAATATATCTCACAAGTAATACATCCTATATTAAATTAGATTGTCTAGTGCGATTGCCAAGTCAATCATTTTTATTTAAAACAAAAAGATTTTTAATATAAATATGGTCACTATAAGATGTTTTTAGGTTAGCTAATTACGTAATAACGTAAGACAGAACGTCCCTTAAGTAGGGACTGAAGAATGAATTAACGGACTTGGTATTACATGGATCTCACAACTTTTTACGGTAGAAGAATTGAGTTGCGAGACTTGGTTTTTTTACAAGTTATGTTTTTGATGGCATCTCATTTCTTTTTGTAGATAGTCCTACGTTTTTCTTTTTATTATACAAATTATACAGGTACACTGATTCATTCACTGCAAATATAACTTTGTAATTCTATTGGCAGTTGGTGTATCTAGAAAACTGGACCAAAGAAAGTATAACATAAAGAACTTGCACCTAGTACAAGTTCGCGTTTGACGAAATTCTTGCCGGTTGTGGACCTGGGCGGGCGAGGTAAAGAGACTTCTGAAGGGGAATTTTCACTTCAGCTGAATACTCAGATTTGCTGAACTACTCAATCGCGGCCGTATGAGAAGAATAGAAAATACGCCCAGCCACCCACTCTGCAGTGTGCATGAGCTCGATGGTCGGCGTACGCATCGCTCTAGCAGCAAGCTACTTGAGTTAGTTCATTTGGCTGTGTATGCCGTTGTGTCGGACGTCGCGACGCGATTTGCGCTCTCCCCTTGCCTTACACACGACTCTTCCATGCTTGGCACAGAAAGCTAGCTGAATGTGCCTGGGGAAATACGGGGTCGGCTCACAAAATGCTGAATGACGTCATGGGGTTCTGGCGCGGCGACCCCAGGCACAAATTTTTGTCAAACGCGAACTTGTACTGGGTACAAGTTCTTTATGTTATACTTTCTTTGACTGGACTGAAATTGCAAAATATTTTAGTTTTTCCATGATTTATACACTAAACACTAATTGCATTCTAAATTTGAAACTTCTATGTCTGCTAGAAGTGCCCTAGAGTTTTGATGATCGGTCAGTCAGTGAGTGAGTGAGTGACAAAATTAAGAAACTTTGACTAGTTATAATTCGTAAACTACTGGTTCAAATTGAATGAAAATTGAAATATACCGTGTTTATACAATGCGTGCTTGGTTACTAAAAATTCAGGCTTCTAGTTTTATCCACAACGAAGTTATAGGGGGTCGAAAATGGCCTGAACTGTTTCGAGAAAAGGATGGTACGGCCGTGCCGCTTTTTTGTTTTGCTCGACTTGGCGGGGGCACTGCCGTGCCCCCAGATTATCTTTATATTACATGTTTTAAGTCCAGTATAGACATATATCACCCAGGGCAAAACCATATTATGTTCAAAAAAAGTATTGTGTTGTGATCGGTTTCCCACAAGCAAGCGAAAAAGCAATTAACTACAAATCAACCTAAAACGTAAACATTAACCAGATCTGCAAACGCGACAATGGGTAACGACCTACCCCAAGAATAATAAACAAACATTGTACAAGTTAAACTTTTTATTTCTTAATTACTCAAAAAAATATTTATTTAACTTGGTTGGCTTTTCCAACCGTTCTTGACTACATCGATCTACAGAGTGAATTCTTAATTGCTAATTAACTTACTCCTAAGTTCACCTGTGCTACCTGAACTGCCTGAGACCTGCAATTCTGCAATTCCCACCTTCTTCGCAGACTTGTCGACAGCATATTTTGGCTGCAACGTGACTGTGGTCATTTTGCACCCGTGACCCGGTCATCGGATTGCCCTTGGTTTTGATTTTAATAATATGCGTCGTTAACTCCTCCCCTCTTAAGCTTTCAACGTCCTCGTTGAATCCTAGAAGTAAGGGATACTGTTGATGCTGGTAACCTTCGGTGGTTCAGGAAACTTGGTCTCCTCTGATTGTGTTTCCTTCCCAAGGGCTGTTGGCATCTGGATGGAGATCGGTGTTGTTGCACCTCTTGTTTTTACCACACAGCGGACTCGTATCAGGATCGCGAGTAATGCTATGGTAACTATGGTCGATATGCTGATGTGGGTGGCGAAGCCTAGTTTGTTCTGTGTCCACAACGTCTGGATTTCCTTGGTGTTATTTACGTGCAGTTCCTTCATCATTTCTAACGTAAGGATTTCTTCGTAAGTGGAAGGGATAGGGTTCTGCTGTAGGATGGCTGGTACAGGTTTGTATGTTGACTCTTCCCTGGACGTGAAATTCCTGGTGCCGATCGTGACGGTGCTGTTTGAAAAGTGGACGACAAATGTCCCTGACAACTTTGTAGGTACTCCATCGACTTGAATGGTTCCGTTGATTTGATTCAGTAACAGAACTCCGGGTCCTATTTCTTCTATGGTTGGGATGTGCAATCCTGTTGTCTTGACGCACGCTGACTGTTGGCTTCTCAAGAGTTTTGGCAGACAATCTTCGTTACTTAGTTGTACTAAATCCTTCCTATTACAGATACTTACGCTATTGTAATTACTACACTTATTTCTCATACCATAAAGTTCCTTTTTGCAATCTAAAACATTCTCATAATCAAATTTATTTATTATATTTTTTATTTTAGTGGGTTTAACAAGAAGTACCTTACATTCTATTAATTCTGTTATTGGAACGGTTATAATGTAAACAATTGAAGAGTTACTTGAGGCTATTTTTATCTTAGCTATCTCTGCTGCTTCCTCTATATTAATGTATGGAATGCTATTATTTTCAAAGGATTCTTTTAATAGGTTAATTTCTTTTTCGCTTAATAAAAATGAATTTATAATTCCTGCTTTAGCCCAATGGATTGCGTATTCTGTATTAGTGATTTCTTCTTTTATTATTTCTAACTGGAATTTCACACTTAGAGCGAATTCGTCTTTAAGAGTATTGCTGTCTTTTAACATGTTAACAATTTTATTTGTAATATTCGAAACTTTATTTATTCTTTCTATTGTATTTTTATTAAGAACGACCTGTCTATTATTGTTTTCCAATACATTATTAATTTTATTCGTTAGGATTTCGAAATCTTCGTGATCGGGAGTTCCAGCTATCCATTTCCAAGCTTTCCCTATGAAATCTAATGATCGTTTAGTTTTCATTTTTGGTTTTAATCTATTTAAATGTGTTTCAATGTGGATTACTTCGTTAATTAGGAAAGGATAAAGAGGATGGGATCTGTGTATCTTTGAATCAATTATTTCCTTTAATTCACCTAGTTTTCTCTCGTATGCTTCCAGTTCTATTACATGGATGAGTCTAAATACTCCCGTTTGTATTCGTGCCTTGCCTGCGTCTATGGCTACTAACTGCGAGTTAGAGTAGTCTAATATCTGCGTCTCGGCTCCACATCCTGAGAGAATTGTCCTAGAAGAGAAGAATACTAACTTTTTATGAAGCTCTTATGAACTGTCCTATCCGATTCGGTGATTATCGTACTGTTCTTGTTTTCTTTTACGACTTCCCTTTTGTATCGGGCAGTGAGCTTTGTTCCAAGGCGTTTATTAATTTTGACATAGACTATGTCTCCTGGCTTGTAGGTTTTAAATGGTTGTCTGTTTTTGTTATGCGTCTTGAGATCGCGTTCCTGCTTATCTATTAATCTCTGTACATTATCTTGTCTGGCTTTTTCGTACGTTGCTGGATCTATTCGCACTTTCCTTCCGAAGAATACTTCGATAGGTTTTTTGTTTGTCGTGGAGTGTATTGAGCAGTTATACTCGTATATTGTGCGATCGATCAGTTCGTCAAAGGATCTTAGTGGATTTTCTACCCTTAAGCACCGCATAATCTCTGTCAAAGTAGAATGAAATCGTTCCACCTGTCCGTTGGGACCACTGAAGTAAGGGGGTGTTTGAAAGACTTTGATGCCTAGCTGGTCTTGTACCATAAACATAATGGAACTGGCCTCTAATGATTTTTCGTTGTCTATAACTAGTGTTTCTGGTACTCCGAAAATAAAAAGGAGTTGTCTAAGTGGTTCTCTGAGGTCTTCGGCCGCACGAGATTTCACGATCTTCGCTTGGGCGTATTTAGAGAATTTATCTACCGCCGTAAGGATCAATTTTTTCTCAGCGATGTAAATGTCTACATGTAATATTTGCCCCGGGTATTGAGGTATTGGTGTTTCACCTATTTCCGGCTTAGATGGATGTCTATCATATTTGTTCTGTTTGCATGTACAACATTGCTTGACAATATCCTCTATTTTTTTCATCATTTTTGGGAAGAAGAATTTTTCCAAAAGCTGCATTTTATTTTCCCTAGCGTTGCGGTGTGCTCTCTTGTGTTCGGAGATGATTTTTTCCTCTTGTTCCCATTTTGATGTTAAGTCCTGGGTTTTCGTTTGCGTGAATCTAATTCTGTAATTTCTGAAGTGGAGAGGGTAGATCCTCTGAATTATGCCCATGACGTGTTCTGATGTGAAGATTCCATTGACTATTGCTGGATTGAGGTGTTTTCTGAATATTTCGATGAGATCTTCCTCGGAGTATTCTGTTCGAGTGACAATGTGCCTGTGGTACGTTGGGAAAGGGATATGAAATTGGTAATTGCTTTCGCTACCTGTTTGAATCCATAGTTGGTTTTTGAAAGAGTTTATGGGAGATGGAACTGTAGGAATAAGATCTTGATCTGAACTTTCGGCGCTATGTACCGTACTCGTCATTGAATTGATTTGGACTCCGTCGTTGTCTTGTGGGGGTCTTGATAGTGCATCCGCCACTACATTTGTCCTGCCGGGTTTATAGGCAAGTTCGTAGTTGTATTCCTCCAATATTGCCTTCCACCTTTTCATTTTTGCATTATTGTTTTTGTGGCTTAGCGCATATGTGAGCGGCTGATGATCCGTAAGGATTTTAACTCTTGAGGTGCCATACAAATAGTTTCTTAGAGAATTCAATGCCCAGATTATTGCGAGCATCTCCTTCTCGTTGCACGCGTAGTTTTCTTCCGCTCTGCTCAGGGTTCTCGAAATAAAGGTAATGGGTTTACCATCCTGCTCGAGGACTGCGCCGATTGCGTATTTGGAGGCATCTGTTGTTAGTTGGAATTCTTTGTTCAAGTTTGGGTATGCTAAGATGACTTCCTCCGAGACTAATGCGCTTTTAATTTTGGAAAATGCTTCCTTGGCTTCTTCGTTCAAGTGTATGATTTTATTTTTCGAAAAATTTTTGGGCAGTCGCCCGTCCTCCCCTCTCAAAAGTTTTGTTAGGGGTTTCGCTAATTTGGCGTAATCCCGAACAAAACGCCTATAATAGCCAGAAAGGCCTAGAAAGGATCGGAGATCTTTAAGTGTTTTGGGTTGTGGAAAGTTAACTATTGTCTCTACTTTTGCGGGGTTTGTTTGGACACCTTCAGGGGAAATTATGAATCCTAAGAATTCGACACTCGATTTAAAGAATTCGCATTTATCAAGTTGGATTTTCATGTTAGCTGCACTGAGGGTTTTAAAAATACTTTCGATATCCTTTACGTGTTGCTCTTCGTTTTCACTAAAGATAATTATGTCGTCAATATAGACGAAGCAGATCCTACCTATGTGCTCCCTTAGTATGTCGTCTAATGCTCGTTGGAAAATTGCTGGAGCGTTTTTGAGCCCAAATGGCAGTCGGGTGAATTCGTACTTGCCATTATTGACTGAGAAAGCAGTCTTTTCTATATCAGTTTCCTTTAGCGGGATCTGATGAAATCCGCTTTTCAGGTCCACCACTGAGAACAACTTGTTTTTGCCCAGTTGCATTAGTACTTCACTAATTTCGGGAATGGGATACCTGTCTGCAATTGTTATGCTGTTTAATTTTCTGTAGTCAATTACCATTCTAAATTTCTTTTCGCCTGACGCGTCTTGTTTTTTTGGGACGACCCATACAGGTGAATTATAAGGGGATCTGGATGGTCTGATTATTCCGTCGGCTAAAAGTTGTCTGATTTGTTTTTCAATTTCGCCTTTCAGGGACATAGGATAGGGGTAGAATTTTGTGTAAACCGGATTGTCTGTTGTTGTGCGGATTGTTCCTACTACTTTTGTAGTGTAAGTGAGCTTTTCGTCGGGGTCGGTGAACAATTCCTGATTCTGTTTAACTAACTTGTTCATGGAATCTCGTTGACTTTTTGTCATATGATTGCTTCTGATGGCTATCGAATTTACGGATTGGGCTGTGAACTGTTTTATTAGGATTTTGGTTGAATTTCGAATTATCATGAAATTATGTTTAGTGTGAATAACGGCAGACAGCTCCTTTAGACTGTCGTTACCCAATATCGCGTGAAATGATACCAGTGAAGGTAATAGGAAAAATTTGATTCTTTTATCTCTAATATTGAAGAGATTTACAAAGGTGTGGTGGGTGATTTTAACCTGTCCTCCTACCGAGCTGGCAGAAAAACATTGGTCATTAGGAATGGGTTTTTTTACGAAACGTGGTTGAATATAATTCTTATTGGAACCTGTATCTATTAGAATTTTTAGTAACTCTCCGCTTTCTGTTTTGCATTCGAAATATGGAAGCGAAGAGTTCCTTATTCTAAAAAATGAATGTCGGCCAGATTGTTAATTACACCTTCTAAATCTTGCTCGCTGTAGTATTTGTCGCTGTATTCTGCTAGGGTTTGATCATAGGAATTTTCGCGATCAGCTTCCATTTGAGCTTCTCTGTATTCTTGATCGTCTTCGATATCGGTATTGATGTGGTAATTTCTTTGAATCTTTTGCGGGTGCATCGGTCTTCGAACCGAACTATCGGCTGGTGGCCTTTTTCCCGCATATCTCATAGGTTGCGGTCTGTTAGCGTAGTTGACTGCTCTAGTCTGAATGCTTTCATCTACCTCCATCGGCTCAGGCCTTGGCTGTGGCTTTGGTGCGTATGGCCTTGGGGGTGCCTGCTGTAGCTGTTGAGCTTGGTGAAAGGGCCGAACGGCCTGTTGTCCTGTTGGGTGATTCCTAAACCCTGGTTTGGGAAAATAGGCCAGGTCTGGATAAAAAGTTTTTCTTTGATTAAATTGGGGTTGCTGAATCCTTCTAGATGGTACCGGAGGTGGATTATGTTGTGCTTTTTTATTGTTACCGTGATAATTGTTCGCATAGGTGGCCCTAAAATTTTGATTTTCCAGCTTTAGACAAAAATGTAAAGCCTGTGGTAGATCGACTGGCTCTTTTATACCAAGAAGTCTTGGTAAATCGCCATTTAGTCCACGTATAAATGTATCTAGGGCTTTGTCCCTGTATGTTTCTGTCAGTAGTCGCATGGCTTCAACTCCTATTTCCATGCAGGATATTTTATTCAATATTAGCGATAAGTGAGAGTAAATTTGCTGGTAAAATTCTTGTACGGAAGCTCTACCTTGGATTAAGGATGTTAGTTGGTACTCTAAGGTTCCCAAATCGCGTTTGTCTGCGTAGTGGATCGTTAAGCAGCGGCAGATTGCTTTCCAATCCAACGGGGTGTTGTATGACTCGAGGGCTACGTCTGCGTTGCCTATTATTTTGTTCCTGATAACGCTCAGGATACCGTAATATTTCGGTGTACCTTTAATATGCTCATAGATTTGCAGCACGCGTTCTACACTCTTCCGCCAAGAAGAAAATTCGCCTGGGTTGCCGGAGAATTCCCTGAGGCAACGAACAATATCTGGAACTTTGTCCAGATCAGATAAATTATTGCGATATTGTGGCTCTATAGTTTGATCTGTGGCTGTAGTTAACTCAGCGTTTGGGTTTAAATATGTTCGGACTAGATCCTTAGCCTGTGAGCTTAGTACTTGGGTCACTATAGACGTAATAATTCCTTGCAATTCGCTTGCGTTAATTGTATTGTTTGCATTATTTGGGGGAGCAGTCTGGGACGATGCGTTAGGTACAGCAGCGGGTTGAGGAGCATTATTATTCAAAACAGGAGGTCTAATTAAATTATTTGGATTTGCCATATTTATTTATTTATTTTTTTCTTTTATTTGAATTGTACTTTTGAAAAAGATAAACACTTTTAAATAGATTCGATACGAGGGTTTCGATTAATGAAAACTTTGATTCAAATTTTAATTTAATATTTCTTCTATATTGTTGTATTTTGATTTCTATGATTATTCTACTAATTTATAACTTTTATGGTAGCTTGCGAACTCTGCGAGAAAAATGGTTCACTATATTTCACAATAACACTTACTATATTTTGCAATAAACTTTTCTTGAATGCAACTAATTAATTTTCTTTTTTCACTGTCTACTAATTTACTAAATATAACAATCGTAAAAGCTTACAGTAATAAGATGAACATGCTGATGGACGATGCGTACTGGGACTGCAGTGGATGATTCCCTTTTTTCCTTGTGGTGACTCGGGATCCTGCTGACAATACCACAGAGACGAATGTGATTCTCCTATCGGACTTCACACTTCCACCAGTTTCCTTGGGTTCAGGGCACAGGACACGCACTACTTAAGAGCTTAGGTGCACTTTGCTGAGACACAACGCCTTTTAACCGTGATAGTTCCTCGCACTACTTGAGGGCTGTTTTAGGAAAAACCTTTTCGATCACACGCACTACTTGAGGGCTTTTTGGATCACCGGTATTTTTTTATCACAGTTCACAAAGTACACTCCTGTGCCCCACGTTGGGCGCCAGTTAAACTTTTTACTTCTTAATTACTCAAAAAAATATTTATTTAACTTGGTTGGCTTTTCCAACCGTTCTTG
Organism: Leptogaster cylindrica; assembly: GCA_963082835.1. Classification (NCBI taxonomy): domain Eukaryota; kingdom Metazoa; phylum Arthropoda; class Insecta; order Diptera; family Asilidae; genus Leptogaster; species Leptogaster cylindrica. Next base: position 11,798,782 of record OY720106.1, read on the forward strand.
ACTACATCGATCTACAGAGTGAATTCTTAATTGCTAATTAACTTACTCCTAAGTTCACCTGTGCTACCTGAACTGCCTGAGACCTGCAATTCTGCAATTCCCACCTTCTTCGCAGACTTGTCGACAGCATATTTTGGCTGCAACGTGACTGTGGTCATTTTGCACCCGTGACCCGGTCATCGGATTGCCCTTGGTTTTGATTTTAATAATATGCGTCGTTAACTTACATAACTGTACAAGGTCAAACCCACGGAATTAAGTATATGCTTGAGCCGGCTGTGATAAGCGCTAACTTTGAAAAAAGTAAACAATACGGTAACGCGTCACGTTACCGCAAACAAAAAAGAAAACAAGAAGCGCAAGCCGTTAACAACTAACTTTACAAAGAACGCTAAAGAAGCAAAAAGATGGGAGTCAGCATAAATGAGCATATTGAACTCGGGCTACTCCCATCTAAATAAAAAACAATAAGTAAAGTAAATCAGCACTATCACCAAATTCCGATCGTAATTGCATCGATCAAAGGTAATTGTCTTTTTTGTTTGCAATTGGGCGAAATCGGCACATAGTTATTTGTCAAAAGTGGCGGTCACGTTGCAACGGTGAAATGCAACACGTGAGATGTGTTTTTCATAAGTTAGTGTCGAATTAGCAATTAATCAATAAAAATTAATTGGAGTAGGGATAAGTGTTTATCGAAATAAATGTATAAAAATAATATGTAATTAGTATTAAGTCTCTCAGTTTTTATTAAATCTCCTAAGCAGAAGTCACGCCAGTTTTAGTTGAAACCTTCTCTCACAAGTTTTCAGGTTCACCACTAAAGATTCCTCAGGTAAACATTAACCTTTCAATCCACCTTCCCCCGGCTTGCGGCTCTGCTCGCAGCCAAATGTACCCGATCCCAGGTCTTTGGAAACCCAAGCCTGGTCCCAATCCAAGAAATCCGCGAACCCAGCGGTCCATTGATGGCGAATTGTAGGAAAGGTCCCAGTCTCCACCATCATTGGTAATCGCCGTCGCCCCCGCCTAAAATCCAGCGATACTAAACCCGCTCGAGCCGCCTATTACCCCGTGTAGTACACAACAATTGTGTCCCACGTTTTTCCCCGCATAAAATCTCAAAACTTCTATTTTATCATAATTATGAAGTGCAAAATAAAAATATTAAGTCACACTCATGAAATTCTTCTGAAAATAATAAAGTATTAAGTCCATGTGTTCTGTAAAAGATTCAGTCTTCAAAAACTTTGATAAGTGTAAACACCACCCATTATCATTATTCATAATATAAATAAGTATTATCTAGATCAAGTTTAAACTATTAAATAGTACAGGCTAGAAAACAAGTGCGACAAATTATTATTTCTGCATGTTTTATAGCCTAAACAATGAAATTATTGTATTTTACGCTCTCCTGTAAAATTTACATTTTGTGACTTAATACCCTTCTGCTCTGAGGTACGGATATATATGTGGGATCACCGAACGTGCCCACACTGCAATTCGGCGAAAAACTAAACGTAAAGGTTGGCATTTCTGGTACGAAGCGGCGCGACTGACGGCAGGGCGGGCAGTCTCTCTTCTGAAGGAACCACCACCCGAGTCGGACGGCTTCCGAGATTTGGAATCTTTCTTATCAACTAATTATTTTTGTAATCTTTTATTAAATATTTATTATAGTTAGAAGTTGTCTCTGGCTTTATCATTAATGGTATCCCACATATATATATAATATATTGTAAAAAGGGATATAGGAATAGTAGGCTAAATAATGTCGACAAATAAAAAGTAATCCAAAAAGGGAAAACAATAAAAAGCAGTAACTTTAGTTTAATAGGGAAGTAGACTAGAGCAGGAATACATAAAAACCAAAATAAAGAAAAACCATCTCAGGCTCTTCACATAAAAAAAAAAAAGGAAAATCATTGTAACACAATTGCAACATGATACCAACAACTTAAACCAAAAAAAAAAAATTATATAACTCTATACCGAGAATTAGTCCTCTCCCAAGAATAATCCTCTTTTTCGAAAGGGGAGAGGAATGTTGTGATCGGTTTCCCAAAAGCAAATGAACAAACAATTAACTATATTAATCAACCTAAAACGTAAACATGATCCAGATCCGCAAACGCGACAATGGGTAATGTAATGAGCAGCAAGTATTTTAGTATTTTTGCAATTGCATTGGAATATTCTAAATTTCCAATAAAAGCAATAATAGGCAAATATTCCCCAGAGTCGAGTTCTGAGTTAACGAACTCTGCAAATTGCCTAAACAAGCGAATTCCATTAAAGCGCATTGACTGCTCATTGGATTTACGTAATTCTTGCAATGTCAGCATGGGGAAATTGCCAATCAATTGGAAAGAAACCTCACCTTTTGGGAGGGGCGCGATCAGGCCTATAAATTGAATGAGGTCTCAATTACCGGGATCATTAAAAAAGAGTAATAACTTTGAGTGCGGTTAGAGTAGTATTATTGATTTTTGAAATAAAGTATATTTTTGACAAACAGTATCCGTCAATTTTTTGGTGTTCAATCAAACGGGAGTTAGTGAACTTCACTCAGTGGGTAAGCACTCCTAACTCCTTGTCGCCCAATACGCCTGGTGCGACAAAAACAGTAACGACCTACCTCAAGAATATTAAGCAAACCTTGTACATAACTGTACAAGGTCAAACCCACGGAGTTAAGTATATGCTTGAGATAATCGCTAGATTTGAAAAAAGTAAACAATACGGTAACGCGTCACAATACCAAGAACAAAAAAAAAACAAAGAAGCGCAAGCCGTTAACAACTAACTTTACAAAAGAACGCTAAAGAAGCAAAAAGATGGGAGTCAGCATAAATGAGCATATTGAACTCAGGCTACTCCCATCTAAATAAAAAACAATAAGTAAAGTAAATCAGCACTATCACCAAATTCCGATCGTAATTGCATCGATCAAAGGTAATTGTCTTTTTTGTTTGCATCTGGGCGAAATCGGCACATAGTTATTTGTCAAAAGTGGCGATCACGTTGCAACGGTGAAATGCAACTCGTGCAGAGATGTGTTTTTCATAGGTTAGTGTCAATTTAGCAATAAGTCAATAAAAATTAATTGGAGTAGGAATAAGTGTTTACCAAATGAAATGTTTAGCAACATGCAAACAAATAACAATAATAGTTTAAGAAGCACTGCAGTTGAATTCGGACTGCACGGAATACCGAATTTCGGATTGCACGGGATGGTAGCAGCGAGAGAACGAGCAGGCGGAGCAGCAACTCACTGTTAGCTAATCAAGGAGACCGAACAGTCGTCCAACCAGTGAATTCATTAGTTGTGAAGTGCAACGAGGCAATTTATAATTAACACGCTTAAACGGCTATTTGTAAGTGAGGATACTAGAGAAATTGTACAATAATTATTGTGGCAAAATTTCCACTTGTTCCCACTTATAAATTTAAAATCATCTACAATCCCTTCTAGGAAGAAATGAAGTTAACAAATAAAATTATATACTGTTCAGTTGTATCTTCCTTTCTTTTTTGCATTGTAGTTTAAGGTTTGAAATTGAATTAAATAATTAATGAGTTATTACTTTTAAGAAAACAATTCTTTCATTCATTCACCCCCAAAACAGAAATGTATAAAAACAATGTGTAATTAGTATTAAGAGATTCAGTTTGATTAAATTTTGTTAAGCAGTAGTCACGCCGGGTTTTACTTAACATTTTCTCACAAAGTTTTCAGGTTCACCGGTTCAGTATTTCAGGTAAACACCAAACACCAAGTCCACTATTCCCGGGACGCAGCTTCGGCGCGGCCTCCTTCCCCCCAACCAAACGGCTCGCTGTTTGCCACGGCTACTCTAAAACAATGCCCCGGCTTGCGGCCCTGCTCTCAGTCAAATTAACCCGATCCCAGGACTTTGGAGAGCAAAGCCTGGCCCCAATACAGAAAATCCGCGAACCCAGCGGTCCACCGATGGTAAATTAAGGTAAAGTCCCAGTCTCCACCATCGATGGTAACTAACGTCACCCCTGCCTTAGAAAAGCGATACGAAACCCGCTCGAGCTGCTAAAACCCCGTAGAACGCATAACAAAACAAACCCAGAGCTTTCTTGACGTCATCGACCTTGAAACTGGTCGTACTCGTAGACGACTAGTTTTTGATACCATTTTTTGGTCAACTTTGACCACCCTTTAAAAATACACGTAAAAATGGCTCAGAACTGGCTCTATTTACCCACTGATGGGCATGCAACCACAGTCTCAAAACGTGATCGTGTGAAAGCTTTTCAAAGCTCTCTCACGCTTTTTGCACAGTGCAAGAAAGTTTACAAATTAGCTGTCAAGGTAAAATTGAGCCACATGGCAAAATGACTTCAAATTTACAGTGTACTTGAAAGCAAAACGCAAAGAAACATAGTCCTGCTCAAATGACGGCCGGCGTGGAGACCGAATGATGCGCTCTCGACTTGCGAGCTGCTCGTGTACATACTCAAAGCTCTACCCAGTGCCCATCCCTGAACTCTAGATGATTTCGTCATCTACGGCAAAAATTTGTAAGATCATAAATCCAAAATCCGAAAAGTCTTTAACAAACTACTGGAAAATAGTTTGAATTTACAACCGGAGAAGTGCCAACTCTCAAGGAAATTTATTCCAAACTTCTCCAAGTTGGCACGACCAATAACGAATCTGCTTCGCAAGGATGTGAAATTTACCTGGAGTAACAATTGCCAGGAAGCATTCGAAGCGATTAAAAACGCGCTGGTGACACCACCACTTTTAAAATACCCAGATTGCAGCAAACCGTTTAATTTAACTACGGATGCTAGCAGCGAGGAGCTAGCAGCAGTGCTAATTGCTATCCAAGGCACAGTGGGAAGTGATCAACCAATAGCCTACGCCAGTCGAAGGCTGAACAAAGCGGAGAGAAATTACTCCACAATAGAAAGGGAGTTGCTTGCCATTGTATGGGCAACTAGAAATTTCTGGTGTTACCTTCAAGGAAGAAAATTTACGGTTTACACCGACCATAAACCCTTGATAGGCGTGTTCAATGTGAAAGATCCAACTTCACGACTGGTGGGATTCCACCACAAACTTTCGGAATTTAATTACACTAGCATGGAAGCAAGCATGGAAAATATAACACCAATGCAGATGTATTGATTCGAATCCCAATTAATGAGAATCAAGGAGAAGAGTGTTTATGAAGGACAAATTTTTTATTTGTCTTTTTTTATTATTATTTTATTTGGATATAATAGTAACTTAATGAATTGTATGTATACAATTCTCTAAGTAATTTTTTGCATTGAACTCTTCGTTTTATACTAAAACTCCTTACTGTGATTCTTCTATACAAAGATCACTTCGATAATCATAATACTTTACTCCCAAGATTGTAGTAGAATCACAGTGTTTTATTTTGTTATGATTATCACAGGGTAACGGGGCCCGATCGGGCTGCACTATGCTGCTGTGAGGACTTAGGGGTTTCTCCCCAAATCAACATGGGTGGATCGTCGAATTACCGCACTTGAATGTTTGCACCTGTGGGCAATTCCGCAGGCAGGGGGAATGGTTTGAGGCTGGCCGCGGGCGTACCGCGAGCCGTGGGTTGGGGGGAGGAGGCCGCGGCCGAAGCTGCGAGCCGTTGATGGTGGATAACGGGGAACACTTGTTACCTTCTGAAAACCGATGGTTAAACTTGTTGACTAAAACTTGGGTTTTTAAGTTTAAAGAATACTTGTTTATTTTTCCGCTCCGCTCTCGGGCAGCGTAACGACTTACAGACAAAATTGCTAAAGACTATCTTTAATGGTAATTTAACAATTACCTTTATACTATTTTGGTTCTACCTAGTTATCCCTACTCTAAACTAATTATTGATTACTTGCAACTAAATATTGAGAACGAATCTCACATGTTGCTTTACTCCGTTGCAACGTGATCGCCAGTTTTTTCTATAGCTAGTGCTGACATTGCTCAAATGTAAACAAGAAGCAATCACCTTTGATTACTGCGTTAGCGATTGGAATTTGGTGATATTGCGGAATTACTTTACTTTTTGTTTTACGCAACTAGATGGGGTCGGCCTGAGTTCAATATGCTCATTTATGCTGACACCCATCTTGTTGTTTTATTCTCTTGGTAAAGTTAATTGTTACCGGCCTGCGCTGCTTTGGTTCTTTTTTATTTTCGGTAACGTGACGCGTTACCGTGTTGTTTTGTTTTTTCAAAGCTAGCGCTGAACATAGCCGGCTCAAGCATATACTTCGCTCCCTGAGTACGACCTTGTACAGTTATGTACAATGTTTGTTTATTTTCCGTGAGGTAGGTCGTTACCCAGTGTTCGCGCTTTGCGGATCATGTTTACTTTTGGTTTTGTGTAGTAATTATTTGCCTGTTTGTTTACTACGGCAATGTCGATCACAACATTCCTCCCCCCTTTTGAAAAAGAGGATTATTCTTTGGAGAGGAATAATTCTCGATATTGAGTTGTTGGATCTTGAATTTTCACCTTTTGGGTTCACTGGTTATGGATCATGTTGCACTGGTGTTTACATTTTTTTTTGTATGTTTTTCTTAATTCTTCCTGTAAAATAATTTCCCTCCTAATATGCTGTAAGCTTATTTTAGTTATACCTGCTAACAACATTCCTTATTTAGTTGTTACATATTTTATATATATATTTTTTTGTTTTTACCTGTATATTTTACTTATATAAAATAATTTCTCTTCTAATTGTTACCAAAAAAAATTTTTTTCTTTATTATTTTTCCTGTTTATCCTACTTAGTTTTACCTATAAATGGCTTCCCTCCTGATTTGGTGGAATTCTTTATCTACTTGTTTATATTACATTGTTTCTAGTTTGTTAGTAAGTGGAAAAAAAAAAAAACTTATTGGGAGTCTACTTGTTAGTTTGTTGATTCTCGTGGGGTTGTTGGTGTGTTTTCGTCAGACCAACTGGAACTTCTTTGCCCGGGTGGGTGTTTTCGTCCCCACCGCTATCGACGTTACGTGTTGGGGCGGCAATTGTTGTGGTTCGTCGACGTTTGCGTAATGAGTCTGACCTGCTACCACTTTGATTACTTGTTCACTGTGGTTGATGTCCGGTTGCTCCAACCTTCTGCACTTTGTCACGGACTTCGTGATTGCTGCCGCAACTAGTATTGCTGTTATAATTCCTATTCCGCCTACTGATGAGATCGCCATTCCGTGTGCTACCTTGATTTTCGGGTGGTGCTTGATTCGGTTAACTTCTTGCTCTAGCTCATCGAGGGAATACATTTCGCTTCTAAGATGGATGGACCCAATCGTGCTGTTTGTTGTCATGCTGCTAGACACAAACTCTCTTGGTGCCTCCTTCAGGATTGTCCCCAGACTTTCCTGCGTCCGGTTTATGTTTGGGAATGTCGTTGGTTGCGTTATTCGAACTGGTGAGGTTTGGCTTAAGTGATAGTAAACTGTTTTCGTCCCTATTTGCAGGTCACAAGGTTTGGTGATCGTGAATGTTCCTTGCTCTGTTAGTTTCGTGGTTATGATTTCGTCCGCGCAGTTCAACTGTACTGCTTGGGGGGTCTTAAAGGCGAACAGCCATGCGTTGGGGTTGCTTAATCTTGCTAGATGGTTCTGCGGAGGGATTTGTACCTTTAGTTGGCAATCGGTGTGGTCGTCCAGTGGGTTGTGTAGTATTTTGATTATGCATTCCTTGGACTGGGTTGCTTGGATTATGGGCGTTGTCAACTTAGCCACGTATGCTATCGTTCCTTCCGGCTGCCTTATTTTGGTCATCTCCTCGTACTCTTTTTGGTTTAAGAGTAAGAACTCTTGTGTCTTTATTCTGCTTCCTACGTATTCGTAGTCCATCCTTGAAATCACGGTTTGTTTGTTGCTGTGGATGGGGAAGACGTTCACCTTAAGTAGCTTCATTGGGCTGGCTTCGAAGACGGGTATGGTTATTTTCACTACCATTTTCTCCTGAATTAGTTGTGTGTGCGTTTTTGCGACCTCGTATATTAGTGCCAGGCAACTCGCCGTGTTAGCGCACGTTGGGTGAGCTTTGTGGTATATTTCCAAGAGAGTTGTTGGTGATACGCACAAAGGATGTATTTGCCCATTTTTACTTGTGGTTATTATATCCAGGAGGGTCTGTTGGCCTAGTTCGATTTCGATTGCTTGCATCAGGAGGCCTAACACTAGTTCTTGTCGTTCCAGTCTTTTCTGGGTCTCGCTAGTATCGTTATGCGCCCGAATGATCTCGTTCATCATCTCCTCCTGTCGCTTTATGAGAGAGTCTATTGGCTTCTGGACTTTCTCGAGAGTCGATTTTAGCACACTAATTTGTTTTTTCTCCAATTCAGCCAACATCTGCTTATCTTCCTCCAATTGGCCCAGTTTGCTGTAGATCTGTTTACTGTCTTCGCTGTCTATGGTCCCGAACAGGTAGTGCATTGTGTTGCCGATTCCGTCGAAAAGTGACCTGGACGTCCTTTTCCTCGGGACTGTCTCCTTTATCGCTTCCGTTTTCCTTTTCAGATCTGCGATTAGCGTGTGTACATGCATTTCATATGTTTTGCATATTGTTCTTTTGCTGTCCTTGAGGTTGCATAGTTTGTGCATGAGTTCTTCTGCTTTTTCTGCCATTTGGATTTGAAGATCCAGTTCTCCCAGGTCTATTTCCGTAAAGATGCTCCATGTGGTTCGATAGGTCGATAAAGTTCCCAATTCCTCTATGAGGATTCCCGTGTTTTCCACCTTAACGACCTTGAGGGCTTCCTCATTCATCTTCTGGCCTTTTACGTATGTCAGAAATATGAGCACCAGTTTTACTGCCTGATTTTTCATTTTCTCCTCTTTTTTCCTTATGATATTTTGTTTCCCTGAAAAGTGTAGAGTGAGATTTTTAATGAGTTCGCGTTCCGGGTACTTGGGGAAGAGCAAGTTCGTCACTTGACTCCCGGTTTCCAATAACCTGGAACTGTTTTTCGTTGCTTTGTGTTTCCCACGCTGGGAATTGTGATATGATTATTTAAATTTATATTTTCATTTGGTTATTAATTTTTGTGAGGTGCAGTCGTGGTCGTCCAAGTGAGCAGTGTAAGTAATTTTGGGTTGTTCCCCCCCCCCCCTTTTTTTTTTATTTTGCTTTACTATATTTTTTTTTTGTTTTTTTTTTTTCAGAATGAACAGTATCTTTGCCCAAGTAGTGGTTCGTGCGGGGACCACGGTGTCTTTCGACGATGGTGACGAGTTCGAGGTGACCTCCCTCGTCGTTCACCGTGTGGTGCCCGGGTGGCGGGGCACCGTCAGTCTCTACCGTCACCCCTTGCACCGGGAGGTTCTCCCGTTATACACCAGCCACCAGCGGGAAGGTACCTTCCCCGTTTCCTGGGTGCTGGGGGGCGCTTATAGCCTCATCGCCCAAGGTAAGTTACGACAGTCTTGTTCTTTTTTTTTTGTGTATTCTTGTTTCCCCCCATTAATCTCTTCTTTTTTTTTGTGTAGGGGCAATGTTCGTTTTACAGGGGATGATGCGGCCACGGCCGATGCCCCCCGTTTTGGATTCTCCCTCCCCCGAGGACGAGGGCGACGATGACAGCGTGGATGAACCGCCGCCGCCATACTCCTCCTGGGAGTTTTCTTAATCGCCAATGTTAAAAAATAATGTAGTGTTTTTTTTTTGAAAATAGTGGTTTTTTTTTGTTTGTAATTGTTTTTTGAATATAAAAAAAAATGTGTGATACAATTTTACAATTAATCGCTAAGTGGCGAAAATCAAATAAAAATAGAGATTGTGCACAAATATAAATCGATTTATAAGCGGTATATACGAATAGAAAGCAACCAGCAAGTAGAACCTACATTAGTGCAGGTGTTTGAAACGTTGGATGCCTATGCAAGTAAAAAACTTCAGACCAAGACTCTGAAGCTGTCTGCAGGCAATGAGATATTTGAAATAGTAGGAATAACCGCATTTAAGGAACTAGGAAATAAAATCCTTAAAGGAATATATATAAAAATATTTAAGCCACAAATAATAATAACGGACGAGGGAAAAATAAAACAAATATTACATGACTTCCATGATACCCCTACCGGAGGACACTTGGGACAGTCAAGGCTGTACAAGAAGCTAAGAGAAATCTATAAATGGAATAAAATGAAGAAAGTAATTGCGAAGTACGTGAAAGGTTGTGAGGCGTGCGCTAGGAACAAGCGCCAGAAACACAACAGGGAACCGTTTGAAAAAACAACCACCCCGGTGAAGGTTTTTGATGTGGTATCAATAGACACCGTTGGACCATTCACGAAAACAATGAATGATAATAGGTATGCAGTAACAATGCAGTGCGACCTAAGTAAATATACGGTAATAATTCCGACTACGGATAAGGAAGCAAACACCGTCGCAAGAGCGATAGTCAACGGATTCATATTAACGTATGGTCCGATGAACAAAATCAAAACAGATTTAGGAACGGAATACAAGAACCAGATTCTTTCCGAAATATGCGACATTTTGAAAATAAAGCAGTTGTTTGCAACCGCAGCACACCCGGAAACTATAGGCGCACTGGAACGTAATCACAAATGTTTGAATGAGTACCTAAGGTGTTTCGTGAATGATAATCGCGACGATTGGGATAGATGGATACCATATTATACCTTTTGCTACAACACCACGCCAAACACGGTGCACGGATATACACCATTCGAATTGGTATATGCCAAGCGAACCACGCTGCCATCCGAAATTACAATTGACAAGCCCGACCCGGTGTACAATCACGACATGTACAGTAAGGAAATGAAATATAGACTTCAAAAATCACTGGCAAAAGCCAGACAATATTTCGAAACTGAAAAAGAAACTAGAAGAGAGACTAGCCTAACAAACTGCAATCCCATAGAATTAGAAATTGGCGATAAAGTATTAGTTACTACGCAGAATAGGAGGAAATTAGATTCATTGTATAAGGGCCCATACGAAGTTAAGGATATCGATATAGTAAATTGCATATTAATAGATAAAGATAGTAACACGATAGTTATTCATAAGAACAGGGTTAGGAAATTAGGAAAATAGGAATAAGAACATATTACACGATAAGCCAGTAAGTAACAATAATAATGTGAATAGAATAAGTAAGCTACAGTAAATTTAAATAGCTTAATTGATAGCTGGAATTAGGTAGTCACTGTCGTAATACTCAAGTAAAATTGTATATGTCAATAAAATAAAAAAAAAAAAAAAAAAAAAATTTTTTTGTACATGCAAAATGACACATTTCACACGTAAAATTTTTTTTTTTCTCTAAGGGGGAAGGTGTGATACAATTTTACAATTAATCGCTTTGTTTTGATTTACACTCGACAAGTAATTTAATAGGTGACGATCACCATGGCAACCATGGTAACATGGTAAACAAACAACGATCGTCAACCCAAAAAGCAATTAAGTAATTGCTGCTCGAGGTAAACAAAACAATAAGCACATGACACCGCCCAGAAACGAGTAACGCTAAGCATGCACTTACCGGCTCGGCCATGTGCCAAACCGAGGTCAAGATACGCATGGCATGGAAACTCATAAAACTGCAAGATGTGCAAATCAATGCAATAATAGGAAATGTTGTCATTGAGCATTTTTGATGATTTATCGATTGGAAAAAAGGGTCACTTACGACATGTGGAATTACTAGAATAAGCATATGTAGGAAAATTCATGTAAGGAGTAGGGATAGAAAACTAGGTAGAAATTTGTATAAATTTAGGGAAGAATCTGGAATAAAGTTAGAGTCTTGATTGAAACGCACAAGTTTACTTTCAACCTCTCACTCAAGAGGCAGCTAATCTAGCGGCCACGAGACTCCCCCAGTGCCAGCTTAAACAAGCGGCCCAATCCCAATAAACCTAGAGCCTGCTTTTACAAGCGGCCAAATAAAAGAAATTCCCATCAGAGACCGCTAGACGAATAGGTCTGCCCAAGCAAAAAAAAAGAAAACTAAACCAATTCGGCAAGAAACCATCACACCGATATCTGGCGACAAGCATCATTTATTACATGGCGACCGTGACATCTGCGGACCAAGACATCGGAAGAAGATTCGAGGAATTGTTCAGATTTGCGGAGAAGCATAGAAGACCGGAGGCCAACATCAGGGAGCTGACCTTGTATCCAGTTGGGGTAGATATCACGAAACTGAAAATAGAGACGAAAAAACCAGCGGAGGAAATTAGAGGAACTCCAGATCCGAGCCAGGGGCCGAAGCCGATCACGATAGAGGAGTACAGAAGGAAGGTCGAAGCGAGACGACGGGCTAAGGAGCAACCTCAGAAGCCGAAGCGAGGAGGAAGGCGCGAAAAATTAAGAAGGAGTATCAGGGACCTCAAGACGATTGAAGCTGAAGTAGAAACTGAGGAGGAGAAGAAGCTTTATAAGAAGATGGTAGAAATTAGGAAAATCGAGTTGAATAATTTAAAAAGAAAATGTTAGATTGAATTAGATTGTTTAGTGTATAAAGGACAGAAAATAATAAAAACAATAGCTTGTGTTTGTAGAATTTTGTAATTTGTTTGGTTTGGGATCAAAGCAGTGTGATTAGAGGCTTGGTGGTGTATCCAAAATGGGGAACACCAAATCAGTTAAGAGCGATGGTGCGATCGTAAACAACGTAGTGGTAGACGACACAGTCACTATAGAGAACGATCATATGGTGATATTACTATCGGTAATCGCAGCAATAAAAGTACTTGAGTTGGTTTATACTTTATATAGGCATCATAGAAGAAGTTTGCGGAAGAGATATACAAATGGGCCAGCAGTAATAAATGTGTAAAGGCCAATGGATAATCTTAAAGAAATCGAAGAAGCACTTATACAAATACTAACAAATAGCACGAAATGTAAAAATAGGCCGTACAGTGAGAAAACGATAAAAGAAAAGCGGCAGAAAGTAAGTGATCTTTTTAAAGAAGCGAAAGAAATTGATGGCATAGTGGTAGAGCACCAGGAGGCGTTGAAAATAAAAGAGAAATTTGGAGAAATAAAGGCAATAATAGCAAGAATTGAGGAAGTCCTTAAAGAACACGAGACAGGAGCAAAGGTAGAACTAAACGTAGCAAAAATGGTATTTGATATAAAAACAGCAACATCCCTGTTGCAACCCTATTCAGGGAAGCATGAGGAAACGGAAACATTCATAGGATCAATGGAATTATTGGATGATTTAACGGAGGCAGAGAATAAGAACGTTATGATAAAATTCATAAAAACACGCATTACGGGAAAGGCGAAATATGTAATCACGGATGAGGTGAAAACAGTGGAACAAATAAAGGCCAAGTTATTGGAAAAATTTTCGACGAAACTATCTTCGGATGCTGTGTTGGCGCAGTTGAAGACCTGTCAGCAGGGAAACAAGAAAATAATAGACTTTGCGAATCAGATAGAGGGTTTGTCAAGCCAGCTAGCGCGAGCATTTATCGCGGAAAAGGTAGCGACAGGAGAGGCAGCAGAAAAACTGGCTGAGAAGTTCGCTATTCAGGCTTTCACAAGCAATGTAGCAAGTTCTGAAACAGCGCTGATAATTAAGGCGGCATCGCACAATACACTGTCCGAGGTCACTGCAAAGGCAATCACAGTGGATAAACCACAGCCTAGCAGTAGCATACTGCACTATAACGTAAGGCCGAATAACAGACAGCAAGGTAGTTTCCAAAATAAAGGGCGAGGAAATTACCCGAGTAGGTATCCACAGCAGAATTACAGACCAGGAAACCAGTGGTTCCAGCGGGGCAACAACCAGAACCAAAGTAGGTTCAATCAGGCCAGAGATCCGCGGAATAACACCAGTAATCAGTAGAGAAATTATTCAAGGACAGGATACAGCAACAACTATGGCAGCACAAGCTACCAGAGCAACCGCTATCAAAACAATACTACAAGGAATCAGCCTAGAAGGGTTCATCATATACAGGAATCGGGGGAATACCAAACCCCCCAGCCAGAGCTAGAAGAGATACGGTTGGGGGAGGCGAGCAGAGCTGCTCAAGAGTTTACACACTGAATTTGTCTTTATCAAATTTCGTCAAAGCGTATGTTGACATGTGTGGTACAACATGCGCGCTAATTGTTGACACAGGAGCAGATGTATCGATATTTCGAAGGGAAAAAATAAATAGCAATCAAATAATATATCCAAAAAACAATTGTGTGATTCAAGGAATCACGGATTCAAAAAGACGATCGGTTGGGGCGACGTATACAAAATTACAGTTTAATGAAGAATGCGCAGTGGACCATCTTTTTCAAATAGTAGACGATGACGTGTCAATCGGAGCTGATGCAATCTTGGGTTTAGACTTCTTAAGAAAGTTTAAAGCCAACATTGATTATGACTCCTGGACACTAACGATACACACGGCAGATAATTCGTTTGAGATACCAATACTTACTGGTCCATCGTCAAACACGATAGTAGTACCTGCACGGTGCGAAATAGTAAGGGAATTTCGACCATCCAAGAGGCATGAATCTGACGACATAGTAGTGGTCGGAGGAGAGATTGAATCAGGCGTTTTTGTAGCGGGAACAATAACGTCTCAGAAAAACCCGCTGGTGAGAGTTTTGAACACAACAAGCAAAGCTATAACATTGCAGGGGCAAAATATCATAACAGAATCATTATCTAGGTTTCATATTTGTAAAATTCCGGCAAACCAAAGAGCCGAGGAAGTAATTTCAAAACTAAAATTATAATCAGTACCCAATTATACCAGACCGCAACTAGAGGAGTTATGCAGGAAGTACCAGGATATTTTCGCTATAGAAAGTGAACCGTTAACAACGCATAACTTCTATCAGCAATCCATTACCCTGTCAGATACCGTTCCGGTATATACAAAAAACTACAGGATTCCAGAGGTACACAAAGCCGAAATTAATGCCAAGGTGGAGCAAATGTTGGCAGACGGCATAATAGAGAACTCAGTCTCTCATTACAATTCTCCAATTCTTTTGGTGCCCAAGAAATCGCAGACTCAGGAGAAGAAATGGCGATTGGTAGTGGACTTTCGTAGTCTAAACAAGAAAGTAGTGGCGGACAAGTTCCCACTGCCACGAATAGAGGAAATACTTGACCAAATGGGTCGCGCGAAATACTTTTCCACACTTGATCTGATGTCAGGTTTTCATCAGATTCCTCTAGAACAATCTTCGAGGAAGCTAACAGCATTCTCAACCAATCAGGGCCATTACCAATATACCAGGTTACCTTTCGGACTAAATATCAGTCCAAATAGTTTTCAAAGGATGATGACGATTGCAATGGCGGGATTAACCCCGGAAGTAGCATTTCTTTATATTGACGACATCATCGTTTTGGGATGTTCGCAAGCGCATCATTTAAGTAATCTCCAAAAGGTATTTATCAGGCTTCGAGATAGAAATCTCAAACTGAATCCGGAAAAGTGCAAGTTTTTCCAAGCGAAGGTAACATATTTAGGTCATGAAATTTCAGATAAAGGTATACAGCCAGACAGTTCAAAACACGACGCCATAAAAAATTATCCTGTACCAAGAAACGCAGATGAAGTACGCAGATTTGTTGCATTTTGCAATTATTACCGTTGTTTTGTGCCGAATTTCGCAGACATTGCTCTGCCATTAAATAAACTAATTAGGAAGAATGTACAGTTTGAATGGTCTGACGCGCAAGAAAAAGCATTCAATATTCTAAAGTCCACGTTAATGTCACCAAACATACTAAAGCACCCAGATTTCAAGAAGCAGTTCATAATCTCAACCGATGCGTCGAATGCAGCTTGTGGAGCTATATTGGCACAGGAGATTGATGGTCAAGAACTGCCAATAGCTTACGCAAGTAAAACATTTACCCCAGGCGAGAGAAATAAATCGACAATTGAAAAAGAGTTAGCTGTTATACACTGGGCGATAATGCATTTCAAACCATACGTATACGGGCGTAAATTCATAATAAGAACGGATCACAGACCGTTAACTTATTTGTTCGGAATGAAGAACCCAACGTCTAAATTAACTCGAATGCGACTAGACCTCGAAGAGTTTGACTTCGAGATAAAATACATCAAAGGAAAAGAGAATTCAGGACCGGATGCTTTGTCAAGGATTCAGTTAGGCAGTACCGAGCTCAGGGAAATCAGTATCCTCAGAGTCCAAACACGAGCGGATGTAAGAAAACAAGAGCAGGAAAAACAGAAAAAGGCAAATAATACGGTATCGGAGGAGCAGATTGATCAACTGCGCGTTACCGAATCGTTAGCCCCATCAAAATTAAAGCAAGTTCCGGAACTAAATATTGAAAGGATAAGTGGCGAAAATCAAATAAAAATAGAGATTGTGCACAAATATAAATCGATTTATAAGCGGTATATACGAATAGAAAGCAACCAGCAAGTAGAACCTACATTAGTGCAGGTGTTTGAAACGTTGGATGCCTATGCAAGTAAAAAACTTCAGACCAAGACTCTGAAGCTGTCTGCAGGCAATGAGATATTTGAAATAGTAGGAATAACCGCATTTAAGGAACTAGGAAATAAAATCCTTAAAGGAATATATATAAAAATATTTAAGCCACAAATAATAATAACGGACGAGGGAAAAATAAAACAAATATTACATGACTTCCATGATACCCCTACCGGAGGACACTTGGGACAGTCAAGGCTGTACAAGAAGCTAAGAGAAATCTATAAATGGAATAAAATGAAGAAAGTAATTGCGAAGTACGTGAAAGGTTGTGAGGCGTGCGCTAGGAACAAGCGCCAGAAACACAACAGGGAACCGTTTGAAAAAACAACCACCCCGGTGAAGGTTTTTGATGTGGTATCAATAGACACCGTTGGACCATTCACGAAAACAATGAATGATAATAGGTATGCAGTAACAATGCAGTGCGACCTAAGTAAATATACGGTAATAATTCCGACTACGGATAAGGAAGCAAACACCGTCGCAAGAGCGATAGTCAACGGATTCATATTAACGTATGGTCCGATGAACAAAATCAAAACAGATTTAGGAACGGAATACAAGAACCAGATTCTTTCCGAAATATGCGACATTTTGAAAATAAAGCAGTTGTTTGCAACCGCAGCACACCCGGAAACTATAGGCGCACTGGAACGTAATCACAAATGTTTGAATGAGTACCTAAGGTGTTTCGTGAATGATAATCGCGACGATTGGGATAGATGGATACCATATTATACCTTTTGCTACAACACCACGCCAAACACGGTGCACGGATATACACCATTCGAATTGGTATATGCCAAGCGAACCACGCTGCCATCCGAAATTACAATTGACAAGCCCGACCCGGTGTACAATCACGACATGTACAGTAAGGAAATGAAATATAGACTTCAAAAATCACTGGCAAAAGCCAGACAATATTTCGAAACTGAAAAAGAAACTAGAAGAGAGACTAGCCTAACAAACTGCAATCCCATAGAATTAGAAATTGGCGATAAAGTATTAGTTACTACGCAGAATAGGAGGAAATTAGATTCATTGTATAAGGGCCCATACGAAGTTAAGGATATCGATATAGTAAATTGCATATTAATAGATAAAGATAGTAACACGATAGTTATTCATAAGAACAGGGTTAGGAAATTAGGAAAATAGGAATAAGAACATATTACACGATAAGCCAGTAAGTAACAATAATAATGTGAATAGAATAAGTAAGCTACAGTAAATTTAAATAGCTTAATTGATAGCTGGAATTAGGTAGTCACTGTCGTAATACTCAAGTAAAATTGTATATGTCAATAAAAAAAAAAAAAAAAAAAAAAAAAAAAATTTTTTTGTACATGCAAAATGACACATTTCACACGTAAAATTTTTTTTTTTCTCTAAGGGGGAAGGTGTGATACAATTTTACAATTAATCGCTTTGTTTTGATTTACACTCGACAAGTAATTTAATAGGTGACGATCACCATGGCAACCATGGTAACATGGTAAACAAACAACGATCGTCAACCCAAAAAGCAATTAAGTAATTGCTGCTCGAGGTAAACAAAACAATAAGCACATGACACCGCCCAGAAACGAGTAACGCTAAGCATGCACTTACCGGCTCGGCCATGTGCCAAACCGAGGTCAAGATACGCATGGCATGGAAACTCATAAAACTGCAAGATGTGCAAATCAATGCAATAATAGGAAATGTTGTCATTGAGCATTTTTGATGATTTATCGATTGGAAAAAAGGGTCACTTACGACATGTGGAATTACTAGAATAAGCATATGTAGGAAAATTCATGTAAGGAGTAGGGATAGAAAACTAGGTAGAAATTTGTATAAATTTAGGGAAGAATCTGGAATAAAGTTAGAGTCTTGATTGAAACGCACAAGTTTACTTTCAACCTCTCACTCAAGAGCCAGCTAATCTAGCGGCCACGAGACTCCACCAGTGCCAGCTTAAACAAGCGGCCCAATCCCAATAAACCTAGAGCCTGCTTTTACAAGCGGCCAAATAAAAGAAATTCCCATCAGAGACCGCTAGAGGAATAGGTCTGCCCAAGCAAAAAAAAAAGAAAACTAAACCAATTCGGCAAGAAACCATCACACCGATATCTGGCGACAAGCATCATTTATTACAAATGAACATTCGTGCCGTTTCTTTTTTTTTTGTTTATTACATATATTTTTTTTTTTTGTGTTTTTGTGTGTGGGTAGTGCCATTCTTTTCTCTTTTTTCTTTTTTGTTTGCTGTGGAGGGGAGATAAGGAAGAAGAGAGAAAAAAAAAATTCTTTGCCCCCCTTTTTTTTTATTCTTTCCCTTCTTTTTTTTTTTTTTACAGTGGTTCAAAAACAATCAATATAAAAAAAACTTTTTTTTTTTGTGTTTTACACCCTATGCGGTGTTTGCTTCTCCTCCCTCAGCCTGTGACTTTCCTCCCGCACCATCGCCTCTAGCCTTTGGTAGACATTCTTTTCTTCTTCCACCGCTGCGTTTTTCCTCAACTCCTTGAGTTGTTTTAGCTGTTTTGCCAGACGGTGCCGCTTGCCCCCCGTGTTTTCTTCCTCAGGGGTGGTTTTCCTCCCTTTTCCGCTTTCAGCTTTCTCCAATATTCTTCCACGGTTAGCACCTTCTACTTCCGCGCCTCCTCCCGATCTTGTTTTTCCTGGGCGGATTCTTCCCTTGTAGCCGCGTGCGATCGGGGTTTTTCCTCGGGTAACTTATAGAGTACCAGGCCGGAGTGGCTGGTCTCTGGGTGGTTTGTTTTCGAGCTTGTGTTAGCCCCCGGGGCTGGTTGTGTCAACTTTTCCTTTGGCTGCATTTAAGCGCGTTGTATTCTCTGCTGTTTTTCTAAAACTGTGTCTAAATTTTTATCATCGATGTTTGATTGCAATTTGCTGTATGTCAACAATTTAACGGGTGTCTTATTTCTTTTATTCCCGGCGGTTTACTTCGCTTCTACGGAGGTTTCAAGTTCACAAAAATTGTCACGTTTGTATTTTTCGATTACTGAGCTTCGCTGCGCTGGTGCAGTGGTTAATGTTGTTGCTCATATTATTACTTATTTGCCATTTTTCTTCTCTTTTTTTTTTTTTTTTTTTTTATTTGGAGTTTGCTTTACCAAAGGAATTTTGCGTTTGTGTTTGCGAAAATTGATCGGTGTCCCTTGGCCGATGTTTAAACGTTTCTGCAGTTTGCGCTAATTAGTGGAAGCGTTATAGACTAATTTTTATTTTCCTGACGTGCTACGGGTAGTAACGTGTGTTTTCTTCCTTTTTTTTTTGTGTTTTACCATGGCTACTTATCAACTGTTCGTTCCTCCATATATGGTGGTATCTTTGCCGCCGGACAGGTATCTCCGGGTGTTTAATTTGGTTGTTTTCCGTCCGGAAGTGGACTGGGCATCCGCGATCATGCTGAGCCGACGTCCGCCTGGTGGTGCGCAGGCGCTTCCCTTGTGGGTTCGTGCCCGCCCCGTAGTGGGGACTTTCGAGGTGTCTTGGCTCTTGTCCCCAGGCAGTTTGCTATCTGCCACTGGTTTGTTATTCAATTTTTCAAAATTTTTTTTTTTTCTTTAAAAAAAATTTTCTCCGCCAGGGTGTTCTTTCGTTCTTTTGGGGACTTTACTCCCTGTGGAGGATGGAAGGTATTGAAATCCACGCCGTCTTGCACCCTGGGCGTCCTCTGAGTGCGGCTTCCCGTTTGGATGCAATCCGCCGGATGGTTGTTTTTTTTTTTTGTGTTCATTTTTGAATGTTCTAATAATTGAGTAAATTTATTATAATTTGAGTTTGGATTTTCTTAATTAGTGTTTAACCATTTCTTGAATCATCCCAGTTTTTTTGCTGGCTGGGCTGTGTTTTTAATTTGGTCGAGTTTCGTTTTTGGGCTCCGGATCGAGTTTTTGTTTGGTGTTTTGCTGACGTTCTTCCCCCCTTTTTTTTTATCGTTCTCAAGCGTTTTCACTCAATGTAGGGCTTGAGTCGGTTGTTGTGTACAACCTTCAGCGTTTTCCGAATCCTGATCTCTGAGTTGGTCGGGGATACGACTGAGGTCACTCTGTACGGTCCTTCCCAGAGCTCTGAGAATTTGTTTTTCCGATTCTCACTCTTTAGGAGGATTCTGTCTCCCACATGCAGGGTAAGTGGTCTTGCGTTTTTGTCATAATACTCCTTCGATTTGCGTTTAGCGTGCAGAATGTTTTTTCTGGCAATTTGGTATGACTTTTGCAATTTGTACCTTAATTGATGGTAGTAATTTTCGTGGTTGTAAACGGGTTCTGGTTCCCGTTTCAAATTTGAAGGTACATCCGCGATAAAACCGTAAAGGCAGTCCATGGGTGTCAATTTCGTGCCTTCGTGCGTGCTGTTATTGTAAACAAACGCCGCAGTTCGTAGAAATTGATCCCAAGTATTGGGATTTTCATCCACTATAGTTCTTAGATATTCCACTAGGAGTCGATGAGCCCTTTCCAATGCTCCATTGGATTGTGGGTGGTAAGCGGAGGTTTGCAGCTTTTTTACTTTCAACAGCTTGCAGACCTGCTTAAATAGATCGCTGAGGAAATTTGTTCCTTGGTCAGTTACGATCTTTTTGGGAATCCGGTAGCGCGTGACGATTTCGTACTTAAGGAGAAAAGTTCTTGGTTGCAGTTTATGGATGCGACATTGACGATGACAACCTCGATGACCTCCGGTACCGGTTATTCCAACGATCAGTGACGAAGGAAAAATTAGTTCTAGCCCGCCTACCACCAACAAGGGACGCTGCCAAGTACCATTCCCTCCGCACTTATCAGCAAGTACAGGCGTGGTTAGGCAACAAACTTCTTCCATCAGTTTGGGGCTGGAGCCTAACCACACGAGGGGTACTACCAATCCCCACAACCAAAAAAGCTGCGCCAGATGACATCCTCCATATTGTTTCCTGCAAGTGCAGGAAAGGCTGTAGCACCGGAGCTTGCAGCTGCAAGAAAGCAGGTCTCCGGTGCTCAGCAATGTGCAAACACTGCACAGGCCACAGCTGCGAAAACGCTCCCGCAACTGACCTAAACGAGGAGGACTCACCAGACGAATACGACGACGGCGACGATGTCATTGGCAGCCTGATAACTAAGGAGGACGACGAGCTGTTAGAAGCAGATCCAATGGCAAAGAAATCCCGACAGGAAAAGTAAGTAGTAAAAATAAGGAGTAATAAATTTTAATATTGTTAATTACATGATTTTTTTTCCACAAATGGACGACGTCTTATTTTACCTGCCTTTGACTATGTAGTGTGGAGGGGAGGGGGGTGGGGGGGGGGGGGGGCGGCATGGACTAATGTCATTAACGTGAATATGGTTGGCTTTAATGAGAAAAGAAAATTAGCATTTGTGAATTGTGGTTGGGAGGGCGAAAGGGTGAGCAGGGGGGGTCCAATATTGGTGATTGTAACCAGGAACCATAATTACAACAACATTTCATCATAATTCGGGTATAACAGATGAAATAAAATGGGATTATGCAGTTTTTTTTCATTTTTTAGCAAATTTTGAAAAATGACCTTTTTTTCGAAGTGCCATATCTGGGTAACGAATTGATATACAAACATGTTTGAATAGTCAAATTTGTAGAAAATTTAACGCTCTACAAAAAAGTCTCAGGATGGTTTAGCATATGACTTAAGAAAAAAAAGTTATTGAGGAAAAACAGGAGGAAAGTCAAAATTTTGCAGTCCCCCCCCCCCCCCCCCCCCCCTCCGCTTTTCGCACAGGGTCCTCGAGGTCCAAAACTTGAGAAAATGTTAATCAACCATCCCCCAACAACATCCCAAAGTTTCATTAACTGCCGACCTTTTTCTATCTAAAACTACCTGTCGACTGGACTACAGCTGTTATTCAGGAACTCGTGAACAACAAACGAGTCACCCGATCCATATTTGACAGGATAAGATCGGCAATACATTATCTTTTCGGAAATACAGATTCCACTGCACAGTATATTTTTAGTAGATTGGAAAAACTACAAGCGGACAAAAAAATGTTAGCCACCTTGCAGTCAAAACAAAAAAGTATTGTGAAAAACGCCTCTTCGCAAATGCGGAATCTGATAGAGTCGTTACTCAAGCAGCAGGGAAAAATTGCTCATACGTGAGACAACCTGGTAAGAGTCGCTGATTGGAAACAAAAAGTATTAGCTAGGCACGAAATTTTGATGAGCCTGACTCTAATGATAATGGAAATCGAGTTCAGCCAGCAAACCATACTGGATATTGTAATCGCAAGCAGAAATAATCAAATACATCCGCTCCTTATATCCGCTAACACCATTATTCAAGAGTACAACAAGAGCAAACCACTGTGCGAAAAAGATAATAGCTGTCTGCCATTGATTCAGCAATCAGCGGTGGTTCAGGGAGCAAAGTTAGACGGTAAACTACTAATCAAAATTACGTTACCCATTTTCAACCTTCCCCCGTTCACACTCCATAAAATCCACATCTTCCCAATTGTAATCAATAATTCCTATGCATTACTACCAGACATAGCATATTCCCACGTAGCAGCTAATAACCAAACCAAGAATTCCTACTCCTGCAACCATTAGACACTGCACGTTACAAGCGCATAACCCAAATTCAGCGCAAACCCACGTAATATGTCGAATGACTAGGGGTACCGGTACCAATCACAACGCCAACGGATGCTAAGGAGTGCGCTATCACACTACTATTTAATCCGCTAAATAAAGAACTAAAATGTAAATACTGAATCCAAATCCCGATTCGAAATACAATCATTAAATTAGCTCAACCAAATTCTTGGCTATACTCGCTCCAAACACCTGTATTTACTCAATTAAGGTGCGAACACCAATCCGTTACCATAAAACTAGAACAACCAGAAATTCTGACGATCAATGAAAAGTCTCAACTGCAACTAAGCTCAAAATTATTGTTCTATGAGGAAGAGAAAAGTAGCAAATTTCTGTTTAAGCAGCCAACTTACTCAATCCCCTCGAATCTGGCAGAGCTTCCAATAAAAATGCACCCGTTAGGAAGGACACAGGGCAACGCAACGGAACTCTTTACGAGCGAAGAACAATATGCTACAAAAAACTACTTATTCGCTACAAGAAGTACAGGACGAGCTGGACAAAATTATAAATCGAGAAGACAACTATAGGACCCACGTCCCACGCCCTCAGCATAAGCTCCATATCCCTAACCTCACCTCACCTAACCACAATAGTAGTCATGGGAATGGTGATCATGGTAGCGGTCCGGTACATAGTACCATTATTAAAAACCTGCGATTGTTGGGCCTAAATTGTTGGATATAAAAGTAAATTAGAATAAATAAATGCACAAAAAAAAAAAAAACACGAGAGAAAACCATCGAAGTAACCAACGGACAAATAAACGGCAAACCAGGGCTAAAGAGAACAAGAATGAAAGCCACCGAAGCGAACAAACAACAAGGGCAAGGCAAGATCAACAGACGAAACAGAAAGCCATCGATGAACCAAAAACCTACACAAAAAAAAAAAGGAGTAGAAAAAAGGGGACTGTAAAATAAAACAGATAACTTGGAACAACACTATTTATTGTGTTTACTACAATTGGGCTATTGGATTAACTGGACCCGAATGGGATCCGACGCCTGAGGTGTCCAATAAGGGTAAAAGAAGCACCTGAAAAGAAAGAAAAAAGATAAAAATAAGTACAAGATATAAACAAAAAGGAAGACAAACAACTTACCCTGACCCACTAAAGTGCAGTCGTCGGAAACAGGAAAGAGCAAGTCAAACCGCATAATAACACCAAGTGTCCAAGCGTCACCTGTGATGTCCACTTCCCAGCGTATGGCAAAAAAAAAAAAACACAAAACAAAACTAATTGCTAGATGAGACACTAACATTAGGTAAGCAGGGATTCAAATATTAATTATTAAATAAACAAAAAAAAGGGGGAAAACATTTTCTAATAGCAACATAAGTAGTGAAATAACCAGTAGATAAACAAATGGGAAAAATTAATTGTAATACCATATTTAGGCTAATAGGGATATAGCCTAGGTAACGTAAGACAATGTACTTGACCTTATTGAAAACAAAAAGAAAACCCCAAATCATAATAAATAAACATATCCTTTTAACCTCAATTCGAGGATTATTCCTCTCCAAGGAATAATAAACAGGCTACAGCTACAGGCTGAGCTAGATTTCGAAGTATTTTGATTGCGTTTATTCAGATCATTTATTTTAAAATCGAGAAACTAGTTATGGATTTATAAACTACTCATCGAGAGTTTTTAAACGATACCCCACAAGACGTGGTTTAGAAAAATTCGAATTCCCACCCCAACCCCATTCGTACTCCACCTACCCGTAATTTGGTGATGTCACCGTTAACCTCATAGAGAGTACTCTTATTTATGCAAATAAAGTCTCTCTCTAAATTTTATAGGGGCCGAGATATAATTTTTTTAAAAATTTCAATCCCCTCCCCCGGCCCCGGATTTTGGTCATTAACGAACTTAACCGAGCTATGAACCCCAGAAATAACATAATATTCAACTTTGGTTCCAATATCTTCTAAAATACGGCCCCTAGCGTGTAAATATATACCTACTTATATTTATATACCTACATATATATAAACTTTCGAACGGGGGATGGTTTCGTACTCAGGGAGGCATGAAACGAAAAACTATGAAAGAATTTTTCGAAAGTCGTGACATGGTATACATCTCAATATGTAGCTTTTCTTCGAAATCTAACTAAAAAAGAATGCCAGAAGTGCAAGTAACTGGGGCTTAAAAAAAATTGTCATAAACGCAAAATGATGGGAGTCAGCATAAATGACCATATAAATATATCGGGTATGGATTGACCCCATCTCGGTAAACAATAAAAGCAATATAGCAAATTGCAATTAATAAGTAAAATAAAATCAAAAAATTTATTAATGAAACGTGCGCTATTGGAAGGTGATTGCCTTTTGGGTTGCAATTGAGCGAGTCAGCGGAATTGCGCAAGCGTAAGCATTCTTTAGAGAATCAATTGCTGTATCAGGGGTTAGATAAAAAGTACAGTATACCTTACCAATAATCGCAAATTAATCAATTATTGGAAAAGAGTAGGGAGAATAATGTAGAAATTAAAATGTACAAAAGAATTTGTTACCGTAGAATAAGTGTTCAGTATATTGTTTCAGGAGGTAGTGGAAACGCTGCTGGATTGGGTTCTGGCAGTTTCTTGAGTTGTAAAATAAAAGTCAATTAGTTAACTGGGCAAACTTAAAGTTTGGTTCGGTAGTAACGATAGTAGTTTTGTGTCAAATCATTAAGTGAAATAAACAAGCCATTTCTGTGAAGTCATGAAGTGCCATTATCAGTTCAAGTGAGGTAATTTTATCCCTACACCCTGGAGTTCTGCATTCGTGCTGCTCCAACCGATCCTCGGAGTTAAAGCGAACCCACGCTGCTCCAAATCCTCCTCAGGAGTTAAAGCGCTAGTCGCTGCTCCGCCCCGGCTCGCTATCCCCGGCTCTGCAAGTCAGCGTACAACGCGGCAGGGTATCATTCCTCAAGCCCGCTATCCCCATCGACTAATTACCACATTCACCCAGGAGTGTCCTCCAATTCGCACTCCTTGCTAACGCATCCTGATACAAAAACCAGATTTGCGCTTGTTTGGAAGAAGCTGAGCTCTTAGCTTAAAATTCTAATATAGCAACTCTATTGTTTAACTGTATTATTCTTACTGACTTAATTGAATTGTACACTTGAATTTGTATTGATAAGCCTTGTGGTATATTGTTGCTCTTTGAATTGTATAAATTTTTGATCTCTGAACTCAGTCTGGCTTCAGCTCTTGCATATTGTAAACTATTGCTCGGCTTCGGGCCGAATTGTCCTAAATAAAATCTCTTATAATACTACACTCGCAGTGTTTTAATTCCTTTTTAGCGCATTTTTGAAACTTGTTTTAAAAAGGTAGCTTAATAATGCACTTTGTCTGGCTGTTCGGCTGTGTTACGAGATAGAAGCAACCAGACATCGTAGAGAGCTCTAGTTTTTTGCATTAGCTCAGTTACATCGAGTTATTGGCGTATCGAATAGTTTGAAAGCTCAAAACCATTGCTAAATACTATAATTAATGATTTTTTAATTTCAGTACAGTGTAACCTGCCAAAATTTTGTTTTACCTCTATAATTTCAACATTACCTCTATAATTTCAACATTACCTCTAAAATATACTGATCGCTAACACAAAAATGCGCTGAAGTCCCTCGATCAATAACACGAGGACTTTCGTTAATTTTTTTCAAACAGAGTGTTAACTCAAACAGCGCTCAACGAAACGCACTAGGTACAAGAACCTAGTGTATCGCTGCGTTGCCTGATCGAATATCGATTCCCCTGCACAAATTTATCCGTCGATTCCCGAGCAAGGGAAAACCATAACGACTACTAGTACTAGTACTAAATTCTTAGTACCAAATTCGAGAACGTTCTAACTGATCAAGTCCGTGCAAACTCAATCGAAACTGCTATAATAAAATAATATAATTAATACATTCACTCTAACCTGTCAGCAGAATTCAGCAACATCCCGTTATTGTAGTGAACGAGTTATTATACACAATTGGAAAATGGTTTAGTTATCTAATTATTATTAACTAAAAATGGAGTGTTGTTTATAAAAGTGGTATAAATCTAATTGATTCGTGAAGTGATAAATTGAAAAGAATTGATTTATACCGCTGTTTAAATTACTGGCACAATTTTCATATTAAAATATGAGAAAAAATAAATATGTTACAAAATTTAAAACTTTTCAAAATAATCTTAAAGTTGCTCGAAATGTGAACTACCCTGTGCGTTTGGCGGTTTTTTCTTTTCTGTTTGATGCAATTAGACACGGAAACTCATTCCGAAAATTGCAAAGGATCATTGGACAAAACACGAAATCGAGAAACAACGAATCCCTCAGCTGCAGGACAGACATTAAGCGCAGCAGAATTGGATGATGCACTTATTATCATTGTGAGGCAAATGCAACGGGATGAATTCGCAGGAGAAATATCGCATTTGAAGAACACCAAGGAAACACATAAAGGCTGCAAGCTCAGCGACCTCACCCCATTTGTCGACGATGGGGGGGACTCATCAGAGTGGCCAGCCGACTTCGAGCATCCGACTGGTCTTTTGACGCTAAACACCAAATCGTGCTACCTTACCGTACCGAACAAGTCTAGTCCACGTGAGTTGTGTATAATCATGAGAAACTAAACATGACATCACCAAACCCCAATAATCAAAATGATAGTAACTTTGCAAATATTCTAAACACTATCAATAATAAAATAGAAACCCAGAATTTGTAATCTCAAAGTTATTTTTATGTTTAACCGAATGAGTAAGTTTTAATCAGTTATCCTCAATTTGTATCCTCCTGATAATTGCTAGTTGTAATAACAGTTATTTGTAATAAGATATGTACATTTAAGATAACTCATTTGTTGTATTGAGATATTGGTAATCATTTATTATCTATTTTAAAATTAATATAAATGGAAGTCAAAAGAAGAATGAAGAGGAGGTTGACTATAGTTCTGTTCGCGTTTAGATCGATCGTAAGTTTAAAAAACTAAGAAATAAGTGTTAATTCATATAAATAAATATATTTTAACATAAAACTTCTCTGGTTTTAATTATTTAATTGGCGCAGTCGGTAGGATATCCTTCCGTAGAAGAGATATTCCGTGATCGAACCTTCGTTAAAGTTTTTAGATATTCAAAGTGGATTTGTTCAAAGCGGTTAAGTGTAAAAAAAAACAACATAGTGACACTAAAAATCAGTGAAACGAATGTTCGTAGTGAATTAACTTAATAGATACAGGAGACAGGACTTAACAAGACCATTTAGAACAACCATAGTGACAAAAATGGCAACCATAAAAGAACTAACTACACAACTACAGCAGGCAACGCAAACAATCAATCAAATGAAGGTGGCTATAGAAAACTATCAAAAGAACGAACAAGCAGAGAAAAAATTTTACGAGAAGTTCGCTTCATGTCAACCTTCACCGGTCAAGGAGAAATAACAATAAATTCCTTCATAAGCAACGTGGAATATTAGCTTTCTGCAGTCACCGACGAAAATTTAAAAAAAATGTATGGTGAGGACTATCTTCTACGAGAAAATCCAAGGAGAAGCCAAAAACACCATAATCAACATACCGCAACCAGACAACTGGCAAAATATCAAGGAAGTGCTCAGGATGAGGTATCGCCCCGACATCTAACCAACGGAAATATTCAGGAGAATCACAAATTTGAAAGTAAACACAGTAAGTGAATTAGCGTTAGAGATTCAGAGCATTAAATTGTAGGAGCTCTCTTCCAGGGTCCCGTTTCTCAAGTGATGCACTACTCGATGGGACTGTGTTTTCGATTTTGTGAATAAAGTCAGTCGCTGACCAGATCTTGTTCAGAGCGTTTGTTTTATTTGAATATCCTGACGTCTTGTTTTTCCTACAAAATATAAGTTGGATGAACTAATAGTGTATTATAAAGGAAGTAGTTTTATAGATTTGAAAAATGTGTATAGCATATTTGTAAATACGGCAAAAGAAATGACACAGGGAGTACTCTTGGACAAAATATACGAAGAAATGAATTTAGGAAACATAATTTATATAATGAGGACTAGAAGGTTTGAAGATTCATGTATTAGACCCGAATCCCGGAAATATAAGGTTTCACAAAACAAATTAACAAAAAGACCGAGTAGTGACCAAAATAGGCCACATTTTAACAATTATTTTAATAATAATCCACAAAACAATCGAGACTCTGGTGATAATTACAGAAACTATAATAATTATAAGAACAACCCCCAAAACAATCGAATCTTCGATTACAAAAACCACAATCACTCAGGACAATTCAAATGGCAAAACCGAACGTCAGGAAACCATAATGGAAATTCAGGCCAATATCGCCAACAACAGAATAACTTTAGGCAAGGACAGGTAGAATCCATGGAGGTAGATAATATTCAAAAAAATTCAACACAACATACTAACAATGTTGAGTTTTTTATGAATTAGCCTCGGAAGAATAACCCATTGTAAAGGTCACGATAAATAAAAGAAAATTCTTAGCTTTGGTAGATACAGGATCAACTTTAAGTATAATTGATGATAGAGTAGAAGGATTTAAACAAGTGGAAATCCCAGAAATATATTTTTCTACTATTAGTAGTACAGATTCTATAAAATTTGAAATGCACACTCCAGCTCCAGAAGAATTTAGAGCATAACCAGGAGCACTAATTAGATGGAAATCAAAAAGGTTATTAAATAGAAAGTATCAATTTATAATAGGAATGGACTTATTAAGCAAATTAAAAGGTAGAATTGATTTAGAAAAAGGAATGATAATGCTTAATGAGCAAAAACACTCTCTATATTAAAAATAATCCTCATGCTGAATTCTTTTATTATTACTACCCTTGTGGAATATGAAAATAAAGAAAAGCAAATTGAAGACTATAAAAAAGCGAGATGTGAGAAATCAAATATTAAAAAAAGTGGGAAAAACATAAGCGCAGTTTCTCTATTTTACCAATATACAAACACACCACCTCTGGCATATGGCTCCCCTGCACCAAAAACTGCTGAATCAATAATTAGATCAAGACTATACAATTCATTACATTACCTAATAATGGAAGAGAAAACAAAAAAGAAGATGATAGGCAATATTGGAGAAAAGAGGACGGGAAATTTCCGATTGATACTTAGAATGTTTTTTGAAATAATAGAAAGATTCCATTTAGAGCTGGGTAAAAAGATTAGAGGAAGCACGATAAGTACAGGTGGTGTAGAAAAGCAAAACAAAATAATGGAGGGACTAACTTCACTCAATAGACAAGAAATGTCAATGCTAGCAACTGAAGATGCCACTAAATGGAATGAATGTTTGGTTCCTGCCTGTTTTGCAATTATGCATCACACTATTTTTGATATTGACATAAGAAAGGAGTTAAAAATTGAGAATAGAATTTCTTCTAGTGACACAGCACTACTGTTGGACATAATGCACACTGGAATATTCTTATTAAGCAGAAAGAGAATTTGTCTTGGCAATGGTAACATTATTGAGAATGGTGATCTTTTTTCAAGAAATGTTTGGTATAATTGCAACACTAATATTCTAAATTCTAACACCAAAGAATGGTATAAGAATATGAAAGATGATATAGATTCTAGAGAATGTGTTTATTCACCTTATGGGATGCTAATGAGGATGTTAAATGCGGCAAGTACTACTTATGGTTTGGTGGCAACTGTAGGAATGAAAAAAATGTTTCTATAACACTAGTTACCGGGCAAAACATTAGAGAAATATGGAATACTGTCAAACTGCTATGCACACGATATAAATTGATAGGAATAAATATATCCTTAAAAAAATCTAGATTGTTTAGGTGGCCTTTTGGTGAATATACAAGCTGGTACATTGACGGCGAGTTTTCATCACAATATGGGGTTGAGGTATCAAGTATAAGACCAAATGGAGACACTCCACATACAGATTTTCATAGTGTTGCAATTGAAACCAATGTATTACTAAGGGAATATAGGATAAACAATATAGGAGCAGAGATGATGTTGGCTTTAAAGATAGTTAATGTTAGAAGACTATGGAGGATAGAACTTAATCCAGAAAAAAGAAATGAGATTGATAAAGATATTTTGTTATTAGCAGATGGAGGAAACAGTCCCTGGCATTCAACTAATTCACATCTGTCAGAAATTCCTTTGAAAGAAACAAAAGTGAAAAATGAAGCAGATTCTCTTTATTTGTTGAAGATAATGAATCCTGACAATCCTTTCTCAAAAAGAGAGGAAGGAAAAATATCACACCGATACCAAATAAAGAGAACAAAGAAATTGACTATCCCCAGGAAACTATATTTGAATTTAATGAATCTATATACAAATATGAAAACTTAAAAACTTTAAATGAATTAAAGTTAAGTAAACACTGTATTTATAGAGACAATTGTAAGCTTATAAGAAATAATAATACAGAAATTAATATGATAGATCAAGAAACTATTATTATTAAGAATGCCAACAGCCAAGGAATTAAAGTTAAAACAAAATTGCGATACCAGACAAATTGTAATGTCCGGGAATATTTTACTTCACTTCAATAATTGTACAGTAAAAATCCTTGAACAAGATTTTTCAAATGAAAGACACATCATAGAAGATAGATTCCATTATCCTAATTCAAAGCAATACACAAATTTTACAGATAAAACTTCTTTCGATGATTTAGTAATAACATATGAACACAATCTGCAAGAGATTAAAGAATTAAAATTCCATAACAAAATTTCTATAAGCATTAATTTAGGATTAATTTTATTGATATTATTATTTGGACCAATAAAATTTGTAATTGTATAAGTTTATATAGTTAAAAGAATTCATCAGAATTCCAAATCAAAGGGGACGCGAGTTATGTATAATCATGAGAAACTAAACATGACATCACCAAACCCCAATAATCAAAATGATAGTAACTTTGCAAATATTCTAAACACTATCAATAATAAAATAGAAACCCAGAATTTGTAATCTCAAAGTTATTTTTATGTTTAACCGAATGAGTAAGTTTTAATCAGTTATCCTCAATTTGTATCCTCCTGATAATTGCTAGTTGTAATAACAGTTATTTGTAATAAGATATGTACATTTAAGATAACTCATTTGTCGTATTAAGATATTGGTAATCATTTATTATCTATTTTAAAATTAATATAAAAGGAAGTCAAAAGAAGAATGAAGAGGAGGTTGACAATAGTTCTGTTCGCGTTTAGATCGATCGTAAGTTTAAAAAACTAAGAAATATGTAAGTGTTAATTCATATAAATAAATATATTTTAACATAAAACTTGTCTGGTTTTAATTATTTAATTCGTGCGGGGTCGTATTTTGTTTTCGCTCCGCTAATTTCAGTTTGCTAATTTGTTTAGGTACTATTGTCATTTAACTGTTTCTTCCCTCTGCCCTCTGTTTGGCTTAGTGCGTTAAGATAAGTTGTGATTTCTTTTTCCCCCTTCGGTGTGCTGTTATCTGAACCTAGTATCTTTATCTGTTATCGGTACTTACGAATTTTCAGTCAAGGCGGAACTGTGTCACTGTACTCTTTTTTGTCGTGCTTGCACTTTTCCGGTTGATTTAAGCGTGCAGTGCCGATTGCGTTTCCCCCGGGCTGTCATTCTTTAAACCTGCGTGACCAGCTGTTCTGTGACCTGATTAATTCATCGTGATGCCATCTTCCAAAGTATGCTGTGGCTTCGTCGGAGGTGATCTGATTAAGTGCGATGGTGTCTGCAAGCAATCATTTCATGTGTCAGCGCTCTGGTCGTGCTCAGACTACCGCAGTCACCTCTCACCTGCACCGAATGTTCTGATATGAAGCCGTGTCGTGTACTTCGTGCTCTTGCGGCCGTGGCTGATTCGTTTTCCAGGGAGCACTCACAATTAGCCGACAGTTTGCAGGTATTTATGTCCAATTGGTCATGCATCCAGTCTCTTTCAGATGACTTGGCCTCGCTGAGTGGGAAGATAGACTCCATTTCAACCATTGCCTTGGCCGCGGAATCTAATACAATTTATCTTCTTGAGCAGGTACACCGCATGTCAACTAAACTAACGTTGATTTCTACCTCCGTGGACAACCTTCAGTTTTCGCTTTCTGGGACTGATTTGCCCTCGTCAATCATGTCCGCCATCGAGGAAATTCGTCTCAATGTTAATCGGGTGGGGAAGAAGATTGGCTCCTGTGCGGAGACGGCTTTGGCGAATTCTACACTGCTGTCTTCAATCTCCGCTGGCATCAGTTCTCTTTCCGAGGGTAGCGGTAACAGTGACATACATGTTTGTAGTACGCAGACGCAGACTACTCCGCAGTCGCTTTCCTCCGAGGTCTGTTCAGTGCCGAGTACGTCTGCTATTATTTCGCCTGCGACACTTAATTTGCCCAAGGCTGATTCTCCGTCAAAGCAGTCAGCTAAGTCATCCATCCGTTTCTCCGCGTCCCACATGTGCACTTCGTAATAATATAAAGGAAACCAGCATCATTGCCGTGCCCGAGCCTGTTATTGTTAAGCCTCTCCAAAATCAAACGTGACCCTCTTCTGACGCTGTTGTTTCTTCATGGAGCTCGCCGCCGTGCTGACGTGACTTGGGTCGTGGATTTCTACAAAAAGCGTTTCTCCTTCATCCCGTCGAATTGCTTCAAAATTTCGTCCTTCAGGAAATTACCCAGCTTCTCGCTCGACATCCCATCATAGTTCATCTAGCTCTTTAAACAGGGCTCTAGTCGTGTAGTCACTATCGATAACGTCAGGTTCTCTTTCTTTCCTCCAAAATCCGTCTGTTTTCCTTCAAATACGTCCAAGCCGAAACCTGGAAATGGCTCTAAATCTACACTTAGCAATAGTTCGGCATCTGTGCCTAATTTGACTTGTATGAGTCATTTTTCCTCCAAACCCAAACAATCATCCCGACCTTCCTCACTTCCTAACCTCCCTTATAAACAACCTTCCAGACCTCATCCATCTTCTTCCTCCTCTCAATCCAATAGGGGTTTCAAGGCGAGTCTTATTCCTAATTGCTCAGCCCTTAAATACCCTAATTTTATTAAGTCCCACACCCTCGCACCCGGCCTCAGTAAGCCCTCCTTCATTGCCTCTTCCTTCAGTAAATTCTTCCCCTCCCGACATAAATCTAACTGCCACGCTGTGTCCGCTTCTTCAATTGATGCAACCGGCTCAGTCCAACTGCCTCCCCTTAATTCATCGCTGACTGCCGCCGGTTCATCTTCCGGGGTGGCTCCAAATTTAGGTGCGATTCCTAAACGTGCCCGTTCTGTACCTTGCTGCCCCCCCCCCCCCCCCCCCCCGTCAAGCCACTTAATCAAGTACCCTCCGAGAATTCTGCTTCTAGGCCTTCTAAGCCATCTGTTATTGACTTTCTTCTGCCTCCAGTTGTGAAGGTTGTAGTGGGGTTTTCCTTTCGCCCCGTACAAAATAGATTGGAGACAGTATGAGACAAGCCTGTCTCGCCGGGGTAACTTCAGTGGAGAAAGAAAACAGGCGGTGTCCTCTTGTAGGTGTTTATTCTATCTTCTTCTCCTGATATAATCCGCTAATTCTTACCTAGTCCTATCTTCTAATCTAATACAATTTCAGCTAAAGTCTACTCTGTCTACCGTGGGTTAATCAGTTTTCCGCTCAATGCGCGTACTCTTCTGACTCGGGGTTCTGATCGGGAGGTTAGTTTTCCGCTCAGTACGCGTACTCTTCTAACTTTAGCAGCTCGGGAATTGGATTCCGGTTAGTTTTCTGCTCAGTACGCGTACTCTTCTAACTCGGTCGGTATCGGATAGTTAGTTTTCCGCTCAGTACGCGTACTCTTCTAACTCGGTCGGTATCGGGTAGTTAGTTTTCCGCTCAGTGCGCGTACTCTTCTAACACTACGGGATAGTTAGTTTTCCGCTCAGTTCGCGTACTCTCCTAACCCGGTCGGTATCGGATAGCTAGTTTTCCGCTCAATGCGCGTACTCTCCTAACTCTAAATGGTCTTGGTAAATTTTCCGCTCAATACGCGTACTCTTTCCACCGTGCAAGCTCGCTGCTTCAAGCTCGTTTGAATCGATCGCCGCCTGGGCTCTTATATATTCGCTTCAGGCGGCAATCGCGAATTATAAGGGAAAAAACGGAAATTTCTGCCGTTGACAGATTTTTAGAGGCGGGGAATGTTTACATGTTACGAGGCGAAATTTTGCCTCGTTACAAGGTAACCATGCGTGCAGCAGAGTCTCTTGATAGTTGTTATCTTCTTTCTCGCCTTCGGGACCAACGCATTTATGATAACGTGCGCCTGTATCTGGCCTACCTTCACGACAAGGGCGCCGATGTTTGCTATGAAGGCAAAACAAAGACCAACGTGATGGTATCAATTCAGCAAGAAGGCCTTCCGACGGACCCTTCTATTCTTCGCCAATTCTTCGTTAACTACCATGCGGCATTCAATATCCGTACTAATGAAGTTTCTAAAGACCTTTCCTCGTTTGCCGCTTTTGTTAGCTCGAAGCGTATTTCCCGCTTGCAAAGGGCTCGTAACGACTCCAATAATTTCTTTCTTTCCTAACCAACCTATGGATTCCCTCCCCCCATTCCACCTCCTCCGGCTATTGTTCTAACCTCTCTGTGCGTGAATCCTCCCCTTGATTCTAACCCCCCCACTAGTTCCTCGTTGTCATGTAATCTGTCCCCTCTTTCTGTATCCGTTTCTAATCGCCCTACCTCTCACTTTTCTCTTTACTACCAAAATGTCAGGGGACTTCGTACCAAAACTCATGAAGTTTTCCGTAATTCGTTTCTCTTGCCTTATGACATTTTCCCATCTCACCACTTCGGGGGCCTCTGGGAAGCAGCCGTAAAATCCGTAAAAGGGTTGCTTCGACGATATCTTGCAGCGGCATCGTTGACATACGAAGAACTGGAGACGGTAATCACGGAAGTGGAAGCGGTACTAAATTCCAGACCACTAACACTCATGTCTTCGGAACCAAACGATTTTAGCGCACTAACTCCGGGTTACTTTTTAATCGGGGAGCCGTTAGTAAGCACGATTCATGCCGAGGCAACTCCCAACAAGCTTTACTTGCTATCTCGATGGAAGTTAATGGCACACATAAAGAATGAATTTTGAAAACGTTGGTCTACAGAGTACCTCAACGAACTTCAACAACGACAAAAATGGCGAAGGAAAAGTGAAAACATCGAGTCCGGAACAATGGCACTTATCAAAGAAGACAATTTGCCACCTATGAAGTGGCCGCTGGGTCATGTGGTTAAAACCTACAAGGGAGACGATGGTCTAATTCGAGTGGTCGACATCCGAACAGCCAAGAGTGTGCTGCGTCATCCTATTCATCGGCCTGCCCCACTACCTGTCGACGCGAAGGAGTCGGAAACATCGACCGACAACGGGATGCATAATGAAGGTCCAACATCAGGTACCATTCGCAAAGTGACATCAAGACACGACGAAGACCCTAGTCTCAGGAAAAGAATCCGAATGTCACCCCTATCAGCAATATCTACGATGCTGCTCACGTGCATTTTACTCCCAGTTGCAAGATGTGGCTCAATCGAAATCACGCCGTTCATATCCCAGCCCGGGATCTACTTCGAAAACTTGGGATCTGCCAACATAATATCCAACGAATGGAACATAATCGCGTACTACGAGATGACAGGATACTGGAAGGAAGTTAACGGACTCATCGAAGGGCAAACATCACTGACGCACATCTGCAATCAATGACCCCCACAAAACCCATGCTCAGTGACCTTGGACCAAATTACGCATGCAGTCAAGGAATTAATCGACAACAATGAGTTATTAGTTAAACAGCCAATGAGCCTTCGGCAAAAAAGAGGTGCACTATTTGGGGCACTAGACTCGGAATACGCAGAGAGGATGTCCAAAACAATTGATGACACCAAGAGAAATGAAGATCATCTGCTACGACGTATCTGTAACCAAACCACAATAATCGACTCGAGTATAAAAAACGTCAAGAAGCCCGAGGAGGAAACGGCGAGACATTTTGACTCCATGCACGCTCGGATCAAACAATTGAACAATGGGATCAGCAGAATCGGAGAAGAACTTCGAGAACAACACCTAACAACGCTATTTACGACGTTGGCTACGGAAAATACTACTAGTCGCATCGAGCATCCAACGGATGCAGACCTTGCTCATTGAGGTTCTGGTGAATTCTCATCATGGACGGATCAGCCCAAGGCTAATTACGCCTCAACAACTTAAGCAGCAACTGGGAATCACCAAGGCACATCTGTGACCTTCACTAAAACTCCCACAAGTAGAAGATGACATCGTCAAATTGTACGCTCTATTGGATGTAGCAGCTAAGACAACTCCAACCAGGATAATGTTCAAAATCAACATTCCATTGCTGAACACCGAAGAACTCGAACTCTTGACGGTGGTGCCAGTTCCATTCCGGATAAATGACACGCTGGTTGCGATAATTCCCTCAGCACCCTTTCTAGTAGTGAACCTACACAGGCATCAATATTACCCACTTACTGAGAAAGAGCTACGCACATGCGTTTCAATCCAAGACGACGACCACATGTGTAAAGAAACCCACCCGATGTACCAGCGCGGGTCATATCAAAGCGCATGCGAAATGGATCTCATCAACGTTGCACAAACTTCATCTGCGTGCAACATTGAAATCTTCCCAGGGGAATCCCAATGGATCCAGCTAAGCAATCCCAATCAGTGGATATATTCGCACAAGGGGTCGTAAAAGGTCAAGGTCGCATGTGGCATCGAAGTAACCTCCACGCTTCTTAAGGGTTCCGGCATTCTCAAAATGCAAGAAAATTGCGTGATCAAACAAAACCAGGTCACCATTCAAGGGCACAACATCTACCCTACTGTGGTCAAGAGCTCATACTTTTCGATTACAAATTGCACTGACATCATACTGTCGGCACAAATGACACAACTTCACGTCGCACAGTCCCCGTACCTATCACATCAGGCGGCACTAGAGGAAGTGAAGGCACAATTACGGCTTCAAAAGAAGAACAGCATCCTCCCAACTACACACACGAGGTCCGTCAATTCTCTGTTGCGTACATTGGGTCAGCAACGTCGATCTGCATCCTTCTTTACGTGGTTTGGAAATTGCGAGTACATAACTACAACCCAGTGGCTGGCCCAACTCCGAAAGGACGCACAGCAAATGCACCATTCAAGTCTCCATGTTCGATTCAAGGCAAAGCAGAGCTCACCCAAACAGCGATGACGTCACCCCCAGCTTTATGACCCTCAGCATCTTTTCAGCCGTGAACCCCTCATAAAACTGGTCCAGCCCCTAGAATATCAAAAAATTTAGATATTTTCACAAACTTTTCGTCAAACCCGCAAACCACACCATACACGGTCAAAATTGGACTTTTGCAGAGAAAATTTGAGGAAAAAATTTGTTGTGTATGGGCTGACATTATGACGCTGCTGGTATATTTTTGAAGGGAAGCGTGTTCGACAATCTATGCGCGCGCACCTTAAAACAAAAAACACTCTAACGCGCTTTTAGGGAATTGTTAAGGAGTCTCTATAAAACGATTTGAGACCTTGAACTAGAAAATCGAGCTGGCGACAACAGAAGAATTCAATGTTGAATTTTTGTTTAAAAAAAAAAAAAAACATAAAAAAATTTAAAAAAATTGTGTTAATTTTAACGGGTTTCCTGATTCCTGCTGAAGAGAATGAGACCTTGTTCATTACAATCGGTTGCACATTGGGGTAGTTATAGCACAAAAACCAACGTAAAATCACGAGAAATTTGAAAATTTCAAAATAAGTTTTTGCCCATAACTCTAAAAAAAAAATCGTCCACAAAAAAATGACGAGATATGTATTTTTTTTTTCTTGATATAGAACATTTGTACCAAATTTGAACGAAATCGGAGAGATGGACGGAAAAAATTTGGTTGAATTGGCATGGAATGACCCATATATTAATACAAAATGAATTAACACAAATATAATTACAATGAATTAACAAAATAACAAAAGAGTCAGGATCTTCAATACCCAAATTGCAGTGATTAAAGTTAAAGTTCTTGATAGTTTCATTGTTCGTATATGTATACATATTGAATTGCAGCATATTCCGTACTGTATTTACTATTTACTGCAGTGAAATTAATTATAATTCTTTTTTTTCTATTTTCCTTTTTTGTTTGTTGATGAATATATAGTTGATTTATATTTTTAAGTGAATGATATAATAAAGGTGACTTGAATTAAGACGCACATCTAGATTTCTTATTTACCGCTACACAGTTGCCACCGTGAAGGGAGTTCTGTGTGTGGAATTAATTTCAGCAACATTTTGATTTGTGTTTAATTTTTTTTCTTAACAGACTGAACACTGTCGATGGTACTGCTGTTCTTAAGACTGTTTTCTAGGAGTTCCTGCGGCGCCTCCTCCATTATCGTTTCTATTGGAAAGACCTATTCAACGACACCACACTCATTGCTATTGAGTCGGGGCCCACGTTCCATACATTTTTGCCCATTGTCCTTTCGCTTGGTACTGTTGAGGTTGGGGAAGGTCGCTGGCTGCGTTATCTTCAGGAGGGCCACTTGGTTTAACTCGTAGTAGATTGTCCTGGCTCCTATTTGCACGTCGCAGAGCTTGGTAATTTTGAGTATCCCGTGTCCTGATATTTTTGAGGTGATCACC
This sequence comes from Leptogaster cylindrica, assembly GCA_963082835.1. Classification (NCBI taxonomy): domain Eukaryota; kingdom Metazoa; phylum Arthropoda; class Insecta; order Diptera; family Asilidae; genus Leptogaster; species Leptogaster cylindrica. The sequence continues at coordinate 11,838,690 of OY720106.1, forward strand.
TCGTCCGTACAGGTTATGTGTACCGCCTGTGGTGTCTTGAGTGCGAATGGCCAGGTGTTTGGCATACTCAATCTTGTTAGGTGGTTTTGGGGTGGTACCTGCACCTTAAGCTGGCAGTCCGCATGGTCATCTAGGGGGTTGTATAGTAGTTTGATGACGCATTCCTTGGTATGGGCAGCTTTGGTCACAGGTTTTAGTAACTCCGCCACAAAAGTTGTGGTTCCGTTAACTTGAGTTACCTTGATCATGCGCAACTTAAATATCGAGGGAGCGAACTGAAGTAAGAGAAGACGAATTGAATCACCGATGTTTACAGACTTGGTGCTCTGGTTCAATTACAACACATCGGGAACCGATTACACATTTATTTTATGAAAAAATACAAATCAACTAATCTAGACGAACTTTTTATAAACAAAACTAACTTAAACGAACTTGCTCATATTCGACAAATAAAACGGACTTGAACGAACCTTCACTTCGGGCAACGACACAAAAAAATTACTGGACCGGACAAGTACTTCGGTCAGTGGTCTAAAGCTCACTGACTTTTCTGATTTAATTCCTTTCTTAACTCTAGCTCTAATTTTGGCAAGGTAAGCATTCTTAAAGTTCCTGCAGAAGAAATTCCTCTGGTGAAAAACAAACTTGATATCTTAAGATATCTTAACTAGGGTGGCACTGATTAGTGCAGCGAGATTGCAAAGGAATTTGCAAACGAAAGCTTTTTTCTATTACCAAGCCATTGGCTTTGGTTTTCTGGGGATTTGATATGACTCTGGTAGCATAATGGTTTCATGTTTATGCTTACGTTGTGTCAGATATGTAACTCCTCCCCGCTTTAATTCAGAAGCCTCCGGCTTCAGATTAACTATATTTTTTACTTCTCTTGTTCTTTTTTTCAGACATATATATAAAACTGCAATCAGGATACATATAATGATTACTGTAAAAATGCTTATACCTGTCCCGTACATAATGTTTCTATGGTATTTAAGTTCTTTTATTTCTTCTATATTATTAAAAGTTTCAAAAGCAATTTTGGAAAAATTTATTGGCTTAGTAAAAGTCTGCTTTATTTGTCTTGATGGATAGTAATACTTATCTAGGAATGATATTTTTTTATTGTAGAATTCTTTGTTTAATACTCCTAAAGTACAATTACTAAAACTTATTAGAAAATTACCTGTTAACACAATTTTTCTGTTGTCACAATTTTGCAATAAGGGGACGTTATACATGTTTTTTAATAAAAGAGTTTCTTCATCTATTTCTTCTATACTGGTTATGTTATTAAATATCAAGTTACAATTTTCTTGGAATACACAATTTTCGCTTATTTTCAAATCTTTTAATAGAGTTTCTTCTCTGTATTTATATATTTTATCATTTATTTCTACTATTGCTTCATCTTTTTGGTTGATTTCTAATTTTTCTGAATTGGGTACTGACTTAATCATTGATATTTCTGTTAATACATAATTTTTAGGAATTTTAATTGCAAATACCAAGAGATTATTATATTTCATAACGCCTGCTTTTAGCAATTTTAATTTGTGGAAATCTATGTTATAAGCTTCTAATTCTTCCAAAGTTAACATACTAGGATGTATAATATTGTTTTTAGTAGCCATTATATTATCTAAGATTTGATTTAGTTTATTTTCAAAATATCGTAATTTTGTTTCTTGATCTAAAAATATAACTTTAAAATTTAATTCATTTATATTCCTGTTGGTTGCATTAAAAGAGTCTAAAATTTTATCTCTATCGTTTTCAATTAAAGTTTTTAAGTCAGTCAATGTTTTATTGAAATATTCATTTATTTTAATTTGTTTATTTAAATTTTGAATAGCATTATGATTGTTGTGTTCTATTACTTGTAAGTGTTCTGTTATGTCTTGTCTGTCTGCGTCGTCCATGGTTCCGAACAACCATTTGTTAACAGTTCCTACCATGTTAATAAGTCCTCGTTTTTGTCTGTTTGAAATCGGATTTTGTAGGGTTTTAAGTTTACTTCTAATTATTTTAACTTCTGTATAAAGTGTATCTCTGTCTTCCTCTAATAAATGTTGTATGTTATTTTCTAAGTAATCTAAAATTTTTCCCATCTGAGTTGGGTCTATTATGTGTAAAATAGTATCGGTTTCATTTGCTATTTCTACTTCCTTAATTTTTATTCTTAAATATCCGTTTTCTTCCTTGATTGGGTGTACCTGCAGTAGCCCTTGTGCTGTGGCTATCATCATTATCAGTAGTATTGTTGTCAACTGCAAATTTATACGGTCTTTTAATATTCGAAACATGCACATTTTTTAATGGATATTTTCTATAATACGGTTCATCTTTGTGCCTTAATCTTTTGTAGTTTCTAATAAACCCTTGTGTTCTGGTTTCTACATAACTATCCCTATTCTTGTTTTGTTTATTTATGTATCGTTCTTTTTCAGCTTTTACTTTATTTATTAAATTTGAAAGATCTGTTAGTTGGTTAGCATTCCTAGGGGTCATTTTTATAGTCGAATGATGTCTATCGTTATAATTACTTACGGCTAATTGGATTTTGTGTTCTAGCGATGTATCCTGGTTGACTGCCTGAATTTTTTCAATTAATGTTGAATGTAATCTTTCAACATCGGCATTGCCAGTATGGCTATTTGGCTTAGTCCAATGGACATCTATTCCCTTTTCTTGCAGATATCTTAAAACTTGTTCAGATTTGAATTCATTATCCATGATAATTTTCTTAGGTTTGTCAAAAATTGCTAAATAAGTTTCAATTATGGCAATCTTCTTTACCCAATTTCTTTCTTCTATTAGATATACTACTGCAAATTTAGTTAATTTGTCAATGACAGTTACAAAAGTTTGTTTTTTGTAATGAAAGACATCCCAATGGATAATTTCTCCTTTATTGCTGGGTGTTTCGGTTATATTGAATTTAGGTTTAATAGGTTTTCTGTCATATTTGATTTCTTTACATTTGTCACAGTTGTTAATAACTAATTGTATGTGTTCTAATAACTTCGGATAATAAATTTTATATTTTAGTGTTTTATACGATTCGATGATACCGCTGTGCAAAGATTCTTTTATATGATACAGTGAAATTTGTTTATGGCATTCTTCCTCGTTTTCAATTTCTTGTGCTCTTTTTGTAGCCTTTATAAATTTAATTTTGTTGTTTCCCAAAAATAAGGTTATGATAATTTGTTTGACTTTAATATAATCGGTTTCTTTTACTTCGGAATATATTCCTATCTGACCTGAACTTATGTGGCGTTTTAAAATATTCTTAAGAAGATTTTCTTCACTTAATGGATTAATTTGTATTATTTTTCTACCATGCAGAGTTAATAGTTCTTTAGTCGGACTATATGTTATTATAATCTGAGTTTTATATTTGTTAATTATATTCTCCTTAGTAACTACAAAATCGGAGATTTGGTTATCGAGTGTATAAACTGCTTCAGAAAGGTCCATATTGGATTCACTTCTGTTTGCAATATTTATTAATGGGCTATTTTCAATTCTACTTAAAAAATCTGCAATTTTATTCTCCTTCCCTTGGAGATATTCAATGTCGAAGTTATATTCCTGCAATTTAAGAATCCATCTTTGATTTCGGGGAGAGAATTCCTTTCCCTTATATTTTGAGTTCAAGTATTTGATAGGTGCATGGTCCGTAATTATAGTAAACTTACGTCCATACAAATAAGGTCGGAAATAATTTACTGAATATACAATTGCCAAGAATTCTTTGTCGGTAACACTGTAATTTCGTTCATGGTTATTAAGTGTTCTTGACACATAACAAACTGGTTGACTGTCTTGTGACAGTACAGCTCCTATCGCATAATCACTAGCATCCGTTGTTACTGTGAATTTTTTCTCATAATTTGGAAATTTTAGAATTGGATGAGATGACACTAAAAGTTTTAGTTGTTCAAAAGCTTCTATATATAATGGATCGTGAATATTAATTTTGGCGTCTTTCTTCAAGTACTTAATTAAAGGGTGTGCCACTTTGGCATAGTTTTTGATAAATTTTCTATAGAACCCGGTCATACCTAAAAATCCTCTTAATTGTTTATCCGTTTTTGGTAATTCAACTCGTTGTATATCTTCAATTTTTTTCGGGTTAGGTTTGATTCCCTCGTTTGTCAATACATGACCTAAAAACTCTGTTTCCTTGTTCATAAAGCTACATTTATCAGCTTGAATTTTTAAATTATGAAATGCTAATTTTTTGAAAATTTCTTCTAATGATTTTAAATGTTCCTCTAAAGTTGTTGAAAAGATCAAAATATCATCGAGATATACGACACAGGTTTTATTAATATGATCCCTCAGTATTTCGTTAATCAATCGTTGGAAGGTGGCTGGCGCATTTTTCAACCCAAACGGCATTCTGATGTACTCATACAAACCTGCCGGGGTAACAAATGCTGTTTTCTCTATGTCTTTTTCTGCCACTAAAATCTGGTGATATCCTTTAGCCAGGTCCAATGAGCTAAAGTATTGAGCTTTTCCCAATTTATCTAGGATACTATCGATGTTTGGTAGAGGATACTTATCATCAATTGTTACTTGATTCAGTCGTCTGTAATCTACCACAATTCGATATTTTTGAATTCCTGTTTGGTCCTTTTTCTTAGGAATTACAATAATAGGAGAGCTATATTTGCTCTTACTTTTTCTAATAATGCCTTGGGCTTCCATTTCTTTCATTTGTCGTCGGACTTCTTGTTCGTGTTGTGGTGGATATCTATACATTTTAGAATTTATTTGCTCATCAGTGGTGGTATTTATTTCATGTACAATACTCCGTGTATTTGTGAGTTGATCTCCCTCTTTATAAAATAATTTTCTGTATTTCCCTAATAAATGTAATATTCCGGATTTTTCTTCGGTGTTTAAATGATTTAATTTTATATTTTCTACTTCACTTTCTTCTAACATATTTACTTCTTCTTCTAATGTCTTATTCAGAAACGGTAATCGAACATTATTTTTTAATATTATCTCTTTATTTTCCATATCAATCAATTTAACGTTATTTTCAACCCAATCCATTCCTATTAAAAGATCCCATGATTTTTCTAAATAAATTTTTACCCATCGCATTCTAGCGTTACTTGCTTCTTGAAATTCTTTAGGACACTCGGTTTTTACATATTCAGTGGACTGTTTAATTTGTCCTTCAATAGTACTAATTTGTATATTTTCCCCTTTCATAGTCTTATATAGATATTGTGGTACCGCTTTGGAGTTTAATAAGCTTACTGTTGATCCCGTGTCCAACATAGCGATTAACTTTAGCTTATCTAAAGTTACTGAAAAAAAAATTTTTCTGTTTGTGTCCGAGGCTAATTTGTAAAAAACTCATTTACTCTCGAGTTACCTAAGTGATTTACCTCATGTTTTCTAGTATTAATAGAGTCAACTTCCATTGGTTCTCCCTGGTTATTGTTACCATGGTTATAGAAGTTATTTTGTGGATTTCGCGACTGATTATAATTGAAATTATTGGGTGCACTTCGTAATTGAGGATTATAATTACTATTGAAGTTATTAGAAGGGTTTCGAAATCGAGTACTATTATTGTTATTGAAGTTATTTGAAGAATTTCGGAAATGAGCGCTATTATTATTGTAAAACGTTTTCCGCACTGGATTATTATTTCTGAATTGAGACGAATTATGTGGAAAGTTTTTATTAGTATGGTTCTGACCATTTTGTCTATTAAAAGAGTTGTTTTGTCGGTTAGTCTGTCCGTTAAGTTTTTGTGTGCAGTTTTGTTCAAAATGTCGTGGTAATTTCAAATTATAAAAATCTTGGCCAACATATTTATTAATAATTGGTCTTATATCCTCTAAACTATATTTATTATATACTTCGGCTGCTAAAGCACCAGCCGTAATTTCTTTGATTTTTAATATTAAGACACTACTTAAATTGTTTGCTATTTCGTTTTGATAGTCGCTAAATAATGCGCACTCCGCTATATTACTAACAAAAATTCTTATTTTATCCATTAATTCAAGTATTGAACTTACTTTTAAACTGCTGATTTCCCTCATTATCTGTCCTTGGTCTTTAGTTGGTTTGTACTGCATCTTCAATTTGGTTTTACATTCCAGCCAGTTTTGTGGGGGTGAAGTCTCCAAGTAACATTTTGCCAGTCCAGTAATTTTTTCGTTGTAGATGATGGTGAATACTTGTTGCCCATGTTGTTCGTACTCCGAGATTATTCTTTCCGCTGATGATATAAATGAAGGTAAAGTGCCTTCCTGTCCCTCAAAAGCTGGTATGTAGCGAATATCCTTCTCTATTTGACTTCGTATCGTGGGTAGTTGAGCCTGCCTGCTGACCAGTTCCGTCAGAACTACTAGACATCGTTCAATCATATTCTCCGGTTGTTGAGCCATTCTTCGATTTCTGTCTGCTATTTGATTTCGATGATTTCTTCTCTCCAGGTTGCTTTCTGCAGGAGCTGTGGTCGTTTCTCCGCAATATCACTTAACTGGATTGCTGCGTTTCACACTTTATTGTCCTGTTTTTAATCACTGGATCCTATTTCATTCGAACAGGATCCTACCGGCTGCGCCACTTAAATATCGAGGGAGCGAACTGAAGTAAGAGAAGACGAATTGAATCACCGATGTTTACAGACTTGGTGCTCTGGTTCAATTACAACACATCGGGAACCGATTACACATTTATTTTATGAAAAAATACAAATCAACTAATCTAGACGAACTTTTTATAAACAAAACTAACTTAAACGAACTTGCTCATATTCGACAAATAAAACGGACTTGAACGAACCTTCACTTCGGGCAACGACACAAAAAAATTACTGGACCGGACAAGTACTTCGGTCAGTGGTCTAAAGCTCACTGACTTTTCTGATTTAATTCCTTTCTTAACTCTAGCTCTAATTTTGGCAAGGTAAGCATTCTTAAAGTTCCTGCAGAAGAAATTCCTCTGGTGAAAAACAAACTTGATATCTTAAGATATCTTAACTAGGGTGGCACTGATTAGTGCAGCGAGATTGCAAAGGAATTTGCAAACGAAAGCTTTTTTCTATTACCAAGCCATTGGCTTTGGTTTTCTGGGGATTTGATATGACTCTGGTAGCATAATGGTTTCATGTTTATGCTTACGTTGTGTCAGATATGTAACTCGCACGAACTCCTCTTGGTTGATTAGCAGGAATTCTAGCGTCCTCAGTCTGCTCCCCACGTAGTTGGATGTAATATGTGGTACTAGGGTCTGTCTTTCGGTGTGGATGGGGAAAACATTTACTTTTAGTAGTTTCATTGGATTGGCATCGAAAACGGGGATAGTGATTTTAATTACAAGTTTATCTTGTACCAGTTGAGTGCGTGTTTTAGCGACTTCGTAAATCAATGCCAAGCAACTGGCCGTGTTGGCGCAGGTTGGGTGCGCTTTGTGGTAAATTTGCAATAGCGTTGTTGGAGATACACACAAAGGGTGGATTTTCCCGTTTTTGCTGGTGGTGATTATGTCCAGGAGAGTCTGCTGCCTCAACTCGATTTCAATTGTTTGCAGGAGCAGTCCCAGTACTAATTCTTGCCGCTCTAGCTTCTTTTGGGTTTCGCCAGTGTCATTGCGTGCACGGATGATTTCGTTCATCAATTCTTCCTGCCGCTTGATTAGTGAGGAGATTGGCTTTTGCACTTTCTCGAGGGTTGTTCTTAGCACTGTAGTTTGCTTCTTCTCGAGTTCTGCCAGCATTTGCTTGTCCTCTTCTAGCTGTCCCAAGATGCTGTAAATTTGTTCGCTTCTCCTTGCTATCCATGGTCCCGAATAGGTATTGCATGGCGCTTCCGATTCCATCGAAGAGTGACCTTGACACACTTCCCCTCGGTACTGTGTCCTTGTTTGCCTCTGTTTTCCTTTTCAGGTCAGCAATCAGGGTGTGGATGTGTACTTCGTAGATTCTGCAGATGGTTTTTTCGTTGTTCTTGATCCCGCATAGTTGGTGTATGATTTGCTCTGCGCGTTCCGCCAGCTGGCAAGGATCCCCTTTCCGCCTACGCTTAGTAGTGCCAAACACGTGATTTGCAATAGTCCGTGCATTTTTCCTGTAAATTAAGGATTAGGTTTCTACAAAAAGGAAAGGAAAGAGAGAAAAAAAACATAAATTTTGAAGGTCGTGAGAAAATTAGGTGAAAATATCGCAATTTGCTTCGCGACCCGAAACTCTGGGTGTCCGTTGCTTGTAAATGCTTCGTTTGCATTTTTTCTCTGTGGAGCAGGTGTCGCGGTCTGCCTATTTTCGGTTGCAATTTTCATTTCAGAAAATTCTGTCTGAGTGCCCGGTTCAGTTTCTAATTGTAGTGTTTTTGCGTTGTGTTTGTTTTTTAACCATACCATGTTTTTCCAATTATGCGTGCCCGAGTTTGAGTGCGTGCGTTTGCCGCCGGGGTGCGTCTTCAGGGTGAGAACCCTTATCCCGGTTCGCGTGGCGGTGGGATAGCGCAGCGCCATCTTTCTACAGCGTCGTCCGTTGGGGGGCAACGCATTATCGTTGGCTTTATGGGGTGGTCCCCCCCCCCCCCCCCCCCGCGCGTCGCTACGTACGCGGTCAAGTGGAACCTTAGGCCGACGGCGAGCCTCTCGGGAAGAGGTGAGTTTGCATTATCTTTTTTCATTTAAAATTGTTTTTAATTATTTTTTTTTTTTTTTACAGGTGCTACTTTCGTCCTGGTCGGTGACCTAGTCCCGGAGGGGTATTACGATGACCCCTGGACTTTTGGCCCCCTGCGGTTTCCTCCTCGATGTTCGATTGTGACTAGACGAGGGACCTTCCTTTTCTTGGATTACGACTTGTTGTCGCAAGCCAATCTGTAGTCGCTTTTAGTTTTATTTGCGAAAAAAAAAAATATAAACAAAGTGAAATATTGATTTTGAGGTTTAGTTGTTCATTGTTCCCTTCTTTTTCTCTCCAATTTTTTAGCACCTTTTTTTTTTTTTTTTTGTTAATTTATTTGGGTTTTCTGAAGGTTTCCTTTTTTGGAATTTGAGATATCCAAGTTCCACTTTTTCTGCGGCAAGGCAGGAACTTTGGATATTTGCACACAAACTGCTTACGTCGGGGTCCGTAGGCACTGCGAACCTTTTGGCGACATAGTTTGTTCAAATGCAAGCACACGGACAATAATTGATGTGAGAGAGATATCCTCGTGGATATTTTACATCTCAAATAAACGATCTTGTTTGTTCAATTTAATTGTTTTTCTTTGGATTGAATCTTTTCTTTTACTGTGCCTTGTGTGTTTTTGCACGTTATTGATTCAGGGTAATTCCGTGTTCTGATTGAGAGAATTCCCGAAAACTTTGGAATTTCGGTGTATTTTCAAGCAATACAAAGTGTCGCATTCCCCGAGTTGGGGATAAGGGGGAACACCTAATACCTGTAGATGATTGATGGTGGCACTTGAGAATAAAAGCTTTACTTTAATTTGGACTACATGGTTTATTAAAAACTGCGCACTCGGGCAGCGTAACGACTATCAAACGAAATTTCTAAAAACTGTTCTGATATGCTAATTTACAATTATCTTTATACCATTTCAATTCTACCTAATTATCCCTACTTCTAAACTAATTATTGATTATTTGCACTAAATATTGAGAACGGATCTCACATGTTGCTTTTCACTCCAGTGCAACGTGATCGACGGTTTTTTCTATAGCTAGTGCTGACATTGCCCAAATGTAAACAAAAAAGCAATCACCTTTGATTATTGCAATCACGATTGGAATTCGGTGATATTGCTGAATTACTTTACTTTTTTGTTTTACGCAACTAGATGCGATCAGCCTGAGTTCAACATGCTCATTTATGCTGACTCCCATCTTGTTGTTTTGTTCTCTTGATAAAGTTAATTGTTACCGGCCTGCGCTGCTTTGGTTCTTTTTGTTTTTTGGTAACGTGACGCGTTACCGTATTGTTTTGTTTTTTCAAAGCTAGCGCTTATCATAGCCGGCTCAAGCATGTACCTCGTTCCCTGGGCACGACCTTTACATTTATGTACAATGTTTGTTTATTTTTCGTGAGGTAGGTCGTTACCCAGTGTTCGCGCTTGCGGATCATATTTACTTTTGACTTTATTTAGTAATTAATTGCCTGTTTGTTTACTATGGCAAAGTCGATCACAACACATTGTACCCGGCAGGAGTAAAGCAAACGCCATACATCCCCAAGCCCGTGGTTGAAAGCAATCAAGAGGTTCCAACATACATTCCTGGACCTAGGAAATTGACAATTGAGGAATACAGGAAGAGAACAGCGAAAAAGGATATCCCGCCTAAGCCCAAACCAAGTCGGGGAGGAGAGCGAGCAAAACTGGTCAGAGAATTGGACAACTGCACAAAATTGGTTAACATCGTCGCCACTCAGGAGGAGCAGGAAAAGTATATGCTATTAGCAGCAATAGCAAAAAAGCGGTTAAACGCCCTGAAGAGAAGGACCAAGAATAAGAAAGGACATTAGTGACCTGGACTTTATTTTCATTTTTTTTTAATTGTTTTTAATTGATAAAATAACAAAAGATAGTTTTAAAACAAAAAGTAATAATATTACATATTCATATAAAACAATGTTTTTTTTTTTTTTTTTTTTTTTTTTTTAAATATAGCAATCTAGTAACTACACACTAAAAACCTATTTGTTTTTGACTTAATCTGCTACGTTTTTAAATTTTACAAAGTACTTATACTATGACAGCCACTTTTCATTTTTAATAACATTAGTCATTTTTTAATGCATTATAGTTCATTTTTTTTTTTTTTTTGAGTAGATTTACATTTCTTTTACACTAGTTCGAACGGTTTAATTCGTTTTAATCTTCTGATTAAGTCATCATTATCCAGGAGCTGGAGAACCTCGACATTGATATGCTGGTGTAGTCGTTGTTCATGACTTTGAGCATATTTTTGAATGACGCTTTCGATCCTATCTACATCCAAATCCTTATGTAGGTTGTCCTTGCGAATGTACGTTACGAAGAACTTTGTTTTGGAAACGTTGAACTATGTTTTTGTTGCTTTGGCTAGTACAACCCCAGAGTTGAATACCATAAGTCCAAACTGGCTTGAGGACTTGTTTATACAGCAATAGTTTGTTGTATGTCGACAGAGCAGAGTAGCGGCCCATTAACCAATACATCTTCCTGTACTTCATATTTAGTTCTTTCTGTGTGTTCTTGACATGCGGCTTCCACCTGAGTTTTGCATCTAACGTCATGCCTAGATATTTTGTTGTATTCTCGTACGGAGCTACTTGCTGATTGATGTATACTGGCTTGTGCTTGATACGTTTATGGGAGAAATCAATATGAACAGATTTAGACTCATTCAGTTTAATTCGCCACTTCTTAGTCCAGTGTTGCATCTCGGCGATCGCAGATTGTAATTTTTCGGTAGACTCAGTATTGTTATTACCGGTGGGCAAGATTACAGTGTCATCGGCAAAAGTAGCAACAACTTTATGTCTGACCGTAGGTAAATCATTGGTGTATAGGAGATAGAGGGTTGGTCCCAGTACACTGCCCTGTGGCACTCCCGCTTGAATTCTCTTTAGATTAGAATACGCATCTTCCTGCTTGATTCTGAAGTATCTTTCTGAAATATACGATTGAAGTATTTGTGAGTATTGTGCAGGAAACAGCATTTTGAGCTTATGATTTAATCCCTCATGCTAGGACTTATCAAAAGCCTGCGCAACATCCAGAAATATTGCTGAACAAACCTTTTTTTCCTCCAGTGTTTGTTCAATGACATTAGTAATTCGGTGGACCTGGTCAATCGTGGAATGTCGACTCCGAAAACCAAACTGGTGGCCCGGGATGATATGTTTCTCTTCGATGATGGGTTTTAGTCTTTTCAGTAGAAGTTTCTCAAATAATTTTGACATAATCGGTAATAATGATATTGGTCGATATGAAGTTGCTTCCTGAGGTAGTTTCCCAGGTTTGGGAATCATAATGACCTCAGCTACCTTCCACATTTGTGGTACGTACTTTAAACGAAACGATGCATGAAATAAATTTGTGATTTTAACTAAGGCTTTTCTGGGGAGTTCCCTCAAAATTTGTCCAGTAATGAGGTCAAAGCCTTTTTTGGATTAATGTTAATTTTGATTTCATTTTTAACTTCGGCTGGAGTGGTAGCTGGAATATTTGCTGTTCCTTGTTCAAGTATTTCAGGTAGTAGTTCATTGCTCTCCGTGGAATTAGGTTGAAATATTTTTTTTAGATGTTCTGCAAATCTACATGCTTTTTGTTGATTACTTCTTGCCCAACTACCATCTAAATTCTTAATTGGAGGCGTTTGCATGATTGGTCTTTGAAAATTTTTGGTTGTTTTTCATAGTGCGTATTCAGTGCTGGAGTTATTTGTTAATTTCCTCAGTACCTCACTTATGTTGTCATTTTTCAATCGTTTAATTTCTTCTTTTAGTTGAAAAGTTAGATTATTCAGTCTAGTTTTATCTTGGGGAGCTATGGACTGATGTCATTTTCTTCTCGCTTTTCTATTTTCTGAAATTAATTCTAATATTTCTCTGGGGTAATTGTTACCATTCAGCTTCCTTTTAATTTCGGGGGGCTTTGCCACGCTGCTTGTTGTATATCGTTGACAAGTTTTTCTACTTCAAAGTCTAGTTGTTCTTCACTTTGAAGTGGCACTTGCAATTGAATTCTTTCGCATCATATCATCCTGAAACTTTCCCAATCTGTTCTTTTGTTTATTAATGTAGGGTTACATGATTTCTGGTTGATGCTCTCACTTAGAGTTAAAACAATCGCTGAATGATCTGAGTTAAATTCCAAGTTGTCTTCTAGTTGCATATAATTAGTAGATATTTTCCTGATAATGAAGAAGTCTATCAAATCAGGAACTTTTACAGGATCCGTAGGCCAGTGCGTGGGTTTTCCCGTTGAGAATGCTTCACATTTCTGTTGATTAATTACTTTCAACAATTCTCTGCCTTTGGTCGTGATAAGTCTCGATCCCCAATGTGTGTGTTTTGCATTAAAATCGCCACCTATGATGTATCGATTTCCCAGGGTCTTAAAGAATTCAATGTATCTGTCAGTTTTGATGTTGTACTTCGGACTAACTACGGTAATGTTGTAGTTTTTAGTCTTAATATTAACTGCTGTTGCTTGAATATCTTCTGCTTCAAATTTGCTTTCTTCATTATGATGAATATTATCTTTAACTATTAAGGCACTTCCACCCTTACCTGCATTTTCCGGGTGTATAGTGTGGTAAACTTTATAACCTCTAAATTTAATAAAAGATTGTTTGGTAAAGTGTGTTTCTGAAATTAAACATATATCAATTTTATTTATATCTAGGATTGCTTAAAGTTCTTGCTGGTGCTTGAGCAATCCATTTGCATTCCATGACATGATTTTTAGGATATTCGCCATTATTACTTGTTTTTAAATTTTGGGACAGTCTTTTTAGTACTATCCTCAAGCTTTTTAATACGTTCATTCATGCTAGAAAAAGATCCATCTAGATTTATTTTTTTTAAGGATAAGTTGGAGTGTTTGATTAATGTCATTACCTTGTTGAGTTTTGGTATTTTGAAGTCTAAAGCAGCAATAGTGGCATATGTGGAATTCGGTTGAGCATTATCCTTTTTAGCTTCTTTCTGTTTGTATCACAATATCTTTTTTGTCAATATTTTTATTTGTTTCTTTACCTTTCTTATTTTTCAGTTCTTGTAATTCCTTGGCAACAATGCACACTCTGTAATTGGCTGGATGATCTTCGCCGCAGTTAACACATTTCGGTTTTTGATTTTGTTCCTTCCGACATTCCATTGTCAGATGTTTTCCGGCACATTTGACGCATCTTGGTTCCTTTGCACAGTATTTTTTTGTGTGTCCATATGATTGACAATTCTTACATTGTGGAATCAATTTCGATCTCTTCACTGGCTGAATAATGAGTATCCACTTTGCAGCCTAATATGTGCGTAATTTTGTAGATTTTCTCTATATCCTCGCCGTTTTCGAAAGTGAGCATGAATATATTTAAGGGTGTTTTATTTTTCCAAAATAATTTATTGGTGGCCGTAATAATATTGTAGCCACGTTTTAATAAATATGCTTTAATATTTTCTGGAAGGCATGAATGGTGCAGGTTTTTTGCTATGACCCTAATTGGGCGGGTTTGTTTATTTTCATAAGTATGAAAAGTAAACTTGGCATCTAATAATATTTTTGTTACACTTCGAAAACTTTCCGAATTTGTACAATTAATTATTGCTGTAGTATCATTCATAAATTTAACTTGAAAATCAGTATCTTTAACTTTTATTTGTTATCAGTGTATAAAGGTTTTCATATGATTTGATTTTTTCCACCATAATTGGCGGTGGCGCTGGTTCTTTTTTAGAAATTTGTTCCGTTGGACCAGAAATTTTTTTGCGTCGGTCCGTTGGTGTAGCTGGGGAGGGTTTGAATTCATTTTACGTTTCTGGGTCTTATGTTTTACCCTGATCCAATCGGTTTCCCTGGCTAATTCATCCTCATCAGTACAGTAGGTAATTTCACTAGTTGCTGTCTGAACTGGAGTAGCTGATCTTGATGCAGATGTTGCTGTAATTGATCGAAAGCGACTCCGTGACAGGTCTGCTTTTAAATCATCGATTTGTTTTTGCAGATCATCTATCTTATTTTTAAACTGACAGTTTTCGTTTTTCACACACTGCCATGAATCTACAGCATATTGCCATTGTGAAAATAATTGCTGTTCATTATGACTTCGTTCGTAGTTTTCCTGGAACAAAGCATCATTCTGCTGTTTGAGTAAACACTCCATAGGTGAATCTGGCGTAATATTATTAACATTCATTATGTCCCATAATATAAATAGCGGGAGTCACAATCATACCGAGCAAAAAGAAGAAAAAAAAAAAAAAAACAAAACGAAAACAATCACCTTATCACTTCAACGATTTGTGTTCGTCGCTTTCACACCAAGAAGACAAGCACCGTTTTCACTCTGATTCAACTTTGTCAGCGGCGACACAAGCAGACAAACTTCCAGTTAAATTGTCACTCCTTCTCTCTTCTCTTTGGGATTTATTTTAAATTGAATTAAATTAAATTAAATCAAATTAATAGTATTTTAAATCAGTAGCACTTTATGAAAATAATCGGTGTTTTTTGAATAATTTATCCGACTATTGATAAATAAAACCTTCACTGTCTACGGAAAAAATATTTAAATTCACCGGCAGTCATAAAGGTTTCAATAAAGAGAAGAAAAAAACTAATGAATGGAAGATTTAAAACAAATAAAGGAGGAATTAACTAGAATATTGAGTAATTTTCAAAAAAGTAAGAACCGCCCAGCCCATACACGAAAGAAACATTAAAGGAAAAAGAGGAAACAATTAACGGCACTGGATACAACCATTGAAAATGAATTACAAATAAAAGCAGTTTATATAAAAATTAAAAATCTGGTGGAAGAGATAAGAAATTTAATACAAGCACAAAGGCAAGCAAAGATGGTATCCAACTTTGACATCAAGACAGCCACGGCACTTCTCAAGTCGTATGACGGTAAACATGAGAAAACTGAATCATTTATCGAGTCGATGGAACTACTAGATGAATTAACATCTGCTGAGAACAAGAATGTTATGATAAAGTTGATAAAGACAAGACTAATAGCAAAGTTTAGTTAAATAAAGTTAGGAAACAGAAGAGTTTTCCGACTGGCCTCCCTTTAATAACACAACGCATAAAAGAGAAGGAACACGAATCCTCTCAACAAATTCTTTAAAAGGGAGATAGGAAATTTTGAAAGTCAGGCATGTGAAGGAATAAGAGAAATAGCTAGCACAACGTACAGGCGAAAATTTTGCTACTTAATTTCTCGGATGCGAAACATTCTGATGTTTTTGTTGTAATCCTATGATATTTCAGAAGCACGTGCGCAGATAGCTGAGCGAAGAACCAAAGTGGGAAATAAATGTGGGTTCGCTCAGGCTTTTCGCTCTGGAAATATTTCCTTCTCCTTTTAGCTTTAATAACCAAAGCCGCATTCGCTTGCTTCATACAGAACTTTAATGGCTATTGATTAGTGGAGCCAAATGCGAAAAATTTTTTTCGGCGCAAGAGTTTTCATAAATTAAGTGAAATCATTTAATTTAAAATGGAAAGGAAAACGTATTTTAAATGTAAGTAAATTTTTGTCCACAGATTTAGATTTAGTGCTTCCGCACAACTGATAAGGGCATTTTGGCGCTACATTTGGGCGCATTGTCAGAAAATGGAATAGTTTTAACACTGATGAAACGTTTGTTTATAAATCGTGTAAAAACCCCGTACATAAACAGTTTTCCCATCCTAAAAAAAGAAAATTTATTCTAAGTTATTAAGAAGGCTTGTAAAAAAACAAACCGTAAAACAAAATTTTTTTACTTATTCATCTACATAGTATTTTAAATATTGTGTTCAAAAACTATATGTGGCAACTCTAATTTCACTCATTTCACGTTGTTAAAAGCAAAGAGCTTATTGCTCTTTCTTTCAAAAGATCATCATTACTAGCGATTTCTTTTTGGCGCTTACGTAAAGGAAGGTATGTATTAGGTATTTCCTTCCTCTTCTAGAAACAAGGAATTTGAGGTACTTTGTTCCTCAGTTTCCTAACTTTATTTAACTAAACTTTGCTAATAGGAAAAGCTAAGTACGCAATTACAGAAGAAACAAATTCGGTAGCAACTATAAAGAGCAAATTAAAACAAAAATTCACAGCCAGCATCTCTTCAGACGTTATCTTGGCACAGCTAAAGTCGTGTCAAAAAGGAAATAAGAAATTAACAGACTTTGCAAATCAAATCGAAAACTTATCAAGTCAACTAGCCAGAGCATTCATTGCAGAAAATATTGCAAAGGGAGAGACAGGTACAGTCATTTATAAGTAATGTGGCTAGCCAAGCAACTGCCTTAATTTTGAAGGCCAGTAATCTGACAACACTACCAGATGTTACTGCAAAAGCAGCATCAGTAGATAAGCAACCGTCGAGTAGTGTACTACACTATAATGCTACGCAACAACCTGGTAGGCCAAGAAACAATTATAATCAGAGTGGAAATAGAAACAATTGGCAAGGATTTAGCGGTAGAAGATTTTAACAACTACAGCAGAAACGGCTACAAAAATAATCAAGGATACAACAGACAGGGTTATAACTTATAATGCCAACAATAATTATAGCAGAAATCAGTGGCCTGCGTAACAGCATAGAGGTGTAACACGGAATAACAATCCAAATGGTTACCGCGGAATCACGCGTACCAATGCCAATCCACAAAATAATTGGCACAACCGAAGAATAAATCATTACGAGTCGGAGGAATGTCAAGTACCCCAACCAGAATCGGAGACGGAACGGTTGGGGGTTCAGACAAACGCAACCCTAGAGTACTAAATCTTAACTTGTCATTAACAAATTACGCTAGGGCATACGCCGAGATGTGTGAGTATAAAAATGTAAATTTTTAAGCAAAATTTTTCAAACTTTTAAGTTTGAACATTTATATTTGCCACATTTGCGACGGATCGAGGCAGATGAGACAGTGTTGGACAGGCCATAATGCATACTTTTTATTGACACCATGTTTGTTCTTCTGCCGTATTCCGAACACAAGTTATAGCGTTTTTTAAGCTCACCTCCCTGCACAGACGAAAAATTTCAACCTTTAAAAAATGGGTGAAGGAAAGGTTGTACGACAAAATGTCTCATGGTAATAGTTGATCAGAACACTTCAAGGAATCGATTGGTGTATGTTGGAACACTTGCTAGCGAAACACTCTGTATATAATAATTTTTTTTTTGGTTTAAGTGGTTGGGATCATGTTGCAATTGTGTTACAGTGATTTTTCTCATTCTTTTTTTTTTTTTTGTGTGTGAAGTGTCTGAAATGGTTTTTCTCTATTTTTGTTTTTATATATTCCTGTTCTAGTCTTTTTCTCTATTAACCTAAACTTATTACATTTCATTATTTTCCCTTTTTAGATTACTTTATTATTTGTCGACATTATTTAGCTTACTATTCCTATATCCCTTTTTTCAATTTTATATATATTTTTTTTTTGTATTTCCCTATTAAAATATTGAGTACACCTATTGCTACTATTTTACCTAGCTTCTAACCATCATTATTTCTATATGTTAATTAAGACTTTTTCTCTTGTTGGGGAGTGTACATATCCAATAACGCGGTGTTGTATTGGTGTTCCTCCGTGTGTTCGGGTTCAGAGCAGTTGGAATTTTTTGGCCCGGGCCACAGACTTTGGGTCCATGGTTGCTCCAATGGTCATATGTTGGTGAGCTTCCGGGTTTTCCTCTGGTACATTTGCGTATGCCGCTTCTTCTGCTTCCTCTGGTCCTAGTCGTATGTTCACGGTTGCGTTTGGGGGCGTCTGGCGGTTTATTCAGTTGCTCCATATGCGTTTGATGGTGATAAGTATTATGGTGGCGGCTGCAATGGCTCCTACTCCGCCCATTGATATCATGGCAAATCCATGGGCCTGTTGGATTTGTGGGTGCTGTTTGATTCGGTTAATTTCTTGTTCCAACTCATCGAGTGAATACATCTCGCTTTTGAGGGTGATTGAGCCAATTGTGCTATTTGCAGTCATGCTGCTTGAAAGGAATTCCCTTGGTGCCTCTTTCAGGATTGCCCCTAGGCTTTCCTGTGTTCCGTTGATATTTGGCAACGTCGCTGGTTGAATTATTTTGATTGGTGATATTTGACTTAACTGGCAATAGGCTGTCTTTGTTCCTATTTGCAGGTCGCAAAGTTTGGTGATCGTAAAAGTACCTTGCCCCGTTAGTTTCGTTGTTATTATTTCGTCCGCGCAGGTTAACTGTAGCGGTTGTGGTGTCTTTAAAGCGAACAACCACGTGTTAGGGGTGCTCAACAGGTGCTAGGTGATTCTGTGGGGGGATTTGTACCCTTAGCTGACAATCGGAGTGGTCGTCCAGTGGGTTGTGCTGTATTTTGATTACGCATTCCCTGGATTGGGTTGCCTTGATTATGGGCGATGTCAGCTCGGCCACGTATGTTGCTGTTCCTTTCGGCTGCCTTACTTTGGTCATTTCCTCGTATTCTTTTTGGGTTAAGAGTAAGAACTCCTGGGTCTTTAATCTACTGCCCACGTACTAGTAGTCCATCCGTGGAATCAAGGTTTGTTTACTGCTATGGATGGGAAAGACGTTCACCTTAAGCAGTTTCATGGGGTTAGCTGTTATAATACGAAACATTATATGAATATAAAATATAATTTTGCCACAATTAATTTCCACACCTTAGTAAAAAGCAAATGTCAGTCAATTCCCACGTTAACATTCCAAATTTAATTCTTCCCACAAAATTGCAGTAACCCAACCACACGCATACCCGACTCCCTTCCTGTTGCTTATTTTAATTACGTCTGAAAACGCATCCTAAAGAATTTTATTCGGCTTACTCTAATTACACCTGGGAACCTAAAATTTAGAGAATTCCCGCTAGCAACGCGTTTTTCTAGATTTTGGAAACTAAGTAAAAGCTTTCGATTCACACCTACCCTCAGTCTGAAGTTAACAGTCGAAAAGTGCGGAAAATAGTTAAGTTTGGAAATTACTTAAATAATTCTCGCTTAAGTGTCGCTAAGTCAACATATCGATAAGTGTAGAAAGTTTAAGTGTTCGGTACCGCAATAAAGACTTCAATAAAGATCATTTTTTAAAGGAACTTGCATTTTTTAATAATTATTTTTTTTTTTTTTTTGATTGAACGCGAGTTCAATAATAAAATTGGCGCAGCCGGTAGGATCTGCGTTACGGAAAGTTCTACAGTGTGAAAGTTTCGTATGTGTTTTTACACTTAAACGCAGATCAGTGTCTCGTAAACAGTTTTACGACACATAATTCCAATAAACATTAAGTGCACAGTTCCGCTTCATAGTTTACCACAAAAACAGTAAACGAAGCAAAAACCAAGTGTTATTGTGAATAGTGGTTTAAAGAAGGAGCCACTAACAAACATTGACCGAACAAATCCCAAACAACCTGACAAGGAAGGAAGAAACTACAACAATAGCAACTGTAATTCCCCAAACTCCACACAAGGCAGACGACTAGTGCTATTACTGGATCGAAGAAGGACCACGTAGCAAAAGTAGGACTCACAAACACCAACAACAACCATCGAAGGAAGACATCCCCGAAACCAGCCGAACGAAGGATATTTCAAGGAAGATGAGTTATGAATAAAGATTCTACCCCAGGAGGAGACGCAATTGAAGAATTAACTAATTTGCTTAATAATATTTCACTAACCCCTACACAAAATAAAGATTTAAATACATTTAGTTTTATAAAATTTAATATAAATACAAATATGGCTACCCCAAGATCCCTTATAATCGACCCGCTGAAGTACCTCAATAAGTTACCAGAATTTTATGGCGACTACCGCGATTTACAAAATTTTATCGACCTGATCGACAGAGTTCATCCACACCTTTTGACCTACGATGCTCTAGGGCAAAGTATATTTTCCGACATAATCAGATCCAAATTAAAGAATAAAGCGCGAGAAGTGATAGAAATAAATAACCACGTTAAAGGGTGGCTGGAAATAAAGGAATTACTAATTAATAACTTCGGCGACAGTTCTAGTTTAGAAGAATTATTTGATAACCTGAGAAGCGTACAATTTAAATCAAATTGCGTTGACTTTTATAATGAAATCAAAATAGCACTAAGGCGGTTAAACGTGAAAACACATCTCACTCAAGGACCAAACAATAGTAAAGACATGATTGAAAACAACAAAAGTTCTGCTTTAACAACGTTCAAAAATAAAATACCGGAACCAATGCGGTCAATCCTGTATTGTAGAAAACCTGAAACCCTTGAAGCCGCAATGGATATCTTACATGAATCGGGCTACGCATACTTTTCAAATAACCCACATAACTCCAAGTATACTGATGGACCTAACAGACCTAATAATCAAAAGGCAAAAAACCAGTACAATCCACGTCAACCCAATAACTTTAAATTTTCCCGAAATCAAAATTATTCCAATGACAATTACAGAAACGGCGCATACGTACAAAATAAACACAATAACAATTACACCACAAATTACACCAGACAAAACAATACACCACCAAGGAACCCCAGGAATGGCTTTGACACCCAACAATTCGCAAAATACCAAAATACCAATCAACCCTGGGCTACAAATAACTCTTTCCGATCGAATCAACACCGCAAGATAAATCCACACCAACCCAACCAACCCCGTTTTACAAGTAATAACGCCTCGCAATTCAAAGCACCTGATAATCCGTATAACAATAATTCTTACCGAAATTTCAACCCTACACATAATTATACAAATCAATCATTGCCTGATGGATATAAACATAAACGAACCAAATCAATCGCCAAAACAAGAAAATTTTCCCTTACAGGCCTCACCTTCAAGTTACCTCATATCATAATAAACAACAAAATTAGACCATTAAAATTCATAATAGATACCGGCGCAACCCATTCAATAATCAACCCCAGAATTTGTCATCCCAAATATATAGAAACACTTACAGAAGATATTTGCGTGAAAACCTTGTCGCAAGAGATAAAATTGAAAGAAAAGGCGACAATCCCATTGTTTCCAGAATTAGGAAACCCAAATATCAAAGTAGATTTTCATGTTTACGCTTTCCATAACAAATACGATGGTTTAATCGGGAATAATATTTTAATGCCTCTTAAATCTGTAATAGATTTAGGGAACGGAGTCCTAAAAACCAAAGACAGAACTGTAGAGTTACATTTCCACGATATGCAAGTGCAGCAGGCAAATAATAATTACACTTACAAAATTGAAAACGAGGGTCATTACCAAATACTCGTACCAGTTAAACAAAAGGACGGGTTAGCCTTCCTGAAAGAAAAGAAGTCTTCAGATGGCAAGGTAATTGTACACGAAGGTATTTATAATGTCGACAATTACAAAGTTAAAGCTAATGTGGAAATAAAAGAAAATAACACAAAAACAATAACATTTGCCCCCCTCGAAACTGAAATCGTCAATCAAGAAAACTTTTGCGTTAATGAGTTCAAGGAATCACCATCCAAAACCGCGTTAGAACAAATTCGGGTAGATCACTTAAATAGCGAAGAAAAGCAAGGGCTTTTCAAAGTAATTAAACGATTTTCTAATATATTCTACAAAGAAGATTCAGGCTTGTCCTTCACGAACGCCATAAAACATAGAATCCGAACTACGAACGAAATACCAATTTTTGTCAAATCCTATAGATACCCTTTTGTACACAAGCAGGAAGTTGAAAAGCAGATCGATGAAATGCTAGAGAAAGGCATTATTCGACCAAGCAACTCTCCCTATTCAGCGCCAGTCTGGATCGTCCCAAAGAAGGCGGACGCCAGCGGCAAAGCTAAATGGCGAATCGTCATAGACTATCGAAAACTGAACGAGATCACGATAGACGACAAATACCCAATTCCAAATATCGACGAGATATTGGGAAAATTAGGTACATGCCAGTACTTTACAACCCTAGATCTCGCAAAGGGGTTCCATCAAATCGAGATCGACGAAAAGGACGTTCATAAAACGGCATTCAGCGTAGAAAACGGGCACTATGAATACCTTCGAATGCCCTTCGGCCTGAAAACAGCGCCAGCTACATTTCAGCGCCTTATGAACGACATCCTGAAAGATTATATCAACAAGATCTGCCTCGTCTATTTGGACGATATAATAATCTATTCATCATCACTGCAAGAACATCTCGATTCCCTCGTAAAGATCTTTAGGAGACTTGAGGAAGTAAACCTGTCAGTTCAGTTAGACAAGTCAGAGTTTCTAAAAAGAGAGACTGAGTTCCTTGGACATATTATTACATTAAACGGTATTCGTCCTAACCCTAAAAAAATTGAATGCGTTAAAAATTTTCCCATACCTAAAACCCCCAAACAAATAAAGCAATTTCTCGGACTCACCGGCTTTTACCGAAAATTTATAAAAGATTATTCTGCAATAGCAAAACCCATTACCAAATTCTTAAAGAAAAATCAGAAAATTAACATACATGATCCGGAATACAATCGCAGCTTCGAATTACTAAAGAAACTTCTAATTAGTGAACCAATCTTGAAATATCCCGATTTTAACAAATCCTTTACTCTAACAACAGACGCGAGCCAATTCACCCTAGGTGCTGTACTTTCACAAGACAATCATCCGATATGCTACGCAAGTCGAACCTTAAACGACCATGAACAGCATTACAGCACAATAGAGAAAGAGTTACTTGCCGTTGTTTGGGCAACGAAGTATTTTCGCCCATATCTATTCGGAAGGAAATTTACAATAGAAACTGACCACAAACCATTACAATGGCTATTTTCAATCAAGGAACCGAATTCAAAATTAGTTCGCTGGCGACTCAAACTCTCGGAATACGAATATGAAATTAAGTATAAAAAAGGAAGCCAGAATGGCAATGCAGATGCGTTGTCACGCATTAATATAAATCTAGCAGAAGAACTCCCCAACAACGAAGCCAGTAATGAACACATCATTCCAATCAGTAAATCCTCTCTAAATGTATTTAAAAATCAAATTGTCATAACAAAAACTAATTCCGGTTCACTCAAAGTGAAAAATATCAAAATCTTCAATAAATTTCGAAAAATAATCTACACCAAATCTTTAGACACCGATACTTCTATTGCCATACTCAAAAATCACTGCAACCCTAAAAACCTGAATGCAATTTACATCGAAGATCCTGATTACTTCAAAATATTAGCAAAAACATTCTGCGACTACTTTTGTTCCAATAACCAACTCAAATTAATTAGATGTGAAAGGTTCTTGCAAGATATCACCGATGAAGAAATGCTAGCCAAACTTATCGAAGAGGAGCATCTGAGAAACAATCATCGAGGTATCAGCGAAGTTTGCAAAGAACTACAACTGAAATACTTCCACCCTAAATTATCCATACGCGTAACAAAATTCATTAATAACTGCGATATTTGTAATATCGAAAAGTACGAGAGAAAACCAATTAAGCAGAAATTTAAAATTACAGAAACTCCAAACACTCTCTTTACACTTTAGAGAAAAACTTATTCTTAACCTTTATTGATAAATTTAGTAAGTACGCACAAGCTATTAAAATTCAGGCGAGATCTTGGGTGGAACTCAAAAGAGCTATCCTTCAATACATATCCACCGTGGGTAAAATAGAAAAAGTTATAGTAGATAACGAACTAGGGTTCAAAGCAATACCATTCAGGGAATTCCTACAAAGAGAAAACTTAGAAATCCATTACACATCCAACAACAATCACACCTCGAATTCAGACGTCGAACGACTACACAACACAATGAACGAACACCTAAGATTACTGAAACATGACGAAAACATAGATATCGACACGGTAAAAGAGAAAATATTAAAAGTAATATCTTACTACAATAACAGTATACATAGTACGACAAATAAAAAACCAATAGACTTCAATAACGGAAAAATTAAAGATAACGAATATGCCGACATCCAAATCAGAATTCAAAACATAAAGGAAAAGGTAATCAATAAACGTAATCGCGATAGGGAAGATGTAGAAGTAGAATCCGGACCAAATTTTATCAAAGAAGTTAGGGGAGGGAAAAACCATTCTAAATTTAGGAAAATCGAATTAGAAAAAACCGACGACGATCATGTAGTCGACTAAAACAACGGGCTAAAATACTACAAGTCACACGTAAAAAGACAAAAGAAATTCCAAGAATACAACAACCCCACAATTAAAGCAACAAAAGTAAAAATTAAGAAATCTAAGAAACCCACTTCTATTCCAGGTCAAGATGCTACTCCTCATTGTTCTAATAATACTCCCGCAAGTACTGCCCCAACAAATTGAAATTCAAAATTTAAACGATAATAACGGTTATATCACGATAAAATTACACGATACGAAAATCATTGCCAAATATAAAAAGGTCCTACATGTACTTAATGTAACAAGTTATGTAGAAACAAGAGACATAATCCGCAGCAACATAGAAATAATCAGAGAAAAAGCTAACTTAATGGAACCTATGTACAGTACACTTACACACAATTTCGATACGCTAAATAAAAAAATTAATAGTTTAAAACCACACAACAGACAACCAAGAGGACTTATTAACATACTCGGTACAGGACTTAAATACATAACAGGTACAATGGACTACAATGACGAAACAGAAATTAAAAACAAACTGGAAGCAATAACACAAAATAACAAAAATTTAATCGAAGAAAGCAATAAACAAATTATAATAAACAACGAAATATCCGACCAAATAAAAAACATAACAAATCAGATCGGAAAACAACAAAATATCATATCAAAATACCTCCAAAATTTTACCGAACAAACCCAAAATAGAATATTACTACTAGAAGATGAAGTTCGATATATGCAACAAATTTATCAAATGAATTACGATATTACCCTACTCAGAGAACATATTGAAGATATACAACAAATAATATTAACCAGCAAATCCGGTTTGCTCACTAGAAATATCCTTTCGGAAGACGAAATCAATTTGATACCGGACTTCGAGAATTTTAAAGATGTGAAAACAGCTATCGGCTTTTACAAAGAACAAATCGTCATAATCGTACTTATCCCGGAATACAGCCAGAACTCCTTCTCAAAAATACTACTAGAACCTTTACCCAATAAAGAACACAAGTCCATACAATTAGATAATTATACAATACTGGTAGACAAGAACAATAAGGTATATAACGCAGAAGTAAAAGAAAAACTAGAAAGGAATTTAGTAGAAATCAAAGACGGATGTATTAATAATATTATAAATTTCAATGACGCCCATTGTCCTATGCAAAATTATACGAAACAAGAAGTAAGAGAAATTACTCCAGGCATTATAGTAACAAAGAACCTACCAAAAAGTAATATCAAACAATTTTGTAATGACTTTAAGATAAGCATAGCTGGAAATAGTTTAATAAAATTTGAAAATTGTAAGATAGAAATAAATAATATTTTATATGAAAATTTTTACACTAAAGTAAAGGATAACATAGTACTCCCGCATTTTATAACCAAGATAGTAGAAAATAAATCTATAGACATAATAAAGTTCGAAGAAATACACTTGAAGAACATTAATAATAATAGAAAAGAAATCAAAGAAATTGTAGAAACAGATTACAGAGATCATCTAGGAAATGTACCAATAAGTTTCATATTAATTGGAATAGCCATCATAGTAACTATATACCTAATAAAACAATATGTATTATATAAAATTAAAACTAAAAAAATTTCTTCGTCGGAGCCTCAGACTGACGGTGGGGGTGTTATAATACGAAACATTATATGAATATAATTTTGCCACAATTAATTTCCACACCTTAGTAAAAAGCAAATGTCAGTCAATTCCCACGTTAACATTCCAAATTTAATTCTTCCCACAAAATTGCAGTAACCCAACCACACGCATACCCGACTCCCTTCCTGTTGCTTATTTTAATTACGTCTGAAAACGCATCCTAAAGAATTTTATTCGGCTTACTCTAATTACACCTGGGAACCTAAAATTTAGAGAATTCCCGCTAGCAACGCGTTTTTCTAGATTTTGGAAACTAAGTAAAAGCTTTCGATTCACACCTACCCTTAGTCTGAAGTTAACAGTCGAAAAGTGCGGAAAATAGTTAAGTTTGGAAATTACTTAAATAATTCTCGCTTAAGTGTCGCTAAGTCAACATATCGATAAGTGTAGAAAGTTTAAGTGTTCGGTACCGCAATAAAGACTTCAATAAAGATCATTTTTTAAAGGAACTTGCATTTTTTAATAATTATTATTTTTTTTTTTTGAACGCGAGTTCAATAATAAAATTGTTAGCCTCGAAATCGGGTATGGTTATTTCTACTACCATTTTCTCCTAAATTAGTTGCGGGTGGGTTTTTGCGACCTCGTATATTAGTGCCAGACAACTTGCCGTGTTGGCGTATGTTGGGTGTGCTTTGTGGTATATCTCTAAGAGGGATGTTGGTGATACGCACAAAGGATGTATCTGCCCATTTTTACTCGTGGTTATTATGTCCAGGAGAGTTTGCTGTCGTAACTCGATTTCGATCGTTTGCATCAGGAGACCCAACACTAATTCTGGTCGTTCCAATCTTTTCTGGGTTTCGCTGGTGTCGTTATGCGCTCGGATAATCTCGTTCATTAACTCCTCCTGTCGCTTAATAAGTGAGGCCATTGGCTTCTGGACCTTCTCGAGAGTCGATTTTAACACGCTAATTTGTTTCTTCTCCCCCAGCATCTGTTTATCCACCTCCAATTGCCCCAGTTTGCTGTATATTTGTTTACTATCCTGGCTGTCCATTGTCCCGAATAGGTAGTGCATTGTATTACCAATTCCGTCAAAAAGTGACCTGGACAGCCTTCTCCTCGGGACCGTTTCCTTGATTGTTTCAGTTTTTCTTTTTAGATCCGCAATCAGGGTGTGGATATGCATTTCGTATGTTCTGCAAATTGTCTTTTTGCTGTCCTTGAACTCGCTTAGTTGGTGTATAAATTCTTCTGCTCGTTCCGCCATTTGGATTTGTAGGTCCAGTTCCCCCAGATCTATTTCTGTGAATACACTCTGATTTAAAGACAAGAACCTAATCCGGAGAAAAGCACTCCCGAAACAAAGGAATTAGCAATTGAATGTCCAATGGAGAAAAAGATCACCCCGGAAGTAATTACAAATCCGGAGGAAATCAAAACCATTCTGAGAGACTATCACGATTCACTTTTCGGTGGACACCAAGGCATTGCTAAAACGTACAAACGCATTAGGCGTAAATACTGGTGGAGGCACATGCTAAGAGATATAAAACGGTATATAAAACGTTGCCCAAAATGCCAAAAGATGAAAGCATCTAGGCCATACAAAATGCCAATGGTAATTACCGACATCGCGGAGAAACCATTCGACAAGGTATACCTAGACATTGTCGGACCCCTCGAGGAAACGGGAAACGGAAACAAATATATCCTCACATTCCAGGACAACCTGACAAAGTTCGTGGATTGGTATGCCATCCCGAACGGGGAAGCGGAAACAATAGCGCAAATTTTCTTCGACGAAATCGTCACGCGCTACCGAATTCCCAAAAAGATTGTCACCGACCAAGGAACCAATTTCCTTACTTATCTATTCAAGCAAATGTGCAAGTTATTGCGGGTGAAGAAATTGCAGACGTCCGCTTATCACCCACAATCAAACGGGGCACTGGAAAGAGTACACAGACCATTGGTTGAGTACCTGCGTACGATAACTGATGAAAACCCCACAACCTGGGATAAATTTCTGCGAACCGCAGCGTTCGTGCATAATAACAGTGAGCACGAAGGAACCAAGTTAACTCCCATGGATTGCTTATTCGGATTTACGGCAGATATGCCCTCTAATTTAAAACGAGACACGGAACCTGTGTACAATCATGAGAGCTATTATCACCAACTAAGATATAAGTTGCAGAAATCATACGAAATCGCACGCAAAAATATTCTGATCAGCAAGCAAAATTCCAAGATACGATACGATAAGACCGCAAGGCCACTTGCACTCCATGTAGGTGATAAAGTCCTCCTCAAAAGCGAAAACCGAAAAAATAAGTTCGCCGAAATCTGGGAAGGACCGTACCGAGTAACCTCGATTGTATCCCCAGTAAATACGGAAATCCGAATTCGAAATAAATTCAAGGTCATTCACAATAACAGGTTAAAACCCTACATAGAGTAGGCCAAGGGCAAAAATAGACCATATGGTTCCCAAGGCCAAGAACTGGCCAGTGAAAAAAAAAAGAAGTTTCAATGTGCATTAAAAACCAAAATAGATAAATAGATATAGGTCACGGAAGTACCTAACAAAAAAAAAAAGGCAAGATAAAGCAGGCAAAAAACCTAATTACGTTATAAGGAAGTATTCGTAACCACCGAACTTCAAAATACACACCAGCAGCGGCAACTGTGAATGAATCGCGGAAAATGCAACGCCAGCAGTCTACACTAAGTAAAATTCGTAATGCAACTCTGCAACGAAAGAGAGAGGAATACGGCATTTCGAAAATTTCTCTTTTCTTGTCAATATATGTCTTGTACTTATTAAATGAAGATATATTTTCAAAACAAAAAACAAAAAAGAGAAAGGATAGCAAAAAACATCAACACTAACCACCAATAACCAACAATAAAAAAAAAAGGGAAAGAAGACTAAAACAACTGAAGTACACCAACAATCGACAACCAGCAAAACGAAAAAAGCAGGAAGGAAGAGCAAGTCAACCCGCGGAAGAACACCGATTCATCCAGCGTCACCTGAGATGTCCACCTCCCAACGTATGGTGAAAAACAAAAAATAACATAGATAAGAAAAACTAATTGCTAGATGAGATACTAACATTAGGTAAGCAGGGATTCGAATAAAGATAGGAATTATTAAAAAAAAAAAATATAATAAAAAAAAATAAAAAGGGAAATATTTTATAAATAGCGACATAAATAGGTAATTAACCAAGTAGATAAACAAAAGGGAAATATTAATTGTATTATCATATATTAACTAACAGGGAAATAGTTTAGGTAGCGTAAGTACAATGTACTTGACCTTATTGAAAACAAAAAGAAAACCCCAAATCATAATAAATATACATATCCTTTTAACCTCAATTCGAGCATTATTCCTCTCCAAAGAATAATCCTCGTTTTCAAAAGAGGGGAGGAATGTTATGATCAATTCGACCAAATTAAAAGTTAATTGTAAACAAAGAGCAATTAACTCCAAAAGTGCAAGCGCATAATACATACCACCGCAAAAAGCGTAAGCAATGGCTAACGACCTAGGGCAAGAAATGTAAACAAAATTGTACATAGCAATACAAGGTCGAGCCATGACAATTAAATATATGCTTGGGCCAGTTACGATAAGCGCTCGCATAAAAAGAAGAAAACAACACGGTAGCGAGTCACGTTGCTCGAAGTAAAAAAAGAATGCGAGAAGCGCAAGTAACTGGGCCGTCAAGAAAATCGTCATAAACGCAAAATGATGGGAGTCAGCATAAATAACCATATCAATATATCGGGTATGGATTGACCCCATCGCGGTAAACAATAAAAGCACTTTAGCAAATTGCAATTAATAAGTAAAATAAAATTAAACAACCTATTGATGGAACGTGCACTATTGGAAGGTGATTGCCTTTTGCGTTGCAATTAAGCAAGTCAGCGGAATTGCGCAAGCGTAAGCATTCCTTAGGGAATGTATTGCTATTTCAGGGGTTAGGTAAAAAGTACATTGTACCTTACCAATATTAGCAATTAATCAATTATTGAAAAAGAGTAGGGAGAGCTTTGTACAAATTAAAATGTATAAAAGTAATTGTCACCCTAGAATAATGGTTCAGTTTATTGTTAAAAAGAGCTAGTGGAAACTCTGCCCGATTGGGGTCTCGAAGTTTGTTAAAAGTCAAGTAGTAGTCAAGAACAAGTTTTGTATCGGCTTAACTAGTGAAATAAATAGCGAATTATTGTGAAGAGTAATACGGCAGTTGTGAATTGAAGTGAGGTAATTTCAACCCTTTACCCTGGAGTTCTGCATTCGTGCTGCTCCAAGCGATCCCCGGAGTTAAAGCGAATCCTCGCTGCTCCAAATCCTCCTCAGGAGTTAAGGCGCTAGACGCTGCTCCGCCCAACCAAAATTATCAACGGCTCGCAGCTCTGCCGCGGCCAGCATTACCTACACCCAAGCCAGCGAACAACGCGGCAGGGT
Organism: Leptogaster cylindrica; assembly: GCA_963082835.1. Classification (NCBI taxonomy): domain Eukaryota; kingdom Metazoa; phylum Arthropoda; class Insecta; order Diptera; family Asilidae; genus Leptogaster; species Leptogaster cylindrica. The sequence goes on from OY720106.1 coordinate 11,869,650, forward strand.
TTCATCCCTCAAGCCCGCTATCCCAGCGGCCCATCGAGTTATTACCATCGGGGCATACACCCAGGGGTGTCCTCCGCATCACACCCTTTGTCTTCGCATCCTGGTACAAGAACCAGATTTGCGCTCAACGAACGCACTAGGTACAAGAACCTAGTGTATCTCTCCGCTGCCTGTTAGAAACAACGAGTCCCCTTCACACAAACTTATCCGCCGTAACCAAAGCTAGGGAAGACCACAACACTTACCTTACACATGTTTTTGGAATTTTTAACTTCCTTAGTACTGAATTTAATGTGCAGTTGTTCAATCAGAGGGAAACAAAGTAAAGCTCTAAAAGTTACTGAAAAATTACGTCTTTTAACGGGGGGACCGGGGAGGATGGGCAAATTTTGGGCATAGAGCTTTGGAAAGCATTTTCAAACCTCTGTCTTATCTTTTAGAGTATAGTTTGTCAAAAAAAAAAAAAAAAAAATTAATGTATATAGAGGTATAATCAGGCGCTCATACAAATACGCTATTTCTGGGAAAAGTTGAAAACTTCGGGGCGCTTGCGGCAAGGGTTAGAAGTGACCGAAAATTTCGAAACTTCGTATTTGGCATTAGATAGGTCTGTATCATGGGAAAAACGCGCCGGAGCAAACATTGGAGACATTTCGGTTTTTTTGAAACACCCTAGCATCCAGTGCATCGGGAGATACTTCCCCTATTCACGAGCCACCACCGGTGGTAGGCGACATTCCCGGTAACATGGATACTCGGAGGCGCCTATAGCCTCATCGCGCAAGGTAAGTTTTGTCGTAATTGTTCTTTTCTTTCCTCTTCTTTTGTTTTAACTAATTACTCGGGCAGCGTAACGACTCACACTTGAATTACTAAAAGACTCTGCTTAATGCTAATTTACAATTATCTTTATACCATTTTGGTTCTACCTAGTTATCCCTACTCTAAACTAATTATTGATTACTTGCAACTAAGTATTGAGAACGAATCTCACATGTTGCTTTACTCCGTTGCAACGTGATCGCCAGTTTTTCATTAGGGTATTGCTGACATTGCCCCAATGTAAACAATAAAGCAATCACCTTTGATTATTGCAATCACGATTGGAATTCGGTGATATTGCTGAATTACTTTACTTTTTTTTGTTTTACGCAACTAGATGGGGTCGGCCTGAGTTCAATATGCTCATTTATGCTGACTCCCATCTTGTTGTTTTATTCTCTTGGTAAAGTTAATTGTTACCGACCTGCGCTGCTTTGGTTCATTTTTATTTTCGGTAACGTGACGCGTTACCGTGCTGTTTTGTTTTTTCAAAGCTAGCGCTGAACATAGCCGGCTCAAGCATATACTTCGTTCCCTGGGCACGACCTTGTACAGTTATGTACAATGTTTGTTTATTTTTCGTGAGGTAGGTCGTTACCCAGTGTTCGCGCTTTGCGGATCATGTTTACTTTTGGTTTTGTGTAGTAATTAATTGCCTGTTTGTTTACTACGGCAATGTCGATCACAACACTGTCCTCCTCATTGTTCTTTCACTTATTATTATTATTATTTTTTTTTTTTTTTTATTTGCAGGGGCGATGTTCGTCATTCTGGAGACGATGGAGACCCGGGGGATGCCCCGCTTGGTTGGTCCCTCTGCTCCCGAAGTTGAGGACGAGGATGATCCCCCGCCGCCGTATTCTTTATTTTAGTTTCTTGTTTTGTGTATTGTGATCGTAATTAAAAAAAAAAAAAAAATTGTAATTAATGAGAGAAAAGGAATAAAAGAAAAATAGTGAATATGTGCAAAGTTTTCGTAATTTCAGTTGGTTTTTGGGTTCCCCCCTTTTGTTTTTTTTTAAACAATGGTTTATGTTACAGTTCTTTTTTTTTTTGCTTGTGGATTATTTCCACTTATATTGCATAATAAAAGTATTAGAGGGTTATTTTCGTTTATTCTTCTAAACACTGTTTTGCTGCTGGAAGAAAAAGAAAAGAAAGGGGTAAAAATGTTTAGATCTTTTTGTTAAGTTTGTCCTCCTTTAGCTTGTGACTTTCTTCACATGTTTTCTCCTCCAGCCTCCTGAAGGTTTCCCTTTCTCCCGCCGTTGTTGCCGTTACCGTCAGAGTCATAAGCTTTTCCAGCTGTCTTGCCAGGCGGTGGCGTTTCCCCCCTCGGCATTTTCTCTTTACGGGTGGTTTTCCCCCCTTTTTCGCGTTTTAGCCGTCGCCAGTACTCTTCGACGGCTAGTTTTTTCTGAAGCAGTTTTTGTTCCTGCTCCCTTCTCTCCTCCTCGGTCATTTTCTCGGTCCTCTCGCATGGCTGCGGTTTCTCCATCGGAAGTTTGTACAATGTCATTCCTGTGGGGTCCTCCCTTTTGCGCTGTGCTGCCTTGGCGAGGGCGAACAGTTTTTCAAACCACTTGTCCAGCTCTTTGTCCATCGTTTGCAAGGTGGTGTGGAACTGACAATATGTTTATTCGTTTGAATTCCCGTTGGTGCTCCTCCCTTTATTGTAATGGAATATAATGGAGCGTCCGATATACAAAAAAAAAATTGCTGATCAATTTCCGTCAGTTCACTTTTTTTTTAATTCGGTGTGGTTTGTTCGACCTTAGCCGGTCTTTGGTCTGCATTTTCAGCCGGAATCTGATTTAATCTGATTTGGGGAGACCGATATTTAGACAAAACGGAAAAAAAAGTGTTTTAATTGGGCGTCTCGCGTGAGTTCGCTGCCCGAGTTATCTGGGCGGTTTTTTTTTCTTGTGTTCATGCATGTGCTTACTGCGCATATTTTTAATGCGGTGAGTAGTTCAAGGCGACTCTTACAATCGACCTTGAGTTACTGTTTCCACTTGTTTGACTTGTTTTTGTTTTGACTTTGGTGAGTGGTGTAATTAATTACTGCAATGCAGTTCTGTTATTATTATATATTTTTTACCCTTATATCCTATTTTTAAATTCTAGTTCCGTAATTTACTCTATTCTACGTAGGGTTTCAATCTATTATTATGTATTACCTTAACTTAATTTCGTATTCGAATTTCCGTGTTTACGGGTGACACTATTGCGGTCACCCGGTATGGTCCTTCCCAAATTTCTTCGAATTTATTCTTGCGGTTTTCGCTCTTTAGGAAGACCTTATCTCCTACATGGAGGGTCAATGGTCTTGCGTTCTTGTCATAGTGCTCTTTTGATTTTTGTTTGCTGGCCAAAATATTTTTACGAGCAATCTCATATGACTTTTGTAGTTTGTACCTCAACTGGTAGTAGTAGTTTTCGTGATTGTAAACGGGCTCTGGTTCCCGTTTCAAATTTGAGGGTACATCTGCGGTGAAGCCGTAAAGGCAATCCATGGGAGTCAATTTCGTACCTTCGTGCGTGCTATTGTTGTAGACGAACACCGCTGTACACAGAAATTGATCCCAGGTGGTGGAGTTTTCGTCTATTATAGTACGTAAATACTCAACCAGTGGCATGTGAGCCCTTTCTAAGGGCCGCTATACACTTTAGCTAAGCTAAGAAGCTAAGTTTTGTTAGTTTTGTAGCTTAGATCGCTTAGCTTATGCGTGCTGCACACTACAGCTAAGCTAAGCGATAATTTTTTTAAAAGTACTATTGTACTGTCACCCACTACAGACAATTTGTTTGCATATAAAACACACCGGAGTTTCATGTATTGGTAAGCGAAGCCCGCTTGCTTAGCCGAGCTCATGCTATGCATGCGAACTTAGCGCACATCGCTCGAGCAGAGAAAACATCGCTAACATAGCATCGCTGAAGTGTGCAACACTCCATTTAAGTTCTTTATTTTGACAACCGAGCGAGAAACTTATCTTCTTAGCTTAGCTGAAGTGTATAGCGGGCCTGATGCTCCGTTTGATTCTGGGTGGTAAGCAGAGGTTTGCAGCTTTTTTACTCTTAACAGCTTGCAGACTTGCTTAAAAAGGTCGCTGAGGAAATTAGTCCCTTGATCGCCAACGATCTTCTTAGGGACTCGATAGCGTGTGACGATTTCGTCAAAGAAAATCTGAGCTATCCTTTCCGCTTCCGCATTCGGAATTGCATACCAGTCGACGAATTTAGTCAAATTATCTTGAAAAGTGAGTATATATTTATTCCCGGCCCCAGTTTCTATAGTATATTTTCTCGAAGGGCTTTTCTGCGATGTCTGTTATTACCATCGGCATCTTAAATGGTCGGGATGCCTTCAGCTTTTGGCATTTCGGGCATTTCTGGATGTACCGTTTTATATCCCTCAACATATGACGCCACCAGTATTTGCGCCGAATGCGTTTAAATGTTTTCGCTATGCCTTGGTGTTCGCCGGGAGCTTAACGACGAAACGCCCGGATGAATTTCTTCTAACAGCGCGTTTGAACTGTTCTTCACATTTTCTTTCCACTGACGTTAATGCCTTCCTGTCCTCTGCGACTTCTTCAAGCTGCCAGAATTTTTCTAATACGAAGACGAAGCACAGTCTAAGGAAAATTCTAAGCCATCAGAATGGACAAAGAAATATTTGAGAAGTTTAATAAACTATTTGCACTAGCAAAGACCGCGCAGCGCAACAAGCAAGATCCGGCGGGACTTACATTGTACAAGCTCCCGGAGGAAAAGCCCCAGCCAATGCAGTGGACTACCGAAACAACAGAGAAGGAACGGGTGGAACAAAAAAAGGCCTTGGAGCAGAAGAAGTTGACGGTCCAGGAGTACTGGAAGAAACTGAAGGAAGAAAGAAAGGGGAAGCCGCCCCTAATACGTAAGAGAAAGTCGAGGGGAGGAAAACGTCATCACCTCGCCAACAAACTGAAGAAACTCAAGGCGTTACGCAAAATTGCGGTAACTAGTGAGGAGAAAAACGCGTACCGAACACTGGAGGATAAAACCCGGGAGGAAAAACGTCAGTTGAGGGAAGAAAAAACATTCTAGGGTTAACACCAAAGCAAAATTTTTTTTTATATCCCGCCAAAGTTATCTTTCGAAAAAATTACAAAAAAAATTAAATAAAGTTTATCACCCAAAAGCACTCTTTTTAGTTCAAAAAAAAAGAAAAGCACTCTTTTTAGTTCAAAAAAAAAAAAAGCACTCTTTTTAGTTCAAAAAAAAAAAAAGCTTCCAGTTGGTGGTCACCAACTCCAATTTCCCCTTTCCCTGGTAACAACAACAATAACCACAAAAAAATTTTTTTTATAAACCAAAAAAAAACCCGCAACGACGACGTGAGGCAGTTCTGGCAACCAGACACCACCATGTCGCAAAAAAGTTCTCAGTGCCTACGGGCCCCAACGTAAGCATTTTGTGTGAAAATATCCAAGTGGAACTTGGATATCTCAAAATCCTAAAAAAAAAAAAAAAAGAAGAAGAAACCTTCAGAAAACCCAAATAAATTTCACAAAAAACGTGCTAAACAATTGGGGAAAAATTAAAAGAAAAAGGGAAGAGAAAAAGAAGGGAACAATTAACAACAAAACCACAAAATCCATATTTCACTTTGTTTATATTTTTTTTTGTTTCTCACAAATAAAATTAATCGATTAGCTGCGACGACAAGTCGTAATCCAAGAAAAGGTAGGTCCCTCGTCTAGTCACACTCAAACATCGAGGAGGAAACCGGAGGGGGCCACCGTAGTCCTCCTCCGGGACTAGGTCCCCAACCAGAACGAAAGAAACACCTGTAAAAAAAAAAAAATTGTAGAAAATAAAGAGGAAGAGATAATGCAAACTCACCTCTTCCCGAGAGAGTCGCTGTGGGCCTGAGGTTCCACTTGACCGCGTACGTAGCGACGCGTGGGGAACTACCCCATAAAGGCAACGACAACGCGTTGCCCCCCAAAGGACGGCGCTGTAGAAAGATGGCGCTACGCCATCCTACCGCCACGCGGACTGGGATAAGGGTTCTCATCCTAAAAATACACCCCGGCGGCAAACGCAAGCACTCAAGCTCCGGCACGCATAATTGAAAAAACATTGTTGAAAAAACAAACAAAACGCCAAAAACACTGCAACTAGGCACTGAACTGCGCACTCCGACAGAAATTTCTGAAATGAAAATTGCAACCGAAAATAGGCAGCCCGCGAGACCTGCTCCACAGAAAAAATGCAAACGAAGCATTTACCGGTAACAGACACCCGGTGTTTCAGATCGCGAAGTAAATTTGTAAATTATGAGATTTTCATTTGTTACCCACGACGGCACGGAGATGGTATATGCGTTTGGGGTGAGAGGATGTGCAAACCAATGTCGCCATTTATCTCCAAAACTACTAGTTCGATTTTGATGCGGTTTTCAGTGATGGGTTTGGGTTTGATTGGTGCATGTTCTTAGATAGGTGTTAGGCAGGAAGCACACTAGTGAACCATTGCACCAGCACCATGGCGAACTCTTGTACCATGCAAACCATGCTCGAATGTTGTCTGCCGCACACTACAGAACCCTCCGAGAGAATTTTGCTCCGCAGTTGTTTTTTATTTTTTATAAAAATGATTCGTCATCATGCATTATCATAAACCATGCACCACGGTTTGCTTTTTCGAGCACACCAAACATGGTGCAATCACAAAGGTGCACGGTGCAAGCACCATGAGGTGTGTAGTGTGCGGCTCTCCATATGTTTTCATGTTAAGCAAAACGTACACCGTGGTTCTTGCAACCAGAGGCACTCTGGTGCTGGTGCAATGGTACACTAGTGTGCGTCCTGCTTTACGGTGACAACTCACCAGGGGGCGCTGCAGCAAACATTTGTTTGTGCAAAACCAAAACTACTAGTCCGATTTTGAGGCGGTTTTCAGAAGTGGGTTTGTTTCTGATTCTAGCAGTATCTATTCGGGACCATGGATAGCAAGGACAGCGTACAAATTTACAGCAAGTTGGGGCAGTTGGAAGAGGACAAGCAACTGCTGGCAGAACTCGAGAAGAAGCAAATTACAGTGATAAAAACAACCCTTGAGAAGGTGCAAAAGCCAATTTCCTCGCCAATAAAACGGCAGGAAGAATTGATGAACGAAATCATCCGAGCACGCAACGACACTAGCGAAACCCAAAAGAGGCTAGAGCGGCAAGAATTGGTACTGGTACTGCTCCTGCAAACAATTGAAATCGAGTTGAGGCAGCAGACTCTCCTAGACATAATTACCACCAGCAAAAACGGGCAAATCCACCCTTTGTGTGTATCCCCAACAACGCTATTGCAAATTTACCACAAAGCGCACTCAACCTGCGTCAACACGGCCAGCTGCTTGGCATTGATTTACGAGGTCGCTAAAACGCGCACTCAACTAGTACCAGATAAAATAATCCCCGTTTTCGATGCCAACCCTATGAAACTGCTAATGCTAAATGATTGCCCCATCCACTCCGAAAGACAGACCTTAGTACCACACATTACATTCAGCTACGTGGGAAGTCGGCTGGGGACGCAAGAATTCCTGTTAATCAGCCAAGAGGAATTCGTGTGCATGATCAAGGTAACTCAAGTTAATGGGACCACAACTTTTGTGGCGGAGTTACTAAAACCTGTGACCAAAGCTGCACATATCAAGGAATGCGTCATCAAACTACTATGTATATGACCCTCTACGATTAGATGACCATGCGGACTGCCAGCTTAAGGTGCAGGTACCACCCCAAAATCACCTAACAAAATTGAGTATGCCAAACACCTGGCTATTCGCACTCAAGACACCACAGGCGGTACCCATAACCTGCACGGACGAGGTGATCACCTCAAAAATCTCAGGACACGGGATACTCAAAATTACCAAGCTCTGCGACCTGCAAATAGGAGTTAGGACAATTTGCTACGAATTAAACCAGTGGCCCCACTGAGGATAACGCAACCAGCGACATGCCCCAAACTCAACAGTACCAAGCGAAATTTGGAAACGATAATGGAGAAGGCGCCACAAGAACTCCTAGAAAACAGCCTTAAAAACTGCAGTACCATCGACAGTATAAACCTTGAAAAAGAGATGTATTCGCTGGACGAGTTCGAGCAGGAAATAAAACGGGTGAAAAGCCACACGCACGCACAAAAGCACACGGATTGGCTATGACATCGGTTAGCGGAGTTAGCGTCATAGTCTTAGGAATCGCAATATTGGTCGCACTGAGAGCAATCCTACGCAGGAATAACAACAAGCAACGTCCCCCCGTAAACATACAACTAAACTTGGGAGACATTGAAGAGACAGGATACGCCAACGTGCCCGAGGAAAAACCCGAGCAGAGCAAGACACTGAAAAAAACTGGAAGCTCGAAATCCCGAACAAGGGCCAAAAAGTTCCAATTTTTCTAGAGCATTCCACGACGACAGTGAACAACCCCCAAACAGGACTACGCCACAGTACTTAAGGTAGCTAAATATGTAGAGAAATAGTAAGAAAAGTATTTAAAACAGCAACAACTAGGTAAGAAATTAAACTTAAGGATAGTCAAATCATAACATTTTAACATTTGTAAAGTGTAAATTTTCCAAAAAAAAAAAACACCCTGTAATTAGGTAACCAACAAAAATGCATGTAAAAAAAAAGTACCTAACAATTTAATAAGGAAGAGGGAAATTATTTTATAGGTAAAATTAAGTAAAAAATATATGCGTAAAAAACATACAAAAAAAGAGGAATCAACAGATATATAAACACCAGTTGCAACATGATCCATAACCATTAGAGCCAAAAAGAAAAATGTTTTTTTTTCAAGATCCAACAACTCAATTGTAGCCGCGAAGCCGGCAGATTCCCTGGTAAAAAAAGTAATTGTGGAGGAAAATTAAAACGACTAGGTTTGTTAGTTAAATTGATCTTTTATTGCGGCGCTTTGAGAACAGACTGATCTGAGAGTGCTGTCGAAATTACAAGTTTGTTACCCATTAGAGTTCTGAACAAATAAAACCCGTATGAAACGGTAAATTGAAACTATTGAATTTAAGCAGAAACAATAAAGATATGAATGCAAGCAAGTACATGTAGAGTTATATAGATGAAAATTTACAAACAGTGGACTCTAAAATTAAGCGATTATTTTCGCAAATTAATTGAAGAACAGTTGACTCTTTAATTATGCAAATATTATATACTAATGAAAGTTGCTCGAGAACACAATACCGAGAATTTATTATTCCTCTCCAAAGAATAATCCTCTTTTTCAAAAGGGGGGAGCAATGTTGTGATCGACTTTGCCGTAGTAAACAAACAGGCAATTAATTACCAAACAGAGTCAAAAGTAAACATGATCCGCAAGCGCGAACACTGGGTAACGACCTACCTCACGAAAAATAAACAAACATTGTACAGAACTGTACAAGGTCGTGCCCAGGGAACGAAATATATGCTTGATATATTGTGATAAGCGCTAGCTTTGAAAAAACAAAACAGTACGGTAACGCGTCACGTTACCAAAAACAAAAAGAACCAAAGCAGCGTAAGCCTGTAACAATTAACTTTACCAAGAGAACAAAACAACAAGATGGGAGTCAGCATAAATGAGCATATTGAACTCGGGCTGCTTCCATCTATGTAAAAAGTAGGTAATAATTAAATAAATCAGCAATATTGCCTAATTCCAATCATAATTGCATTGATTAAAGGTAATTGTCTTTTTGTTTACTTTTGGGCAGAGTAAGCACTAACTATTGAAAAAACCGGCGATCACGTTGCAACGGGGTAACACAACATGTGAGATACGTTCGCAATATTTAGCAATTAATCAATAATTGATTTAGAGTAGAGATAAGTTCATGCTAGGACAAAAGTATAAAGATAATTGGTAAATAGCATTAAAAAAAGTCGAATCTTAAATTTTCTACTCTCCAATGGAGAAAAAGATCACCCCGGAAGTAATTACAAACCCAGAGAAAATCAAGACAATCCTAAGAGACTATCACGATTCAGTGTTCGGTGGTCACCAAGGCATTGCCAAAACCTATAAACGCATTAGGCGTAACTACTGGTGGAGGCATATTCTAAGGGACGTAAAACGGTATGTAAAACGTTGCCCGAAATGCCAAAAAATGAAAGTGTCAAGGCCATACAAAATGCCAATGGTAATTAACGAAATCGCGGAGAAACCATTCGACAAAGTATACATAGACATTGTCGGACCCCTCGAGGAAACGGAAAACGGAAACAAATATATCCTCACGTTCCAGGACAACCTGACAAAGTTCGTGGATTGGTATGCCATTCCGAACGGGGAAGCGGAAACAATAGCGCGAATTTTCTTCGACGAAATTGTCACGCGCTACCGAATCTCGAAAATGATCGTCACCGACCAAGGAACCAACTTTCTTAGTGATCTATTTAAACAAATGTGCAAGTTATTGCGGGTGAAGAAATTGCAGACGTCCGCTTATCATCCACAATCAAACGGGGCACTGGAAAGAACTAGCCAGAGAACAAAAAATAAAATGAAAATAAAAACGAATCACGAAAAGCAAAGCTCCAGTTAGCCAGCGAAAACGAATGAAACTTCAAATTACAACAGCAGCAACGGTGAATGAATCGCGGGAAATGCAACACCGACATTCTACGCCAAGTTCGATCCAAAAAAAAAAAATGCCAAACAAAAAATATGAAAGGGAAGAACGCTTAATTTTTTTAATTTTTTTTTATTTTGAAAAAGAGGATTATTCTTGGGAGAGGAATAATTCTCAGTATAGAGTTGTATATATAATTTTTTTTTGTTTTAAGTGGTTGGGGATCATGTTGCAATTGTGTTTACATATCTGCTGATTCCCTTTTTTTTTTGTATGTTTTTCTTAATTCTTCCTATAAAATAATTTCCCTCCTAATAAGTTTTAAGCTTATTTTAGTTAGACTTCCTAACAACATTCCTTATTTAATTGGTACATGTTTTATACATTTTGCCTGCTTATACTAATTACAGGGTTTTTTTTTTTTTAAATTTTAAACTTTACAAATGTTAAAATGTTCTGACTAAGTTATTTTCTTACCTAGTGGCTGCCTATTAATATTGAATAATAATAATTATAATCATTGGTTATTTTTTGTATCTATTCTAGCTGTTATCTTAAAAACTATGGAATTCCTTGTTTAGTGGGGGTTGTTGGTTGTTGATGTGGGGTGTTCTAGACCAATTGGAACTTTTTGGCCCTTGTTCGTGACCTCGAACTCCCTATTCTCTTCAGTGTTTGGTTCTGTTCGGGTTTTTCCTCGGGCACGTTGGCGTATCCTGTTTCTTCGATGTCTCCCGGGTTTAGTTGTATGCTCACGGGGGGACCTGGCTTGTTCTTATTCCTGCGTAGGATAGCTTTAAGTGATGCCAATATTACCGTTCCTAGGATTATGAGGCTTACTCCGCTGACGGATATCATAGCCAATCCGTGTGCTTTTTGTGCCTGCGGATGACTTTTCACCCGTTTTATTTCTTGTTCGAGCTCGTCTAGCGAGTACATCTCTTTTTCGAGGCTTACACTGTCGATGGTACTGCTGTTCCTAAGACTGTTTTCTAGGAGTTCCTGCGGCGCCTCCTTCATTATCGTTTCCAAATTTCGTTTGGTACTGTTGAGGTTGGGGAAGGACGCTGGTTGTGTTATCTTCAGGGGAGCCACTTGGTTTAACTCGTAGTAGATGGTCCTGGCTCCTATTTGCACGTCGCAGAACTTGGTAATTGTGAGTATCCCGTGTCCTGATATTTTTGAGGTGATCACCTCGTTCGTACAGGTTATGTGTACCGCCTGTGGTGTCTTGAGTGCGAATAGCCAGGTGTTTGGCATACTCAGTCTTGTCAGGTGGTTTTGGGGTGGTACCTGTACCTTAAGTTGGCAGTCCGCATGGTCATCTAGGGGGTTGAATAGTAGTTTGATGACGCATTCCTTGGTATGGACAGCTTTGGTCACAGGTTTCCGCAACTCTGCCACGAAGGTTGTGGTTCCGTTAACCTCAGTTACCTTGATCATACGCACGAATTCCTCTTGGTTAATTAGCAGGAATTCTTGCGTCCTTAGCCTGCTCCCCACGTAGTCGGATGTAATATGTGGTACTAGGGTCTGTCTTTCGGTATGGATGGGGAAGACATTCACCTTTAGTAGTTTCATTGGGTTGGCATCGAAAACGGGGATAGTGATTTTAATTACAAGTTTATCTTGTACCAGTTGAGTGCGTGTTTTGGCGACTTCGTAGATCAATGCCAAGCAGCTGGCCGTGTTGGCGCAGGTTGGGTGCGCTTTGTGGTAAACTTGCAATAGCGTCGTTGGGGATACACACAGAGGGTGGATTTGCCCGTTTTTGCTGGTGGTGATTATGTCCAGGAGGGTCTGCTGCCTCAACTCGATCTCTATTGTTTGCAGGAGCAGTCCCAGTACTAATTCTTGCCGCTCCAGCTTCTTTTGGGTTTCGCCAGTGTCATTGCGCGCCCGGATGATTGCGTTTATCAATTCCTCCTGTCGCTTGATTAGTGAGGAGATTGGCTTTTGCACTTTCTCGAGGGTTGTTCTTAGCACCGTAATTTGCTTCTTCTCGAGTTCTGCCAGCATTTGCTTGTCCTCTTCCAACTGTCCCAACTTGCTGTAAATTTGTTCACTGTCCTTGCTATCCATGGTCCCGAATAGGTATTGCATGGCGCCTCCGATTCCATCGGAGAGTGACCTTGACACTCTTCCCCTCGGTACTGTATCCTTGATTGCCACTGTTTTCCTTTTCAGGTCAGCAATTAGGGTGTGGATGTGTACTTCGTAGGTTCTGCAGATGGTTTTTTCGTTGTTATTGATGCCGCATAGTTGGTGTATGATCTGCTCTGCGCGTTCCGCCAGCTGGATTTGGTGGTCTAGTTCTCCTAGATCTATTTCCGTAAAAATATTCCAGGTTTTACGATAAATTGCCAATGTACCCAATTCCTCAAAGAGAATTCCCGTGTTATTGATCTTTTCTATTTTATATGCCTCCTCTTTGACGAGGATCCCCTTTCCGCCTACGCTTAGTAGTACGAAACACGTGATTTGCATTAGTCCGTGCATTTTTCCTGTAATTAAGGATTTGGTTTCTATTTAGAAACGGGGTAAAGGGAAAAGAAAAAAAAAATGAAATAATTAGTTTGAAGGCCATGTGAAAATAGGCGAATAAACCGCACTTTGCTTTGCGACCCGAAACTCTGGGTGTCCGTTGTTTTTTAAATGCTCCGCTTGCGTTTTTCCGCGTGAAGCAGGTCTCGCGGTCTACCTATTTGCGTTATAATTTTTCATTCAAGAAGTTTCCGTCTGAAAGTTCAGTTCTTGTGCAATCGGTTTTGTGAATAGTATGTTCTTCCAACTCCACGTACCGGCGTTCCAGAGCGTTCAGCTGCCGCCTGGACACGTTTTTAGGGTGAGGCTCCTCATCCCCGTTCGGATGGTCGCGGGCTGGCGCAGTGCCATTTTTCTTCTTCGACGCCCGCTGGGGGGCAATGCATTGGCGTTGCCCATATGGGGTGGTTCCCCCCGTGTTTACACTTACTTAAGTATATTCTCCGACCGACAGCTACTCTGTCGGGAAGGGGTAAGTTTATTTTAATTCTTTTAACTTATATGGTTATGTTATCTCTCTCTCTTTTTGTTTTTGTTTTTAGGTGCTTCTTTTGTCCTGGTTGGCGACTTGGTACCGGAGGCCTATTATGGTGACGCCCGGACTCTTGGCCCCCTCCGGTTTCTGGTTCCATGTGCGCTTGCGATTGAACATGGTTAACTTAGTTTTTTTTTTTTTTTAATTTCTTTTTTTTTGTGTTCAAGTGTACTTAAAGAAAATAAAGAACAACTTAATTTGTACCATCGTTTTTGTGTTTGCGTCAACTGTTCCCTACTTTTTCTCCCCAATTTGTTATTACTTTTCTCTTGCAAAAACAAAATTATTTATTATTTATTTATTATTTTCTTTTTATTTTGTTTGTTTTTGTTTTATAATGAAAATATAAATTTTGCTTCGACGTTAACCCTAGGATGGTTTGATGCCCTTTTTTTCTTCCCCCAATTGCCGTTTTTCTTCCCGGGTTTTATCCTCCAGTGCCCGGATCGCATTTTTCTCTTCGTTTGTTGCCGCAATTTTGCGTAACGCCTTTAGCTTCTTTAGTTTGTCTACGAGACGGTGTCGTTTACCTCCCCTCGACTTCCTTTTGGGCGTTAGGGTCGGCTTTCCCTTCCTTTCGTCCTTCAGCCTCTTCCAGTACTCCTGGACCGTCAGCTTTTTTTGTTCCAAGGCTTTATTCTGTTCCTCCCTTTCCTTCTCCGTTGGTTGGGTTGTCCTTGGGATGGGCTGGGGCTTTTCCTCCGGGAGCTTGTATAGTGTTAGCCCCGCCGGATCCTGCCTGTTGCACTGCGCAGCCTCTGCTAGTGCAAATAATTTGTTGAATTTCTCGTTTATTTCCCTGTCCATGCTATCGTTTGGGACTTTTCCTTTGACTGTGCTTTATCTTTGATTTAGGTCTGATTTTAAGCTTAATTATTGCTGCGCACGCTTCTTGTGGCGCTATTTGACCCCGTTGCTCGTTGGCGTTTTGGGTTTTCTGTTAATTGCTTTCGTTTGTCGGTTTTGTTTACCGATGTGTCTTAAGTTGTACTTTTTTCCGACTTATAGGGTTTCGATTTTCGCGGCGTTTTCATGGTCACTGCCGTTAACTACGTGACGAGAGATTCTTTCTGTTTTGTTGTTGCTGTTGTTGGTCCCCCAATTAGTCCCCTGCGCCCTTACTCAATGTACGGTTTGAGGCGGTTGTTGTGAATGACCTTCAGCTTTTGTCGTATCCTTATCTCCGTATTGACCGGGGATACGACTGATGTCACTCTGTATGGGCCTTCCCAGAGCTCTGAGAATTTGTTTTTCCGATTCTCACTCTTTAGGAGGACCTTGTCTCCCACATGCAGGGTCAGCGGTCTTGCATTTTTGTCATAATACTCCTTTGATTTGTGTTTGCTGGCCAGAATATTTTTTCGAGCAATTTGGTATGACTTTTGCAATTTGTACCTTAATTGATGATAATAATTTTCGTGATTGTAAACGGGTTCTGGTTCCCGTTTCAAATTTGAGGGTACATCCGCGATAAAGCCGTAAAGGCAGTCCATGGGTGTCAATTTCGTGCCTTCGTGCGTGCTGTTATTGTAAACAAACGCCGCAGTACGTAGAAATTGATCCCAGGTATTGGGATTTTCATCCACTATGGTCCGTAGATATTCGACTAGGGGTCGATGTGCCCTCTCCAATGCTCCATTGGATTGAGGGTGGTACGCGGAGGTTTGCAGCTTTTTTACTTTCAATAGCTTGCAGACCTGCTTAAATAGATCGCTGAGGAAATTTGTTCCTTGGTCGGTTACGATCTTTTTGGGAATCCGGTAGCGCGTGACGATTTCGTCGAAGAAAATTTGCGCTATCGTTTCCGCTTCCCCATTCGGGATGGTGTACCAATCTACGAATTTTGTAAGATTATCCTGGAAGGTTAGGATGTATTTGTTTCCTGCATGTGTGACCTCTAATGGACCAACAACGTCCAAGTAGACCTTGTCGAAAGGTTTCTCTGCTATGTCCGTGATTACCATGGGCATTTTATAGGGTTTGGATGCCTTCATTTTCTGGCATTTCGGACAGCTTTTAATGTGTCTTTTTATGTCCCTACGCATATGTTTCCACCAGAACTTTCGTCCGATGCGCTTGTACGTTTTTGTAATTCCCTGATGCCCTCCAAAAAGGGAGTCGTGATAATCACGGAGTATTGTTTTTATTTCTTCCGGATCAGTGATTATTTCGACAGTTTTATTTACTTCAGCTGATCCGGTATCTGTTGGCTCACCCGTGTCGGGGGGTTTTTCTTTTAGTTGTTTTACTCTTTGGACAGGGGGTGTCTCTGTCGGGGTCTCCGCAGTTGACTGTGTCCCCTCTGTCCCTTCCGGGGTACGTCGCGCTTGCGCCCGGGTGACTGCTGATACTTTCAGCGTCTCTTCTCCTGTTTTCGGAGGATCGTGTACTTGTGCCGTGACTGTGAGGGTCTGCCCTTTTTGCTCTTGGGCCCCTTCTGCCGGTATTCGGCTTAGCGCGTCGGCATTCGTGTTGTATTTCCCGGGTTTATACTCTATGGTATAATCAAACTCCGAGAGTTTATGGTGAAATCTCACCAATCGTGAAGTCGGATCTTTCACGTTAAACACTCCTTTCAAGGGTTTATGGTCCGTGTAGACCGTGAATTTCCTCCCTTGAAGGTAACACCTGAAATTCTTTGTTGCCCAGACAATGGCAAGCAACTCCCTCTCTATTGTGGAGTAATTTCTTTCCGCTTTGTTTAGCGTTCGGCTAGCATAGGCTATGGGTTGATCACTTCCGACAGTGCCTTGAGATAGCACTGCCCCTAGCGCCTCGCTACTTGCATCCGTTGTCAAGTTGAACGGCTTGTTGAAGTCGGGGTAAATTAAAAGCGGTGGTGTCACTAGTGCATTCTTAATTGCATTGAACGCTTCTTGGCAATTTTCTGTCCAAGTGAATTTCACGTCCTTGCGAAGTAAATTGTTTATTGGTCGTGCCAATTTTGAAAAGTTCGGAATAAACTTCCGGTAGTAGTTGGCTAATCCTAGGAAGGATTGCGTTTGCCTGACTGTGCGTGGAACAGGGAATTCCTGTACGCAGGCTGTTTTACTGGGGTCTGGGAGAGCCCCTTCGTTGGAACATTTAAGTCCTAAGTACACGACTTCTTTCCGGAGGAATTGGCACTTCTCCGGTTGTAATTTCAAGTTGTTCTCGCGCAGCCTGTCGAAAACTTTACGCAGCTTTGCGTTGTGGTCGTCCAAGTTTTTCCCGTAGATAACGATGTCATCCAGGTAAACGAAACATTCCAAGCCTTGTAGTCCCGTCAGGACGTAATTCATAAGGCGTTGGAATGTGGCCGGGGCTCCTTTTAGGCCGAAGGGCATTCGCTTGAACTCGTAGTGACCGTAGTTCGTGCTGAATGCGGTTTTGGGTCGGTCCTTGGGATCCACCAATACTTGATGGTAACCGTTGGCTAAATCCAGGGTTGTGAAGTATCGCGAGTGACCTAGTTGGTCCAGGATATCTTCAATTCTGGGAAGGGGGTAGGCGTCGCCGACGGTTTTGTCGTTTACTTTGCGAAAGTCTACTACTACCCTCCATCTCTTCTTCCCATCGGGCCCGGCTTTCTTCGGAACCACCAGTAGCGGTGAGTTCCATGGACTTTTGCTTCTTTGGACCACGTCGTTTTCGAGCATCTCTTCTAGCTGCTCTTGGATTATCTCGCGCTGCGTCTCGGGCAGGCGGTACATTTTTTGATTGATCGGCGCTTGTTCCGGAGACACTGGAATTTCGTGCGTAATAGCATCAGTGTGCGTCAACTTGTCCCCCTTTAGGTGGAATATGTCGTTGTAGTCTTGACATATTCTCAATATTTCCCGCTGTTCCTGTTTGTCAAGGATGGGGCTTAGGTTGAGTTCGTTCTCTAACCTGTTTAGTCGCTCTTTGGCGCTGGTTTCTTCGGGGTCCGCTTTGCGTAACTCCCGGCAGTGCATTAGGGTGGCTTGGATACCTCTGTTTTGGGTTCCATTGGCCTGCGTCCCTGTCTCCCGCGTAGGGAGTTGCGTTGAATTGGGTTAACGATCCTAGCACATACTCAGTTGCCGGAGCTAGTTCTAATTCCATAATGGACAGCTCCACTGATTGTGTGCGCGTGTTGAGGATGCTGACAAGTACTCCTTGCGTTCCCGCTGAATTAATACTATTCGCTAGGAAGACTCTATCGCTTATTTCTTGCGACATACAGAGCATTTCTTCCCGTAAATTCATCGGAATCCTAACCATCACTCTCGTGCGCGCAGGTATGCATACGGGTTCCTCTAGGGTTACCCTGTGCTTCCTCATCGCCCTCGAAGTACTGCCCACAGTACCAACTTTGGTAACTGCTTTCGGGTCACTGCAGGTCGTTGTTTCCCTCGTCGGGTTTTGCCTGTCTTTTAGTGCCCTTGACACTTCTTCGGGTTTTACGCACTCGATTTTAGCCTTGGCTGTGCTTGGCTCTGATTCCGAAGAACTTTTAAGCGAAATCGCAAATTCGTTGGGGTTAATTTCCGTGCGAGGAAATCGGAGTTTCTTGTCGGGTCCTTCAACATTGCAGTGTTCTGCTAGGAAATCGTTTCCCAGGAGTCCATCTTGTGTCATGTTGGGCATGTCTTCTGCCACATGAAAGTTGCAGGGTATTTCGCTTGTCTTAATTACAAATTTCCCTCTGCACGTTCCCAAGGTTTTTCCGGTTCCAAATGGAGTTTCCAGCGTTACTTGTTCGCTCCGGTTTATTGTTGCCTTGTTCTGGATGGACTTTTCTTTTATTATACTTACCTCAGCGCCGGTGTCCACTATCAATTTTGTTTGGCCGTGCAGGCCTATGTCTAGTGGGAGTTCCACTACTGGGACACCATTAATGGGCGGCTGGGTAGACCCGGTTTCTTTCTGCTGGGGTTTTAGAGTCGGTCCTGGGAGTTTCGGGCCGACTGAGTCGCGTTTCCCGAATGCTTTGAATCCCAGGACTTTTTGTGAGGACAGGTCGTTAGGTCGTGTCCTTGTCTCCCGCACCAATCGCAGTTGAGACGCACGTTATAGGTCCTACGCCTGTTTGGGTCTTGTTGACCATTATTGTTTCTGTTATTGAAATTATTGCCTCGATTATTAAAATTGTTGTTGGCGGGGGTCGGGCGGTTTTCTCTAACCGCTGGGGCGGGGAGGGAGGTGCGTGTGTTTCCGCACGTCCTCAGATCATGCCCGTACCGTCTGCAACTATCGCAAAACGGTGTATTTCTTCGCTTTAGGCAGTCCGCATAGACATGCCCTCGTTTATTGCAGTAGCTGCACGTAATTTTTAATTCCAACTCCTCCTTGCGTTTTTGGGGGGTTGGCGGGCTTGCCGTTCTCTTTGTGGGACTTGCGGTGGCGAATGGGTTCCGGACCCAATTAAGGTTTTGCCCCGATGGTTTGTCCTGGCTATACCCGACAACGGGGTTTCGTTGGGGTCCCCTCGGCATACCGGGATATGGATAGGGGTTTCTTGGATCTTGCCCTTCTCCGACCCAGGCAGGGGCATACTCGCTGCCGTTTGCCGGTGGCCTCCTCAAAGAGAAAATGCTCTGTTGCATCTTCTCCATGTCCAGAGCCTTCTTTGCGAGGCTCTCAAAATCGTCATTCGCATTCGTGAGGAGGTATTGGCTTATGTGACTGTTCGTCACACCCCCGCGCAGTGCATTCGCTGCGAAATCTCCCAACTGCGTTTTCATTACAGCAGCTTGGGCTTCCCCGTACTTGTCCTCGGCTGCCTCTTGGCAGAACCGCAGGGTAGTTCTTAGCCTTTCAATGTAGGCTTCTAAATCTTCCAGTGGGTATTGCTGGGCCGTGATTAATTTGTTTACCATTTCTTGGTAATTTACCCGGGGCAGATATGCCCGATTCATTTTCTTCTCAATCTCCTTCATTGTGGTCGGAGCCTCATCTGAGAAGAGCAAGTAGGCCTCTCCCCTCAAACGCGTCGGGAATATTTGGAAAAAGTGTTTCTTTTTGTCCTCCGCTAGACAAGCGAGGACCTGCTTACAGCAGCCCAGGAACATGGGTAACTCATGGGTCATATGCGAGCCAGGGACACCCGAGAAGGTCGGTACCATCTTGGTAACCAATTTTGCGACTTCCGTATAGTCCGTCATTTCTAGCTTTCGTAACTCATCTTCCAAATCGAACCCGTAAAAACTGGATGAATTTGGGTTACTAAAAGAACCAAAGGAATAGGTCAGCCAGCTGAGAATCGCGTCAGCTTCGTCTGGCTCGTATGTTCCCTCGTTAAACGATTCTTGGCCTACTTCCGGTTCGTTTACCTCCCGTGGTTTTTCCTTGCCTGCTATTGGCGTTGAACTCCCTTTGTACCCCTTGAACCTTGCCCAAGACTCACCTAATCTTAGAGCGTCAGCTTTTAGCTGATCGATTTGCTCTTGGAGTCTTATTGATCTATTTAGACCTGGTTCGTCGGGCTGCTGTCCCGTGTCCCCCCCCCAGGTTCTTTAGTTTTCTTACAAACTCTAGCGAGATACTCCTCTAGGTTTGCTGCGGGGTTTTTTAGGGTTAACCCGCTCCGCAGGCGTATACCAGCACTGCCTGGGTTATTAATTGAAGGGTCTACTCCCGGTGGGGGAGGATCAGGGTTCATTCAGGTAGCTAAATCGCAAGTTAATTCACGGTACCCGGCATAATTTTCCTTTTTTATTTAAAAAAGAATTTGGTCGACAGATTTTTTTTTTTTTTTCGGGTTAATTGATGTTCTTTAAACGCATTTGCTGGTAAGGGGAGAAGGGAAATTCTGTTTACATTCGTTATGAATGTTGTGACGTTTGTACATTGAGATTTACAAAAAAAAAATTGTGGTGCACTTAAAGTACAAGTTAGAACATTTTCTCCGCTATCAGTCGCACCGTGTCACTACGTTTCTGCTCATGCTAACATTGAGTTTTTTCTTTTTTTTTTTGGTATTTCGCCCCCAATTGCAAAATTAATTGAGTTGCAATTTTAATTGCACTTAATTGTAGTTTTTAGATCGCTAATCCCATTCCCCAAACTTTCATTTTATGATTGTTCTTCTATATTTTTTATGATTAGGTACTCGTGGAGAGTATATTCATAGTTCCCCTAGGGAGCAAGAAGTTTCTATTTCAATTATTTCCGCAGTGACTTATCTTTAGCTCGTTTCGGCGTCAGGTTTCACTGCCGTGCAATATGGGCACTGTGGTTTCGTTTATTTTGTTGTGTGTTTTCTTTCTTTTTTTTTTTATTTGAGAAGACTCTTAATTGTTCTTGGTTTAATTTCGGTAAATCCGGAAATTCCAAGCTGATGATTTTTTCAGTAATTGGTTCAGGCGTGAACGCACGGATAATAGTTGGTGTAAGAGAGCGGACGATTTTCCTTGTCCGGTTTAATTCCCAAGTAGCAATTTCCTAACCTTAAGGTTGTTACGAACTAAACTGTAGTTGTACGAACCATTTCATTAGAACAAGCTTGGTTGTGAAAGGCATGTATGTACTTCACAACCAATTTAAGTTTTTCGAAGTTTGTCCGAACCGTTGCTGCGAACTACTTAGATGGGACGCTCATATGGTTCGCATAAGAAGTTGTAACATCTAAAGGCGAACCTACCTCAGCAACTTTGTAAGAACTATATCATATTAAGTTGTCAGAAATATACGCGAACTTACCTCCGCAACTATATGCGAACGAAGAATTCTCACACACTTTATGAGTTGTAAGAACTATATGCCAACTATCGGTTACTACCAAATGCGAACTGCCCTAAGTTTGGTTCGTATATAGTTCTTAGAACCACAACTTATTCTGTCAAATATTCTAAACAATTGCTGATACTTGCATTCACTTGCCTTTGAAGATTTCGCGGTAATAAATAGCGAGTCAGTTAATTTGTATTAAAAAAATGGATGTACTAAGTAAATTTAAACGGTATAAAAACAGTGGAAGTTATTCGAGAGATTTGCGACGAGTGCGCATAAGATTATCAGCAAACCAAAATTTTATTGAAGAATCAAGTTCGAGTGTTTTATTTCCATTGATTTCAAATTCAGTCAATATTAACGCGGAGGCAGCTAAAAATTTCGGTGCAACACGTGAAAGTGATATAAGTAGTGCATATTCTGAAGATTCTAGTGATAGCAGTAACGCTGATGTAAATAATATTGCTGATATTGCTGAAGTAGAAGAGCTCTATGAACTCGATACTTTTCAAGAAGATTTAAGATCCTGGGCAACAGAATTCAATATAACACATGCTGCACTGAATAGCTTATTGAGAACTTTTAAAAAACATGAGCATATTCCAACATCACAATTACCTGCAAATGCCAGAACATTACTACAAACTCCACAAAATATTTCAATTGGAAGCATTGATGATGGAAAAGGCTTATATTGGCATCAGGGCTTAGCATACTGTCTTAAAAATTACTTTTGTAATATTAATCAACCAATGCAAATTTCCTTAAATATTAATATCGATGGATTACCATTGTTCAAAAGTATAAAATATTTTTTCAGTTACGTGCGTATATTGAACTTAATTGCGTTAAATTTAGGTTCAAAAGCGGAGTTCTGGCCGATTTTAGTTAAAATTAATGAAATATCATCTGCAAAACCTATGGTTATTGGAATATATTATGGAACGAAGCAGCCTTCATCTGTGAAAAGTTTTTTACAACCATTTATTGATGAATTGCTTCCAATATTAGATAATGGTATTCAGGTTAATGGATATCATATAAATGTACGAATCCGCTGCTTTATTTGTGATTCTCCAGCGAGAGCTTTCTTAAAAGGTATAGAGACAGTTTTCGGTAATATGGGATTAAGTTCAATATAATATAATTTCAGGAGTTGTATATTTTAATGGTATGAACGGATGTTTAAAATGTACTGTAGTTGGCGAATGGTCATATGATGCTCATTGCATGACATTTATTCGTACGGATTGGCCTAAAAGAACAAACGAAAGTTTTCGTCAAAGACTTGATATTGATCATCATCAAACTGATTCGCCACTTGAAGAGCTACCAATTGATATGATTGCGGATATAATCGTAGCGGACTCTCTTCATCTCATAGACTTGGGAATTATGAAAAGGTTTCTGAAAGGATGGACGCAAGGAACATTTAAAAACAAACAAGGAAAGTGGTCAGCTTCGGATATAGAAAATGTTACCAAATTTTTGTTAAAGTGCAAAATGCCTAAAGAGGTTCATCGAACTGTTCGCGGCCTTGACTGCCTTTCACACTGGAAAGGGTTGGAATACCGAACATTTTTTTACTATATTTCAATTTTAGTTTTAAGAGATACTTTATCATCTGAACTTTTTGAACACTTTCTTTTGTTGTATTGTGCCATTACTATTTGTTCCAGTAATGTTTACTTAAGCAGCCTTAATATCGCAAAACAAATGTTGAATGACTTTATTGAGAGTTATATTGAAATTTATGGTAAAGGGGCAATTACTAGCAACGTACATAACTTATGTCATGTTGTGGACGATGTTAAAAAATTCGGCAATCTAACAACTCTAAATGCATATCCATTTGAAAATGCACTTCACCACATAAAATTATTATTACGACATGGAAACCGGCCTCTGGCGCAAGTGGCAAGGCGAATACAAGAATTAAATCAAACAAATAAGTTTAACCAAAATGAAGAAATTAAGTTTCCGATTTTGAAAAATCTTAATAGCAGCGGATTATTCAACAAAGTAGAAATTATGAATGGTTTATATTTAAGTACCGAAATGCACAACAAATGGATTTTGACAAAGAACAATGTAATTGTTGGAATGAAGGGTGCAAAAATAATTGAAGGAGAACTCAAAATTTTCGGCTATGCCTTAAAGAAATTGAAAAATTATTTCGAAGCTCCGCTTTTTTCGTCATATTTTAATATTTACCTATCGAATTGTGAAGAAAAATGTTCTTCCAAAATGTATTCCATAAATGAAATCAAATGCAAATTAGTTGTTCTTTCAACTAAAACCAGTGAATCATTGTTTATACCACTAATTCATACTCTAGATTTGTGTAATTAAGAAAGATGAACAAATATGCAATAATAGCTTTCTAATTTGAAATTAAAAAAAATATATATGAGAAAATTCACTTTAATTTTAATATTTGTTTTTCTTTATAAAAACATTACATGTTATTTTTAAATATTCATATATATATATAATGTATATAATTCAGGTATGTATAATTGAACTGGAAGTTCCCTCGGCTTCATTCGTATGGATTGGGTAAGCAGGACTGCTGAGTTGGTTCTCCTTACCAGGATCTTCCTTCTCATTATTTATAGTAGAGATGGATCGTGTTCTATAGATTTTTAATAAAAATATGCAAATTAGAAATTATAACTTATCTCTCAGATCTATTTACTTACAGCTTTCCTTTTTCTTCGAGAAAACGACGACTGCTATTTTTAATAATAGATTTGAAAAACCTGGTGTTCGTTTCCATAGTGTAATTTTGGTCTGCCAATTTGACTGTTTCGAAAAATGCATCCATTATATTAATATAGTAGGAAAATGGGGGCTTAGGCGTATTTTTTTTCGGTATACCCGTCCACGAGAATACATTAACCGTTTCTCTCTTTATATAGTTGTCAATAATTTTATACGCAGCAGCCCAGCCATTTTGCTTCCCGTCACGTCCACAAATTCGGCACAACACTTTTACCTTCATTGAGAACAACATGAAACAAAATAGAAACAGTTTTATAATAAATAAAGGAAAATAAGGAATATAAATATACCAGCTTATTCTTGAAGATGTCTGACTTAAGTTTCTCCTCAAACATTTTTAATGTTTCTGTTGAATTTATTGGCACATTGTTTGATATCCACACTTTGTCATCATCTTGAGCTTCCACATTTTGGTGGTGATGATTCCCAAGTAAATTAATCAGTTTTTCTTGCTGCGTTTCTATTCGGGCTATTGCTGCTAGGATGCTGTTTTGTTGAACTGCAAGATTATTAACTTCAACAAGCACTTGACTGATTATTGGGTCGTTAGTGTTAAACACCGAACTATTAGGACCAAGAATTTCCGAAAGTGAAATTCCCGGATTCTCAGGGGTTTCAGTCTCGTCTTTAGAAATTGTTACCGCAAACTCAGGTTCATTTGGTTCTTCCACAATAATTATATTGTCTGCACTATTTACACCCTCAAGGTTTTGAAAAATATAATCAGTTTGACTGACAGCTGTTCGCGGACATTTTTCTATAAGTTGACATTTTTATTTATTACTATTTTTTGAACTGATTCAAAGGTTATAGCATACCTGGCGATGCAAAGCCCAAATCATTATTGTAATTTTTAACGTGTGCATTTGAAAGCACGTGATGACTTCGCTTCTGCGGATTATTTTGTCTGGTGTATTCCAGTTCACTTTCTGTATCACTGAACTGTGTCATGTGTTTTTCGATTTGCAGAGCATTACCTAGAGGAAGTAATGCATAATTAAGCAACAATGTAGTCGAATGAAATAGGTCTTACTTAAGCTTGGAATTCCCGATCTCTTTACTGTGCAATTTTCCTGAAACCAATTTGATCCGGGCTCGACACATTTCTTCCGAAGAGAATCAATATTTTTACTCGGCGGCCAGTACAAAATTCCTTTTTTCTCCCAATTAGACGGCACAGCAGTTAGCAACGTTTTACCTTTTTCAAAAGTTTCGACGATTTTGTACGTATTCATTTTGCTTTTTATTATGAAATTTCTAAAAAAGATATTAAAAGTCAAAATAGTGTAGTTGTAGCCGGCAACCATGTACTCAGCCGAACTATTAAGTTGTGATACACAACTGTATAGGTATTTCAAGAACTAATTATGTGACGTGACTCGAAATTCCGAATTTCTCAATTGTTTAAAGCTAGACGATAATGCACATAGTGCTGAATATATCGCTATCACTATGGTTAACAATTTCAACTATGAATTTCCAATTAACATGCACTTACGTGGTACAACTTCCCAGTTTATGACAGCACTTTAAGTGTCTGCGTAGTTGAGATAAAGAAAAATACTGCATTTAGATTACCATATGTAATAAATTTGTTTTATCAATACTGAACACCAAACCCACTTATTCT
Source organism: Leptogaster cylindrica (assembly GCA_963082835.1). Classification (NCBI taxonomy): domain Eukaryota; kingdom Metazoa; phylum Arthropoda; class Insecta; order Diptera; family Asilidae; genus Leptogaster; species Leptogaster cylindrica. Next base: position 11,895,274 of record OY720106.1, read on the forward strand.
AGCTAATTTATTAAGGAATTATTGCACTAAAAACTGTATATTTACTTTTTGCGAAGAATATTCACATATACCGATACTTTTCTTTTGCGAAAATAGTTTTCCATTTTTACCGACTGATTCTACAGAGACTGTCCGCAACTGCGAAACACACAAATGCTTACCTGAAATGATCTGACAGCTGCTGTGGGTAACTTTTCCTTGCTTCTTGCCGAAAACGATTATGTATATGTGAACGCATAGCTCACACCATGATACAATGATCATAAGTTACGCAAAGATTTCACATCCGCGCCATCTTGCGCGTCATCGTGTTCATGTAGTCACCGAAGGAGGAATGTAAAAGGCAAAATGCAGATTATTTAAATAAACTGGAACTGAAGTGAAGATGTTATTTTATACATGCAGAATGTACCTATTTCAGGATAAGACATTTAAATAGAAATAAGTCTAATATTGCCAATCAACAAAAAATAAGAAAACAAGTAAAAACTGTGACATAAAATTTACTGTTTTATTGTTTCGTCAATATTGAGCACTGCAATACCCTTTGCTTATGTTTATAATTAAAAAATATTTCAGCTCAAATTTTTTTTTTCTGCTCTCCGACGTACGTCACGACGTTCACCGTTTGTATGAAATATTCTTAAAAACATGCGCGTCATCGCGTTGACTCTCGAACAATCTCATGGCAAGATGGCGCGGGTGCGAAGTCTTTGGCATACCTCATGTTCTTTATATCATGGTCGTAATACGACAAAACAATTCCGATAGTTCTTAGTCACAACTACATATTTGTGATTTACAACTTCGTAGTTGGGAAATACAAAATAATAGTTGTGAATAGAGCGTAAAGGCTGCACGCCATTTTTAGTTGAAAATATTGACATGTTCCTAATTTGAATGGAAACTGTGGATTTATAATTTAACTCGGCAATTACTTTTAATGCCTTTTTAAGTAAAAAAAACATTTTTTATGACATTTTTAAACATTTAACACACATTAAGAACAATTTTTACTTATTATGCGGTTTATAAATTTTTTTCTATTTTCTTAAAAGTTAATATTTTTAACAAATTTTAAAGATCTTGAAGGCCCATCTCTTTTTAGAGAGTATTCGACCCATATTCACAGACAAAATGTTATTTGCACTGAAATTGGCACTCACCTTCAGCTAATTTGTATATAAAAATAATCAAAAATCATTATTAAATTATTAATTGACATAAGCATCAAAAGCAAGAATGGCAACTCAGTGTTTTTAGTGATGTACTTCCATTTCATTGTCGTTTTTCTCATTCATAATAAAGGAATAAATATCTTTCTCTTTCGATTATGCAGTCATTTTATATTTCTGTCACTCTTGAATGAAAACGTTGCCAGTGTAATTGTAGTAGTAGTTGACATACAGTTGCACCAAACGGTTCGCACAACTATTGCATTTCAGTTGTTATTACGTTTGGAACACTGCGCCACAACTAAAACTCACAACCTATGTTGGTTGTCATTTGCAACTAAGTTGGTTGTCACATTCTTGTGAAACCCTTTATATTACCTCCAAATTGGTTGTAAATTGGATGCGAACGCGGTTGTCGTAAATACCCCCGGACAGTTCCTAGTTGTTACCATGACTCCTAAAATAGTTCTTAGAACTAGTTTACAACTATCATTTGCTACTTGGGTTGTTCTTTTTTTTACGGATTTAATTTCTCGAATAAAATGTTTGCCCCAGTCCGGGCTAATTCTTATCTGGAGGTGTCGGATAGCACCTTAGGCCAAGCTACGTTCATTCTTGAGTCCGATTCTAATGTTTATGTTCCTTTTTTTTTTTTTTTTTGGGGTGCAATTGCACGAAGGGAAATTAATTCGAAACGATAGTTTGGCTTTACTTGTGGGTTTTATTCCCGCAATTAAAATTTACTTGGCGAGCGGTTGCATTGCCGTTTTTTTTTTAAAAACTTGAGCCCGTTCGTGCTGCCGTTTTTCCTTGTGAGGGGTTTGGGACGTGCGAGTCCCAGATCGCAGAATCAAGGCTTTTCAAGCGCTTATGGTCTCTGACCAGGCTTCCTTGATCCTACCGGCTGCGCCAAAATGTTGTGTATTTCACGGGGTAATAGACGGCTCGAGCGGGTTTAGTCTTTCTGAATTTCAGGCAGGGGCGACGACGATTACCAATGATGGTGGAGACTGGGACCTTTCCTACGATTCGCCATCAATGGAGCGCTGGGTTCGCGGATTTCTTGGATTGGGGCCAGGCTTGGGTTTCCAAAGACCTGGGATCGGGTAAATTAGGCTGCGAGCATGGCCGCAAGCCGGGGGAAGGTTTTATGAAAGAGGCCCCAGGCACCGTAGGCTGCGAGCCGGGGGTTTGTGGGGAAAGGAGGCCGCGGCCGAAGCTGCGAGCCGTTGAAAGTGGATAAGGGGGAACACTTGTTACCTTCAGTGGGTAGATGATGATTTCGTCAAATGAAACTGTTTTGTTTAGTTTAAAGAATACTTTTATTAATTGCTGCTCTCTCGGGCAGCGTAACGACTCACACTTGAATTACTAAAAGACTCTCTCATAATGCTAATTTACAATTATTTTTATACAATTTTTCCTATCATAAACTTATCCCTACTCTTGATCGATTATTGATTAATTGCTAAATTGACACTAACTTTTGGGAACACATCTCACGTGTTACATTTCACCGTTGCAACGTGACCGCCACTTTCGACAAATAATTAGGTGCCGATTTCGCCCAGTTGCAAACAAAAAGACAATTACCTTTGATCGATGCAATTACGATCGGAATTTGGTGATAGTGCTGATTTACTTTACTTATTGTTTTTTATTTAGATGGGAGTAGCCTGAGTTCAATATGCTCATTTATGCTGACTCCCATCTTTTTGCTTCTTTAGCGTTCTTTGTAAAGTTAGTTGTTAACGGCTTGCGCTTCTTGTTTTCTTTTTTGGTAACGTGACGCGATACCGTATTGTTTACTTCTTTCAAAGTTAGCGCTTATCACAGCCCGCTCAAGCATATACTTAATTCCGTGGGTTTGACCTTGTACAGTTATGTACAGTGTTTGTTTATTATTCTTGAGTTAGGTCGTTACCCATTGGCGCGTTTGCGGATCTGGTTAATGTTTACGTTTTAGGTTGATTTGTAGTTAATTGCTTTTTCGCTTGCTTGTGGGAAACCGATCACAACATATCCTTTCCCTTCATTACATGACATTTTTTTTTAACAATTGATGGAGAATGTGCCAATAATGGATATAAAAAATTGCAGGAAACTTTTCTTTTGGGAAATATGGCCATGTTTAAAATAATCATGCTAATCGCCACTGTCGGACTTTGATGTGATTTTATACTTGCCAAACCGTACGCAATTCAATCATTAAACAACAATGGATTAGTATTCGAAAATATAGGGGATTTGCAAGTCTACCATGATACGTGGAGTATCTTCACAGAACTCGACCTTGGAGAGCTTGAAAATCACACAATATTTACGGTATATGCCGAACATATAGTGCAACGATTGTGTAATAAGATCACGGAAGTGATGGAAAATTGCGATTCACAATATAGGCAGATACACGTGCTAACAAAAAACATCCAACGCCGGACTGCTGTTATTCTGGAACTCGTGAACAACAAACGAGTCAGCCGATCCATATTCGACGGCATAGGATCGGCAATACATTATCTTTTCGGGAAAACGGATCACTCTACTGAGCAGGAAATTTTTAGTAGATTGAACAAATTGCAAGAGGAAAAAAAAATGCTAGCCACCTTGCAGTCCGGACAAATCAGTATTGTTAAAAACCTCCTTATCGCAAATGCGAAATTCAATAGAGTCGCTACTCAAGCAACAGGGGAAAATTTCGCATAAGACGTTAGATAACCTGGAAAGAGTTAAGTTGGAAGCAAAAAGTAATAGCCAGGCACGAAATTTTGATGAGCCTGACTCTAATGATAATGGAAATCGAGTTCAGCCAGCAAACCATACTGGATATTATAATCGCAAGCAGGAATAATCAAATACATCCGCTCCTATTATCCGCTAACATCATTATTCAAGAATACTACAGGAGCAAACCACTGTGCGAAAAAGACAATAGTTGTCTGCCATTGATTCAGCAAAGTGGTGGGAGCAAAGATAGATGGAAAACTACTAATAAAAATTACATTACCACATTTTCAACCTTCCCCCCTTCACACTCCATAAAATCCACATCTTACCAATTGTAATCAATAATTCCTATGCGTTACTACCAGACATAGCATATTCCCACGTAGCAGCTATTAACCAATCACAAGAATTCCTACTCCTGCAACCATTAGACACTGCACGTTACAAACGCATAACCCAAATCCAACGCAAACCCACGTATGTCGGACGACTAGAGGTACCAGTCACAACGCCAACGGATGCTAAGGAACGCACTATCAGACTATTATTTAATCCGCTAAATGAAGAACTACAATGTAAATTCTGAATCCAAATCCCGATTCAAAATACAATCAGTAAATTAGCTCAACCAAATTCTTGGCTATACTCGCTCCAAACACCTGTAATTACTCAATTAAGGTGCGAACACCAATCCGTTACCATAAAACTAGAGCAGCCAGGAATTCTGACGTTCAGTGAAAAGTGTCAACTGTAACTAGGCTCGAAATTATTGTTCTATGAGGAAGAAAAAAGTAGCGTTTCTGTTTAAACAGCCAATTTACGCAATCCCCTCGAATCTGACAGATCTTCAAATAAAAATGCACCCATTAGGAAGGGCACAGACCGACGCAACGGAACTCTTGACGAGCGACGATGCTAACAATATGCTGCAAAAAACTACGTATTCGCTGCAAGAAGTTCAGGACGAGCTGGATAAAATTATTTATCGACAGGACAACTAGAAGACCCACGCCCTCACCATAAGCTCCATATCCCTAACCTCACTAGTTGTCATGGAAATGATGATCGTGGTAATGATACGGTACATAGTACCATTATTAAAAACCTGCAATTGTTGGGAAAAACCGAACCAAACCGAAGCGAAAAAAAAAGAATCACCTATAAAACAAATGGGGGAGCAACAATTACCCCAAACCAGCGCGTCGAAGGAAACACAACAGATAGGCCCAACACCACTGGCCCGAGGCGAATCCTTGATAAGAGCCAACACAGCAAAATCCGTGCAATTAGTGTAAGGTGAAAAAAAAGATATAAAAAACTAATATATATAGTATATACACACAAAAGAAATGAAGAAGAGGAGTTGCACGGAACTCCAACAAACTTTACAAAGTGCTCCAAAACAATTTTACAAGTACACAATAACAAAAAAAAAAGAGGAAGAAGACTCAAAAAAAACAAAAGCCATCGAAGAACAAACAAACCTATATAAGCGACAAAGCAGTAAGCCATCGTTGAAAAAAAAGAGAAGAAAAAGGGGGATTCAAAATAAAAAGAGATACCCCGCTCGAACACTATTTATTCAGTTTAATTGAACACAATTAAAATGAAAAAAAAATGTATGCTTCAATATCCAGGTGCGGGTAACACATCTAGTGCTCGGAGCACAAGTATCCCATTAGCCCGAAGCAGGCGCCTGAAAAGAAAAAAATAAGAGGAATTAGTGTGTTAAGTCACAAAAATAAGAAGAAAGCAACTTACCAGTTCCAACTAGGGTAGAATCGTCCGTAAGGACCCAATGCAGCCGCACGTTGTTCGCCCGGGATCCCGCGGCCAGGAGCGGAATCGCATTTTACCCGTGGGGCCGTCGCGTCGCATCACAAGCACGGTATCCTCCCAATCATCGATGATCCGGTACACAACGACACTCCGGACAGAGAAAACGAAGCCCGACGGGACCTGTACGGAGGCATAGTGCGGTACGAATAGATCAAACGCGAAATGAAGCCGAAACTGCCACTTGGCCAACCACCAAATGTAAGAGTAGTTGACAATAATGCACACAATGCATTTTTAGAAAACATATTGCAAGTTAAATCAAGGGAACTTGCAACCGAAACTAGCAATCGGCGCGGAAATCCCAGGAAGACGACACAAGTAACATGCTAAAACAACACCAAGTACAATCAACCCACGCGAGCAGCAAGAAAAATTACACCGTGATACGAAAACCCAGCGCCGACACACAAAAAAACAAAAAATAATATATAAGAGAAAGAACAAGTAAACCCACATAAAAACACCGATTCATCCGGCGTCACCTGATATGTCCACTTCCCAACATATGGTCAAAAACAAAAAAATCACTTTAGGCAGGCCTACAGGCTGAGGTAGAGGTAGAGGGATCATTTATTTCAAAATCGATAAACTAGTTATGGATTTATAAACTACTCATCGAGAGCTTGGCTTAAGTTTACAATACGGAACACCCAGAAGGAAGCTGCCGATTTTAATGAAATTTTGTACGGACATGTATTTTGGCCTAAAAGTGACGAATCCGGAGGAATTTTTTAGGAATTCCGTTTAGTTTTAGAAATATTTAACCTCAAAAATGTTAAAATGTCATGTCACTTCAACCTGTTTTGCAACATTTTAACACATTTGTCTCATACAAAATTTACACTAAAATAACTAAAAAACGTTTCTACACTTATTAATTCTATTTTAATTCTTTTCTAATCTGAAAAAGAAGGATAAAATCATTAATGAAAAATTTGTTTACTTACTTGAGAAGGTTGACAGTTTTTCGCTGTCAATTGGCACATCGTGCTGATTTGATTGCATTCGCCAAGAATGTAACTTTTATACAAATTTTGCTATTTAAGTTAGAGAATTTATATTCATCATTATGCGTGCTTGTCGATAACTTACATTTGTGACGAACGAACTCAAATCAGCACGATCTTGCAATTGCGATAACTGAGAGCGAAAAACTGTCAAACTTCTCAAGTAAGTAAACAAATTTTTAATTAATGATTTTATCCTTCTTTTTCAGATTAGAAAAGTATTAAAATAGGATTAATAAGTGTAAAAATGTTTTTTAATTATTTTAATGTAAATTTTGTATGAAACAAATCTTGTAAAACGGGTTGAAGTAACATTTTAACATTTTTGAGGTTAAATATTTCCAAAACTAAACGGAATTCCTTAGAAATTCCTCCGAATTCGTCACTTTTCGGCCAAAATACATGTCCATACAAAATTTCATTAAAATCCGCGACTTCCTTCTGGGTGTTCCGTATTGTAAACTTGTTCCGAGAGCTTTTCAACGATTCCCCACAAGACGGGGATTAGAAAAATTGGAATTTCCACCCCCACCCCCATTGGTACCACACCTACCACGCCAATTTGGTGGCGTCACCGTTAACCTCATTAGTCCAGTGCAATTAGACCGAAAAAAGGCCAAACTGCGGAATAATTAATATAACGGCAAATGATGACTTTTCTGGTAGGTAATGATGTCCTGATTAATGTCCCAAAAGTCCCCAAAGGGGAAGTGTAAGGACAAAATTTGGCAAGCCTTTAAAGGACTAAAATCGTGTCCTGGATTGCAATTTTTCGAAATATCTCGATTTTCATTGACTTAACGACAAAAATTAATAAAACCAAAAAGAAAGCGTTGGAAATTCTCTACAAAAAAGATAAGGGGTCTTTTTTTCGTATACGCAACCGTTTTCTTCAAAACGACGCGTAAAAAGTCAGATCGCCGCACCGACCGCGAGAATTTTCGGAAATTATACTTATCAACAAATCTTAAACTGGTTGAGAATATGTTAGTATCCAACGGCCGTTTTAAACCAATTAACACATGCTGATTTCAAATATTCAAACCGTTTTTCTCAATCACCCACCGTTTTTTAGATATTCAAATTCAAAAAATTTAAAAATGGCCGAAATTGTGTAAATTTAACAGGAATTTATTGCTATATGAATTGCTAATGACTGAAGTTTAAACATTGAAATTAATGTATATGAGCCATATACCACTTATCCAATACAGCAACATTTCATTGAAGGTATAATACACTTATAAAATGCATGTAACTGTTGCCTATTTTGTTGAAAAACCACTATTTAGAGGACAGATATTCGTTAATAACTTTTACAGTTTTTTATGTTTTGCAAAACCCTTCAATATTTCCTTTCAAAATAGAATAGAGAACCGATAACTAAAATTTTAAGTCAATGGGATAAAAATTGTTCGAGTTATACTGATTTGAAAATCAGTAATTTTATTCTTGCCCGTGCTTAAGATTTGTTGGTGAGTATAATTCCCGAAGATTCTCGCGGTCGATGCGGCGATCTGACTTTTTACGCGTCGTTTTGAAGAAAACGGTTGCGTATACGAAAAAAAGACCCCTTATCTTTTTTATAGAGAATTTCCAACGCTTTCTTTTTGGTCTTATTAATTTTTGTCGTTAAGTCAATGAAAATCGAGATATCTCGAAAAATTGCATTCCAGGACACAATTTTAGTCCTTTAAAGGCTTGCCAAATTTTGTCCTTACGCTTCCCCTTTGGGGACTTTTGGAACATTAATGAGGACATCATTACCTACCAGAAAAGTCATCATTTGCCGTTATATGAATTATTCCGCAGAAAAAGTCTAATTGCACTGGACTACATAGAGAGTACTCTCATTCATGCTAATAAAGTTTCTCTCTAAACTTCATAGGGGCCGAGATATAATTTAGTCAAAATTTCAACCCCCTCCTCCGGCCACCCCCGTGGCCGATTTTGCTCATTTCCGAACTTAACCGAGCTATTAACCCAAGAAATAACATATTAAAATTTGGTTCCAGTATCTTCAAAAATACGGCAGATAACTTGTAAATATATATATATATATATAGCTGATCTACCCGGTTACACTCGCTCGATGGGACGATTGGTATTCGTTAAGGTGGCATTGATTCATCAATCTGTTTATTGTCGCACGATAAATTCGTTTTTGATTTTGATTTCGTTCATGCATAGCTTCCGTCCTTTTTCGCAGTCTTTTGATTCTTTATAAATAGGGGAGCGGCGTACATTGTGGCGCAGCGTACAATGTGACGCAGAGCCTTTTTGGGTATTATTGCAATTGGTAGATGAAATCTGTCCGGTGTCATAAGTGTGTTAGTTAATAACACACCTTAGCCTAAGTAACAGGTGCGATCAAGCGCGCAATTAATAGGTCTTGTGAAAAAAATCAAAAAAACCGAATAATTTTTTTTTAATTCCTTCACAACATCTAGAATTTTTAAGACATTCATGAAAACTTTATATGCAAAGACTCACTGTGATATCCTCTTTTAAGCATCATAACTGATTTTGCCTTATCTTCAACTTTTCTCATAATGCTAATCATTTTTCAAAATAACAGAAAAATTTCAATGTGGCGCACGCGGTTCGTACAAAGTGGCACATTAATTAGGTTTGTTCAATGACAAAGGTGTTATGGTTTTTAAATGTTTTAGTGCCCCTTTAGCTACGACATATATTGTACTTCCTTCTAGTGCTGAGGAAAAACTGGAAAAGCACTTGAATATTCTTGAGAATATTCTCTGGGATGTTTCAAGGGATTTTGGGATATGGGAAATTTGTCAGTTGTTTTGGTGGGAAATGTTGTGTTTGCTTTTTGACAGTTTCGCAGTTTGTTCACATTGCATGCAAACACAACACTAATTAATGTACTCTTTAAACTTAATCATGTAATCCTTTCTTTTAAACTATTGTCAGCTGTCTTTATCATTGACCCTAACTAGCATTTTGCGAGAGTTCATTCATTAAAAGCTCATGAACTCTCTTTTCTAAGGGGGATGGTGTTGTGAGCGGACACATTGCGTATCATCTCACAACCCTAATCAGCCTAGTAATCTTAAATTCATGTACCGTGCATCTGCACAAATCCTAAAATCATAAAATTCATAAAATACGCGATCTAGATGCCCCAAGCAATTCAAGTTGTTCCCACGAAAGATATCAGTTTCACGGCAAAAGAATGCATAGCCGTGAACTGATAACGCTGTGTAAAAAACTTAAGCGGTTCGGGCAATTGAACTCACGCAACACTTATGCTGCTTTGCAAATGCCCCGTTTTTTTGTTTTCACAGGTATCGATCTTTGCCCAGGCAATCGAACCCAGATGTATCGCATAGACACTAAATTATTAAACTGTTCGAAAGACGTGATTGGTCAATTGACCAAGAAAAGATCAGCTCTCTCGTAGAATTCCCAGTGGGGGAAAATGTGTAAAGACTGCTACCCGAGTACCAAGGGATTACTCAGTAATTTTCAACTTGATAACTTAACTAACTAAGTAACAGATAACTAAGTAAACAAAGTGTTAAATAAAGTTACCTTTTTTTAAATTAAATAGTCTTATTAATCGTTGTATAGTGTCGAATCCCTAAATATTCCCTAGGAGAGTCCCCCTACCCAAGGTAAGGCCTCCTATCGAAATTTAAATACGAAAAGGTATTAGTGAACTTAGCTATCGCCAGCACTCCTAATGCACCTCCACAAAGGCACAAACAAAACATTTGGTGGCAGCGGTGGGATATTCCTTTCAAGGAATCCCCGAGGCCCGAGGGAAAATTACTATCCCCAACCAAAAACTAAGAAAGGGAGATTCCTGAAATAATAGGCTCTCCCCAACGAACAGAGGACAAATTAATTTGCAAGCAGCCCAAAGACATTGCCAGGACCACAAAAGTACACCCGCAACATCCCATGGAAGCAGCTACCGGAAGCCGTCGATAACAGACCATCCGAAGAATGAAGGACGCTATCAACCGCCAGAGTGGATACGCTTCTGACAGTGAAGATACCTCGAACTTCGTGGACCACATGAGGATATTGGCTTGCCTACAACGATTAGAACGCCTAAGGATGAGAACGCAGTAAGGAATAAACACACATTTTTTTCTTTTAAAAAAAAAAAAAAAATGAAAAATAATTTACACACAAAATATTATAATATTTCCTTGATAAAAATATAATTAAGACATGTTTGCGATAAATTTATTGATCAAGTGTCCCGTAATTTGTGCTCCCTTGGAGAAACAAAAAAAAATATATCAAAAAAAAAAAGTGTAACGATCAAGTGTGCCGTAAGTTCTGCTCACTTGGTTCGGTAAAAAAAAAAAAAAAAAATTGTTAAACAAAAGAAAGAAACTTGTCAAGATCACAATAAAAAGAAAAGAATCCGCTTTTTAAAACTCGAACAAAACCTGACCACGACCAACAATTCCAAGGTTAAATAATTAATAAATGACCATATCAATATATTGGGTATGGATTGACCCCATCTCGGTAAACAATAAAAGCAATTTAGCAAATTGCAACACTGAAAATAAAATTGTTCATAAATATTAATGAATGGGGTGCATAAAATGTTTTTTCATTGATTCAATGAACTATTCATTAAAAAAATGTAAAATTCATTGACATTTTCTTTGATGGCTAAGATCGATTTCTTTAAAACTATGAATTTCAGTTCTTAGATTTCTTGAACCCGGTTTTGTATGAAATAATTCATCGAATTTTTTCATAAATTCATTGAATGCAAAACTGAAAAACATTTTTATGAATCTTTTCATTAATTTAATGAACTATTTCTTAATTTCCATGAAAACGTTCATTGAATGCAAAACTGAAAAACATTTCTATGAATCTTTTCCTTAATTTAATGAACTATTTCACAATTTTCATGAAAACGTTCATTGAATGGTTAAATGTACCGTTTTCGCAAATCTTTTCACAATTGCTCGTTCAGTTAAGTATTAGACGTGAAAGTGAAACATTGTTGAGTTGAGTATAGTTAACTCAAGACGAGCTGCTAAATTTATTGAAGCTGATCTAAGAATTGGAATCTTGTTGGTGAGTGTGTGTTTCAAATAAAAAAATAATAATGTAAATTTTGTGTATATTGGGTGATAAATCTGCAATGTTGTCTTTTAGGTTACATGTAATATAAATTCTGCTTATAAACAAGTTCAAACATACTAATATCTAATTAATCATGGAATGTTTCGTGTGTTGGGAGACGTTTATTTTATTAGATTTGCTTATGAAACATTTAAAACATATTCACAGTTTAAATACTTATAGTACATTCCGTTGTTATTTAAAAACTTGCGACCAAATTTTCCAAAATATAAGTTCATATAAAAGGCATCTATCACGGAAACATACTCTCAAGAAAGTAGAGAGTCATTGTACTACACCAAGCACTCTAAATACCACCAACTCTGAAGTAAGTCCTAATTATATCAACTCCTTTTTAATTGAACCTCCCGAAGTTAAAGAGAGCACTTCTGGAATATTGCCAGAATTCAATATTGATAAAAGTTTTCATATTCTGTTTACTTCAGTATGTAAATTTGTTCTTTCTTTACACAATAATAATAATTTTTCAAGAAATGATGTTAGCCAAATACAAGAAAATATTCAAGAATGCATTTTGAATCCTATGCTAAATATATTTAAACGGTTTTTTGCAAGTAAATTAGAAAGCAATCATGAAATTTTCGATGAGTTCTCAGACATTTTAGTAAATTGCAGGGATACTTTCAAACATTTTAAAACAGACTATCAATTAGAAAAGTGGCTAAAAAACGAAAATTTAGTTGACAATATTAAGGAGTTTCATATAGCCCAGGAAAGATAGCTTTTGACCCGGAAATAAATACCACGAAAGGTTTTTTTGGTTTAAACGATAGATTAGACCCATAGGAACAACATATCAATTTACGTCCTTTTACTTCCGTCCGCGTCCTTGATTTTCAGGACCTCAAAGGAGTTAAGTCCCTAGCATGGGACGTACGCTCCAGAAGTCGAAATAACTCGGCCGTTAGAGGACCGATTTCGACGAAACTCATTTCGAACCATAGGGGAAGGTCCCTAGAATTAAATTAGATAGAGTCTCCATGTATCCTGCAAGCCCCGGGTCCTGGAAATTCCTGGAACCGCTTTAATTCGGCCAAATATCGCATGATTTGGCAGGAAATCAGTTCGGTAATCTCCTTCTGAATGTACTCCACATATTTGATAGTGCTTTTATATGTAAAATTTTTATCCTTGTTTTGCAGGATCCTTAAATTTCAGGATCCTTGAACTTCAGGATCCGTGAATCTCAGTACCGGTAAATTTCAGTACCAGTAAATTTCTGTATTCTTGAGTTTCAGAACCCGTGAATTTCAAGATCCTTGAATATCAGATAGAACACATTTCTTCCCTGCATTCATTGTCGATCCCAAAGTACCATTGGATTGTTTTCCGAACTCTTCGAAGTTCGAGACACTTCCAATCACGCGAAATTTGTTTACAGCGTGAGGATCACCGGAGAAAGCCTCGTAAGCCTTCCTTTTGTTGGAACTGCAGTAAGTTTGGGCGTAGGCTACGAAGTAGAGTTGGTCGTTGGTTAGGTTCAAGGCGGGAAGGGTTTCAGACGCTATATCAATGAAATTCTGATTCGCGTTCAGCCATTTGTGGTACGCGATGAATCCTTGTCGCACTCCTCCAGCGTCCGCGATGTTCTCACCGAGCGTTCTTCAATTCGGTAAGAGTCATATTGATCCACGAAGCATTTGGCGCGTTCCTCGAATGCAGAGTCTGATTCGGGACTCCACCAGTCTTCACTATCAGCGTTATGGTCAAAATGGCGTCCTTTCGAATAGAAACCGTGCGTCATTTCGTGTTCAATTATATTTGCTCCCATTGGTCTGAAGTTGTAAGACTTTGGGAGGTTCGGATTAAAGAACGGTTTCCGTAGAATCCCCGCAGGAAGGATCATTTTATTTTGAAAAAGGATCATAGTAGGCATTTACATCAGCTGCATACTTCTCTACATACTTATCCCCGTTTTCCTCATACCCAGGAATTTTTTTTTCATTAAGTATTTTTTGAGTCTTAAGTTATTTTCAAAATAGTTACTGTAAGGCTCTATTGAAATGTACTGCTGCTCCAGTCCTTTGAAATCCAAGGTGAATTCGACATCGCCAATTATCATCCGCATGTCCCGGAGTTTCACCAGAGCCTTTCTTTTGGTTTCCATGTCCATCCAATCAATGTCCGTAACGATCACTTTGAATGCACTTCTCATGTACGCAGCCATGCTCATAACTTCGTCTTCGACGGTCTCCTTGTGGTGCGGATTGTTAATGTACATCACAGTCACCACATCTCATTGGTGAATTCATTGTGAAGACTGTAAAGGAACTTGATAATCATGTAATTTGCAATAACTTTTTTATTTTGTGACTCCATGAATTTCGGCAAATTTTTCAACATTTCTTTATCCTCGAAGTAAAATATAACAGAAGAATCCAGTTCTTTATCAAAGGCAGTTCCGAAATATTTGTCCCAGTCAATTTCAGAAATTTCATCCTTCAATTTGTCAAATCTATACGCGCCATATCCCGGTGTAAATGTGTCTGTGTGTTGCTTGACGAACTGTTTGCTCAACTGCACGATTTCGAGGAAGATCTTCTTCGCCTTCTTGTAAGGAACGTTCAATTCAAGGATCCTGAAATTCAAGGATCTTGAAATTCACGGGTTCTGAAACTCAAGAATACAGAAATTTACTGGTACTGAAATTTACCGGTACTGAGATTCACGGATCCTGAAGTTCAAGGATCCTGAAATTTAAGGATCCTGCAAAACAAGGATAAAAATTTTACATATAAAAGCAGTATCAAATATGTGGAGTACATTCAGAAGGAGATTACCTTCTAAGCGAACTGATTTCCTGCCAAATCAGGCGGTATTTGGCCGAATTACAGCGGTTCCAGGAATCTCCAGGACCCGGGGCTTGCAGGATACATGGAGACTCTATCTAATTTAATTCTAGGGACCTTCCCCTATGGTTCGAAATGAGTTTCGTCGAAATCGGTCCTCTAACGGCCGAGTTATTTCGACTTCTGGAGCGTACGTCCCATGCTAGGGACTTAACTCCTTTGAGGTCCTGAAAATCAAGGACGCGGACGGAAGTAAAAGGACGTAAATTGATATGTTGTTTCTATGGGTCTAATCTATCGTTTAAACCAAAAAAACCTTTCGTGGTATTTATTTCCCAGTTGCGTCGAATTTGGAGCTATCTTTCCTGGGCTAATATTAATGATCAAATACAACCTATGCATAATAAAGGAACTCTTGTCTATGATGAGAAAAGTGTCAAAGGTATTCTTATGCCTTTGCGCTTCCAATTTAAAAAACTTTTCGAAAAAGATGACTTGTTGCACAAAACATTAAATTATATAAACAATTTGGAAAAGTGTCCCACCATCCAAAATTTTATTTAAGGAAAACTGTGGGCACAAAAAAAAAGCCTTTACCCCGGGAAAACTTTAATTCCTTTTTTTTTTATACATTGACGATTTGCAAATAAACAACCCTCTTGGCACTCATACCAATTCTTTAAGTAATATTTATTATTCATTTCCATGTTTTCCAATGGAGGAATCCAAACAATATAATGTGTTTTTAGCTGAAATTGTAAAATCACAAGATGTTAAGTCTTTTGGCAATGATAAATGTCTGGAAGAATTAATAACACAATTAAAGGAGATAGAAATTAACGGTATCGAAATCATCACTGGTACTGATACTGTGTGTAGGGTTCATTTTATTTTAGGCCTGATTTTAGGCGACAATCTGGGTTTGAATTCTGTGCTTGATTTTAGTAAATCCTTTTCAAGTACATATTTTTGCAGGTTTTGTAAATTAGATAAAAAAGAATGCCAGAGATTATGCGCACAGAAAGATGATCATATGAGAACAATATGTAATTATGAAGCAGATGTTAAACTAAATGATGTGTCTTTAACTGGGGTCTCAAAAGACTCATTATTTAACAAAATTCCTTCTTTTCATGCTGTTGAAAATTTTTGTGTAGATGCAATGCACGACATTTTTGAAGGTATTTGTCATTATGACTTATGTCACATTATTCATTATTTCACTGCGCAGATGAAGTATTTAGATCTTGAGACTCTAAATTCCCGAAAACAAAATTTTTGCTATGGATCAGAAATAGTAAATGCTTCGGGCGATATTAAACTTTCACATTTAATTGCAAAGCGTTTAAAAATGTCTGCAAGCGAAATGATGACTTTTGTCAGTTATTTTACCATCATGATAGGCGATTTAATACCCGATGATGATGAAGTCTGGCAATTTCTTTTGATCTTAGTTGAAATTGTTGATATTATTTTATACTTTGAGATATCAGAAGAGGTGATAATTATATTGAAGCAAAAAATTGAGCTTCATAATAGAGAATATGTGCGCTTGTTTCATGACACCTTAAAACCCAAGTTTCATATTTTGATTCACTATCCTTTAATTATTCAGATGTGTGGACCTGTTAGAAAATTTTGGTGTTTTAAGTTCGAGTCAAAACATCGGCAATTTAAAGTATATTCACATACAATTACCAGTAGAAAAAATATTTGCTTAACTTTGGCCAAAAAACATCAGTTAAAATTTGCACACTATATATTAGAAAATCATATAATAAAGGACTTTATTGCCAATGAAAACCATAAAATAACTACTAATTACCATAACATTATAGCGAGAAAACTCAATGTAGCTCTAAGTGGCCTAATATTTTACTCTAAGATTACATACAGAGGTAAGACTTTTGAAAACAAATTATATCTTGCCAAAATTTCAGAAGACGTCGAATTATTTCTTTTAATAAATATATTTATTCCGAATAAAACACATGTGCATTTCTTTTGTCAAAAATTGAGTAAAATTCAATACGATCCGCATATTCTAGCTTACGAAATTGATTCAACGGAATTGGGGGGATTTAGCATTTTAAAGATATGTGACCTGGTAGGGCCACCAAGTACCTTAATTAAAACTGCTGATGGCAGAACAGTGATACGCCTTAAAGAGTATTGGAACTGCAATTAATAAAACATCATTTCATTGAGTTTTTTTATGTAATTAATTAAACCCCAATCCCACATGTATATTATTTTTTACTATAAGCTTTAAACTATGAACGATTTATTGTTTTAAAATGTACTTAATCGCATTAATAGTGAAGTAACTAGCTTAAATTAGTTGTTTAGGGCAGAAATATATAAGAACCAAACATGGAAGAACATTTAATAAATCAAAGTGAACCCCTAATATATGAAAATGAAGACATCCAGTTTTACAATACACTGCTTTTGCCAAAAAGTGGAGCCACCTATTCTCACGTAACACCAGTTGAGTACCCAACTCAAGCTACAAGTACTGCAATAATTAGCTTGGAGCCAAATTTAAGCAATATGAATAAGGACAGTAGCCATGACGAGCTGCTAAATTTATTGAAGCAATGGAATCTTGAAGTGGTCTTCCAAAATCTTGTTGGTGAGTGTGTGTTTCAAATAAAAAAATAATACCTAATGTAAATTTTTGTTTTGTAGATGAAAATGTTGACATAGAAATATTAAAAATAATGGAAGTACATCACATTGAGCGATTGCTGCGAAATTTCAAACTCGGTACTCAAATTTTATTTGAACATCAATTAAAGAAGTGGAGAGAAAAAATTGGATGTCCGTTCCCAAACTATATCAATTCTAGTAGTAATTCCCCATTTAATCCCATCGATGATCCGTCATCCGCTTCAGATTGGTATCTCAGGTCTCAGTTACCTAGTACTAGTACACCCAGATTATCACCATATAATTCTCCCCCTATTACACCAGAGCCACAGGAAACACGAATTATCCATTTATCTTCAATTTTGAATGAAACGAAAAGAGGCGAATTGTTAAAAAATTATTATGAAAAAAACCAATGTTTTCTACAAGAGCAAAGGACAACTTTGATAGATACCATCGCACAATATTTTCACGACAACGACTTACATATGACCCTATCAACGAGCTACAGACTTGAACGTGAAATTATCGAGAGATTCTCTTCTGAAGAAATAGTAATTTTTAAAAAATTATATTATATTATCAGTTGTAAATTCTAAAATTTAGGGATTTTACCGTACATCGAAAAGGGGTAGAATATACACAAAATATTGTAACCAAAAATGTACAAATAAGCTAAAACTGAAAATGAAAACAATTTGTAGCCAACCCGAATCCACAAACGATGACAAATGTTTCAGTAAGATATTTAAATTACTAATAAAAACAAATTTCCAAATATATTTTTGCAGTTCCGGAAGATGATGCAGATCAAATAATAAGGGCCATACGACATGACAACCTTTCAATTGACGAATTCGAGCATTGTTGGAAAGCATGCAGCCAGCATAGACTGAATGACATCCAAAAGTCTGAATCCACCATGGAAATATTCAGAAAATGGCCGGAATATAAAAAGCCACGTGGATATCGATTGGTACACACTCCTAAAATTAATTTTTTTAATTATATTGATGCATACAATTTTTTCAGATTGACATTGACTTCAAGGAGTGCTTTAGAACGGATTCCTCTATAATTGACAAGTGGGACTCTGTGTCCAAGTCCCTTCACGCTTTCTTGACTGCGGATGGAAATGTCAAAGACAAGGCAATCAAAGGACTACTAACAACACTTGATGATCCTGATCTAAATGAAAGTAAGAGTATTATCCGTAGGCTATATCTAAGATATCTTTCATCCATTTCTATTTTTTTCAACCCAATAGATATCAAATCTGCGATTTTGTTGTGGGGCTTACACGGCTACTTTGTACCATCACGACGTGAGGTATCAAAGAAAAGTGATGGTTCAACAGCTGTAAAAAAATACATGATTCAGGACTCGCAGGAATCGTTTTTACATATCGCAAAGTCACACGAGCAAATGGAGGACGACCTCAGATTTAAAGTATCAAAAGGTCAAAATATTCAACCACATATTTTGGCTATTGGGGAGAGTATTTCAAATATCAAGGACATTTACGTTTATTTCGATAATATTAAGTTCTCATTTAAAAGTTTTATTCGCGCTGTTGATATTTGTTGTAAAAATTTTTTTTTATTTAATTTAGAATATCCCAAGCCTTCTGCCATGTTTTGGAACTTTACACAATTTAAATTTTATAGCATTAAACCGAAGGAGACATTTCCTAAAATAAATATTTTAGTCAAAGAACTTAAAAATTATGAGTAGGTATACCTAAAATATTTTCAGTTTTTTTTTTTTTCTTTTTTTTTTCTCCGAAAGAAAATTATGTTTCGATATCTGGAATATATAATATTTGTATACAATATATTTCTTGTGAATAAATAAAAATTATGAAAATAAATGTATTATATTGGACATACTGTTTTTATTATAATTGGAAAATTAAGTCTAAATATCCAATGAATAAACTTCAATGATGCAATGAACGAAGTTCACTGATTCCATGAAAATAATTCATTAATTTTATGAAATACGTCATAATTTTATGAATTGTATTCATTCAAGTTTTGAATATAGTTCATAGCTTCAAGGAACAGAATGCGTTTATTTAATGAACTTTAGACATTGATGATATGAACGTTTTTCATAATCTCTATGAACTATTCATTAAGCTAAATATTTTTATGAACTAAATTTCATTAAAACAATGATCGAATTCTTCGGTTGAAAAATAATGAAAATTTCATTGTCCCAATGTACTTTTTCATTGAAATTATGTACCTTTTTCGCTCAGTGAATTAATAAGTAAAAATAAAATTAAAAAATCTATTGATGGAACGTGCGCTATTGGAAGGTGACTGCCTTTTGGGTTGCAATTAAGCAAGTCAGCAAAATTGCGCAAGCGTAAGCATTCTTTAGGGAATGAATTGCTGCATCAGGGGTTAGGTAAAAAGTACATTGTACCTTACCAATAATAGCAAATCAATCAAATATTGGAAAAGAGTAGGGAGAACATTGTACAAATTAAAATGTATAAATTAAATTGTTACCGTAGAGTAAGTGTTCAGTATTGTTTCAATTGCCAGCGAAAGCTCTGCCCGATTGGGTACACTTAATTAATCAGTTACCATGTTTTTAGTATCCGAGTTTAAGAACAAGTTGTTGTACGGAGTTAACAGTATTTATTCTGCAAAGACTTAATTGGTGTATTAAATAAACAGTCATTGTGAAGTTAACCAAGGCAGTTGTGAATTCAAGTGAGGTAATTTCAACCCTTTACCCTAGAGTTGTGCATTCGTGCTGCTCCAACCGATCCTCGGAGTTAAACCGAACCCTCGCTGCTTCAAATTCCCCTCATGAGTTAAAGCGCTAGTCCCCGGCTCGCAGCTCTGCCGCGGTCAGCACTACCTACACTCAAGCCAGCGTACAACGCGGCAGGGTATCATCCCTCAAGCCCGCTATCCCAGCGGCCCATCGAATAATTACCACCGGGGCATTCACCCTCCAGTTCGCACCCCTTGCTAACGCATCATGGTACAAGAACCAGATTTGCACTCAACGAAACGCACTAGGTATAGAAGAACCTAGTGCATCACTGCGTTGCCTGATCAAATTCATCCGTCAAATTCCTACCAAGGGAAAACCATAACAAATCGTTAAGTCTTGCGACCTCCAGATCGGGGCGAGAACAATATATGTACTATGAATTAAAACAAATTGCCCCGGTTAAAATCACATAGCCATTAGCGTTCGCAAACCTGATCAGCACTCAACAAAATCTGGACATGATCCTAAGAAAGGCACCGAGTGACTTCCTGGAAAAAAGTATCAAATTAAATAACGATACAATCAGAAGCCCGTCCTTCCAAAGCGAAACATACTCGCTTGTGGAACTTGAGGAAGAGCTAAGCCGAATCAAACACCACCCTCAAGTGCGGTAGGGGCACGGCGCGGCATGGTTATAACCTCAATAGGAAGCGTAGGCATCTACTGACGATCCTGATCATAGTGACGGTAGGCAAGACCATAGCACGATGTAAAAGGAGGAAGCAAAAGCAAGACGCCAACTTCAACATAAGAGTGAGCCCAGGGACACCAGAAGGAGCAGAATACGCAAATGTGTAAGAAAACACCCAAAACCCCAGACACCATATCACGTCAATAGCGGTGGGAACAGACCCCAAAATCAACACTAGTAGACTAGAATACAAACACGGAACCGACCGACCACTCCTTAAATTTTTGTCAACCTAGAAAAATAAGGTAGAATAAAAGTAGCAAAGGTACAATTAGACATAACATTTCCTTTAATTCTTATTAACATAGGAAAATAAGGTACCAATAAAAATAAGACAGGTACATTTAGACATAACATCTCCTTTAATTTTTGTTCAAAAAGGAAAATAAGTGATCAACCGATCATACGCAGCAAAATATAAATTAATTTTCACACGAAAGGTGCAAGCTCGCGTTCACACAGGTATCTTGATATCAGCGTTAAACGCAAGCTTGCATCTTTACCAAAATTTAACTTCCCACGGAAGTGGTCAACGTGATCCCTCACCTGGGAAATCTCATGTGACATTTTCACACAGGGCAGTTCCCATCGAATTTAGAATAAGAATTTTGTATAAATAGATAATTTTGGTATAGAACAGTTCAAGATAGAAAGCGTTTCGATACACAGAATTCCCCCCACCAGCGGTAATGGTTCTGCAACTAACAATCATTCACAACAGAATTCCCCACACCAGAGGTAAGGGTTCTGTTCGCATTATTATCAGAGCGTAATTGATCGACCAAGTCTCTGGACCAGGAGAAATTTGGATTCGACAATAAGGTAGACTAAAAGTAGCACAGGTATAATTAGACATAACATTTATAATTTAAAAAAAAAAAAACATACATACTGGATACTGGAAAAGTACTTGCCAAAACTTTACAAAAAGTAAACAAGAAAGCTACATGCAAACAAAAGGGGGGAGGAATGTTGTGCTCAGTCTGCACCCAGTGTCATCGTTTATGTGGACGATTTATTGGTGATGTGTGAATCGACAAAGAAAATGGAGTCAGTTGAAAACATATTCAAGCAACATTTCAAAATGCAAAATATGGGTCCAATCAAGCAATATTTGGGCATGAAAGTATCAACGGACGAATTTGGTAATTACGAGGTATGTCAACCGGCATGCATTCAGCGATTAATAAACGATTTTGGTTTAAAAGATGCGAAACCAGCAAAAACAACAATGAAAGTGAGCTATGGGAAATCCGACACAGGTGAAGAGTTGGAAAGTAACACGAAGTACAGAAGTTTGGTGGAACGATTGTTATATTTAGCAATTAACACTCGACCAGATATCTCGGTTAGTATCAGTATCTTGTCTCAGAAGATATGCAGACCAACAGGCGAAGACAGGCATCAGCTAAAACGTGTTGTGAAGTATTTAAAGTAGGGGTCTGCGGGACCCCGTATTTTGCGGGCCGGGTCGGGCCGAGGTCGTTAATAACTTATTTCAACGTGGATTTTGTGAAAAGCACAGTAAAGGGTATTCTTCAATTTGCTGCCTTCTTAACCAATGAATAACCTTAAAGTTAAAAATACTCGATTGGTAATCATTGATGATTACTAATTACTTGCTCTTTATATCGAGTTTAACCACCGATGAGTCGATAGCATCAAAAAAGTTATAAAACCAGACAGCTCTAAGTACGAAGCGATAAAAAAATACCCCACACCTAGAAATGCAGATGAAGTGCGACGCTTCGTCGCATTCTGTAATTATTATAGGCGATTTGTACCAAATTTCGCAGACATCGCCCTCCCATTAAATATATTACTTCGGAAAAATATAAAATCTCAAAATACAAAACTTCAAAAAAGTAAAAAAACGGAAGCCAAGCACATGAAAAAGTTAAAAATTACAAAAAATAATTTTTGGAAAAACTCCAAGAGTCTAATCAAATCTGACTTTTTCTACTGAAATACATGGCGAGAGCAGTTAAGAATTTCACTTGAGGTTATCAGGGTTGATTTTTCATTCGGAATCTTTATGCCTGTCCTCGCCATGTTTAATATATATGAATGCTAGAATGATAGAGCTCGTCGGACTCTCTATCTAAATATTATATGGAACAGACGATTGCTTTAACAGATTTCGAATGGACAAAATTTCATGAAACGATGTAAGTTAATTAATTCAAGAAGTTATTTTGTAGTTTGGTCCTGGCTCATCCGTCCTAAAACTGCGCCAAGTATTTCAGTGGAAAAAATCAGATTTGATTAGACTTTTGGACTAACCAGTACATTACTTGTAACATCGACGTTATGAAAGCTGTTGTATTTTCACTGGGTATGATACTGAAGCAACTGTCGTTACCTTATGATTCGTAGATCAAAGGGTACTTGGTCTGCTATTTGGATTTCATTTATTTTTTTGGCTTAAAGTTTAGATTTTTGATTCATTTTATAGAATTCGTCGTTTCAGTTTTTTCATAAAATTCTTTTATCTGAGTTTTTCCAAAAATTATTTTTTGTAATTTTTAACTTTTTCATGTGCTTGGCTTCCGTTTTTTTACTTTTTTAAAGTTTTTTATTTTGAGATTTCACTTCTTTTTGTTAACGTAAAACAACATAATAACAGATCTAATAAGTATAGCATCAATATTTCTCCAAGAAAAATATACTAGCAAAAAAAAAACTCTTAGCGAGTTTAAAACTGACGGGGTGCCCAATAGCGCATTAACTTGTATCCACAAAAGAGTTGATATAAATTTTTGTGGTGTGCGTGCATTATTGTTCCTTAATAAAATCAATAAAAATTTACAAATACCTTTGCGCATGCAATTTCGATTTTTAGAGCCATTTCCGAGATATTTCAGATATAAATCGCATTTTAGGTTAGAATTTCATTTTTTCCAGTAAATATACACGGAGCGTTTCGACGATTTCTTCACGTACTTGGCTTCGAGACGCTACCGCGTCTCTTGATTTGAGTAGACGGTGGTTCACCAAAAGGCCTTTAACACACTATTAGAAATACTAATATCTCTGACAATACTGCAACACCCAAACTTTAATAAAACATTTATTACTTCCACCGACGCATCAAATGAAGCATGCGGAGCGGTATTAGCTCAAGATATGGATGGAAAAGAGTTGCCAATCGCATACGCTAGTAAGACTTTCACCCCAGGAGAAAAAAATAAGTCCACTATCGAGAAGGAACTAACTGCCATACATTGGGCGATAACACACTATAAACCTTACGTTTACGGCAGAAAGTTCATTGTGCGTACGGATCACCGCCCATTAGCCTACTTATTCAGTATGAAGAATCCAACATCAAAGTTGACTCGGATGCGGTTGGACCTCGAGGAGTTCGATTTCGAGATCCAATATGTAAGAGGGAAAGAAAATTTTGGACCTGACGCACTATCAAGAATTCAGATTGATATCGAGGACTTGAAACAAATAAAGATATTACGTGTAGAAACAAGGGCATTGTTGAAAGAAAACACAAAGAAAAGTGAGTTGGAAGTGAGAGAGAAACCCACACAACAGCAGACTGATCACCTGCAAGTCGTGGAAGTTTTGTCACCAACCACGGTTGCACACCTACCCGAGATGCAATTCATGGTTACCGAAAACAAGGAAGATGTAAAAATGAGAATAGTAATGAAAAATAAAATAATTTATGAGCGGTATTTTGTAGTAAACCATCAAGTAGAGCCCGCATTAGTGCAGGTACTCGAAGGAATGGAGAATTATATGCATACACAATTTCAGATCAAGAATCTGAAACTTTCGGCCGAAAGTCCAATATTTAATAAAATAAGTATGACCGCATTCAAGGTACTCGGTAACAAAGCATTAAAACGCATCAGTGTTCAAATATTCAGACCACAAAGACATATAACGAGTGAGAAAGAAGTACAAGAAATATTACAGAATTTCCACTCAACGCCCGCAGGAGAACATCTTGGACAACAAAGAATGTACCAAAAGCTAAAGGAAATATTCACCTGGAGAAAAATGAAAAACAGCATAGCAAAGTACGTGAAAATGTGTAACGAATGCTCCAAAAATAAACATCAAAAATATAATAAGGAAGCCATGAAAATAACAAAGACGCCGGTAAAAGGATTTGATATCGTATCAATAGATACGGTCGGACCATTCACCAAAACGGAAAAGGGCAACAGATACGCGGTTACGATACAGTGTGATCTCAGCAAGTACATCATCATTATCCCAACAAAGGACAGAGAAGCAAATACAGTCGCTGCCGCGTTGGTAAACGGATTTATCCTTAACTACGGACCGATGAGTAAATTGAAGTCAGACATGGGCACGGAATACAAGAACCAAGTATTTACCGAAATGTGCAAAATGTTAAGGATCGATCAATTGTTTGCAACAGCAGCGCACCCAGAGACGATTGGGGCTTTAGAGCGAAATCATAAATGCTTAAATGAGTACTTAAGGTGTTTTGTGAATGACAACCGAGATAACTGGGACACCTGGATTCCTTATTATACCTTTTGATACAATACTAGCCCAAGCACGGCACATGGCTATACTCCATTCGAATTAGTATTTGCAAAGAAGGTTAGCCTGCCATCAGAACTATACGTGGACCAGCCTGACCCAATGTACAATTATGAGTTATATAGCAAGGAATTGAGATTTAGACTGCAAAACGCAATAAATAAAGCAAAACAATACCTGGAAAAGACCAAGGAACAAAGAAAATTAGCAGTAGATCAAAAATGCAACCCAATAGAGTTAAAAGTAGGAGATAGGATACTTTTAGAAAACCAGAATAGGAGAAAATTAGATCCACTATATATAGGACCATATACTGTTAAGGAAATAGATGAAGTTAATTGTGTAATTAGGGATAGTAATAATAAATGTAGTAAGGTACATAAAAATAGAATAAGGAAAATAAATTAGAATAGGAAAAACAATAATTATGTAAAAATACAGTTAAAAAAATTTGGTAGCGATAATAAGCAGTTAAAAAAAAATAATAATAATGATATATATTTTCGACATGGAATAAACAACATAAATGTAAACACAGCTTAACTAATTGGGAAAACTGAATTGACAATCAAAAATTTATTCATTACATTTCACAAATTTTTGCTTCCAAAGGGGGAAGGTGTAACAGAACACTCAGCACGGGTTAGCTACAGGCAAAAGAGAAAAAAACGTAATAAGTTGCAAGTTGCAATATTTGAATGGGTAACTAAAATAACTGCAAGTCACGGCATCACAATGATTAAAAAAATGTAAACATTGTGACACCTCAATAATTAAATGCGGTGCCCAGGAGACGATGACACCACTTGGGGCAATGCCCGAAGTAATGCAAAAGAACAAATTATGCATTTTGCGCCCAAAGTAATTAAATGACGAATCAAGTGCAACATAAGCAACCTGTTTCTAACCCATGTGCAAGTTGCTGACCAAAACCCAAAAATGTTAAATTGCTGAATTGCTTTCCGATACGGAATTCCCAATTGGGTAAGCTGTACATAATAATTTCTTATGTACAAAATAATAATGTATTGATAGGCAATAATGACTATAAAAGTGGAATCAATTTTAAATATACAGAACAGTTGAAATCAAGTCTTTTGATTAGGAGCAATTGCTGTTCAGCATACTCCACCTCTGTTCTCTAAGTAGCTGGGAGTAGGGCCAGCAATAGCCACTCTAACCCGGAGTCGAGCCTTGTGACTACTCCCAGGAAACCTTCGCACCTTCATCTCTTGGCCCAGCTTGAGCGACTCCGATCTGCGACGCAAGTGGGTGCAATCTTCCGAAACTACATTCTGCATACTACACAGTATATTGCATATCTTATTTACTGGCATCAATATTAAATATATTTTTTTTCTGCATTATAAAACAAGCAGTTAACTCTCAATGACAAGACATAATGCGGATAATGAAGGATCAAAGAGAAAACCTGAGACTCATAAGAGAGCAAGGAGAAGCTTAGAAGGCAATGTTTACTAGACTAACCCAGAAAATTACAAGCTTACGGAAAAAATTGCGAGAACTGAAGTGCCAAAGAGGTGAAAAAGAAAATATTCCGATGATTTTTAATTGGACCATTCAAACATTTAAACGATTTCCCTGAACCCCCTAACACAAATAATTAATTAATTCTCTATTTATTTGTTCCATACTTTCTTTAAACGAGCTTCTTTAAGGACACTTGTCGATAGGCCTTTGCGATTGTTAAAATTAATCGACAATCAACGATGAAAGTATTAATCGAAAATTGTTTCGATACGATTGCTGGGAATCGACAATCTTAAACCTAATCGATTAATCGATTGTCGAATCGATTGCCCATTATTTACAATCGTTTATTTCCGATTGTCAAATCGTTTGCCGATTATTTACAATCGTTTAGTTCCGATTGTCAAATCTATTGTCAATTCTTCGTTTTAACAATCGATAACTTTTGAATGTCAAATTTATTTGTACATGTTGATAATGATAATTGTTGATCATGAAATCTATTGCTTTCAGTGGACGATTGACAAGTATCACGACTCAACGTCCGAACATGACAGAACAATGTCAAAGACGGCTAATGAGAAGGGGGACGGGACTGATAGTGATACAGCATACAGTTTTGTCACGTTGTGTGTGTGTGTGTGTGTGTGACATAATAAGCGATATTGATAATCGTTTGCAACGAATCGTTTAAACGAAATCGCTTACAGTCGACAATCGTTAATAATCGACAATCGATATCGGTAATAATCGATAATCGTTAATAATCGACAATCGTTAATAATCGATAATCGGTCATAATTGACAATCGTTAATAATCGACACTTGTTAAACGATTATCGATTAGCACAATCGAAATCGGCACTTCATTTTTCACCATGAATAAAATAATCGATAACGTTATCGATTAATCGAACAATCGCACAGGCCTAGTTGTTGAAATGAGCTGATCAGGCGAAATTCATTCGAAGGGGTTTGCGAATGCTGCTGACTGACCAACTTGCAATGAATTTCTGCTGGAGGTTGTCTTCTGGAAAACAAGCAGCTAGAAAATTAAATAGCATCGTGGCCTTCAGAAGTTAGTAAAATATATTATATTTCGAATAATATAGTGCTAGATAATTACTAAATACCTAACGTAAACTGTTCTGTACACTTTCAGATGCTTTTCATCAAGTTTTCATAAGATCAAAAGGAGATAAGTTGCGGAACACCACTATTTCGCATTTCCAATTTGGAAAAAAAACAGGTTGCAAAAAACCGAATTAAGAGTCGTCGAAAAACAAAACCCAAAATTAAAGTATGTGTACGTATATTTCATAAAATGACATTCATCTATTGTTTTAATTTGTTTGAAAAGGATATGTTATTTATATGTAATTTTGGTACGTACTCCATTCAAGCGAATTTATTTATAAAGATAAAATTTAACGTATGTCATTAATCTTTAAAAAATGAAAAACAAAAAACAAAATTTAAGTTAGCTATTAAGAGTGACATTTTTTATTGTGATTACTTGTTTTTTTTTTTAATGTTGAATTTGTTTAGAAGAATATATAATTTTTGTTTATACGTGTTTATTTAAATATAATAAAAAAAAGAAAAACATTAAAGATTGTATTTCTTATTGTAACTGGCCACTCCATGCTTTCTAAAAGCTTGCAAAGGGTAAGATATGGGCAAGGGTTTTTTATGTTTGCTAAAAGCTTGTCCCTGGTAAGTTATTAGTAAGTTTCCATGATAACTTATCAGTAATGGTCGCATTTATTACTTGCATTATAACAGACAAGTAGTGAGCAAGGCTAATCGGCAAGGGTTTTGCTTGCCTAAGCAACTTATTTGTAAGTTGTTGCCAACTGGAATTGTGCAGTGGGATAGTTGTGGTCGGAAATTCTAGACCAGTTTTTTTTGCATAGGGGCCGTTTATTTTGACATCGGTGGAAAATTATCCCATGAATGTTTCCCAGTAACATGAAATTCAAAATAACTTGTTATAGATATAGTGTACACTAACCTTTGATTGTCCTGTTTCCAGTTCCACTCTCCTGATTGATTGCATTACTTACCGTTATTGCTGCAGAGGAAGGAGATGTACACAGTACAATATAGCTGCATTTAATATGAGAAATTTTTCCTACAATGAAAATCTTCCTAAACACTTTCCGCCACTTTCTTCCTATACACGATTTACCACAAAAATCACAATAGCAAATATAAAACATCACTACCGGCGGCGCGGCGTCCGAAAACAATTGCATTTTCTGCGCGCAATCACACTTACATTATTTTGCCGATGTCAAAGCAACTACCTTGATTCTTGCTGCGCAACTGATTACTGATTGCTGACAGTGCTGATTCGGTTGCATGATAGCTGGCTTGTTAGTAGCAGACTGTTGCTCAGGCATTGCCGCTTTTAAATCTATCCATAAATTCTATAAATCTTCCGCATTAAAATGATAAATGATAGTATTTTTCAAGCAATTGGACTTTGTGTTCGACGTTAAGTGTAGAATTACCACAAACAATATTTTTAAAAAGCGACATAAAATAGAAACTCATAATAATAAATTCCTTTCAGGACAGTGCTAATCTCTACAAAAAATATAATACTATTGAGATGTCCATAATTTATCCAAGACACTGACCGTCAGCGGTTTGGTTGTATCATAGCCTAATAAATACCTCGAGGAAACATGTTAAATGGTGCTATGAAATTAGACCACTATTAGTAAAAATGCCGTAGCCACACGTTTTATCTTAATTCAGATAATCATTAATGTAGTGTGACTACAGCGGTTTTAATAATATAGGTCTAATTAGCAGTTACTAAGGCTTGTTTATAATTGACTGAATGATAAATTACTGAATGGATAAATGATAAATCTACAAACTATTCTATTTATTGCTAACAAAAAATTATAAATTTACACGCGCTAACACGAATCGTCGCTAGCAGTTCTAAAAAGGAACTAATCTTAATATATAAAAGAAGATGTGGTTTTTTTGTTCCCCATAGACTCCTAACCCATTTAACCGAATTTAATTAAACTTTCAGGGATAATGTAGCATAGTGTCGTCCCTCGGGATGAATCGTGGTGAAGATCCATAACCCCAAGGGGGTAAAAAAATACGATGAAAGTTTCTACGAGGTAAACAAATCATAAAAATTTGTATTTGGGCTTTTTGTTAGAAATAAAAAACACGTATACCAGGATATTTTTTACAGAATTCCACCCTTTACGGGGGAAAATGGGGGATGAAAGTTTCAACGAAATTTCGCCATTTTTGAAGTTAATAAAACTTTTTTTTAAAAAAAATTGAACCAACTTAAAAAAAAACTTACACTTAAAAAGTATAAAATAATTTTTATTTTTTATATCAGGAGCTTTAATTTGATATCACGCACGCCCCAAATTGGACAACCCCAACGAGTATAGTTTAACCCCCACAACCCCGAAAAATGTAAAAAAAAATTTTACCGCATCGCAAAGATCCCCATTCACTGATTCTAAATTAAAAAACCCCATGTAAATTTATCTACGTTTACTGCTCTAAAATTGCAGTGTATTTTGTTGTTGCAAACATTATGTATGGGAGAATTCACGTCATATCATTTTTACCTGTGTTAATGAAAACGCATAAAAAAAATATTTATATTATGCAAATCTGCCCGAAAATACTTTTCTAACGGTTTTTGTGCTTGCCTATTAATATATAGATATATATATACAGGGTGTTTTGAGGGGTGTTGCAGATATTTTGCATATGAATGAATGAAAGAAGGGTGATACACCGGGTAGTTTCTTTGGTACAGATAAAGGAACTTACACGACTGATATGAAAAAATAACTTTCCTTGGTAGTACTTTGCCTTTTTTTTTATTATGTACCTTCTACAATGTAATGTTTTTTTCTGTGGACTGTTTCATAGCACAACAAAAAAACACAAATAAGTCCGATAATAAGCCCTTACTAGATACATTATGGGCTGTTAACCGCTATGACACCCCTGTTTATCAGAAAAACGGAATTTTGCGAATATCTCAAAAACCATGGGACTTTGGACTATAACATATCTAGCTCAAAATATTCACCATGATTCCCCCTATCCATATGCAAAATATCTGCAACCCCCCTCCAAACACCTTGTATATATATTCGAAGAAAATTCTACCTATTGAGATCGATACCATGTCGCGACTTTCGTAAAATTCTTTCATAGTTTTTCGTTTCATCCGTCCGTATCTCCGCAAATCTATTATACATATCCCAAAAAAAGTAGTTTTCAACAAAAATACAACTCCTTGGTGGAACGACCAACTTCAACGCCTCCGGATAAACAAAATGTCAGCTTGGCACGAATTTAAAAGAAGCCCTACCGATGCTAACTTGATTAATTTTAAAAAATGTAATGCAATTTTTCGCAGAGAGGTCAAACTAGCTAAGGTAGAAAGCTTCCAACGGTTCACTGAGACAATCAATAGGAACACCCCTATCTCTTTGGTCTGGAGAAAAATAAATAGAATCTATGGTAAAATTAATTCCTCTCCAATTCTGTGCATTGAGTCGAACGACAGGAGTATTACTGACGCTGGAGAGATCGCTGACTGCTTTGGGCAACAGTTTAGTTATTATTCAAGAGACACCAACTTTTCCAACACATTTATTTCTCTCAAAGAACAGCATCGATCTAGCACTGTTTCGGCTACTTTGAAGACACCAGCCAAACTGATCGAAGAACCCATCAGTATCTCCGAACTAAATTACTCCCTAAACAAAGTTCAAGGCAAAACTCCAGGGCTAGACGGTATCCCTTACCAAATGATCAAATCTTTCAACTCTCTTGGTAAAGCTAGACTGTTACAACTATTCAACTCAATCTTTGCCTCTGGCACCATACCTCAAAGCTGGAAAACTGCTGCAATTGTCCCTATTCTTAAACCAAACAAAACAAACAGCAATACGAATTCGTATCGGCCTATTTCGCTTTTGCCATGTTTTTCTAAACTTCTGGAAAAAATTATTTCTACAAGAATCGCTTGGTTCTTGGAACGACAGAATTTAATAGCTGTAAATCAATTGGCTTTTAAACGAAATAAAGGTTGCACAGATGCTCTGCTACATATCGACTATTATATTTCCAGAGCTATTTCAACAAAAAACCATATTGCTGTTTTATCCATCGATTTTGAAAAGGCTTTCGATAGAGTGGGCAGTCATGTCATCCTCAATAAAATTGTTACTTGGGGTGTTGGACCAAAAATTTTTAAGTTCATTAAATCGTTCTTAACAAACAGGAAATTCAGAGTTAAAGTTAACAACATCTACTCAAAAGTTTACGACCTGCATAATGGCATTCCACAGGGCTCTCCGCTTTCGGTAATTCTTTTCCAAATCGCCTTCAACGAAATTAGCGAAATTATCCTAAGACACAAATCACTAGACCACTGCCTGTATGCCGATGATCTCTACATATTCTGCAAAAAAAACAATAATAATGATGCCAACTCTGCTTTAAACGGAGCCTTGAATGAAATATCTTTTTGGGCAGACAAATCCGGAGACAAAATATCGACGGATAAAACAGTAAAACTACACATTTGCAGAAAAAAAAACTGCGATTATAAAAAATATAATCTACAAATCGATAACAAGCAAATTGACCACGTGACCAGTCTAAAAATACTTGGAATAAAGTTCACCAAAAACTATCTGTGGTCTGAACACTGCACATACCTCAAAAAATCTTTGATCAAAAGAGTCAACCTGGTGAACTTTCTTTCGAGAAAAAGTTTTGTACACATAAACACTCTGACTTATTTAGTCAGAGTCCTAGTGTTAAGCAAAATTGATTATGGGCTATTCCTATATGGCAAATGCCCTAAAACCACACTTAACATTATTAAACCGATTTACCATCAAGCTGTGAGAGCGAGCGTTTATGCATTCCGCACCACCCCTATAAAGCATATACTAGCAGAGGCCGGACTTCCGTCGATTGAAGACAGAATAGAGGAATCAAGGATAAGGCTGTGCTCTAAAATACTATTTTCATATAATTCAATCATCAATAAGGACATAAAGTTGATTCGCTGCAGAAAAAACATATCTAGATGCCCGTCAGTTTTGGAAATAATCTTAGACGTAATCAGAAAAAATAGCATCCCCTTTCCCACCTCACTCCACGTTAATTTTTCGCCTTGGACACCATGCGCCAATTTATGTGACACCAGTCTGAATACACACAAAAAAGACGACACCCCGCCATCTGTGTTCAGACGATTGTACAATGAAAAATACCATGTGCTTTGCGAGAACTCTTGGAGCTTCATTTTTTCTGATGGCTCTAAAAACTCTGGACCCTGTCCAGCTTATGCTGCAGTGGATCCAAATGGGAAATGCTTGTTATCCTTCTCCCTCCATGAATTTTCATCGAGTTTCCTTCCGGAAGCAGCAGCTGTCCTACAATCAATCAGATATGCACTAAAAAACTCATCCAGAACAGTTATCTGCACCGATTGCCTATCGGTTGTCACGGCAGTATCAAACCCCGGTATATCAAGTTGGCACTCCATTAACCTAATTAAGCAACTGTTATTACGCAACACAGGAAAATTAAGACTCCTATGGATTCCTGGTCATGTGGGGATTACTCCCAATGAATATGCCGATCAAGCTGCCAAACTAGCCACCGTGGCTCCTACCATCTTGGACCCTATGGTTGAAAAAAATGAAAGGCATTCCCACCTAACATCTGTACACAAAGCAAAAACCAAGAATATTCTGGTTCAAACAACGCATCACCACTTTAAAAAAATAATAAGCGACGGAAATCCACCAATATACCCGGCAACAGAAATTAGTAAAGATATGATCAGAGTATTCTCAAGACTGAGGCTTGGACACACTTACTATACACATGGACTGGACATATACTCAACTGTCAACTAAACTCCTCCTGCTCTTTCTGTGGGGAGCCGAACGACCTCGAACATCTTCTTTCTCAATGCGCTGCGCTCAACAGCATTAGATCCAAATTCTTTGAAAACGAATGTTTATACCATGCATTAAAAAATCCATCTGTAGTAAATATTACTAAAATCTATCGTTTCATAAACAAGCTAGGTATAGTTATCTAAACTGAACGAAATAAATTGTTCAACTCCTTCCATTTTCCCCACGAGCTGAAGGCCTACGCAGCCATGCTCTTTTCTTAATTATAATTTTGTAAATTATAAATTAAGAGTTAGAAATAAATAAATAAATAAAATTAAAAAATCTATTGATGGAACGTGCGCTATTGGACTGCCTTTTGGGTTGCAATTAAGCAAGTCAGCAAAATTGCGCAAGCGTAAGCATTCTTTAGGGAAAGAATTGCTGCATCAGGGGTTAGGTAAAAAGTACATTGTACCTTACCAATAATAGCAAATCAATCAAATATTGGAAAAGAGTAGGGAGAACATTGTACAAATTAAAATGTATAAATTAAATTGTTACCGTAGAGTAAGTGTTCAGTATTGTTTCAATTGCCAGCGAAAGCTCTGCCCGATTGGGTACACTTAATTAATCAGTTACCGTGTTTTTAGTATCCGAGTTTAAGAACAAGTTGTTGTACGGAGTTAACAGTATTTATTCTGCAAAGACTTAATTGGTGTATTAAATAAACAGTCATTGTGAAGTTAACCAAGGCAGTTGTGAATTCAAGTGAGGTAATTTCAACCCTTTACCCTAGAGTTGTGCATTCGTGCTGCTCCAACCGATCCTCGGAGTTAAACCGAACCCTCGCTGCTTCAAATTCCCCTCATGAGTTAAAGCGCTAGTCCCCGGCTCGCAGCTCTGCCGCGGTCAGCACTACCTACACTCAAGCCAGCGTACAACGCGGCAGGGTATCATCCCTCAAGCCCGCTATCCCAGCGGCCCATCGAATAATTACCACCGGGGCATTCACCCTCCAGTTCGCACCCCTTGCTAACGCATCATGGTACAAGAACCAGATTTGCACTCAACGAAACGCACTAGGTATAGAAGAACCTAGTGCATCACTGCGTTGCCTGATCAAATTCATCCGTCAAATTCCTACCAAGGGAAAACCATAACAAATCGTTAAGTCTTGCGACCTCCAGATCGGGGCGAGAACAATATATGTACTATGAATTAAACCAAATTGCCCCGGTTAAAATAACATTGTGATAGAATCTAAATAAAGAACACATGTTGTGACCATAAGTGATAATGCAAACCCAAAATATGTCAACCCAAACTCAAATTAATTACAAAGTTCAAGTGGGTTAGCAAATCACAAAATAGATGACAAATTCACTGAATGGGCAAAGTGACCCAAAACAAATTTACGATCGCTGGCACATGCTGAGCCACCGATCGTAAATAAAACAAGACCACTCATTAGGTCACACTTCCCCGAAAAGTGCAAGCATGCACTTGACCGCACGCCTGGAGTACAGGGCAAGGTTGCGTCATGTGAGAATACGGCACAAGTGCAAGCCGTGCAATATGACGCCAACCAAATGCGGAAAACATAAGCACTGGGTCAATGCGTTCGATATAATTAGGCAATTTAGCTAGGGTAAGAATTTGGAGGAGAAATTAGGCCGATAAGAAAGAGTAGGGATAGAAATCGATAGTATAAATAGGAAAACATATTTTGAATAAACCAGAGATTATAACCAGGACTTGAGCGTTTAACTTCTGCTCCCTGAATCTCTCCTAACTCGCTTTCGC
The DNA here is from genome assembly GCA_963082835.1 of Leptogaster cylindrica. Taxonomy (NCBI): domain Eukaryota; kingdom Metazoa; phylum Arthropoda; class Insecta; order Diptera; family Asilidae; genus Leptogaster; species Leptogaster cylindrica. The sequence goes on from OY720106.1 coordinate 11,930,857, forward strand.
AGCGAGATTCCCCAAAACAAACTCGCTTTCCGCAGCGAGAAGTCCCGAACATTAACTCGCTTTCGCAGCGAGCCCTGAAAACAAATCACCCCAAAAAGCAACCCATTACATGGCGACCGTGAACATCCGGACTGGAGCAATCAAGGGAAAACGTACGGAAGTCGACGAATTTAATTTCCACGAGCGATTCCAGCGGTTGGTGAACTTGGCAGAAGAAGGACTCCGAAAGCTGAAGCAGCCAGAAAGCAGGATTGAAGGATTGGCGCTATACCCCAGAGGGAGGTTACCAGCAATCCCAGCAATTCCAGCAGTACCAAAGAAGGAGGCAGCACCCACCGATTACGAGTTGGGTCCAAAGAAATTAACGATCGAGGAGCTGAGGCGCAAGCAGGCACCGAAGAAGAGGGACGCCAAGCCCAAGCATAGACGTGGAGGACGCAGGAACCGTCTCCGGCTGGATATCAAAAGATTCAAGGATCTGGCCAAGGTTGTGGGATCGAAGGAGGAAAAAACCAAATATAATAAGTTAGCTGAACTAAGTAAGATGAAATTAGCAGAGAGTAGGGGTAGAGTAAATTAAATATAAATGATTAAATAAATGAGTAAAATTTATTTGTGAGTCTTTAATATATGCAAAGTCTAATTTCCTTCGTTGGGTTGTTGTTTTAAAAAGAAAAAGAAAATTGATAAACTATGGGGAACAATAAATCAGTTCAAAGTGAGAATACGGGGGAAATAATAAACAATGTGGTTGTTGACAATACGGTTAGCATCGAAAATAATCGAATTTTAGTCTTATTAGCGGTAATTGCAGTGTTAAAATTGGCAGAATTTGTGTTCTTGGCATACAGAAGTCACCGTCGGGGTCTAAGAAAAAGGTATCTAAATACGCCGGCGCAAATAAACGTGGTCTAGGAACAGATGGACACACTGCACGACATTTGTACAGAGGCGGAGAATATATTGAGTAATCTCAATAAAAGCAAAAATAGACAATACGCGGAGATAAAAGCTGTCTATGACAGGATTAACCAAGCGGCAAAGAAAGTATTGGAAGCGATAGAAGAGCAAAGGAAGAATAAGATGGCGTTCGATATCAAAACTGGGACGGCGCTGTTGCGACCATTTGACGGGCAACAGGAAGAAACAGATTCGTTCATTGAATCAATGGAGCTGTTGAACGAATTGACTCCAACAGAACAACGAGCAACGATGGTCAAATTTATAAAGACCAGGATAACTGGGAAAGCGAAGCTTGTCATTACGGAGGATTTGGACACTGTTGCGAAAATTAAGGAGAAATTGAAACAGAAGTTCTCAACTAGATTATCCTCCGAGGCAATAATGGCCCAGTTGAGGACATGCAACCAAGGACACAAGAAGCTCGAGGATTTTTCGAACCAAATAGAGATGCTGTCCAGACAATTGACAAGGGCGTTCATTGCGGAAGAGGTAGTAACTGGAGAAGCGGCCGAGAAGCTAGCCGAAAAATTCTCAATTCAGGCTTTTACAAATAACGTGGCAAATCCGAATACAGCGTTGATATTGAAAGCAGGAAACATGAACACCCTCTCGGACGTGACTGCAAAGGCTTTCACAGTAGACAAGCCGCAAGAAACAAGCGCAATTAGACACTACAACTCCGGGGCGCAAAGAGGATACCAAGGGGGATACCGAGGAAGAAACCGCGGGTACAATCCCAACAGACGTCAATATTTTAATAATAGCAGCAACGGCAACAGAACGTTTAGCCGGGATTTCAACGGCCAGAGAAACGGAGGAAACCAAAGAAACAATAGAGGTTTCGGGAACTTCCAAGGACAAGGCAGAAATAACGGCGGGAACTACAATCGGGGGAGCTCAAGAGGAAACTTCCACGACGGGCAGCGTAATGGACACGGCGGCTATCAGGGAAATAGCACCAGAGGAATTCGGTGTTGTGGATCATCGGGGGAATGGCAAGCCCCCCAGTCAGAAAGAGAAACTACCAGGCTGGGGGAGATGAACGGAGCAAGTCCCGACTTTTCCACATCAACTTAACATACACAAACTACATTAGGGCATACGTGGATATGTGTAGAGCAGTATGCACGCTAATTGTCGATACCGGGGCCGACATATCAATATTCAAAAGAGGAAAAATTAATAATGACCAGATAGTGTATCCCAAAGAAAACTGCGTAATACAGGGGATAACCGAAAGCAAAAGACAAACAGTTGGCGCAACGTACGCTACCCTTCGCCTTAACGGCAATGTTACAGTAACACATCTGTTTCAAATAGTGGACGATGATCTCGCTATTGGAGCAGATGCAATTTTAGGACTTGATTTCCTAACGAAATTTAAGGCAGTAATTGACTATGACTCGTGTTTATTAACCCTGGGTACCACCCCAGAAACGGTAGAAATACCAATTTTGAGTGGACCAAACGACGACTCTGCAGTAATTCCGCCACGAAGTGAGGCAGTAAGGAGAGTGAAAGTAGCAGAAAGTCACAAAGAAGACGACATAGTCATTGCTGGTCACGAAATACAGCCAGGAGTATTCATTGGAGGTACAATTACGTCACAGAAATATCCGCTAGTCAGAGTACTCAATACTACAAGTTCGCCGGTGACGTTAAATCAAATTAATCTCAGTGCTGAACCACTCTCAAATTTCAACCGGTACAAAGCAAATGCAAATCGCGCGGAGCAAATAATCGCAAAGGTACATTTAGGAGGCATACCTGAGTATGCGAAAGCACAGTTGGAGGAACTGTGTAGAAATTACGAAGACGTATTCGCCCTAGAGGACGAACCTCTTAGTACGAACAACTTTTACACGCAGGAGATAAACTTAGTCGATAAATCAGCAGTCTATACAAAAAATTATAGAATTCCCGAAGCACATAAGCCGGAAGTGGACAATAAGGTTCAACAGATGTTAAAAGACGGCATAATTGAAGATTCTGTATCCCACTTTAACTCACCCATTCTCCTGGTCCCGAAGAAATCACAGACCCAAGAAAAGAAATGGCGATTGGTGGTCGATTTCCGAAACCTGAATAAAAAGGTACTGGCCGACAAATTTCCATTGCCTCGAATTGAGGAAATATTAGATCAAATGGGAAGAGCTAAATACTTCTCGACCCTAGATTTGATGTCGGGTTTCCATCAAATTCCGTTGGATGTTTCGTCCCGTAAATACACTGCATTCTCAACGAATCAAGGCCACTACCAGTATACAAGGCTACCTTTCGGGCTTAATATAAGCCCCAATAGTTTTCAGCGAATGATGACAATCGCTATGGCAGGCTTAACGCCGGAAATCGCCTTCCTATATATTTAGCCCAGTCAAATTAGATTTTCAGCTCGGAAAAATTCCCATTAAGCTGAATTTTGGTACACAGCTTTATAACGTCGTTATAAACAACGTGTGAAAAATCGGCCACGAGATCATGTTCGCTTTAAAGGTTATTCAAGGTCAAAGGTCACGAAAATGACCTTTTTGTAAATATCTCACTTTTCGTTCATCCTACAGCAAAAAGTTGTGAGTAAATATTATAGAAGAGATAATTATCTAGAAAAAAGGTCTTATAACATTTTACTGTAAAACTTACGGTTTTTGAGTTATAAGGCCCACAATGTACGAACTTTTCAAGAAATGTGAATTTTTTATTAAAAGCGAATCGCCTTTTCGTAAATATCTCACTTTATATTGCTTGTACAAAAAAAAAGGTTCTAACAAAAATTGTACAGGAGACAATTATCTATAACGTTATTGTTTTTTGTTTATGTACAAGTTATCGTTATTGCGGTATCCGAATTTTAACGTTCACCATACAAAATTACAAGTATAGAGCAATACTGAGAATGCATTCGTTTCCACACCACCATTGAGGTAGAAAGTAAGGTGCGTTTTTGTTCATGGTTTCTCCGGTAGGCCTAGTCCATGTAGTCGAAAATTTGTTATAATTCGGAGTAATTAAATATTATATTTTAATTATATTAAACAATAATAATAATACTTTCATCATGTAATCGCAAGTTTTCCATTTCTTCTTCCTCTTCCTGGTATTTTTTTCAAGATCGTCTTCTCCAGACATATCCTGTATCCCAGCGGATACAGTAGAGTGGGTTCATGCTTTCATATTCGTAATGGTCATCTATATTCTTATCAAGAGTTTCGTCAGAATTTGAATTGAAGCATGATTGACCACGGCAATGTCCACAAATAATTGAACATTTGATTCCAATTTTTCTGCAGTCGCAGTTAGTACAATAGCCTTTTGTACATTTACCACTACAAGTATAGTATATATTGTACAATATATATAGTATATTGTACAATACCAATTCAAGGTGAACTCTGTTTTCAGATACACTTTCCCCTCCCAATGGAAACTAATCCGGAAAACAGAATTTGGCACGAGAGGAAACGTACAACATAATATTATGCTTCGTGTTCGTGTATCGATTTTGGAGCAGAGCTTTTTTGCCATGCGCGGTCGCCATCGCGGCTTCGCGGTCGCAAATCGACTGATCCCCGTTGAGTGTGTGCGTAGAAGCAGCGCTTGCGCACTTCTCTCTGGTCTGACAAAAATTTGGTAATGATGAATTTTGTGATAAATTGTAATTAATGTACAAATGCTATCACGATATCTCAGATTAGGATGAATGGATTGATTTCAGATGTATCTCATTTGAAAGCTTATATGCGATAATATTAAAGACAGTGCTCTAAAAATTTCGATTTTTAGAGCCATTTCCGAGATATTTCAGATATAAATCGCATTTTAGGTTAGAATTTCATTTTTTCCAGTAAATATACACGGAGCGTTTCGACGATTTCTTCACGTACTTGGCTTCGAGACGCTACCGCGTCTCTTGATTTGAGTAGACGGTGGTTCACCAAAAGGCCTTTAACACACTATTAGAAATACTGATATCTCTGACAATACTGCAACACCCAAACTTTAATAAAACATTTATTACTTCCACCGACGCATCAAATGAAGCATGCGGAGCGGTATTAGCTCAAGATATGGATGGAAAAGAGTTGCCAATCGCATACGCTAGTAAGACTTTCACCCCAGGAGAAAAAAATAAGTCCACTATCGAGAAGGAACTAACTGCCATACATTGGGCGATAACACACTATAAACCTTACGTTTACGGCAGAAAGTTCATTGTGCGTACGGATCACCGCCCATTAGCCTACTTATTCAGTATGAAGAATCCAACATCAAAGTTGACTCGGATGCGGTTGGACCTCGAGGAGTTCGATTTCGAGATCCAATATGTAAGAGGGAAAGAAAATTTTGGACCTGACGCACTATCAAGAATTCAGATTGATATCGAGGACTTGAAACAAATAAAGATATTACGTGTAGAAACAAGGGCATTGTTGAAAGAAAACACAAAGAAAAGTGAGTTGGAAGTGAGAGAGAAACCCACACAACAGCACACTGATCACCTGCAAGTCGTGGAAGTTTTGTCACCAACCACGGTTGCACACCTACCCGAGATGCAATTCATGGTTACCGAAAACAAGGAAGATGTAAAAATGAGAATAGTAATGAAAAATAAAATAATTTATGAGCGGTATTTTGTAGTAAACCATCAAGTAGAGCCCGCATTAGTGCAGGTACTCGAAGGAATGGAGAATTATATGCATACACAATTTCAGATCAAGAATCTGAAACTTTCGGCCGAAAGTCCAATATTTAATAAAATAAGTATGACCGCATTCAAGGTACTCGGTAACAAAGCATTAAAACGCATCAGTGTTCAAATATTCAGACCACAAAGACATATAACGAGTGAGAAAGAAGTACAAGAAATATTACAGAATTTCCACTCAACGCCCGCAGGAGAACATCTTGGACAACAAAGAATGTACCAAAAGCTAAAGGAAATATTCACCTGGAGAAAAATGAAAAACAGCATAGCAAAGTACGTGAAAATGTGTAACGAATGCTCCAAAAATAAACATCAAAAATATAATAAGGAAGCCATGAAAATAACAAAGACGCCGGTAAAAGGATTTGATATCGTATCAATAGATACGGTCGGACCATTCACCAAAACGGAAAAGGGCAACAGATACGCGGTTACGATACAGTGTGATCTCAGCAAGTACATCATCATTATCCCAACAAAGGACAGAGAAGCAAATACAGTCGCTGCCGCGTTGGTAAACGGATTTATCCTTAACTACGGACCGATGAGTAAATTGAAGTCAGACATGGGCACGGAATACAAGAACCAAGTATTTACCGAAATGTGCAAAATGTTAAGGATCGATCAATTGTTTGCAACAGCAGCGCACCCAGAGACGATTGGGGCTTTAGAGCGAAATCATAAATGCTTAAATGAGTACTTAAGGTGTTTTGTGAATGACAACCGAGATAACTGGGACACCTGGATTCCTTATTATACCTTTTGATACAATACTAGCCCAAGCACGGCACATGGCTATACTCCATTCGAATTAGTATTTGCAAAGAAGGTTAGCCTGCCATCAGAACTATACGTGGACCAGCCTGACCCAATGTACAATTATGAGTTATATAGCAAGGAATTGAGATTTAGACTGCAAAACGCAATAAATAAAGCAAAACAATACCTGGAAAAGACCAAGGAACAAAGAAAATTAGCAGTAGATCAAAAATGCAACCCAATAGAGTTAAAAGTAGGAGATAGGATACTTTTAGAAAACCAGAATAGGAGAAAATTAGATCCACTATATATAGGACCATATACTGTTAAGGAAATAGATGAAGTTAATTGTGTAATTAGGGATAGTAATAATAAATGTAGTAAGGTACATAAAAATAGAATAAGGAAAATAAATTAGAATAGGAAAAACAATAATTATGTAAAAATACAGTTAAAAAAATTTGGTAGCGATAATAAGCAGTTAAAAAAAAATAATAATAATGATATATATTTTCGACATGGAATAAACAACATAAATGTAAACACAGCTTAACTAATTGGGAAAACTGAATTGACAATCAAAAATTTATTCATTACATTTCACAAATTTTTGCTTCCAAAGGGGGAAGGTGTAACAGAACACTCAGCACGGGTTAGCTACAGGCAAAAGAGAAAAAAACGTAATAAGTTGCAAGTTGCAATATTTGAATGGGTAACTAAAATAACTGCAAGTCACGGCATCACAATGATTAAAAAAATGTAAACATTGTGACACCTCAATAATTAAATGCGGTGCCCAGGAGACGATGACACCACTTGGGGCAATGCCCGAAGTAATGCAAAAGAACAAATTATGCATTTTGCGCCCAAAGCAATTAAATGACGAATCAAGTGCAACATAAGCAACCTGTTTCTAACCCATGTGCAAGTTGCTGACCAAAACCCAAAAATGTTAAATTGCTGAATTGCTTTCCGATACGGAATTCCCAATTGGGTAAGCTGTACATAATAATTTCTTATGTACAAAATAATAATGTATTGATAGGCAATAATGACTATAAAAGTGGAATCAATTTTAAATATACAGAACAGTTGAAATCAAGTCTTTTGATTAGGAGCAATTGCTGTTCAGCATACTCCACCTCTGTTCTCTAAGTAGCTGGGAGTAGGGCTAGCAATAGCCACTCTAACCCGGAGTCGAGCCTTGTGACTACTCCCAGGAAACCTTCGCACCTTCATCTCTTGGCCCAGCTTGAGCGACTCCGATCTGCGACGCAAGTGGGTGCAATCTTCCGAAACTACATTCTGCATACTACACAGTATATTGCATATCTTATTTACTGGCATCAATATTAAATATATTTTTTTTCTGCATTATAAAACAAGCAGTTAACTCTCAATGACAAGACATAATGCGGATAATGAAGGATCAAAGAGAAAACCTGAGACTCATAAGAGAGCAAGGAGAAGCTTAGAAGGCAATGTTTACTAGACTAACCCAGAAAATTACAAGCTTACGGAAAAAATTGCGAGAACTGAAGTGCCAAAGAGGTGAAAAAGAAAATATTCCGATGATTTTTAATTGGACCATTCAAACATTTAAACGATTTCCGTGAACCCCCTAACACAAATAATTAATTAATTCTCTATTTATTTGTTCCATACTTTCTTTAAACGAGCTTCTTTAAGGACACTTGTCGATAGGCCTTTGCGATTGTTAAAATTAATCGACAATCAACGATGAAAGTATTAATCGAAAATTGTTTCGATACGATTGCTGGGAATCGACAATCTTAAACATAATCGATTAATCGATTGTCGAATCGATTGCCCATTATTTACAATCGTTTATTTCCGATTGTCAAATCTATTGTCAATTCTTCGTTTTAACAATCGATAACTTTTGAATGTCAAATTTATTTGTACATGTTGATAATGATAATTGTTGATCATGAAATCTATTGCTTTCAGTGGACGATTGACAAGTATCACGACTCAACGTCCGAACATGACAGAACAATGTCAAAGACGGCTAATGAGAAGGGGGACGGGACTGATAGTGATACAGCATACAGTTTTGTCACGTTGTGTGTGTGTGTGTGTGTGTGACATAATAAGCGATATTGATAATCGTTTGCAACGAATCGTTTAAACGAATTCGCGTACAGTCGACAATCGTTAATAATCGACAATCGATATCGGTAATAATCGATAATCGTTAATAATCGACAATCGTTAATAATCGATAATCGGTCATAATTGACAATCGTTAATAATCGACACTTGTTAAACGATTATCGATTAGCACAATCGAAATCGGCACTTCATTTTTCACCATGAATAAAATAATCGATAACGTTATCGATTAATCGAACAATCGCACGGGCCTAGTTGTTGAAACGAGCTGATCAGGCGAAATTCATTCGAAGGGGTTTGCGAATGCTGCTGACTGACCAACTTGCAATGAATTTCTGCTGGAGGTTGTCTTCTGGAAAACAAGCAGCTAGAAAATTAAATAGCATCGTGGCCTTCAGAAGTTAGTAAAATATATTATATTTCGAATAATATAGCGCTAGATAATTACTAAATACCTAACGTAAACTTTTCTGTACACTTTCAGATGCTTTTCATCAAGTTTTCATAAGATCAAAAAGAGATAAGTTGCGGAACACCACTATTTCGCATTTCCAATTTGGAAAAAAAACAGGTTGCAAAAAACCGAATTAAGAGTCGTCGAAAAACAAAACCCAAAATTAAAGTATGTGTACGTATATTTCATAAAATGACATTCATCTATTGTTTTAATTTGTTTGAAAAGGATATGTTATTTATATGTAATTTTGGTACGTACTCCATTCAAGCGAATTTATTTATAAAGATAAAATTTAACGTATGTCATTAATCTTTAAAAAATTAAAAACAAAAAACAAAATTTAAGTTAGCTATTAAGAGTGACATTTTTTATTGTGATTACTTGTTTTTTTTTTTAATGTTGAATTTGTTTAGAAGAATATATAATTTTTGTTTATACGTGTTTATTTAAATATAATAAAAAAAAGAAAAACATTAAAGATTGTACTTCTTATTGTAACTGGCCACGCCATGCTTTCTAAAAGCTTGCAAAGGGTAAGATATGGGCAAGGGTTTTTTATGTTTGCTAAAAGCTTGTCCCTGGTAAGTTATTAGTAAGTTTCCATGATAACTTATCAGTAATGGTCGCATTTATTACTTGCATTATAACAGACAAGTAGTGAGCAAGGCTAATCGGCAAGGGTTTTGCTTGCCTAAGCAACTTATTTGTAAGTTGTTGCCAACTGGAATTGTGCAGTGGGATAGTTGTGGTCGGAAATTCTAGACCAGTTTTTTTTGCATAGGGGCCGTTTATTTTGACATCGGTGGAAAATTATCCCATGAATGTTTCCCAGTAACATGAAATTCAAAATAACTTGTTATAGATATAGTGTACACTAACCTTTGATTGTCCTGTTTCCAGTTCCACTCTCCTGATTGATTGCATTACTTACCGTTATTGCTGCAGAGGAAGGAGATGTACACAGTACAATATAGCTGCATTTAATATGAGAAATTTTTCCTACAATGAAAATCTTCCTAAACACTTTCCGCCACTTTCTTCCTATACACGATTTACCACAAAAATCACAATAGCAAATATAAAACATCACTACCGGCGGCGCGGCGTCCGAAAACAATTGCATTTTCTGCGCGCAATCACACTTACATTATTTTGCCGATGTCAAAGCAACTACCTTGATTCTTGCTGCGCAACTGATTACTGATTGCTGACAGTGCTGATTCGGTTGCATGATAGCTGGCTTGTTAGTAGCAGACTGTTGCTCAGGCATTGCCGCTTTTAAATCTATCCATAAATTCTATAAATCTTCCGCATTAAAATGATAAATGATAGTATTTTTCAAGCAATTGGACTTTGTGTTCGACGTTAAGTGTAGAATTACCACAAACAATATTTTTAAAAAGCGACATAAAATAGAAACTCATAATAATAAATTCCTTTCAGGACAGTGCTAATCTCTACAAAAAATATAATACTATTGAGATGTCCATAATTTATCCAAGACACTGACCGTCAGCGGTTTGGTTGTATCATAGCCTAATAAATACCTCGAGGAAACATGTTAAATGGTGCTATGAAATTAGACCACTATTAGTAAAAATGCCGTAGCCACACGTTTTATCTTAATTCAGATAATCATTAATGTAGTGTGACTACAGCGGTTTTAATAATATAGGTCTAATTAGCAGTTACTAAGGCTTGTTTATAATTGACTGAATGATAAATTACTGAATGGATAAATGATAAATCTACAAACTATTCTATTTATTGCTAACAAAAAATTATAAATTTACACGCGCTAACACGAATCGTCGCTAGCAGTTCTAAAAAGGAACTAATCTTAATATATAAAAGAAGATGTGGTTTTTTTGTTCCCCATAGACTCCTAACCCATTTAACCGAATTTAATTAAACTTTCAGGGATAATGTAGCATAGTCTCGTCCCTCGGGATGAATCGTGGTGAAGATCCATAACCCCAAGGGGGTAAAAAAATACGATGAAAGTTTCTACGAAAATTCGCGTTGTTGAGGTAAACAAATCATAAAAATTTGTATTTGGGCTTTTTGTTAGAAATAAAAAACACGTATACCAGGATATTTTTTACAGAATTCCACCCTTTACGGGGGAAAATGGGGGATGACAGTTTCAACGAAATTTCGCCATTTTTGAAGTTAATAAAACTTTTTTTTAAAAAAAATTGAACCAACTTAAAAAAAAACTTACACTTAAAAAGTATAAAATAATTTTTATTTTTTATATCAGGAGCTTTAATTTGATATCACGCACGCCCCAAATTGGACAACCCCAACGAGTATAGTTTAACCCCCACAACCCCGAAAAATGTAAAAAAAAATTTTACCGCATCGCAAAGATCCCCATTCACTGATTCTAAATTAAAAAACCCCATGTAAATTCATCTACGTTTACTGCTCTAAAATTGCAGTGTATTTTGTTGTTGCAAACATTATGTATGGGAGAATTCACGTCATATCATTTTTACCTGTGTTAATGAAAACGCATAAAAAAAATATTTATATTATGCAAATCTGCACGAAAATACTTTTCTAACGGTTTTTGTGCTTGCCTATTAATATATAGATATATATATACAGGGTGTTTTGAGGGGTGTTGCAGATATTTTGCATATGAATGAATGAAAGAAGGGTGATACACCGGGTAGTTTCTTTGGTACAGATAAAGGAACTTACACGACTGATATGAAAAAATAACTTTCCTTGGTAGTACTTTGCCTTTTTTTTTATTATGTACCTTCTACAATGTAATATTTTTTTCTGTGGACTGTTTCATAGCACAACAAAAAAACACAAATAAGTCCGATAATAAGCCCTTACTAGATACATTATGGGCTGTTAACCGCTATGACACCCCTGTTTATCAGAAAAACGGAATTTTGCGAATATCTCAAAAACCATGGGACTTTGGACTATAACATATCCAGCTCAAAATATTCACCATGATTCCCCCTATCCATATGCAAAATATCTGCAACCCGCCTCCAAACACCTTGTATATATATTCGAAGAAAATTCTACCTATTGAGATCGATACCATGTCGCGACTTTCGAAAAATTCTTTCATAGTTTTTCGTTTCATGCCTCCCTGAGTACGAAACCACCCCCCATTCGAAAGTTTATATATATACATATACGTATATATACACGTATTCTCAGACGCTAGTACTGGAGTCTTTGCCTCAGTCGACAACTTTGACGTACTGACTTTGGTGTCGAATGATCCAAAATATTCGTGTTTGCTCTCATTCGACGAAGAATTTAATGCTCTAGAACTTTTATTTGGAGCACTTTTTCTACAGAGAGTAATTTTAGGAGATATAAGCGGAAAACCGCAAAAACAACCTTTCTGGACAACATTTTTACTCCCACCACTTTTTCACAGCCTCGCCGAGAGAGACAACCTAACATAGTCATTAATCATATTGGGCCATAAATGAAGCTATTACAACATAAGAACCTTTGTTGGAATTATTCCCGAATTGGAGCTACTGACCCAATAGCAGTAAATAACGAGACACTGTTTCGGTGTATGACTATAACTATCGTATCGGTGAAATGACTATAACTATCGTATGCGTGGTTCAAGAAACCTTCGTATGGGCTTAAAATGTTCTTAAAGAATCTTCTATATGACTAAGTAAAGAAAGGATTACGTTTGGTTCGTTTTCTGTAATTTTTAATTCTTGAAAGTTAGAAAATATTGAAAAAATGCATAAAAAAATATATACATACTGACCAAACTACCACATGTAGGACGTTCACGAAGACCGGTTAACGATGGAGATAAAAAACATTTGGACGGCAACAATGGACATTTCAAAATTCAAAGGTATATGGCAGTAATGATGACGTGTAGAGATTTCCTGCACGTTTTCACCTACCAAGAAATGTAATTATTAGTTTTTTGAAATCTACATGTCGCAAAGCGAAAACTGTCAAAATTTCAAGGGGGGTTATAATTTTTTTTTTGTGCTCGATTCCAAAAGTTTATTATTAGAAATAATAAACCGAAAAACCGCAGTTAGTTACCATAAAAGGGACCGTTTTTACAGACCAATATGTCCCTCAAAGTTTTCTGACCTGCAGAAATACTACTATTGGACCAATATTTCAAGAACGGGAGCTCACCTAAAAAACCGTTAACATATTTGAATTCCACGGAAAATTCTACTTTAGAAAATTTTGGTTTCATGCGTCGTAATTTTTCCTGTAAACTAGTGTTTACTATTTAGTTCGAAGCAAGAAAGTCTGCCTCCAAACCACTTCTTACGAGGAACGTCGGGAAACAGTGATAGATTCACAAACTCTGATGATTCAGTGGAAGTGATGAAGAATAATTATTTTAAGGTTGCACAAGTTATACTTATGGGCAGGAAGTCTTGGCGCCGATCGATGGTTAAACGAGTACTTGCTGAGTGAGGCAAGCAGATGTGAAAACTAAGAAGAAGACTATACGTCGTCCAATATTTAAGTTGGCAGTCATTTCATTAGGGTCCACACCTACTCCATGGATAGTGGTGGAGGATGTCGACAACATTTGGACCGTTTATTTTGAAAGTGGTGCAAGTCCACTTTTTAAAAAAATTGAGAAAACACGTAATTTACTTGTAATTTAGTGTAAACTTTTTATTTATAAACAATTCAGAATTACTATTTTAAAAAATCCATATGCTTTGATAAATTTAAAATTCGTCAATAAATTCAATTGCGTAACGATTGATTCTGAAAGTGGTGTAAGTCCACTTTCAGGAGTAAAACTAAGAATTTTACCAGCAAAAGCATAGTGTAATGGGCATAGATGGAGTGGAAAGCATTACACTAATGGCTTTGGGCTTTGTATAAAGATGTTCGACCCATTACATACGAAAAATATAAGGATATGATGCGGCCTCCTGTGCATCACGAATATTTCAAAAAACTTCCACATAATGATCGTAAATGATATAGTGCATCTAAATAGTTTAACGAATCCTTTTAATTTTAAGAACAAAAAACAATATTTTATTTTTAAATCATCTATATTAACTTCGCGAAAACTTGCTTGTTTGTTTATTTGTGGATTTGTGTGTTTGTGCCGTTAAGGAAAACGGTTGGACGGCTAATTAACACACTTTCCGTCATCCAATCGAGCTAAAACTTTAAAAATAGGCTCGTTGTCGATCAAAATGCATTCTATCGAAGTTTTATCCCGTTATCACAGAAGGAACGGATAAAATCTTTAATAATAATGCAAAAATGACAGCGTTTTGCAATGTGTATAAAAAAATTATCATCAAATCAAATCATATGTCCTTATTTTAAATAGTTTTAATTGTGACCATTTTGAAAATACCATACTACCCAATACCCATATACATTTAGATGAATTTTAGTAAAAACCATTGTTTTTTTGCTTATCAAAATTAAATGATTTGTATAATTCAATAATTTTGAAAGTGGTGTAAGTCCATTTACGATTCAGAAAGGATATTATTTTAGTTAAATTCAAATTCAAAGTCATGTATGTGATCAAATTACATGTTTCTAAATTCGTTGAAACATTGCCAAACTTAGTACAATTTATCAATATTTTTTAATCGACTAAAATGCAAACCTTTAAATATCTCGAAAGAGAGAAAAATGGACTTACACCACTTTCAAAATAAATGGTCCATTTAATCACTTGTTGTCTGTAATACTTAGTTTTACCTAATATTGTTTTTACTTTACTTTAAAAATTGTAATTTATTAACTAAATTAGGAATTGGTGTTTTTGTTTTCAAACACAAAATTGTATAAAAAAAGATATTACAAAGAAAGGAATGCAAGCACTTATTTTTGAGCTCTCCTTTTAAATATTGTAAAAAAGTCAAACAAAATAATATTGAAATAAAAATAAAGTTTTTTGTATAAAAATGCACGTATGTGAGATTAAAGTTGTAAGTTTTAATTTCTAAACAATTTCTCGATGGCTGTTGACAACTGAGAACGATACCAGAAAATCGGCAAACATTCTTGCTCGAAAGTTCAGGGCTGACAATCGTTGCGATAGCAAAGAGTGAGTTCGATCAGTAATGCCATTTACATGTTCCTAGGAAACTTAACGATAACAATTGATACGATTTAACATAGTGAGTAATTCTAGATGCAAATAATACAATAATAAAATTAATTGGTAATACGACAAGTTCTGGTTGTTGAGTCTGCGACTTCGGAAGTTCCTGTAGCGACGTCAGGTACTGCACAATGCACATGCCATCGCTTCCAGAACCCTTGTTTTAAGTTCTGCAAGAGCTGCCAATTACAAAGTTTATTTATGGGAATTTCAGTTACGTAATCAACCCCTACACGAGCAAAAGGTCGAGCATACTGTGCCCTGGGTACTGGTAGATTACCCATCAATGGAAAACTTGAAACCTTTCGTTGACGAAAACAGGTGACGCAATTATGCACAATTTTTCGCAGCATATTACGGCATCCAATTATCAAGTATTGTTGTTTAAGGAGTATGAATAGTTCGTTCTCACTTGCATGTAGATATTTTTCGTGATAATATTTTTAGCCCAGTATATAGGGGATAAAAAAGTGGTTCAGCTTACATTAATTCCGACAAAAGATTTTTTTTTTTTGACCCTTTGGTATGGTGTGAGTATGCCAAATCTAAGTTTGCGACCTCGAAGGTGGGGGGGACAACTTTTGGTGGCCGAAAAACTTCGAAATTTTGGCAGTTTTTCCAGTTTTTTCCTTATATCTTGAAAACGGTCCATATTTTCTAGATAACCGTTCCATAGAAAATTAAAGAGGACAAGATTTCGCGTCGATTAAAAAAAAAAATTCCTAAATTGGTCCAGTAGCTCGATTTTTATGGGGATCCAAAAAACAGAAAAGGATAATGGGCATTTTTGTATGAGAGCTGGTCCAAATTTCCACCAAGGACGAAACATATGTCATTCCATAGCTCTTATAATGTACTTCAACAGTTAATATGGCGGCTCATTTCAATTCGATGGAGGAAAAAAGTTATAGCGGTTCTAAGTGCTGAATGTCACCTATAGTTTGCTTTATAGGTACGATACCGATAACTGCGGAAATTCACTTTCTTGATGATTTCCGAAAGATTTTGGGGCGCTGATCACGGGAAAAATAGTGAAAAAATTCTTAACCATACCGTTTACGAGATAACCTTAGTAGAAGGATCGATTCAAGCATTTCACAAAACAGATTCTTCTACTAAGGATATCTCGTAAACGGTATGGTTTAAAATTGTTTTATTTTTTTCCCGTGATCAGCGCCCCAAAATCATTCGGAAATCATCAAGAAAGTGAATTTACGCAGTTATCGGTATCGTACCTATAAAGCAAACTACTAGTTGAGTTTTCAATTCCATAAACTCAGAAGCAGAATCAGTGCCAGTCATTACATCATCCATGTAGAATTCATCAAGAAGTGTTCTTGATGGTAACAGATAGTGCTGCTCATAATCCATGGCCAGTTCATGGAGCGTTCTGAAAGCTAGAAATAGCGCCTATGGCAGGTTACTGTACGAAGGCGAAAATACCGAATAGGTTCTTCAGCAGAATCACGCCAGACGATTCGTTGAAAATCCATACGATATTCAGCAATTAGGATCTGTCGCCGTCGGTACATCTTCTCAATATCTGCAGTCAGTACAAGAAGATGCTGACAAAATTTAAGACAAATAGAGAAAAGATCGCGAAGAATAGGAATGCCGATTAATAGCGCCTCATTTAGAGCCATCCGTACTAGCGTACCAGCGTACTAGCAGCTTTAAACACCGCATGGTGGGGGAGATAATAAGCAGAGTTAGGTACCATTGCTGGGTAAGGTATCTCCTCCATATGCCGAAAATCTAAATATTCCTTCATAAAGGCAGAACACGCTGTACGCAATCTTTCATTTCCTTGAAATCTTCGCTCTATTGAAAGCAGGCGGTGAATTGCAATGTCAAAGTTGGAATATTGGAAGTGGAATCTTGAAGTTGTTAACAAGGCCTAATTTAAATTGTATCGCTTTGTTTTTGATTTCTTCTGAGTTGCTAATAATTTTGTTATTTGAAGAAGGTACCTTATTAAATCAATTATTCTGAATTATTTTTTGTTTTTGTTCTCTGAATCACATAAGACAGGCACACGCGTGAACGAGAATTCGAGAACCTTCTCGAAGGTTATTGTAAAATTTGAATTGTTCGCGATTGCAGTTTTGTGACTGATTAGACAGCGAGTTAGACAGTCAGTTGGCTATCGATCTTGAAGTGAAATGTATGCCTTCTCGGTCTCGAATTCTCGTTTTCGGCCTACAAGTATTTGTCGCTGTTGTTAAAATCAATCATTTTTTTCGAATATAATATTGATAGATTGTGAATTTAGTGAAAATAAAGTTTATTTGGTCGCAAAAAACTCTTTGCGCTTAACAGTAGTAGCTAACACGAATTTTTTGGACCATCCGCTACCAAAGAACAGTATACAGTATGCTAACGTTGGACTAATTGTCCATATTTACAAAAAATTTCTACCGAGTTGTATCCGTATATCTACTGATCATGTATAATTGGGGTGCCGTAGCTATTTAACTATCCAACCAAAACGTTCAAGGTTAGTGTCTTGGATAAATTAGCAGAGATTAGCACTGTCCTGAAGAAATTTTTCAAAAATAGATTGCGTTAAGTCCTAAAAATGACGTGTAAAGTAAAATTTCTTGAATAATAAATACTATGTTTTGTCATTCTAGAGCGCGTTCAAAAACTCAACTATAGCTGACTATAGTCAACTATAGTAAACTTTGGGGCGAGTGCAAAAATTGTACTATAGTCAACTACGTTGTACGCCGAAGTTATACTGTAAAACCTCATTTTACTATAGAATTTAAGCTTTACCACGAGAGATTTCGGACAACCCTTGGTTAACTAAGAGACTGATGTCAAAAGACAGAAACAGCAACCATTACTTGTATCTTTCCTTCAGGTCAGTGTTGGATTAATTTTTCAACAAAAATGTTTATTTAGGTAGTTTTTTCATAACGCTAATCAAATTAGACATTTCTCTCGAACAATATCGCAAACACTGACGTGAGGGAAAAAGACAATAGTAATGATTGTTGTTTCTGTTTTTGGACAGCAATCTCCTACTTAACTACAGGCTGTTCAAAATTTCCTGTGGTAAAACATAATTAATGTAATAAAATGACGTTCTGCAGCAAAACCCCGGCTTACCACGTAGTTGACTATAGTAAAATTCTTGAACGCGTTCCTAATCCGAAATTTTATAAAAAATTATGGATACATACGGCAATGCCTGCGCAACAGGCTGACAAGGCAGTTGTTGCGCAGTCGTTTCTCTGAGCGGGAAGATAGTTATTTTGACATTGGCGAAACTTGTGTACCACGTGCATATTTGCAATTGATTTCGGATGCCGGCAGTGCTAAACAGTATTCCGTGAAATTTAATCATAAAAACGAATAAGTTCTGTGGTAAATTGTGTTTGAGAAAAAAAGTGGCCAATAAATTAGAAAAATTATAAAAAAATTAAAGCATTTCATTATTAAGAAACATTCATCGGATAATATTCCACCGAAATAAAAAGCATTTGCCAACAATGTGGTTGATTTCTCTGGCCCTAAGCATCTATTTTTGATTATTAAGTCAATAGATTTCTACTTTATTTGCAACAAAACTTTATTAATGCTTGTTTACAAAACGAAATATGTTTTGTACACTGAATTGAACCGGAAACTAACAAAGAAGCATGTTAAATTAAGTTACTACGATTATATTAAAAAGCTGCTTACTGAAATAAAACAACAAAATTACTTTAATTAAAAAAGAAGCTGTAGGTAAGTTAATTTTTGTTTCACCAATATAAAGGAACTATAGTTAAAAAATAAAGATAAAAACCATCGCCAAAAGTATACCGCGATCCGGAAAATATACCGCACGATTTGCCTACCACTGCAAATGTCAATCAATTTGTGTGAAATTAATAACATAACGTGGTAAGTACCAAAGTGTTGATTTAGATTTTACTCACAAGTTTTTAAATCTCAAGAAAATTTTACAATATACATGACAATAAAAACGCAAAACCTTTTAAGACATTTTATACATTTCCCGCACTTTATTTAAACAAAAAAATGCAAATATTAGAAAAGCTTAGTTGGTGCAGTGCATCAGTAACAATAAAAACAATTGCCAAAGTAATAAAACAGGGTACGGAAACGCACACTCACAATTGCACTTGCTCACGTACGGTAAAGTGAGTTCTTGCATTTCTTATCCATATTACTCACGCAAGTTTTGTTCTTATTTTCAATAAATACCAATCCTTCACTCAAAAACATTTATTCAAACAACTGCTCACTTCAGTGGCTGATTCCAAACTGATTCGTAACTCAACTTAAAATAATACGAAGGAAGCGGAAAAACTGGTTTTTGCAAACTGTCGGGATCCTGGGTAGTGGGTGATTCATCAGAAGGATAAATTGGTAAGGTTCAGGACAGTGGTGGTCGGTGGACTTAGGAAATCTTAACTACGACTTAAATTAAAAGAATACATTGCTAAAAAAAAGTCTTATTATGAATAACTTCAACTATGACGTAACTCGTCTTCCCTTAAAATTGAGGACTCTCCTGATTCTCTTTATCACTAAAATATTATTTATAAAAATAAAAATTGAATTCATGAAAAACATAATACTAAGTATTCGTACATAAAAGTGTTTGTTATTATAACCTCTATGTAATATTGTATATATGTAATATACCTATACATTTTTTTTTTATTGTGTGGTTTGTATTATTTATCCAGTGTACAGATTATTGAACAATTTTCTGTAAATTCAATTGGTTTGAAAATGTATTCTTTGGTTTAATATAAGAGGAGTGTATATTGTGTAATCTGCTTTTGCAACGCCAAGAAATAATTGTCACAGAAAAGAGAGAACTATATATTCATGATTGGGAAATGAAAAGAAACCGTTTTATGCATGTCCGTCTGTCTGTCTGTCTATCCAGACGATAACTCGAGCTTGTGGCTAGAGACGTGTAGTTTGGGACAATAATATTTGATTAAATTCGCAAGTCAAATTCGAAGATGAGAAAAATCGGGCAACTTCTTCTTCCATATAAGCCTGAGTCGTTTTTATACAAAAATGTTGATTTTGTTGACTGAGTGTTTACATTTTAAACTTTTTTCGTTAAATATTGTTATAAATACAGATTATAATTAATTATATTTGTCAGGAATTTTTTTTGTACGGTACTTTTTTACACGCTATTTAAATTATAGAAATGGAAGAAAACGTCGTCGGCAGTTTTAAGATGGTAAATGTAATTGGATTTACATGGAGCTTTTTGATATAGAATGAATGAATTAATTGGGATCTTTCTGGTGGGGTAAAGTGTTTTTTATCTTTTTTGGGGTTATGGGGGTGGGGGTGGAACCATCTCCCTTGGAGTTGTTCAATTTGGGGCGTGTGATATCAAATTAAAGCTCATGCTGAGTACTATTAAATTAAGCAGCCGCGGACAACTAGCCTTAGTGACATAAGAAAATGCCTGTCTAGATTGTTAGATAGAATGAGTATATTTTTCTACATTTAGGTTATCACGCAATTGGTGTGACAAATTGCTTCCTTACTAGTTTTTCTGTAATGTTAAGTTCTTTACTTTCGATACATAAAATTCTGATTCTTTCGCTTAGAGTATTATGTAAACGCTCCACATCAGAGTTCCCGGTGTGATTATTGGATTTTACTAAATGTACTATGTATTTCTATTTGCTCATTTCTTAGACAATCTTTGATATTAATGCTTTTAAACTCGTTATCGGTAATTAATTTTTTGAAATGCCCTCTTTGTGATTTAAAATCTCTTAATTTTTCGATAATCGTTTGATTATTTCTGTCTTCTAGGTAGTAGGCAGTGGCGAATTTTGAGAATATATCGATAAAAGTTAAAAACTTCGCTTTTCAGTTCCTATATATATCCATGTGAGTGATTTCTTTAATTTCTTTGGATGTCTCAGTAAAATAATATTTTTAATATCCAGGAATGATTTTATTTGCTTCTCTGTTCGTGGCAAATTCAGTTTAAGAGGCAAATTTACCAAAACGTGTAAAATAGACCCACTTAATGACCTATTTTCTCCGTTATTATTTGTTGAATCTATATGAAACTTTTTTTAAAAGATAAGACAAAGGGTTTTGTGTCGACTAAGTGGAGCACATTTTTGAAAAAGTTTTTAGTTTTTTTTTTATGATCCTTGAAAGAAAGGTCTAACTCCATCTTTTGACCCACTTAATGACCAATTTTCTCGAAAACTATTTGACCAAATTTTGTAAATTGTATTTCCAGAGGTACGTTAAAAGGTTTTGTGTCGACTAAGTGGAGCACTTTTCCAATTTTCGATCCAGGAATTTCCCGAGATTTTTCCGAATGAGTTCGGTTTTTCCAAAAAAATTCTTCTTTTTTTTATTCTCTTTTTCGTATTTTGCGATAAATTTTCCTAATGTTTTTCATATTGTTATGGAGATTAAGGGATTGGTAACGATTTCCGTAAAAAATCTGATTATGTTTCATGGAAAATATTGGAAAAATTTAACAAATTGAAAGTCCTATTTTTGCCTAATTTTCTTGAGTTATCCTATGCAAAACGGGGACCACAACCAAATTCTCGCAAATTTGGTTCAACGAGTTGAATGTAGATGGCCATTGGACAGAATTGATTTTTCGCCTGAGTTTTTTTCAACAGAATACGTCAGCTGCTGTCTATGCGCAGTAGGTAAGTGGATAATTCTTTTCACACACATACTACTAGCTTGCTACACTTGCTATTGAATAGGAAAGCGCAATTTTTGCTTGTTTTCTCGGGTGATCTTATTTATTATTTGTTTTGCCCCAAGCAGCTTAGGTAGAAGGAACTTTTGCGGGTGTGCGCGCTGATGCGGATACCGAATTGTAGTTCTTTCTGATTATTTCAGTGCCGGCAAGAATATGAATTTGTTTTATGCTGCGGCATTTCTTTTCATTCTATTTTTAGATTTGATTTTCTGAGCAGTCGCCGCTGGATTATTTTCCTTTTTTCATTTTCTGGCCAACATGTTCTTATAAAAAAGCAAGTGGTTTTCTGGCTTTGAACACTTTTTTGGATTTGTTTTTTAGGGTGCGCGTATTATTGAGTAAGGTGTGAGTTTTTCAGTTCTAAGTAAATAGTCAATGTCAACAAAAATTTTGTAACATGAATATTTTATTGCAATTTCAAACAATTTCAAGTATTAGCCAACAAATAAAAATATGCTTTGTCACACTCAACCATCATCTCAGATTTTGATGAGACTTTGTAATTTTTATCTATACATAGTTATGAAAAAATACCAAATTTTATCTCTTTAGCCCAATTATTATTACAATTAGGTAACTATATTTTAGAAAAAAAGTTTAATAACAATAATTCACTACAATATTGTTGAAATTGACTATTTTTTTTACAAATGAAAAACCCGCACCTTCCTCAATAATTCGTTCACCCTGAAATAAAAAACAAATGCACAAAAAAATTGTCAAGGCCGGAAGAACGAATGCACTTGTTTTTTCAAAAGAAAATGTTGGCCAGAAAGCGACGGCTGCCTGGGCAGAAAACCAAATCAGAATATAAAATGAAAAAGAAATACTCAGAAAGAACATCAATTCGACTTCCGCATCACCGCAGTGCATACCCCGCAAAAGTTCCTTCCATACGTTACATTCACGTTGCCTGTGGTGGCAAAAGAATAATACAAAAGATCACCCCAGAAAACAAGCAAAATTTGGGCTTCAATAGCAGGCAAGTATGTGTCTGTAAAGTGTAAACCGAATATCGATCCACTGCCATTGAATGAAAGCAGCTCTGTGACGTATCTCTAAACACGCTGCTGATCTGCTGGAATAACTCCGCGCGCGCTGCCCGAATTTTCTTCTTTGTTTTGTCTTGTTTGCAAAGTGTCTCCACTACTGCGGTAAAATGTCCATGCTAAGAAAACGATTTCTGCTCTAGGTAAATTTGCCTCTTAAGAATATCCTGTACTTTTTTTGGGTTGACTTTGACTCTTTCAGGTGTCAGAATGTGCCGTAGATATTCACTTTCTTTTGAAAAAAATTTGCATTTATCTATCTGGATCTTGAGATTTGCTTTTTTCAATTTATTAAATACTAGTAGACTACCCGTTTTCACCCGGGACGGTGAAAATCATAATATAATTTACATCATAGTACTTTTTGAATTAACAACTGCCCCCAAACGCAGCATAATATATTACATAGAGCCGTTTCCCGTAGGATGGTCAAATGAATAGTTGTTTAGTTTTCTTCAGTCAAGGGTGTTTTCGGAGAATTGAATTAGGATAGAAGTCGGTAGTTCTTATTTAACTTTCTTGCTAACCAAAAAGCCTTACCAATTTTTATGATTTTCTTACTTCGAGAATGTGGAATATTTGTAAAAATTTTCAATCCCCAATTTACCCCCTTAGGGGTTGAATTTCAAAAAATTCTGATACAGGTATTTCTTTCTTTCTAATAAAAGAACGAATACCAATTTTTTGGAATTTTTTACTTAAAATATAGCAGATTTCTAGCAAAACTTTCATCCCCTATTTTACCCCTTTGTGTAAAGGGTTTTCACCCCTTAAAAGTTGAATTTCTCTGATTCTCAGCGATCACCTATTAGGAAAGTTGTAGAAGTATTTCAAAATTTAATGGAAATCGGTTGCTGTGGTTCAAATTTGTGCTTCTGTCTAAGACTGCAAAGTCAATTTACCTTAATGGAATAGGTTATCAAAATGATTGTTCGTAAAACGTAAATAAATTCGCTTTAAAAAAATTTATTCTCAAAATGCACTATTTTTTTTACGAAAAAAAAAACAATTTTCAATTAATTAGATTTCAATGTTTGAGCACAACCGCACGTTGTGAATAATCGGATCATTGAATTGAGTGTGAAGAATCGAATCATCGAATCGAATCGAGCTGTCACACGACTGGCCCGCCATCAACACCATCTGGTTGTGAAAAGTGCATTCTCATACAACATGCAAACCACGATTTTTTCGATTTCCGGCTTTCCCTTTGAGTTTTTCCGAATTTTCTTTTTTCCTAAACCACCCCTATACCTCTATATTGAGACAAAGCAAAAAAAAAATCATTCAAATCATTTTTATATATGGACTGTTTATTTTGAAAGTGGTGTAAGTCCATTTTTCTCTCTTTCGAGATATTTAAAGTTTTGCGTTTTAGTCGATTAAAAAATATTGATAAATTGTACTAAGTTTGGCCATGTTTCAACGAATTTAGAAACATGTAATTTGATCACATACATGACTTTGAATTTGAATTTAACTAAAATAATATCCTTTCTGAATCGTAAATTGATTTACACCACTTTCAAAATTATTGAATTCTAAAAATCATTTAATTTTGATAATCAAAAAAACAATGGTTCTTACTAAAATTCATCTAAATGTATATGGGTATTGGGTAGTAGGTATTTTCAAAATGGTCACAATTACAAGTTTACACTAAATTACAAGTAAATTATGTGTTTTCTCAATTTTTTTAAAAAGTGGACTTACACCACTTTCAAAATAATCGGTCCATATAGAGATCTTCTTCAAATTATCTATATGTTCTACTAAAGAAGTTGAAAAAATAAGTATATCATCAAGATATACTTATAACACTGAATTCATCAGGCGTTGGAATGTTGACGAAGCGTTTTTTAATCCAAACGGCATCCGACCAAATTCATGAAGCCCGTGCGGAGTTGAAAAGGCGGTCTGTTGTTTGTCCTTATTGTTAACCAGGATTTGATGGAAGCCTTTTGCTAAGTCGATTGTACTAAAATATTGCGCTCTTCCTAATTTGTCTAAAATGCTGTTAAGAATATTTATTTATTTACAAGCTTAATATAAACTAGCAATAACAATAACAAACTACATAAAAATAATTAAGTAATTAAAATTAACATAGGGGACGGGAAAGAAAGAAGATTTTGAGCAGTGGGAATCGAATTCAGGGAGGGAGTTGGCCTTACGAAGCGGTACGCAGCTAGGTTGAGCGAAAGAAAACGCAAGAAACAAGGGAGGATGAAAGCTAATGTTTGGTATGGGAAATTTTTCGTTGATGGTGGCTTCATTTAACTTACGCTAATCTATAACGATTCTCCATTTTTGTTTTCTTAAATATAATCTAATTTTTTGGGAGCGATCCAAAGTGGACTCATATATGCGGATGTACTCTCTTGAATGATTCCATACTTAAGTATATCGTTTATTTGCCTAGTTATTTCTTGTTCATGGACATGCAGATATCTGTATATTCTTAAATATATTGGTTTATCAGTTGCTGTAATGATTTGATGGGTAATTTCACTATTGCTAGATAAGATATTAGATAACCCCTTCTTTGAAAAACAAATCTTTATATAATTTTAACAAATTTTTTATTGAAACCTTCTCTTCAGCGTTGAGGTTTTTAAAAAGATTTTCAGTGACGTTATTGTTAATCTCAGAGTAATAAAGTTGGTAAGTGGAAGACCCTTGTGTCTATAAGGCATTTTTTTTTTTACCCACGACGGCACGGAGATGGTATATGCGTTTGGGGTGAGAGGATGTGCAAACCAATGTCGCCATTTATCTCCAAAACTACTAGTTCGATTTTGATGCGGTTTTCAGTGATGGGTTTGGGTTTGATTGGTGCATGTTCTTAGATAGGTGTTAAGCAGGAAGCACACTAGTGAACCATTGCACTAGCACCATGGCGAACTCTTGTACCATGCAAACCATGCTCGAATGTTATCTGCCGCACACTACAGAACCCTCCGAGAGAATTTTGCTCCGCAGTTGTTTTTTATTTTTTATAAAAATGATTCGTCATCAGGCATTCTCATAAACCATGCACCACGGTTTGCTTTTTCGAGCACATCAAACATGGTGCAATCACAATGGTGCACGGTGCAAGCACCATGAGGTGTGTAGTGTGCGGCTCTCCATATGTTTTCATGTTAAGCAAAACGTACACCGTGATTCTTGCAACCAGAGGCACTCTGGTGCTGGTGCAATGGTTCACTAGTGTGCGTCCTGCTTTACGGTGACAACTCACCAGGGGGCGCTGCAGCAAACATTTGTTTGTGCAAAACCAAAACTACTAGTCCGATTTTGAGGCGGTTTTCAGTAGTGGGTTTGTTTCTGATTAGTGAGAGTTCTTAAATAGGTGTTACGGTAGTAACTCACTAGGGAGCCCTGCAGTAATATATTTTATATTAGCTCCTACATATTAAGAAACTCGATTGGTGAGTATTTCTGTACAGAGTATCATTTCTACTTATTACCGTCATTTTTACTTATTACTTATTATTTTCATTGTACGTAATGATATCGAGTTGAGTTACAACAAAGCCCCGGGTAAAGTTTAGTTGTAAATACTTATATTTTATTACTATCAAATAAACTATATTGATATGTACTACAATGTACATATTGCCCATGCTCTCTAAAAATTTTGAAATAAAAAAGCAAAATTAAAAATTTTGAAAAAAACCCACGACGGTTAAACGTAATTTAAAAAGGATAAAATAATTTAAAGACCGGGACTTAAAGAATTTAAACCCAAGAATATCCGTCGGGGGCTGCCATTACTATTTTAAAGTTTAATATAAATATAAATGAGTATTGCAATATATAAAAAAGCAAAATTAAAAATTTTGAAAAAAACCCACGACGGTTAAACGTAATTTAAAAAGGATAAAATAATTTAAAAACCCGCGACTTAAAGAATTTAAACCCAAGAATATCCGTCCAGGGCTGGCATTAAATGAACTAGTTTTGCAGTTTTATAGTAACGAGAATAATTGGCGATATTTTATATATTGCAATACTCATTTATATTTATATTAAACTTTAAAATAGCAATGGCAGCCCCCGACGGATATTCTTGGGTTTAAATTCTTTAAGTCGCGGGTTTTTAAATTATTTTATCCTTTTTAAATTACGTTTAACCGTCGTGGGTTTTTTTCAAAATTTTTAATTTTGCTTTTTTATATTTATTTAACTAACTAATTAAATGTAGAATCACGATCAATTCATTATATTGTGGAAGGGACCCCCGCGAAAGGAATTAAAGCCTAAACAGTAGGCCTTTAAATTAAAATTTTCATAAAAAATATGCATCGAAAGAAACGGTGTGGACAGGTCTAGAGAGATTTCGCCTACTTCATGTAAACCAAACTACTAACCGAATAGATTTAAAAACACGCTAAATACATCAAATTTGATTTGTTAAGTTTTCTAATACATATATCAGAAAAGTAACAATTTTAAATGTTGAATTATTCATTATCTTTGATGGAGATCTAGAACTGTATTTGCCAGTTTAATTTGTAATACTGTTTCCAGGATCGACCAGGAGGAGGTCATAGTCCATCGATCCCATCGGGAGTTTGTTTTACCGTGAGTTCCCTCGCCGCTCACATCAAATCGGGAGTTTAATTACCGTGAGTTTATTTATTTATTTACGTATACACCGCTTACGGCTAAGCCCAAGCTGAATAAACAATTAACTAAATTAAATAAACTAAAGAAGAAGTAACCAAATTAAAGAAGACTAAAATAACAACAAAAGATCAACAATAAAACTAATATAAACATCATCGATTGACTAAGGCACATTGCCAAGAGAGTCCACTGCAGAATCGGCCTTGATACGTTTTCGAAAGTCATCCCGGCCAGAAGAGTCCCTATAATGGTGCTTTATGCCATTAAAGAAGGAACACATACGTTCGATAGGAAGGTTTCGCGCGTAGTTGGTGTTGAGGTGACTCAGGATGAACATTCTTGCACCTCGCAAATTTCGAGTAGGTTCATTAAACTCCAGCATATCACAGAGTTTCGGAGCGTTAACGTAACCCTTCAGAATGTCGTACAGCAAAATTATACTAGTTCAAGTTCAATCAGCCTACATCTTGGCTCATAAGGTGGAAGCCTGAAAGTTTCGCGATTCCTGCCAATGTTATGATGGAATTGGATCCCGAGGAATAGAAGGGATTCCAAACCACACTGGCGTACTCGAGTTTCGATCTAACAAATGCACAGTATAAACTTTTGAGCGCTGTTGTGACCACGGGGCTCAGGTAGCCCGAAGGGATACCAGGGGGCCTATTCTCGAAATCCCTCGTAACTTTACGAATTAACGTAAACTCACCATTTACGAATGGTTTTGATGTATGGTGTATTCTCGAAACTCGTATACGTAAACATTCGAATGAAAATCATTCGAAAAGATACGAATGACTATTTGCATTCGTAAGTGTTATTTGACGTTTCCAAAATTTAAAAGAAACTTAATTAATTTGTCGAAAAATGGCATTATAATTAACAAAAAAAAAGAGTTGCGAATATGTCGGCTGCGCAAAAGGAAGTTTTAATAAATTTTTTAGACGTGCATCCAAATTTGAAAATTGGCAAATTGGATGCGTCTAAGAATCGCCAAGCTTCACTTGAGACGGCAAACAAAATTACTGAAGCATCAGAGGCTAAATTAACTTTGAAAAAAAGCCAGTGTACTTGAAAAAGCCGCTACTGGTATAACGAATTTGAGCACCAAATTCTTCGATTGAGATATAAAATATAAAATAAAATATATTATATATGTATAAAATATATATATCTAAGATAGAAAAAACAATAGATTATAAGATTTTATATTTAAGTACTATAATAAAATTTATAAAAATATGTACATTTGTCTTTAAAAGTAAAAATCCATGCAAACAAAAAACACAAGAATAAAATTCATTTTAATAGAAGTGGGGTTTCTTCACTATTGACGCACGAATTCTTCTTACTTCAGCAAGCAAAAGGTTTAAGTTGGTAGAAGATATACTTTCTTCAGTTCTATCGGCTTCAAAAGTGCCATCAAATTTCTCGCGTTCTTCTATTATAATAGAATAATAAATAATTATTTACAATTCACGATAAACAGCACAAAGTATAAACGAAAAGATTTTTGAGATTTCATGAACACAAGTTTTGACGTTTCACAATTTTAGCACACTGGCAATTTTATTCGAATGGTGAAAAAATATTCGATTGGTTTCGAGAATACTTCTGAGATAAACCATTTGAAAGAAAGTACTCGAAAAGTTACGTATACGAAAAAATACGAGTGATTTCGAGAATAGGCCCCCAGATTTGCCCCAAATTTGCATGCTTTATCTAAAAAAAATATCATAATTAGAAAAAAGTCAGTGGCGTACACATTTTTTGTCAATAATATTGCGTAAGGTGCCCCCACACGCGCCACTGGACTTAATAACCTTAGTCTAGTTAAGGTGAAATGAGCTCCTTATTACTGCAAACAATGCTGCAAAATTTCAAAATATCGGCCAAAAGATATTTCAGATAAGGTTAAAAAACCGATATTTTATAAAAAGTTTAACACCCTGTATGTTGGAAACCATGCATTTCAGGACATATGTTTATATGAACTTTTTTTCATAAAATGAACTCAGAAATCACCCCTTTAAATATTCCCGTGTTGTTTTTAAACACGGTGGCCGCGGGTAGAGCTGCGGACCGGGAAAGTTTGAAGGTGGCCGCGGGCAAAGCTGTGGGCCGGTGGGTTGGGGGATAAGAGGCCGCGGCCGAAGCTGCGAGCCGGTGAACTGGGGTGATAGGTAAAGTTAACTTACCTGGCGCTAGCTTGGCTGATTAATTAATTACACTGGTTTACAAATTTCGGTCAATTTTTGGACCCAAGAAGAGGAAAGCCATTCTTATCGTATTTTGGGACGCTGAATTCGAATCCGTTGTCAGTTTGTCAAGATTGGCTCTGGTTTTTTTGTTCTTCTCGAAAATATTATTAGAATAATGTTTCTTATAGTGTAAAACTTGGGGGGTATTGTGGAATAAATTTTTTTTTAGGTTGGTACTACTGTCCTTGACATATTTGCCAAATTTCACATCATACCAACTATTAGTTGTTGGTATAAGCTTGGTTTGGAGCGACGTAAAAAGTTCATTTTTTGATTTTTGTGATGACCGATTTTCGGACGATATTTTCTCGATTGATCAGCTGTTTGCCGGTCGTAAGCATTGATCCAAATCTCATCTTCCGTTTGGACTCATTTCATGACCATTTGACAGTTTGTTGGACCGTTTGAACCAATTGAGTCTTTTTGGAGATTTGCATTTGACACGTCTGAGGCACAAAACATTTAAATGGTATTCCCTGAACCTTTTGAAATTCTAACAGTATCAGCAAGGTCTCCAATTGTTAATCGATGATTTCCAAGCACCAAATCTTTAATTTTTTTGACGTATAGGTATAGAGTATGGCTCATCAGTTGACGTACAGTTTTCCAGCCGCTCATCGCCTTCAAGGCGTTGTCTTTGGAACGATTTGTACTACTTTTAAAACTTTTTTTTTAGATAGGCAAAGGCCTTCTGCACTAGCTTGAACGAATGTGAGACAGAAAATGTGGGAAAAGTAAGTTATTCATGTGCACTCTGTCATCGCATGCATTCATATTGGAATATTGTGTTTATCCTATTGTTTTTCAAATAAATCGCTAAATTTCTGGATAGTTGTCGCAGAATTAGTGCCCAACTGTCTTTAAATATGCATATCCCGCGTTCTCATTTGTATTTCCTTCGTGATAATCTGGGTGAGACGAGCGATGGGCAACGAAAACGGATACACTAGGATTTAATGATCATCAAACGAAACTATAACGGATTTTGAGACAAACGCGTGTTCAACAACTACTTTTGGATGTTATGGCGTGAAACGAACCCCTAGGAATAAAAACGACTTAGTTCTACGGCACGTAGGACTAATTTGTAGCTTTTTTTTAAACAAAAATAGTAGAAAAGTGTCGAAAATCCCCAAAAAATAGTATTATTAAAATCTCGAAAACTAAAGCCAATAAAAATATATAGACTGCAAATTCGAATTCAGTGTCCAAAATTATCTTAGAAACACCTTTCGGTTGCTCAGGTCAAAAACCTTCTAAACCAGTGTTATTAGAAAGTGTCGTGCTTCTGCTTAAAGTGACTTTATTGGAAAGACTTTTTCTTAATAACTTACATACTACTTTTATACAAATTATCTACCTCTACTTCCTCCCTACTCCTATCTTATTTCCGATTAGCAACCGCTAATTCTAGGGCAAGGCAATTACTTCCTATATTCGTACAAAACATGATCAATATTTTTACTTCCCGAAGTGCCCAATTCCCTAATTGTTCACCTGGATGGGTTCAGCTCATATCCGCTATATTGATATGTGTACTATTGCTGACTCCATCATTTTGCCCTTTCGCATTTGGTGTTTGCCTAACTACTCGCGCTACTAACGTTCTTTTTATTTTTTGGTAACGTGACTCGTTACCGAGTTGTTTTTTCTTTTTATGTTCGCGCATTTCGTAGTCGCCTCAGGCATGCACGCAATTGCATTGATTCGACCTTATGTATAGTTATAGGTACTGTTGACATAAGTCGGGAACCATTGCTTTCGGGTGTAAGTAATTTTGATTCATGTTTATACTCTGGAATGAATTGCTTTTTGTTTATGTTATTTTAGTTGAACAAACTCACTCGCAACAGCGCATACGTTTGACATGTTGGAGCAGATCCGTTTGATGAAGCCCAACATTCCATACGCCTTTGCAGTCGTGATCTCGATGTGCCTGACAAAGTTGAGCTTAGGATCCAAGATTACACAAAGATCTTTAAACTCGAAGACACGTTACAATTCACTCACGCCCAACGTGTAGCAGAAATGTAGGGGACAGGGGAGTAGTCTTCCTGGTGAAAGACATAACTTTACACTTCGTGATATTGAGCTCCAGCCTGTTGAGAATACACCAGTTGTGCAGCGCATCAATGTCGTGTTGGAAACGCTCAGCCGAAGAACAGTTGTCAACATATACAACTTCAAGTCATCGGCGAACAAAAGAGCATTCGCGTACGTGAGTTCCCTCGCCTCTCACATCAAATTGGGAGTCTTATCTCATTTTCAAAGTGGACAATCAACTTTTTTTGTAGCATTAACTAACTTGAAATTTATATCAATTTCATTATCGTGAATATATCTGTGACAGTTAGAGCAAAGAATAAATTTTCCGTCTTCATAGATAGCTTGACCACAAACTAGGCAAATGTTGTGCATGTTGAAGCTGTTTTTTAATATTTCATTTCTAATAGTTTTTCTTTTCTCGATTATATTTATATTCTTATTTATGAAATGTTTGTTATAAAATATGTATTGTTCCATATATATAATCAAGTACCTATATGCCGCAATCGAAGTTGCCCACCTGCTTGTTACACAGTGGAAAATATACTTTTTGGAAAGCTCAAGGTTTATTTTTCTCTCATTAGTTGGAATTTCATTGTAAAACCTACAGAATTTTTCAAATATTCTAAAAAAATTTTCGTATTAATTATTTAAAGGCTTTAC
This sequence comes from Leptogaster cylindrica, assembly GCA_963082835.1. Taxonomy (NCBI): domain Eukaryota; kingdom Metazoa; phylum Arthropoda; class Insecta; order Diptera; family Asilidae; genus Leptogaster; species Leptogaster cylindrica. The sequence continues at coordinate 11,963,391 of OY720106.1, forward strand.
AGAATCGACAATGATAAATTTTTTTTCATTGTGTTTAAAAACACAATGCTATATTAATTGACATAATCTGATATAATTTATGGTCTGTGTACAATTTTTCGAAATAAAAGTCTATCATATTATTTTCTAACCATGTTTCTAGTTCAAATGATTCAAAGCTAGAATATTCTACTTTATAGTTGTCGTATGACGCAACTATATATTGCAACGAGCAAAATCTCGTTACATTAGGAATTGAAGTAAAATAAACGTTGTAAAAAGTAAAAAATTGGCTAATCCAAGAAAAAAAATGTACTTCACCCAAATCACCGCTGCCAGCACTCGAACCCGGACCTGCTGAAGCATTTTTTACATCACCGTATAATTCGCGATCGCTGTACGAAAGAAAGATATAAGAACCCAACAGTGATCGCTAAAGACAATATCCGCTCAGGTCTTCCCATATTGGCAGAGTAAGCGAGTTGAGCCGAAAACCAATATTACCGTACCGTGTTGGCAGAGTAAGCGTGCTGAGCCGAAAACCAATATCGGCGAACCGCGTTGGCAAAGTAGGCGCGCTGAGCCGAAAACCAACTTCCCGATCCCATTAGAAACCGCCAGGGAAAGCCCCAAGATAGACCGTAGTAATCAATTGTATTAGATTATAGTAGGGAAAATTAGTAAGTAAGTAGAATTGTCATGTACAATAGGGAAGAAAGAGACAATAATTCACGTACAAGAGTACACCACCTGTTTATATTCTCCACTGCAACTACCCAGGCGAGACAGGCTTGTCTCAGAAATTTATTTTGTACGGGGCCCCGACGAAAACCCCATTACAATATTTAATTGGTTTAACGTGTAAAAAGTATTCTTTGTAAAAGTTACAATTTTTCATCAATCCGTTAGAATATTTTCGATTGTCACAATCATAGTCATCTCCATATTCCGTATTGTCAGACTCTATTGCTCCAGTAACGATTTCTTTTCTTTGGTTAGAGCTCACTTTTCGAACGGTCCTTCTTAAATGTTGTAAGATATCGTTCTTTTGCCCTCTGTTCCACGTTTCCTTGGGATCTATTTCATCAACTCGGAACACATTATTTTTATCAAAATTATCTTTTCTTCCTTTTTTATTTGTAAAATATTTTCCTTTTTTTTTTTTTTTTTTGTTGCGAAAAGGATATGAAACGACCAACTTTTGTTGGTCTTTTTCCTATTTTATTAGTTAAGTGATCCATCTTCAATTTGAGCTCACCAAAACCACTTTCAGCATCATTTGTTGTGAAAATTGCTGTTTTTTGTGGATCATCTGGCAATGTGTCAATATTTAAAATTGGTGCCCATAATGATAAGAATGGTAAGAACACAGTTAGAATTTCTTTTATAAACGCTGGTTTATAATATAAATTATCTACCGCTGAAGTGTCACCATCCGTGCTGTTATACATCAAAGCTTCAAACTCAATATAAAATTTCCTTTTTTTATATAAAGATCATATTTGGCCCAATTGTTAAAATTATCTTCGTCGTCTTTCAACAGATCCTTATTCTCTCCAAATTCGGGTAATTTCTTTCAAAACTCTTTTAATTTCGAATGGTCAGTTTCATGCATCATGTAAAATAGGCAACTGAATACTTGCTTTGATACTAAATCGTCTCTGCCGATAAAATTGTACGAGTAAAATTCCTTACTAAGTGAGCGTAACATAAATGAAGGATTGTATATTGACTCATATTAGAAACATTTTCACCGTGCACCCAATCATATGTTATATTTATATAGCTCATAATATACACTCCATTCCACGCTAGAGAAACTGCATTTATAATGGCCCAACTAAAGTCGTAAAATGATTGAATAAGGGCCACTCTATAGCACTAGAGTATTTAATAAATTCATTTTTAATGAAGTCTAAAAATATACTAATTGTATGGGATGTTTGACAGCTCGAAAGCATCTCAAGGAAAGGAATGTTCGAACTACTTATTCCGTCTTTGTTTTTTATATTTGTTATTGCGAAATAGAAAAATATGGATCCATTCCAATCCAATGACGGCATTCTTACTACATTACCAGTAGCATCAAAGCTGCAACGAATTATTTTATGATTTTTCTTGTATTTTATAAGAACATCTAATTCATCCTCTGACAATAAGTATAGGTACATGAAAAGGCATAATTCCGAGGTTGTGAATACGAGGCTTAGAGGAAGAACCTTTGAGTTCTGCAATCATCTTTTTTTTATATCAACAATATCATCAGTATGTCTATCTTGTTCCGCTAAAGCTTCCTTGCCAACTTGATCTAGAACTGCTAATCTCTTAAAATCACCCAAATTTCCTTCATTTTTTAAATTAATATCACATTAGCGACGAGAAGTATTTTGAAAATCAAAAGCATATTGGGATTTTAATATTTCTTTTACTTTTTGACGATTTCCACCCTTCAACTGAGTTGTGAGCTCTTCTGTGTGTATAACTTCCCCTTTTAGGTGTATGAATAACCTTATGTTATCTGAAACCTTATATCCTCGATAATGGGTGAATTTATACATTCTAGAACAATTTACTTGCACACTTCCGTGGGTTTTTTATATTCATATTTTTCGTTCAACTTGGATAATATATCTCGCAAAGGAAGAAAATATTCTCTTACTTGAAAGTTTTTAATGCTAGTGCCTTTTGATATATGTAGTCGAAGATACGTCTCTCCCTCTCGAATACCAAAATTGTTGATCAATAATTCCTGTATTTCGTCCCAATTTGCATCGTTTCCCAGGGTGCGGACAACATCTAACGTTGGACCTTGGATTTTGTTGAGGATGACCGTGCGGTGATAAGTATATTGTTGAGCCTGGGGATAGTTCTTCAGAAGTTCTAATACTGTGTTGACTTCCCTCAAAAATGCTGTCAAAGCATATTTGCCATCTCCTCTGAATTCTCGGATTCGCTGGGCATCCTTTAGAACTTCAGTTATGGGTATTTCAAACTGTAGCTGCACTAACTGCAATTTGGTTGTGCTGATAGTATGGACTACTGATAGTCGAACTAATGGTGTACGTTGGTTTTATTCGGTTATTTTGTTTTCGTAATCCTCTGAATTTTCACTAGAACTTTCTAATTTTATTTTAATATTTCTAAATAATGTATTTCGAACTCTTGTCTTCCTTTTCACTTTTAGCATTACTTGTTTCAATAAGTACAATACACTATATAACTACGTATCACTGGATATCCTTCTTTGGAAAGATACCCTACCGACTACTGCGCCAGTTTTGTTCTTATTTTCAATAAAAAATAAATTATTTAAAAAAACAAAAAACTCGCCTGCGTTAAGAAGTATCAACTGAAAAGCGAAAAACAAGTTATATTAAATTGTAGCGTTTGCTACACAATAATAATTTTTTTTTTTTTGTGGATGTTTATTCCTACGAATTAGGTACAGTAAATGAAAGACGTATGTGTAGGTTTGTGTTTTTTGTTTTTGTTCTCTTTTTTTTGAATTTTATTTAATGTTTCCTTGATTACAAATGTTTTAATTCAATTGCCTTATGATTATAATTCAATGTACAAAAATTGTATTTTATGAAAATAATTCAATATGAAAATATTAACAACTTATAAAATCTATAATTCAATAACAATTTCAAATAATAATAAAACTATAAAATTAAATGCAATAAATCATAAAAAAAAATGGATTAATAATAAATAAAGGATGTGGTGAAAGTGATGAAAAATCAAAATTTTAAGGTGATGGATTTTCTGGAAGAGAAGATAATTGTGTTTTATAATCCTTAAATTTGAGAAAGATTTTTGATAATTTGAAGATTAATTTTGTGTTCTTCCTTGAAAATCTGGAATCCGCCAAGTCGAGCAAAAAAGCGGCACGGCCGTACCATCCTTTTCTCGAAACAGTTCAGGCCATTTTCGACCCCCCTATAACTTCGTTGTGGATAAAACTAGAAGCCTGAATTTTCAGTAACCAAGCAGGCATTGTACACGGTATATTTCAAAGGAGATGGTCCATTTTGTACCCAGAAATCGAAACTTCGTCGATACGATCGAGCTGTATGCCAATCGATTCCTTAGAACGACAGAAGTAAACCTGTCCAGGTTACAATTCTCTAACCCATGGGAGATCGGAGCTATTGGCTCTGAAAGTTTGTATGAAAATCGGTTTTTAGTGGTAATTTTGATCGATTGTAATGCATTCATTTCATTTGAAAGTCATTTGTCGATGCAATTGACATTCATGTGATAACATAAATATCATCGAATGAATAGCCGCCGAATATTACCAAGGTACAGTCAGCACCATATCAAGTGAAACACTTGAAACTAGGTTCTAATGACATGTTCAATGGCCAGGGATTAGGCTGGATATGGATATAAGTATTAGGGTGTAGAAGAGACATAAAATTATTACTTTACTACTTGTTTTCAATCATTTGTTTACGTCTAACAATAAGTCGTGTTTGCTTAGTTTCTTTAACGCACAAAATAATTAGTTATTTTCTGTGTCTACTAAAATGTATTCTAGAAATTCAGCAGGATGTGCGACATTTTCTTCAAACCGAGCCCATGCTAGAAAATAAACAATGCTAATTACATGAGCGCAACTGCCCAATGTTCGCCGACTATGAATGCAACTGCAGCAGTATTCAGATATCGTGGTGTTGTTAAATAAAATGTAACAATAGTACGTTTTTGTATGGACGTGCCTTGAATGGATACGACACCTTATTAGGGTTTTGTCTTCTTCGTTTTCGTTTAATCTTATGTTTTCTGGATGACGATATACTTCCATTGAGAAGACCCCTGTTTCTCGAATGTGTTCACTGCAGTAAGATTTCGCAATTTTTACATGGTATGCGCCAATGGAAAACACAACGAGTTGGTCATAGTCCATTCTTGGAAAATCAGCAATATCAGGGTGTGTCGCATCCATCCTAGCGAATGCAACTCTCTGACGTTGTAGCCGATTATTATCGACAAAAACAGCCAACAGATTGGGCCTGTTCCTGTGTCTTTCACTCATTTCAATGAACTGTTCCGTAAAGCGCCTATCTTCATATGGTAACTGAGTAGCGTTTACAATTGCTGCGGAAATTTTAAAATCTGTAATGGCGCTTCGCAATGCTGCATTGAAATATTTATGGCGGAATAACTTAAAATCTCTTTTCATCTTACCATTTATACTTTCAACAACCCATCTAACCATGTGATTAAGCTTGATTTGTTGGCTGCTTCTGTGCTGAACTGTCTTTCGCTACGTGCCATGGATGGTGGCATGTGCACTTTGTACCCACATTCTTCCAAATACGGTAAACAGTCGCGGAAACCCCGATCTAAAATGAACACATCGCCTGGATATAAATACCAAAGTATCGGAGCTTCTTCCATAGGACCGTCATGATTATTTAATATACTTTGCATGATATCTGAGTCTGAAGTCCGAGCAGAGTAGGGTCCAGTGATATCTATTATATAGCCATCTGCACAGACGATCATGAAGGGCTTCACTAAATTCGAAAACTTATGTAAGCTGTAGGTGAGCTTCTGAAATAAAAAATTTGAGCTTTTTGAATGAACAGATACGTCCCATCACAAATTAAAATGGCTTTGGTTCCTTCTTCATTACCAAATATATAATTAGGTAGTATTCTATTTCTTTCAATGATTTGATTGCGGCTTATATAGTCTACTCCTAAATGCCTTGGAAGGAAATCATTTTCTAGACATCGTCTGCCCCTTTTTAGAAACCAGATAAAACTTGTTTTAGAAATATTCAATATGGATGCCAATCGTACGTGCGGTTCACCTGATCTCAATTTACAAAGGTACGCGCCCAAAATGTTTTTGTGTTTTGGAAATCTTTGTAAAGATGGCGTCTCTTGCAGTATATAAAAGAATTGTTCATGATTTATTCCTGTCCAGAAGTGAAGTTCATCTTGACTTACTTCGTGTAATTTTTCAAAATCAATTTAACTTTTTTTTTCAAGTGCTCTTGTATATAGTGCAACTATATCGCGCATGTCTTCTCCTATGAAGGTATCTTGTCGGTTGGTGGTGTTCGCTGAAAACTCATCCCATGATGAATTCATCAAATGATGTCGACACACCTTCGCGAGTTCCGGTATGTAGAATGAATAATAACTTAAAAGATATGTCTTTATTGAATGAGGAACTCTGCGAAGCTCCACACTGTGACAATTATCAAACAAACACCGCCTCGAAGTGTTTGCTGCACGTGTAAAACCAGCCACAGAAAATGAATGGGATGGACCTGCTTGTTGGTGTGCTGGTGCTGGGTCTGCTAACGCTGGATCAGCATGGGCTGGGCCTGCTGGCGGAAGATCACCTGGGGCTGGAGGTGCTTCCACGGGTTGCCTTATCGCATAGCCAATGCGTTGCCAGCAAGGATGACAAATAAACCGTGAACCATCAAAAACGATCTGAAAATAAAAACAATGTTTTCCATTATCATTATAAAGGTGCGTATTCACTTGAGCACGAACGCGAACGAGGCAAGCCGAGGCCGAATGAGCATACGTATATTTGTTGTTGTGCTACGCCTCGGACCGCGGCAATTCGCATGCCTTCCGATGGGATCGGATCGGCATCCGTTCGGCCTCGGCGTGCCTCGTTCGCGTTCGTGCTCAAGTGAATACGCACCCACCTTTATAAACCCACACCATCATCATTTTAGTACTAGATCAATAATGTAAACTGCACAAAACGAAATCATCAATTCGATATCTGATTATCATTCGCTCAGAGAAGGAGGAAAACTTCGTGATGAAATCACTAAAGGCACATGCATGGGAAATGCATTGTCGCCTCTCATCGCAAATTTATTCGTGTCTCATTTGGAAATGAAGTTGAGAGAAATTGGTGTACTCCCCAGAGTTTGGCATAGATATGTTGATGATATTGCCGCCGTGGTTTTGAAGGACAAAGTATGCGAGACGTTGGAACTAAAAGTTCCACACACACAATGCACAGTTTCCTTCGATTAAATTCACGGTTGAATTGGAACAACACTCTTTACTCCCGTTTTTAGATATTTGCATTCATAGAAAAGCCAACGGCTCCACGGAGTTTTCAGTGTATAGGAAACCTTCAAATACACCCCGTTATTTTCCGGCCGATTCACACTGTCGGATGGCAGACAAAGAGGCTTCTTTTCACAGCATGGTTTTCCGCCTGTGCAAATTACCACTTAATATCAAAAATTACATGGAGGAATTAAAACATATTAAATTTGCGGCTTCAATTAATGGATATGCAGAAGAGATGGTTGATAAATTGGTGACATTACACTCGAACAATATTCGTCGACGGGAATTGACAACCTTCCAACAGGAGAGATGTGCTTTGAAAAGAGTTAGTTTACCATACGTGCCGGAAGTCACTAACAAATTAAAAACTGTTTTTAAAAAACATGGTTTTGTAATCGTATGTGTACATTCCAGTAATTGGAAAATCCAGGATCTATTAGTTACTCTTAAAGATAAAACACCAAATCTGAAAAAATCGGGTATTTATGAAGTAACATGCAGTAGTTTCTGTGAGAAGTACACGGGTCAAACAAAGAGGAGCATTGAAATACGTTTCAAGGAACATGAAACATGCATCACCAAGAGAGAAGCAACAAAATCGGCTATTGCTTTGCACGCGTTGGAGAACCATCACTTAAATTGGAGCTTCGATAATGTCAGATTGAAAAAAACAAGTGAATGCAACGTATAAATTAGATGCGTACGAAAGTGTGTACATGTACTTAAACAGACAAAGAGCTATGAACACAATGGAAGCGCCGATCCGGTCACCGTTATTTAGGGCAATTAGAATATTCAATCGTTAGAGTTGCAATTTGTATATTTTTCAGTATTGAATTAATACTCCCTGAGGATGACTGTGAAGTCGAAATGCATCCGAGGATTGTTTTTCATTTAGTATGTTGTGATCGACATTGCCGTAGTAAACAAACAAGCAATTAATTACTACACAAAACTAAAAGTAAGCATGATCCGCAAAGCGCGAACACTGGGTAACGACCTACCTCACGGAAAATAAACAAACATTGTACATAACTGTACAAGGTCGTACCCAGGGAACGAAGTATATGCTTGAGCCGGCTACGTTCAGCGCTAGCTTTGAAAAAACAAAACAACACGGTAACGCGTTACGTTACCGAAAATAAAAAAGAACCAAAGCAGCGCAAAACGGTAACAATTAACTTTACCAAGAGAATAAAACAACAAGATGGGAGTCAGCATAAATGAGCATATTGAACTCAGGCCGACCCCATCTAGTTGCATAAAACAAAAAGTAAAGTAATTCAGCAATATCACCAAATTCCAATCATGATTGCAATAATCAAAGGTGATTGCTTTTTTGTTTACATTTGGACAATGTCAGCAATAGCCTAATGCAGAAACTGGCGATCACGTTGCATCGGGATAACGCAACGTGAGAAACACGTTCGCCATATTCAGCAAACTAATCAATAATTATCATCGATTAAGAGTAGGGATAAGTTTATGATAGGAAAAATTGTATAAAGGTAATTGTAAAATTAGCTTGTTATCTTAGTCTTGAGTAATTTTTGTCTGTAAGTCGTTACGCTGCCCGAGCGCGGAGCAAACAAATAAATAAGTATCTTTTAACTAAAAACCAAAGTTTAAATTGACAGGTGTGATCATCGGCCCTCAAAAGGTAACGAGTGTTCCCCCTTATCCACCATCAACGGCTCGCAGCTTCGGCCGCGGCCTCCTCCCCCAACCCACGGCTCGCGGTACGCCCGCGGCCAGCCTCAAACCATTCCCCCTGCCTGCGGAATTGCCCGCAGGTGCAAACATTTTGAGTGCGGTAATTCGACGATTTCACCCATGCTGATTTAGGGTGAAATCCCTAAGTCCCCTCAGCAGAATAGTGTAGCCCGATCGGGCCCCGTTACCCTGTGATAATCGTAACAAGTATTTTAATATTTTAATGGAAATTAAAGAAGGCAAAGTCAGTAAGGTGTTTCCTTTTTGTTTATTTCTTGGACTTTGCGGAGAATCATGTGGTATCACTTTTAAGAATTTTTACTTTTTATTTTTCGTGACGAAACCTGCATATTCAGGCAACTGAATACCCATGATCCTAGTGATCTGGTCACAGGGTCGCTGCAGTACCCTACACGTAACTTAAGCGGGTCACTGAAAGCTACCTTTTACACGTTTCTACCACAGTACTTTTCTAAAGCACTCTACTAAAAACTAAGATACTGTAAATAAACCTTTAGAGCAGCCCGATCTGGAAGCTGCAAAAAACCATTGCCTACCCATTCTTTGCAAAGTCAGGCAATAGATAATAAGCACAAAAATAATAATTTAATTAAAGTAACTTACCTCTTGTTGTGGTGGTTCAGTATGGAATATATATTCGACGAAATCTCGATGCGACTCCAAAAACTGTATTGACAAAATATGACGTTGCCTTCTTCGCAATAATGAACGATTGCAAAGCACACAATTATGATTTTCTGCCATATTTAATAAATAATCAAAATTCAGCAAGCCATTCCGGCTGTGTGAGGCCGGCCTAAATCTTGAAAATGAGTTCAACGCACACATCACAACGAAATCACACGAAGGACTGCGCAACAATTTAAGTGTCGCTTGCGCAGGTTCGGTAGACATCGTGTTTGAAATAAAAGATGGGTCTCGGGTCTCAGCACTCGTGACACAAGTTTTAAGTGTTTCACTTGATATGGTGCTGACTGTACCTTGGTAATATTCGGCGGCTATTCATTCGATGATATTTATGTTATCACATGAATGTCAATTGCATCGACAAATGACTTTCAAATGAAATGAATGCATTAAAATCGATCAAAATTACCACTAAAAACCGATTTTCATACAAACTTTCAGAGCCTATAGCTCCGATCTCCCATGGGTTAGAGAATTGTAACCTGGATTGGCATACAGCTCGATCGTATCGACGAAGTTTTGATTTTGGGTTTTTGGTCCATACATTTTGGACCGTGTCCTTTCATTCTATTTGAACCAGTAGTTTACGAATAATAACTAAAAGTTTCTTAGTTTTGTCACTCACTCACTCACTCACTGACTGACCGATCATCAAAACTCTAAGGCACTTCTATTAGACATAGAAGTTTCAAATTTAGAATACAATAGAAGGGTACAGGAATAAAAGGGGCTCATCGACATTTTTGGATTTTTTAACCTGATAGTTCCATCATACAGCAAATTTTATGGCTAATAATATGGACCAATCCAAAACTAGAAAAACGGATCTTATTACTCAATATTCCCATTTAAATTAAAACTAAACACGAATAAAAGGGGCTGATTGCAACTGAAACTAGCTTAAAAGGGGCACAATGTGCGAACAGAGAAAGAACGGGACCATTGCCGGCCATTTTTGCTTAAAGCCGGAGTCAGACCATACGAAAAACGTTATATAAGAAATAAGGAATATTTCCTATCGTGTGACTCGACAATAAGCAATATGGCATATCGCGTATAAATCATCCAAAAATTTCGGAATATTTTTGGCGAACATCAAAGGCATCTGAGGTACTTTGGGACTTTTGGACTCACACAACATAAAACTTTGTGTAAACAAGCAAGCTTTGATTTGCTAATCGTGTGACTCGCTGTTACAAAAATATCTCAGAAAAATATAGTCGCTAGTTATTCTTACGCGTTCATTGGAATACGTTAAGTTTTGTGTGGGAATATTAGTTTCTGTGAGTTAATTTATACGGAAATTGCGCTATAATTTCGAAAATGGACGAAGACAGTAGTGATCTAAATGAGGAAGTGTTTATCGATAAAAAAACCAAAAAGAGAAAATCACACGGCCGCGTTGCAGAAGTTGCGAAGAAAATAAAGTTATCAAGTCATGAAGCGGGACCGCCATGTTGTTGTAGGATGCAGTGTTACCAAAAAATCACAATAGAGGCCCGGAACAAAATATTGCAAAACTTTAACCTGCTAGAATCTCATGACGCTCAAAACAGTTATTTAAGCGGTCTAATATCAGTACTGCAAGTTAAAAGGGTTTCGAAAAATGAAAATGCACGTCACTATGATGCTGTATATAAGTACAGAGTGCTCGCTATGGTGGACGGATCCATAAAAGAAGTCCCGGTGTGCAAGAAGGCATTCATGTCCTTTCACGGGGTATCCAAGAAGAAGGTTCAATACCTAGTCTCCAGCCTCAAGAAAACAGGACTCGTCCCACGGATAAAAGAGGGAAACACGGAAAGCACTTAAAGCTAGATGACGAAATTAAAAGTAGGATTCGAGAACACATCAATTCTTTTAAAGATATGTACCGATGCCTAAAATTTTATTTTAAAATTTCCCATAACACCATAACAGTTTGAATTGTGTGGCGTATGGAGGGAAGAATCTTGTTTGTGGGGAGAACAAAATGGCGGCTATTTAAAACAGCAATGGAGAGCTAGTCGTGTCGTCTGATCCGTGCTAGTTTATTGCAAACTATGTCTTCTTTAGTGTCTCTGAATTTATATTCCGGCTATATTTTCTTTTTCAGGACGTTCCAGTCACTACAGCCTTCACGACTCTGCGAAGTTGTACCTCCCGGAAGAATTAAATGTAAAAAAAATAGACGCTATGTTTCTAGAGGGAAATAACAATATCTCCGTGTCGTATGAATCTTACAGGACTATATTTTGCAAGGATTTTAATATTTCATTTGGCTATCCGCGCACAGATACCTGTAGTGCCTGTGACGAATTTACGGCGAAAAGTAAATCTTTAGAAAGCGAAAAAAAAGGTACAAATGACCCCATTCGCATAGCATCACTGGATCGTGATATTCTCAAACTGCAGACCGATAACAAGTTGCATAAACTGAAAGCATCCACTTTCTATGAGAGGAAACGAATTGCTCGTATTCACAGTAGGAATACGACAAATGAAACTGAAGCGGTTTGCCTAGACTATGGAAAAAATCTTTCAGTACCTAATATTGAAACAAATGACGCATATTACAAACGTCAGCTCTCTGAATACGTGTTCAATATCCATGTCTTAGGGTCATCAAGGAGCATATTCTACTTGTACCCAGAAACCGAGGGAAAGAAAGGTAGTGACAACGTTTGTTCTCTGCTTCACCACTTCATCTACAACTTCATGAAAGATGGCACAAAACACTTAGAAATATTTTGTGACTCTTGCGGTGGCCAAAATAAGAACTTCACGATGTTCAGGTTCTTACACCACTTGGTACACGTTGGGAAAAAATTGGAATCCGTAAAGATGACATTCCCTGTAAGGGGTCACTCATACTTAGAGTGCGATAAAAATATGGGGCTGGTAAAAACTTCCACAAGGACTGAAGTTCCTGACGACTGGCTGCAAGCCAATGCCTTTCGACGTTGTGAAAGTTGATCGTTCATTTTTCCGAAACTGGACGACACATTTTGAAACGATCTATGCCAAAAAATCGACATTTCCTACACGTCCAATAAAGGAATTAAAAATTACGAAATCGGACACCAAGATTTTGTATCGTACAAGTTACAATGGAATGTGGGAAAATGTTTCGATTGCCAGAAAAAATAAACGGAGTCATATGAACTTGCACGAGGAAGAATTTATTCTGCCAGGGCTTGCGTATGAAGATGCCTTGCCTATTTCTGCGGAAAAATTCAAAGACTTGCAAGCTTTGAAGAAGTTTTGTTCGCCGGCAGCTGCGGAGTATTATAATAATATTTTGTTTTTTTTTTGTCATTTTCAAAGGAAACTAAAACCTGTGCTAGCATCAATGATCCCTTTTCTCATTCAACGTTTCCTGAATAATTGAAAATTGCTGCAATGAGCCCCTTCTTCCGTTGAACATTTTGAATTTTCAATGGTAAAATGCTTTTATTATTTCCCAAAGTACCACAGTATGCAAAATATTAAAACATAACATTCCCTACATATGTAGTTACAAATATAAAATTAAAAGCAAAATAGTATTAAACTTTTTAAGCTAATATACAGAAATTAATAATTAATTTCGATTTTTCTCAGAACTTGAAACATGTCGATGAGCCCCTTTTATTCCTGTACCCTTTATATTAGTATTTAGTGTATAAATCAAGGAAAAACTAAAATATTTTGCAATTTCAGTCCAGTTTTCTAGATACACCAACTGCATTTATAACTTTGTAACCCCATGTAAATATATAGCATTACAAAGCTATATTTGCAGTGAATGAATTAGTGTACCTGTATATGTATATCTACAAAAAGAAATGAGATGCCATCAAAAACATATAACTTGTAACTTGTAACTCGCAACTCAGTTCTTGTACCGTAAAAAGTTGTGAGATCCATGTAATACCAAGTCGGTTAATTCATCCAGTCCCTACTTAAGGGACCTTCTGTCTTAAGTTATTTCGTTATTAGCCAACCTAACAATATCTTATAGTGACCATATCAATATTAAAAATCTTTTATCTTTTAAAAAAAATAGATTCACTTGGCAATCGCACTAAACAATTAATTTAATATAGTATGTATTACTTGTGAGATATATTGTGTTTTCATGCGAAAACCCAAAAAAAAAATCCAAAAAAAGAACTGTGAACACAGTTATTAAAATTACACAAGTACATTACAATAAATTAGACGAAACTAAAGTAATTGAAACAATCTTCCCGTCGCTGCTCAACGTTCAGAAAAACACAGCGATGCAGGGAACTCAGATCCACGACTTACTTTTCTGCGTGATGAACATACTGCCATAACGTGCTTATGGCGGTGAAGGCACTTCAACTAATAAAAAGTATTAATGGTTTCAAAAAATTGCAGCTCAGACCAAATGCTTTCGTAGATGGTAAAATTATCGAAATGGAACACTTCACCGACAGGTACAACAAAAGTTACGAATTACTTTATGATAACTATATTTAATCTGAACGCAGCCATTATGAACAAGAACGTAAATTATTCCGATTTACAAATGAAATTCAAGTGAGAAAAGTGAATTCTTTGCAAAGGAATCCTGAATAACTTCAATTACACCACAAGCACTAAAGTTGTGACTGTTGTGTTACTGATTTCGAACATTACTCATCTTTAGGTTGAGAGGTTTCAGTTGTTAATGTTCGTTTGAGTTCCAATGAGAACTTCATCTGGACAATTAAAATGATTAAGATGAACGGCACTGTGCATCCGAATCGATTATTTGGACAATATTGTTCAAATTTATACTATACTATATCCCACTAATAACGAATGAGCTAAACAAAAATTGTGCAATTGTACAACGTTAATCGGAAAAGCAATGAATTTTGGCAAAAAAAACATTCTGTGTATGCATTGAACAGTTCAAAATGATCCGTGTAATGTGAGAAAATTATAAAGAATATTTATTTATTTACAATTTCATCTAAGTACAGATTACTATACAGTATACATAAGTCGAAAAGGGAAATGCAAAATGAACAATTGATGAAAAATAAATTAATTAAACTAGTCTGGGAAAACGCAAATTAACTGAGAAAAACAAGACCGAACCTAAGCAAGCCGACTCTTCAGCAGATTTCTATCTAAATGAAAATCAATCTCAGAGTAGTGGAGATTGAACGAGCGTGACATCGTTGATAAAGGTTTATTAAAACCATAGTTAGTTCGATTCTGAGGGAGATGTAAAAAATCATGGGACCTCAAGGAACGCGCAGGAACAGAAATATTGAAAGCGGCCAGCAATTCAGGGGAATTGGGCAGTTAAAAGCAAACAAAATACCGGCAATAGTCCTTCTGTGCTCTAAAGATGACAGATCAGTAAGTTTGCGGCGATCTGTATATGGAGGGAGATGAAACGGAGCTTCCCAAGGCAAACCACGGAGAGCAAATCGCAAAAACCTACGCTGCACAGCTTCAATCCTTTTATTATAGCAGGCATAAAAGGGAGACCAAATAGGACTGGCATATTCAAGGATTGGACGGACAAACGTGCAATAAAGGAGCTTAGAGATGAAGGGGTGGTCAAACTCCTTTGACCATCGCTTCACAAATCCTAGCGTTGAGTAAGCACGACCAATCACAGATTGAATGTGATCGTCAAATGAAAATTGAGAATTAATAATCACACCCAGATCTTTTGTTTTGTCAAGTCTGCTAAGACGCAGCCCACTCACAGAATAGTCGAAAAGGAATGGATTCCTTTTACGGGAGAAGGACAAACAGGTACAATTTGAAACATTCAGGGGAAGTTGATTGGCAATGCACCATTGATGGAATGCATCCAAATCAGAATTTAAAAGAAGACAGTCAAGTTCATTATGAATAGTACGAAAAATTTTGGTATCGTCAGCATAACATAAAATATTGGAATGCTTTAAAAAGAAATGTCATTGATATAAATTACAAAGAGAAGTGGGCCAAGATGGCTACCTTGAGGAACACCAGAGGTGTTAATCAAAGACTCGGATAGAACACCACGAAAGCAGACACGTTGCGTACGATCAGAAAGGTACGAAGAAATCCAATCCACAAAATATCTGGGAAAGCCAAGCAAAGAGAGTTTCTGCACAAGAATCCTGTGATTAATCTTGTCAAACGCCTTGGTGAAATCAGTAAAAATGCAGTCAACCTGATCCCACGCTTCAATAGCAGACAAACAGAAATCAGAGAAAACATCGAGATTCGTCGTAGTCGATCTACCCTTCATAAACCTATATTGACATGTTGAATAGTTTATATTATATCTTTGGATTGTACAATTATTTGGAGAAATTGTTGCTGCAATTCGTAGATAATTGTTTCATTTGGCATTCATTCAAAAACTTTGCAACAAGTTATACAATTAAAGACAAAGAAAAAAATGATCTACTTTACAGATTAGCACAAGCGAATATCATGGACAATTGGTTTAATATATAACATTCGTTATAAAGAACTTCATCTAACAGTTTCAGAATGATTCAAATATCCTTGAATACATGAATCCATCGCCAAAATGAAGAGAACCTTTGAGAAATTAATCAGCGGAAGACAAGTAACAAACTACTAAAACAAATTACAATAAAATTAATGTTAGTGATACTAAATTTATTAAACAATTCTGTACAACTTCCGTTAATGAAGTTTTTCTAAAAGTGACAAAATCTGAACATTAAACTTTCCGAATGTTTCCAAAGTTAAAAATCGACAATCGTCAAACCCGAAAAGCAAATTAAAGTGATAACAAATAATACAACAACAATGAGTGATTTGCGGTATAATATTCATAGTTTCGTTCGCATTTAAAAACAAACTAAGTTTCCAAAATATAAATTAGTTAGTAGTCTCACGGTTTTTACTGTAAATTATTTCAATAATTGATTATGAAAATGATTAATGCTAAATTTAAAATTGTAAATAAAAATAATATGTTTTACGTTAATTTGAACTGTTTTGATTTCATCTTAAATGTTACAAATTGTTCACTGCTTAATATTTATAATTTTAATTACGTTTTACTAATTAATTAAACCAAAATAACTCTTATTTTTGAATCAATTTATGTAGTCTCAAAATGCCCAAAAAACATTTAATAGAGTTTAATAGAGTTAACGAAAGTATTGAAAATATTAAATCGATTAGCTACTTTTCAAAAATAAATTGTTAATCAATCAAAATATGAATGAATTTAATTTGAAATTGAACTATGACTTATGAGTGTTATATTTGGCAAAAGTTGACTTTCGCGACCTGGGGCGGATTTCAATGAAATTTTGTGGAGACATGTATTTTAGTTAAAAAACCAAGAATATGCAAAAAAAAGTTATGCGACGTATATACTTTTGGAAAAAAATACAATTTACGATGAAAAAATTTCATGGAAATTTTCGGTTTTTTGACGTATTATATCCACAAAATTTAGTTGCAAAAACCACTAAAACCCGCCACAAGTCCACTTAAACACATTTATCACGTTTTTACACTTCACAACACTATATTAATCAAGAAATCTCTGTTAATTTTCATTGTTTACAACTTCACAATTTGACATATGCTGACATGCATGTGCCAATTTGATGAACGTTGCAATTAAAATTTAGTATTGATTTAGAATTAAAATTAATATAAAAATATAAATGCGTGCTTGTCGATATGCGAAGTAAATTCGAAAGACGCACTTCTGCCCAAGTCGCGAAACTCAATCTGTTCCTTATATTTTATGAGATTGCAAAAAAATATAATAATACAATGCTACTATTGATTTCTATACATCAAACCAATGGAAAAATAAAACCAAGGATTTTGTTTTCGATGACTCAGTCTTCAGGGTGTGAATTAGGTTTACAATCAAAATTCAAAACACAACGAGATTTTTTTCGTGGGAAAAATCGACTCGCGATAAAAAACCCACATTTATTTGAAAATTATAACACTCGATACTCGACCATCTCGACACTCCAATATTCTTTATATAAAACTCGCTACTGCTAAAAAATACAAACTTCTTGACTGAATGCTTTGGATTCAGCTTTTCTTACTTGACTGACTCTGCGTCACATACTACGTTTACATGCAGAGTCGAAAGATCGAGTAGAAAACAGATTTTGAACTCGAAACCGCGTTTTTGAGAAATCGGGTCCAAACGTGGTTGAAATGACAGCTGATAAACTGTAATAATTTCACTTTACCAAACAAAACATTTTCCACTAACCTAGCAGAAACGTAAACAAACCATCGAACTGTCAACTCGAATCCTCAACCCGCGTTTACATGGATTTTAACTCGACTCTTCGACTTGACCCAGGTAGCAAACCTAGTTGAGTCTAGTTTAACCCCGTTTCGACTCAACCCGCGGCGTTTACATGGAGTCGAACCTGGGTTCAACCCTGCATGTAAACGTAGTAACAGACGCATTACAATTCTAATACATAAAACCTCGTCCTTCTTTGTCTTCTAGGTGTTGCTTCCTTTTTTTTTACTTGACTTTGCAGCTTTGCAGTCAATTGTTGAAGACGTGTATCTTCTTCATCTTCTTCATTTTCGTCTTGCCCTATGTTCTTTCGTATCAAAGAGAATGCCTTTTGCTTTCTTACCAGTTCTAGATGCATGGTCAAATTCGCCTTATTCAACAGATATGGTTCTAAGCATGTAAGTAACCTTACATGGTATGGCATAGCACATCTTTTTGCCGCTTAAAATATCGATAAGAACTTTTGGGGTCACTTATTTTCGCTCTTACATCTTGGATTTGAGGAGCGCGAATATTCTTCTTTTGCGACCATTCGACCATTACAGCCAATAATCTTTCCTGGGCTTGTTTTTTTTTTAAACATTTGTTTCTTTATTATATGAATCAGCTTACATATCAACTGTAACATATATTATTTCAACTCTTAACCTAATATACTATATTCCTAGTCCTCCTCTGGCCAGTGTTGTTGTCAGGTAATTCAAGGCTATCCACAGTTTCAGACGTTAGTCGTGCGACAAGATGATCCGGGTGGGTAGCTGATCTTTAAGGTTGGTTGTTGTTGCTGCTGAACTTCTTCTTGAGTCCTCTCCTGTAGTCCTTGTAGAGTTCGTACAAGAGGGATAGTCCGACTTCTACTGTCAGTATGATGAGGATGATTTCGATGTTTTCCGATTTGATGTCTTCCGGGTTTATTATAATGGTGTTTACTATCTCACCATTGTTGTCCACCTTTTTTGATTGCGTGGTTCCCATTGTTATCTGGATTGTTGTTTGCTAGTGACTATTGCCTCGACGTCTTTGGGTTTTGTTTTATAGTTGATTGATTGCTATGTTAGCATAATTTAATGGGTCTTTTTTCTTTAGTCTAGCAAATCTTTTTGCAATCAAAATATTTCTGGCCGTAATATTGGGGTGCTGTTGTAGTCTGACTAGGTATTTTTGCTGTGCTTTGCAATGATGTCTTCGACCTCATTAACGTTGGTGTCTCTTAGCAGA
The DNA here is from genome assembly GCA_963082835.1 of Leptogaster cylindrica. Classification (NCBI taxonomy): domain Eukaryota; kingdom Metazoa; phylum Arthropoda; class Insecta; order Diptera; family Asilidae; genus Leptogaster; species Leptogaster cylindrica. The sequence continues at coordinate 11,982,327 of OY720106.1, forward strand.
AATTTATTGCGCACGTATCGCGGTGCTCCGGTTATTGCCCTTATTATTTTTAACTGCACCGTTTTGATGATATCGATCTTGGATTTTTTTGCTGCTCTCCAGATTTGGATGCCGTATGTCCATATCGGTCTTATGATGCTCTTGTAGACTGCTATTTTAGTGTTTAGGCTAAGTTTCGATTTTTTATTGAGCAGCCAGAACATTTTTCTGAAGATCAGCATTGATTGTTCCTTCTTTTTGAAAATGTGAGTTTTCCATGTTAACCTTCGATCGAGGTGCATGCCTAAGTGCCTGACTTCATCAACCAGTTTGACGTTTTTGTTGTTGATTGTGACTGGCTTGCATGTTCCTTTCCTAAGGGTAAAGGTAATCTGCTCCGTTTTGCTTTCATTTAATTTTATTCCCCATTTGTTAGTCCAGTCTGTTATTTTGTTCAGGTGTTCTTGGATCACTCTGGTTGCCGTGTTGGCGTTTTTGTGTGCGAAGATGAGTGCTGTGTCGTCTGCGAATGTCATTGTTGTTACTTCGTTGTCCGTTGGGAGGTCTGCTGTGTGAAGGAGGTAAAGCACTGGTCCTAACACGCTTCCTTGTGGGACTCCCGCATTGATTGGATAGATATTGCTGTAACAGTTGTTATACGTTACTTGGAATTTCCTATTGTCAAGATAGCTGTGCAATATGTTGTAAAATTTTGCTGGGAGTACACTTTTCATTTTTATTAGCAGACCTTTATGATTGACTTTGTCGAATGCTTGGGCTATGTCAAGGAATAGCCCTATGCAGTACTGTTTGTTTTCCATGGCTTCTTTGATGTTGTTGAAGATTTTATGTACCTGCTCGATTGTACTGTGTTGGCTTCTAAATCCGAATTGATGGGCGGGGATGATGTTGTTACTGTCTAGGTGAATTTGGAGTTTATCCAGCAGCAGTTTTTCAAAGAGTTTTGAGAGTATGAACAGGAGGCTTATTGGTCTGTAGGACTCCACCTTGAATACGTCTTTGCCCGGTTTTGGGATGGAAAATATCGTTGCTAGCTTCCATTGCTTTGGGTAGTGGTTAAGGCGGAGGATTGCATTGAATATGAATAGTATTCCTATTTTCCCATTTAGAGGCAGTGCTTTTATTAGTCTCCCTGTTATTTTGTCGTGTCCTGGTGCTTTTTTTGGATTTAAGTCCTGGATTTTTTGAAGCACTGATCTGAGGGTGAAGTTGATCGGCTTCGTACGTGGTATTTTGATTTGATCCTCTAAGAATGAAAGGCTAGGTTGAAATACCTTTCTTAAATGCTGCGCAAAAGCCTCTGCCTTGGCCTGATCTTCATTGATCCATTGGTTGTTTTCCCCTAGGATGGGTGTGTTTTGTAGCATTGGCTTTTTGATGCCTTTGGTTACCTTCCAGATGGAGTAATTTGTTTGTGGGAGGTGGTTTAGTCGTAAAGTCGTTTATGCATTGACTTCTTTCGGTTTCCAGCTGCATTTTCAACTCCTTAATGGCTTGGTTTAGTTCAGTTCTTGCCTGTGGCGATCTTGATTGCTGCCAGCGTCTTTTTGCTCTTCTTTTGTTTTGTAGCAGCTCCAGTACGGTGGGGCTGTTTGATTCTGGTGTTCTTTCGGTGACGCGGTATTCAGGGGTGGAGTGCTCGGCACAGTTTTGAATGGTATCATTGAGGTAATTTATGGCGTATTCTATGTCTTGTTCGGTTTTTAGTTTGACGTGCGGGCAGTAGGTTTTCTTGAAGAGATCCTGGAATTTGCATCAGTTAGTTTTTCCGTTGGTTAGTTTGTGAGGTGATTTGACAATGCTGGGTGTGTTACTGAAATTGATGATGGTTGGCGCATGGTCCGATGAGAGGTCTATAGTTGTAGTAACCTTGAAGTGGTGCGGACTTATGCCTTTGGTGAGGCCGAAATCAATGATGTTAGGTTTTTTGCATCTGTCTGTTAGCCAGTGTGTTGGTTTATTGCCGGAGATGCAGCTTAAGTTGTTTGTGCAGATTGACTTGACTAGCTGCTTTCCCCTTGGCGACGTAGTCCTTGAGCCCCATAGAGGTGATTTGGCATTGAAATCGCCTGCGACCAGGAATTTGTTTCCTAATTGCTTGAAGAAGGTGTCGAATTTTACGTTGTCTATGTGGAATCCTGGTGGGCAGTAGATTGCTGCAATATTGATGGGTCCACTCAGTTCCATTAGACGGATTATGGTGCATTGGATTTCTGCCGATTGATTGATTATTAGTGAATGGTGTTTTAATCTGTTTTTGATTAGTATGGCGGTGCCTCCACAGGCTCTATTGTTGGGGTGGTTGTTTTTGTAGATTGTGTATCCGAAGATTTTAAAGTTGTTTTTGTCAGTTAAGTGCGTTTCTGAGATAAGCATTATGTCGATATTGTGTGAGTTCAAAAAATTTTCAAGTTCAAGTTTGTGCTTGGGTAGTCCGTTTGCGTTCCAGTGTGCTATTTTAAACTCCTTCATTTGATGAGTTGACTTAGGATTTCGGTTTGTCTGCTTAGCATGCTCTGCATTTACTGCATTGTTTGCGTTAGCTGGCTAATATTATTCATCATGGTAATCATTATTTGTAGCATTCCTTCGTTTGCATTGTTTTCAGGGCGGTTGCCGTTATTTTTTACTATGTTTGCATATGAGAATTCCTTACTAACGTGAGTAGGGTGCGACGATGGTTCGGGTCTGGGTACGCTAGATGGGAGGAAGTGGGTTGGGGTTGGGTGTCTATATCCGTGAACGTTGATTGATGTCTTGCTGTTGAGTGTTTGTTGTCTGCGATTTTTTTGTAAAGCCATGTATACTGGGCAGCCTCTGTAGTTGGCTGTATGATTGCCATTGTAATTGCTACATTTTTTTTCCGCGGCGTTCTCTTTGTTCTTGTTGCATGCTTGGGTGTGGTGGTCTCCGCCGCATGCGACACAAACATTTTTGAGCTTGCAATAAGTTCTCGTGTGGCCAAATTCTTGGCAGTTCATGCACTGTACAGGTGCTTTTCTCTTGTATGGTTCCTCGATCGTTACTTTTCGGTTAAGGATGTACCTTACCTCGTATGTCGGGTGAATTTTCCCTTTGGTTGTTTTGCTGCTCTCGGGCGTTAGTTCGACCTTAAACATTGGTTGTGGTTGTTTGTACCTATTTAGGATATTGTGAACATACTTGGTCTCGAAACCGATGTTGTATAGCTCTTCTTTAATCTCGTCCGTTGGGACGTTGTGGTCAATGCCCTTGATTACCATTCTTAGGCTCTTGTTGCTTTTTAACTCATACGTGTAGAATTGCAATTTGTTTGCTTCTAGCCAATTAACGGCAGTAGTCAGCTTCCCTTAATGTTTGAATTTTTGTTTCTCTTAGTAGACCTCTTTTGATGTCTGTAGAAGAGATCTTTTTTTTTATCAGCGATTGGATACTCTTAATAAGTTCTGCGCTGTTTTGTATACGCACGTATATGGATGGTGGTTTGGGGGTCGCCTCAGATTCGTCGGATAGCAGTGCGAATCTGTTGCCCGTTGATGCACCTGGATTGTTATTGTCGCTAGACTTACGCTTGTCAGCTTTTCCTTTCGGGTATTGACCTCCTTTTGTTGCTTGAAGAGTATTCGTCGCTAGTTTGATCACGTTTTCGTTTGCGTGACACAATTTGGAAATAGCGTTCGATGCCCGCTGGTGTTGTTGGGTTATTTTTTGCTGTCTGATCAGTTTCCATATTTCCCTCTTCGCCTTTTTCTGGGGAACTCATTTTGGTATTTGCTGCACTTTTACTTTTGTTGACTTGGCAATTTGCCCGTTTAGTGACCTTTGTTCGATTTGAGTCGAACTCGATCATACGGGTTCGTTCGCACGTTGAATCACCGGCTGAGTTTCAGATTTCTATATTGAACGATTTACAAATCTTGCACTTTTGCACTTTTTCACTTCTCACTTTTGCAATTGTACGATGTATTCAGGTTACAACTTAGTTTGCGAGCCGTTCTGAAAACACGTCTGTTCGCGTTGACTGCTTGATTGCGAATTGGCTTGTTTCTTAAAAAAGGTTTTTCTGTAATGTTTATGGTCGAAACCCCACAAGACCCTTTCTTTTGTATATGCTTTTGCCATTAAGATATAAAAATCTATATCTTTTAACGAAAACGGTGCAAGACTATTATCGGTGGATGGAGAATGGAGATGACTGGTCGATGGAGAATGAAGATGACTGGTGGAGGCAATGGCGCCTCTTACTACATTCGCGGCATTGGCATGGCCTTCTTGGCTCATTATCCGGCCTCGACCCCGGTATTAATAACACTCTATTCCTGTTACTGTTAATTAAATTTGGGTCAAAGTGGCATCTACACAAATATCTTACACCACAGCCGGGAGTCCATTGAGCTCCCGTTATATTTGCCCATTCCTCAGCTAATTTCTGATTTTTAACAGGAAATTTGAACAGAGCGTGCCTCGGCGTAGAACTAGATGTGCATTCACACCCTGGATAGATACATGTTCTCACCATTTTTAACCTGGAACATTAATTATATGTTTGTTATTATAGAGGTGAATCAGTTTTAACAACAGGAAAAGAGTGGTAACTGTTGTGTAACATATGTTGGACCACGAATGGAGTGAATGATTGCAAACGGATAAATTTGATGAATCTCCAAAGCAAATTTATTATAAATGAGAAATAACTGGCGAATATAAATACGGAGAGCAGGCTCAACATTATACGTTCTGGAACCAAGAAAGTGTGTTCCAATAGAAAAATTCCGGGCGAAAGACGGCATTTTTGTGATACCTGTCTAGAAAAACAAAGATTACATATTGGCAATTGCTTCAAGAGGTATCACACTTTGGACTATTACTTTGGATTTAATGTTAATTGTCAAAACCCCCGCCTTGATCTTCCCTCTCCGCAAAGCTTACAGTTTTTAAGGGCAAAAGAACTCCCAAATCAACACTTGAAATCTTGAATACTGCTTCAAGCTCCAACTACATCCAATGGCTGCCATTTCCCCTTTCAGCGACAACGGTGTTCACCGGCTGTTTTAAACATACTTTCTTATTTACCATTTACATTAAAACAGGAAAATACTTCGATATGAAGTTATCTAATTCACGTCTGTTTATTAGGAGATAAATTTTGTCATTTACGACAAAAGTTGACTCACTAAAATTGCAAAATGAAGCGGAACTAATTCGAGTTAATGACAAACAAAAAGTCCATTAAGCGTTTTGTTTAAAACAAAACAGAGTTGAGAATTTCACTCCGAGTTAACGCGTTCCCGTTCGAAAATAAAAATTGAATTATTGTTATTGCAGTGGAATTACATTCTACACACCTTTATTTAATTAACTTATAAATAATTATAATTTTTATATTTTGAAATTGCTAAGTAAATCAAACTATTTTTCTTGTTTTCTTGTTTGTTAAAATTAAATAATATTCACTTACCGAATCACTTATCAAATCAAAACCGCCAAATTTTGCCAATGCACACGGGACTGAAAACTGCGTCTGTTCTTCGCCTCCCTGACAAGAAAGAAAGAAAGAAAATTATTTCATTGGAAATTAATATATATAATAAATCACGGTAGTTCTCCGCGGGGTGCGCAAAACAAAAAATCTGAAGATCTGATGATTGTTGTTGAAATGCACCACTATATATACAGGAATAAATCGAAATCGAGAACTAAGCTTTCAATTCATGACTGTTGGGTATCGTTAGAAAGGTGTTAGGCCATAGACTAGGAAAATATATTCAAACTGGTAATCCACTCACTACAACCCGAGATATGGCCACTTGAAAATTTGACCAAATTTTTATTTTTTCCAATATAACCCAAAGGTGGGTGTCGAAAACTATTCAGCTATAGTGTTTTCCGAGGCTACTTATCAAGACCTTTCCAACGGTACCTTACATATTAAAATCGAACCATCCGTTGAAAAGTTATAGCCCTCCAAAATTTACGGTTAATTTTCATGAAATTCAAGAAAAATTACCTACCTCAAATAGTTTGTTTGTACAAAAGTTGAACCAATTTCTGTCATTTATACATCTATTTTTCGGGGATAAGTGGGGCTTCCGGAATCCGTTAACATTTTTAAGATTCCTTTGAATTTGATCGAGATATAGACTTTTGAATAGAGCCAGATGCATTTTTTTAAAAATATAATATCTCCACTAAAATCCAATGAAAGGCATTCGTATATGAATCAGTCGATCGGTATTGAACTAAGTTTTCAAATGGTGGCCAGACGATCTTAATCAGACATCTAGTTCAAGAAAAATTTAGAAAAAACTGGAGCGGGACATGGAGGTGCAAGGAGATGTAACCTTCGCCGATGGCTTGAACGTGAAGTCAATGAAGTCGTTCGGTTCTTCTTCGAAATTTATAATTGGATAATTTATAATTTTTCACCGACCAGCCCAGAAAACAATTAAAACTTGTAAGAAAATTGCGACGTTTTTTGATAGCGGAAACAAAAATACGCGAATTCGGTCCTTTGTCGATGCCGCGGTTGGAGCGCGGTGCGAAGAAAAACTCTGGTACTATGAAACAACGGTACTTGCAAGAAAATTTTCAATTTTCACTCACTCCGATTTGATTTGTTTCACAACGTATGGCCTTGGCTTGAGGAAATTTTCAATTTTTTCACCGGCCAGCCCAGAAAACAATTAAAACTTGTAAGAAAATTGCGACGTTTTTTGATAGCGGAAACAAAAATGCGCGAAATAACGATTTTTTTCGACAGGAATTTAAGATAGATATCGCTAACACGGCGCGGCGGACGGTTGACAGACATTGCAGTTTTGGACTCCACGAATCTTGAAACGTAAAAGAAAAAAATTTGAGGGGGTATTAAAAAAAATTTTTCCGAACCGATTACAAAGGTGTATTATTCAGAGAATAATAAACCAAAAGGAAAGATTCAATTCCCTCGTAAAAACTTGATTTAAAATAATTGATAACAATTCGTTTTCGAAAAAGGTTCGTTAACTACGTTTTTGATGTTGAGACTTTGTACGTCTGCGTGCGGTCGAATTTGCCAGGACTGCGCCTCCGTTATCCACAACTGTATTCGCGAGGGGGATCATGTTCAGATTTTTGTGGGTTGACGACTTTGTTGCCGTGTCAGATCGTCTTGAAACCGTTGCGGTGTCGTCTTTTTTGGTTTCAATTATTTCATTCGCATTATAATGTCGTTTGAGCGCATTAGTATTAAGAAGAATATCACGGTAATACCCTTGACACACTACAAAACTTAATCTCGTTTATCGCAACTTGGTTTATCAGTTAAACCGCGCCAGGGTGACACACTTCTCTAGAGATAACTAAGTTTTGAACTGCCAAATTCGATTGTTGTCAAAATGGATGCTTCGAGTGAAAACATTAATTGTCCAAAAGGAATTAAAGGAAATTTTATTTATTATGTTATTATGTTGCAAAACTCTTCGAAAAATATCACTGACAAATGTCACCACACAAATGTCATCAATCAGCTGTTGTGATAAACTATATTATTTCCCAAAACGAGTCCCAGACAGTCGTTTATCGATAACCAGGTTTTGGAACTTAGTTAGAGGAAATTTTAACCGAGAAGCAGGTAATAAACCAGATTAACTCTGTAGTGGGTCAAGGGTATAAGCTTCTAAGGGTATAAGCTTGAGTACAACTTTTTGCCGTTTTTGGCTCTTTCAGGAATAGTATTCGTACAATCTGGGCGTTACATTTTAAAAATTTAGTGTTATGCCTTTACTTTACAGTGATTTAATTAACTTCCCTGTTACAAATTATTATTTTCAAGTTTAAGACTGTAAGTTTTGGTGCCAGTGCTAGCAAATTCAGAAATAAAGCTACCGTGGCCATAGCTCTCTATTTCACCTGTTAATTCACCTAAAAAATCTAAAGTTTCAAATAGAGGAGGTTTATGTTTTTTTCCACAAATATTATGCTGTCTGTATCGCAGTAGAGAATTGCATCTCCAACTTTTTGTAAAGCTTCATAAAGCTTTAGTCTATAAGCAGAGGCTGTGGTATAAGAACTTATAGGTATGTTCACATATGGTAATGTACATCAATGTACATTGTACAGGGTTATCCATTTTCAATAATAAATCTATGTAAGCACGAAAAAGAAATTATAACCCCCCTGAAATTTTGTCAGTTTACGTTTTAAGATATGTATGTGTATGTAGGTAGATTTCAAAAAACGAATAAAAAAAAATCCGTCCGTCCGCCGTTCAGGCTTTTTCTCGGAAACTACTGGAGATAAATTAATTAAAGGAGAATGGGCAAAATTGTATGGAGCGTGGGCTATTTGCGGCCAAGATTAATTTTGATATTTCTTGATATAGTTTGGTCCTACTATTACTATGCAGAAGTTTTATCGCCGCCATGTACTTCTAAAAGGGATAAAATACATTTTTGTTTTGAATAGATTTACTATGTATCCTGGCTTATGTTCAGTGCAAAAATGAAAAATCAAAGTGAAATTAATAATCTAGAAGTATTTATTGAATAATTAAGCAAAAAAGATAAACAATCGCACAGTGCACAACGACACAAACGTAACCGAAGGACAGCGCGGACGGCGCCCACGACCCTCACGCCACCGCACATTAGTGCCGAAAATTCATTTCTTTAGCCAAAACCTCTAAAGTGGTTAGAATAGAACGAAATCGGTGTTCCGCGGGTTCTTCGATATGCTGAGTCGATTTTTGAGGCTTACAGTATAGTATGTCTGTCTGTTTGTCTGTCTGTCTGTACGAACGATAACTTGAAAACGGTTATAGTTAGAAGATTGAAATTCGGTACAACAATGTTTCGTTGAAATTGTAAGGTCAAGTTCGAAGATGATAAAAATCGGGCAACACCTTCTTGGTGTTGCCATATAAGTCTGACTTTTGCTCAATGCAATCTTTATATTTAAATATTTTTTTTTCTAAATGAAATACAATGTAACGCCCATACCAAAAGTTGTTACTAAGTGACAGTATTTTCATTTGACACTAGTTTTATGGGTGGCCGCCGATAGCCCAAAAACGCCCATACTCCTTTGGTTCAAAAATCAAGTGACATCTGACAACGGTCCTGACAGCTCGTGGGTCCGATCGACGTATTTTGAGGGGGGGAAATTGAGGAACCAAATATTGAAAAAATCATATTTCCGAAACCGTTCAAGCTTTTTTCATAAAACTCGGAATATACAATGCTCTAATATTACTCAATAGAACACATTTTATTGCATGAATTTATATCAATTGGTTTTGGAGTAATAGAATTTTGAAATTTTTAATCTCCATAAAATATTCCATTTCTTGGTAGATTAAAAAACGTGAAATCATTTCACATGATCACTACTGCCATCTAGCCGTGACTTGAAAAATGCCACATTTTTTGGAAATAATAAACCGTTGTGTAAAATTTGCAGTGTTTTTAACTTAAGAAAGTAAACGTAAATAAAAGCAACAAAGAGGTACAAATTCGATCAAATTTTTATTTCTCTATAATGTTTGATTATGAACGGAAAACAACTGTTGAGCCTTTTGAGGTAATCTTCGACCACTTTTGCGCACATTTCGGCCGGTATCTCAGCCATAACTTGACGAATTCTGGTTGTTAAATACTCCAGCGTTAGAGGATTATCCGCGTAGACACGGTTTTTAGCGTAGCCGAGCCCCACAAATAAAAGTCGCAACGGTATAAAATCGCATGATCTCGTCGGCCATTTGACGTCGCCAAAACGCAAAATTACGCGACCAGGAAACTTTTCGTGCAATAAAGACAAAATATGACGTGTTGTGTGGCTTGTGGCCCCGTCTTGTTGAAACCACATATCGTCCAGATCAAAAGAAGTCGGTTATTATATGGCCATATCGCTCCGCATTGACGAAAGCGGTATTTCCAGCGTCGTTTTCGAAAAATACGGCCCCATAACACCTTTCGACCACAATGCGCACCAAACAGTTACTTTTTCCGGATGCAATGGCTTCTCCTCAATCATTTGTGGGTTCTCCGAGCCCCATATTCGGCAATTTTGTTTGTAGACGTCGTCACCCAGCGAGAAATGTGCCTCATCGCTGAAGAAAATTTTGTTCGAAACATCGCCATTTTGTTGTTTGGCTCAGCTGTGAGGAACTTTCCGAACTTTTGAAAGGAAAAATAAAACACCTCTGTTCAGGGTGAGCAGTGGATAACAATGAAAACACCAAACGTTTTATGAGTGGGAAAAAGTATTCAAAAAAACCCACTTTTATTTCTCCGTATTCTCCATACTCTTCACGGGTCTCCTGTCCCGTGAAGCTCCTAATACAAGTTTCCTTATTGTATTATTCTAATTTCTCCTAATTATTGTCACTATTAACTAGTTTATCACTACACTGGATTTTATAACACGTCCAGCCTCCTATGCTGACTCCATTCCACTCAACTTCGTCTCTAACAATTCTTATACAATGAAAACTATTTCGTTACATGTATGTTACTTCGAACGACAATACAGTGGCGTTCGGAACAACCTCACAGCTGATCGAATACTCCACCCAACAATAACTTCACGGTCATGGCCAGCTGAAAACAATCAAAAGACCCATCTCCATGTACTAGAGGGGGAAATTAAATTCGGCACAATGTGCATTGTGCACCCGCAGTCGAGAACTTTCTTCTAAAACTGCTAGTCTACTACGGGTAAGCACGGCTCGAGGGGGTTTAGTAGTAGTATATAGCAACTGCCGTATCAGAAATTACCAGGTGCGACAGTAACGGGTGGCGAGTGTCCTGGAAAGTGGTCGACGCTTGACACCGGAGATGAGGAACCTTTGAAGCATGATAAAGCCAAACCAAAGAATATCTACAATAAGAAGGGTCACTCTACTGCATATTTGTGTGGGTACATTTTTGTCCAAAAAGAAAAAATAAAACGCGTCATAAGTGGAAGCAGGTATATTCTATCATGCTGTCAAATGTGATTTAGAGAGAAAGAGTTCGAACTATCTCTTACTTGTTAAAATGTGGGGTGCTGTCTTCGATAGCGCTTTATTATATACAACCACCGCATTATCATATGCAAACGCAGCTCATGAACTTTCAATTTGTTTTTGTAATGTATGTAATTTTAAAGGCGAGCGGTACTTTAATCTGCGCGGGCTGAACTTAAAGCATCGCGAGCGGAACTTAAAGCGTCGCGAGCGGAACTTTAAAGTTTCGCGGCGCCGAACTTAAAGTTCTGTGTTGTTTAGAAGCACTCATTGGTTGAAACGTGAAGCCTACGCCCTACATTTTCTTTCCCTTTTTACCCACGATGGCACGGAGATGGTATATGCGTTTGGGGTGAGAGGATGTTTGTGCAAACCAATGTCGCCATTTATCTCCAAAACTACTAGTTCGATTTTGATGCGGTTTTCAGTGATGGGTTTGGGTTTGATTGGTGCATGTTCTTAGATAGGTGTTACGGTGACAACTCACCAGGGGGCGCTACAGTAAACATTTGTTTGTGCAAAACCAAAACTACTAGTCCGATTTTGATGCGGTTTTCAGTAATGGGTTTGTGGTTTATTACTGAGGATACTTAAATAGGTGTTACGGCAGTAACTCACTAGGGAGCCCTGCAGTAATATATTTTATATTAGCTCCTACATATTAAGAAACTCGATAGGTGAGTATTTCTGTACAGAGTATCATTTCTACTTATTACCGTCATTTTTACTTATTACTTATTATTTTCAGTGTACGTCATGATATCGAGTTGAGTTACAACAAAGCCCAGGGCAAAGTTTAGTTGTAAATACTTATATTTTATTACTATCAAATAAACTATATTGATATGTACTACAATGTACATATAGCCCATGCTCTCTAAAAAGTTTGAAATAAAAAAGCAAAATTAAAAATTTTGAAAAAACCCACGACGGTTAAACGTACCTAATTTAAAAAGGATAAAATAATTTAAAAACCCGCGACTTAAAGAATTTAAACCCAAGAATATCCGTCGGGGGCTGCCATTACTATTTTAAAGTTTAATATAAATATAAATGAGTATTGCAATATATAAAATATCGCCAATTATTCTCGTTACTATAAAACTGCAAAACTAGTTCATTTAATGCCAGCCCTGGACGGATATTCTTGGGTTTAAATTCTTTAAGTCGCGGGTTTTTAAATTATTTTATCCTTTTTAAATTACGTTTAACCGTCGTGGATTTTTTCAAAATTTTTAATTTTGATTTTTTTTCCCAAAGTGTAATTCACTTTCCATCTATTTCTATGACGCTTGCTGTACACAATCGCAACTCGAAACGTGTACAGACATTTGTGACCCTTCTTATTGTAGATATTCTTTGGCCAAACTATTCTCGCTCGGGCAGGAATTTTTGTTGTGATCCCACTGTTGGCGACCGTGACACTCGGTATATGATATCGTGCTAGGTGCGGGCGTGAGGTGAGATCTTTTGTGTTCTCGTTCTGCTTGGAAACTGGAAAAGACGGCTGTAGAGGCGGGGTATGGAAATCGGCAGTTTGCATGATAAGGGCTAATGCTGTCTCTACAAAAGCACTCGATCGCCGCAAAGAACAAGCTTTTGTCCAAAACAGCAAGATAAACGTCACTAGTACGAAATTCAATTACAAATATAATTTTATTCAGCTAACTTAATAGAAAATACAATTGAAATAGAAATTCACTTAAAATTAAATTAAATTCACTGCCATCAAGCTATTCTTCTAAAAATTCACTTCGTTCTGAAAGAAAATTGTTTCTGCTTGTGGGATCAGATGACGAGATCGCATTACCTTGATTCTGATGCCGAAACTATGATTAGCTTCCTCTTTTGCAAGTGCGGTTGCGAAGGACTTATATAGGCTTGTCTCTCCGTTCGTTGGTTGACCTAGTCCATAGTGGGGTTTGAATTTTGAGCACAAGCTTGGGGAAATGGATACGTTCGCAAACTCGTTTGCAAATTTTGGGTGGTGGGAATTGGAGAATGCATAGGGAGGTCGAGATTTTGAAAAAAAAAGTTTTTAATAATTTTTCTGATGATGTTCGTCAGTCGAACACTTATTTTTAAAGCAAGAGCCATATGTTTTTGTACTCCTGCTCTTGAGGTCAGTTTTTGGCCGCATTATAAAAACTCAGTTATAGTTGTGTAAAAAAACCCGTAGTATTTATCGATGATGCGGAAACCTACAGATATAGTAAATTAAAATTTGTTCAGACGAGATTGAACTTGTATAGGCATTTGATTCAAAGTTTGGGGTTTTTTTTGGAGTAGTTGATTTCTAAGTCAGGGGAAACGGGTATTGTGTGGAATAAAAAACGGATTAATTGAAAATAGCTTTTTATTTTAGAAAACCAACATTTTATTTACGGTTTTTAAATATCTTAAGAACGTTTTAAAAACTGTAATTTAACAAATCCCCCTCGAGACTCATCCTTCCCGTCAAAAACCATATAGGTACCGGTCGTTTGGTTCAGCTCTTGTACCTGCTTTTGCGTTTTTATTTTTTCTGCAAATCATGGTGGTAGGTAGATGTGTGTGTTATCCATAAAATGGGTTGTAACGTGTAACCCGTATGTTGTTTTTATCAACTTGAATGTTTTGACCAGATACTCTTTCCCCAATTCCAGCGATGTACCGGGGATCAAAGTGTCATTGCAACTCTGTGCAATGTTTTGTAAGGTCTCGAAAGCATTCTGAAAAATTGGGTGTAGTATAGTAACATCACAGTCACAGCATTACAATATATCGGTATAATTATAGCTCAAAGAATCGACTTCCTTACCGACATCGAGTACCGGTACTGGCTAGGCGGTACGGTATCGTATCGTTAGTAAGAAAAAGGTGTTTTAACCTAAATCAGTCATACAGTGGTGTTGTTTTTGTGTACCTAGTAAATGTGAAGTAAATCCTGAAGTGAAGTACATTCCACAATCCACAGGACCGCAAATGAGCGCAAGGGTTTTTTTGTTGGAGGAAAAAAGTAGTTAGAAAAAACGTAAGTAGAATTTCCCTAGAATTTTAATATAGAGTGGAAAAATTAAGTTTCGTAAAAATGAAAAAATATGTATGTCCTACGTAGTAGTGATGGGAAGACTGTTTTCTCAAATCTTTTATACATATTTTCCCCCTATTATCTTAGAGGCAAGAAATAAGTTTTCCTCTTTATATTAAAATGCCTAAAATAAAGTTTAAATACGTTTTTTTTCAGGTAAAGGTTTTCAACCAACAAAGGTTACAGCTGTTGAAACGGGAAGCTGAAGCTGCACATAGCAGCTAAGTAAATAAAGTTTAGTTTAATTTATAAAAAATAAAAAACATTGTTAAAAATATATTTTTCAATTCATTTAAAAGAACGAAGGGTGTAACATCTCTTTTAAAGAAAAATTTAACGTTTAGTAATAATCTTTTCCTTATAACTTTAAGGAATATCATTGGGGAACTGTCTCAGAGGCAGATGTCATTGCCGGTGAAAGAAAAGTTCGGTATGCTAAGTGTGATTGCGAATTTTTCCATCAGAAGTAATACACCTTTAAGTTACAGAATTTTAAGGATGCTATAACGTTTTTAAATGGCTGCACTGAAGTCGAATCTAATGAAGATTCTGTTAATCCAGACTTACCTTCCACCTCAGATATAGCGAAATTCTCAAAAATAACGAAGAAGATAATAACCAGTACGGACATGGGTCATGCACTACAATAAAGTTAAAAGTTAATATCCAAAGGACGAAAATTTTTAAAAATTTTAATCTGACGGGTATAAAAATGACTTTCCAGTTGAAAGATATTGGTGATAGTTTTCAGACCCCATTCGTGTTTCTGAAAAATGCTTTTGACGATGTTATTATACAGCTGACTAACGATTGTACAAAAGCGAGTAAGTGAAACCTATTTTGTGTAGCTTACCAGCCAAAGAATTAACTGCATTTCAAATTATCGAAGCTATTTCAAATTGAGTCCATCAAACTCTGTTTCTATCGTCGGAAGATTTGCAAATACATGCAAACATTGTGAACTTCCCGTCTGGTGCAGGCAAAATAAATATTTACACATCAAGCGAACATGATATGTTATTGAAGAAAATAAATGTTATAGATGTTGGTAAGACTAACAATGTCTTCTGCCTCTCGCGAAGTATCTGCTACGCTATCGAGATGACAAGAAAGAAATTAAACCATGCTGAAAAAACGAAACTTCTAAATAACTTAGACACATTAGCAGCAAGGCTGTGTAAAAATGCTAAAGTTCTTGTTGATAAAAAACATGGATGTGTTTTAAAGGATTTGTATAATTTCCAGGCTTTTTTTAAAAATATTATCAGATTATAGTTTACGATAATCTTCACGATCCTAATCAACTAACATTTAAGATAGCACTTGAAAATTACCCCTTAAAGAAAATTTATATTTATTATTCAAAGACATTTAAACACTTTTACGTGATCAAATCGCTAACACGCTTTTTAAACAAAAAATACCACAAATGTGAACTTAAATGTTCTTATTGTTTTTCCTCCCCTCCCTACACTTTTGTCGATACAGTTAAAGACTGCACTAATTGCAATTGCACCTTTAGAGGAATTAATTGTTTTAATAATCATCTTTCAAAAATAATTAATTGATGGGGAGGATGTTTGCAAAACACTCCAGATATGTAAAATTTGCGGTAAATTTTTCCGGATTATTTTTCTGGATTTCGTGGAAGCGAATTCGTCTATTACCTTATCAAAATCAATTCTGCGTGCCCTCTCATTCTCAATTGATAAAATGGACAAATTGCTCAACCTTTCTTGTCCCATTGTGATCCGCAAATAGTTTTTTTTTTATCAATTTCAACTTATTTATTTTGCTTTTTAATTTTTATCTTAACTAAACTATTCCTGTTCTTCATCCAGACAAATTTCACCCTTTTCAGATATCCCCCATTTCTTTATTTTGTCAGCAGAATAAACGGCTTCAAATGCTTTCCTCGTCACCTGAGTAGTTGGCGTATCGCCGATTAGGTATCTGTCAGCGTTTAGCACCTTCTTCACGATGTATGGACCTCGGTATTTCGCCGTCAACTTCCGCGAAGTTCCTGTCGCTGGTGCCTCGTAACGGAGTAATACTAAATCTCTTTGTTCATACTTCCTTGGCTTCTTGTGTGTTGCATTGTACTTTTCAGCCGGTTGACTTTTTTTTCTTTTCAGATCTGGCAGCTACAGCTGCCCGGATGTCTAGTAGAGGTGCTTTCTCCAAATCAGCGTCCTCGCTATACATAAGGGCATTTGACAGCAAATTACCTAAAATATTTCGGGGTCGGTAGCCAAGCATGACTTGCTGAGGTGTGGCACCTATAGTCTGGTTCTTGCTGCTGTTCATCGACCATTGAAGAGCAGGAATATGGCTAACCCAGTTTCTAGCATCCTCGCCTTCTGACATGGCTGCTAATGCGGCACCAAGAGTGCGAAATATTCTCTCCACTTGCCCGTTTGCACATGGCGTTCGTACGGCTACAGGTGCGTGTTTTATGCCATTTCGTTCGCAATACTCTTCAAATGATTTTGATGAAAATGCCGTCCCATTATCGGTTGCTGCTAGAGATGGCATTCCAAAGTATTGCGTAATCTCATCCAAGAAATCTGTCACTCCTTTTGTATTGGTGGAACAAACTGCTTTCATTATTACAAACTTTGTGAATGAGTCAATCGCCGTAATTACGTATTCCTTTCCTCCTTTACTTATGGTGTACTGTCCAAGATGATCTATATGAATTGTATGATACGGAATTGGTTTTTGCTCAAAATAGTGAATTACGTGTCGCGTTTCATCTAGTCCTCTTTTGTGCTTTGGACAAGGTACACAAGATTCGACATATTTCCGTACAAAGTTCCTCAACCTTGGGAACCAGTAGTCGTTCGATGCGGGTTCATACGTGCGATCAGTTCCTGGATGTCCATTTCTGTCATGAGCCGCTTGAACAATCTGGAATTTAATCATACATGGTACAGCAAATTTTTCCCCACTAGTAGTTTTTTTGAAAACCCGGCTGTCACGGAGAGTGTATTCATTTTCTGTTGTTGCCGGTTCTGTTGTGTTGCCCAACTGGCCTGATAAAATTCGCCGGATTCGCTCGAGAGTTGGGTCCTGACACTGCAATGCTACAATCCAGTCATCATGGTCGATACCCACTAGCATTACTTTCTTGGTAGTGCCTGCTTCATGGAGTGGATTTCTGCTCAACCCATCCACGTGTGCCATCTGTGTGCCGCTTCTAAAAACTATTTGAAAGGAGAATTCTTTAATGGAGAGCCACCATCTAGCAATACGTGGACTTAGTTCTTTCTTAGTTTTGTCATTACAAGATATTTACAATCCGTGACAACAGTAAATTGTTTGTGGAGCAGAAAGTATTTAAATTTACGTAGACTTTCGACCACAGTTAAAGTCTCTAATTCATAACTGTGGTACCTAGTCTCTGGATCTTTGGTCATTCGACTGAAATACGCCACAGGTTTACGCGAGCCTTCTTCATTGATTTGAAACAAAACGACAAAAAAAAATTTGAAAAAAACGACTCCCGAGTGAAACAAATTTCGTGTTCACAATGTCTGGTTTATTCGAGGTGCTCTTTATTTTTATACAATTTTGTTCTTAACTAGTTCATCCCTACTCCCTTGCTGCCTTTTGCGTAACCATGTTTTGTGACCAAATTAATTGTCACTGACTGCACTTGAGCTAGGGTCAAATTGCACCGCAATGTGTTTGTGATTAAATATTTCTTTTTAGGTCAGTGCAGCTGAGTAATTTAGTGGGCAGGCAGGCACTTGACTTATTTTTGGTGATATGCTATTACACCTTTCCCCTTTTGGGAAAAAAAAATTGTTTTGTTTTGTTTACAAAATAAAAAATTTTTTTTTTGTTTGCGGTTGTTTTTGGAAAAACATTATTTCTTGTTTATAATTGTTTACACGTACTATATACCCATTGTGTTTGTTTTTCATCTTAATAATTTAATAATTTTAATAATTTTAATTTCATCTAAGAACAGATTACTAAACAGTATACATAAATCAAAAAGAAAAATGTAAAATAAAAAATTAATGAAAAAAGAAAAAAAAAAAGAAAGAAAAATAAAGCTATAGGTAGGGAAACTCAAAATAACTAAGAATAACAAGAACAACCCTAACCAAGCCGACTTTTCAGCAGATTTCTATTTAAATGAAAATCAATCTCAGAGTAGTAGAGATTGAACGAGCGTTACATCGTTGATAAAGGTTTATTATAACCATAGTTAGTTCGATGCTGACGGAGATGTAAAAAATCACGGGACCTCAAGGAACGCACAGGAACAGAAATATTGAAAGCGGCCAGCAATTCAGGGGAATCAATGATACCTTGAAGGCAATTAAAAGCAAACAAAATACCGGCAATATTCCTTCTGTGCTCTAAAGATGACAGATCAATAAGTTTGAGGCGATCTGAATAAGGAGGGAGATGAAACGGATCTTCCCAAGGCAAATCGCAAAAACCTACGCTGCACAGCCTCAATCCTTTTAATATAGCAGTCATAAAAGGGGGACCAAATAGGACTGGCATATTCAAGGATCGGACGGACAAACGTGCAATAAAGGAGCTTCGAGATGAAGGGATCGTCAAACTCCTTTGACCATCGCCTCACAAATCCAAGCGTTGAGCAAGCCCGGCCAATCACAGATTCAATGTGGTCGTCAAAAGAAAATTGAGAATTAATAATAACACCCAGATCTTTTGTTTTGTCAAGTCTGCTAAGACGCAGCCCACTAACAGAATAGTCGAAAAGGAACGGATTCCTTTTACGGGAGAAGGACATACAGGTACACTTTGAAACATTCAGGGGAAGTTGATTGGCAATGCACCATTGATGGAAAGCATCCAAGTCAGAATTTAAAAGAAGACAGTCAAGTTCATTATGAATAGTACGAAAAATTTTCGTATCGTCAGCATAACATAAAATATTGGAATGCTTCAAAATGAGGGAAATGTCATTGATGTAAATGACAAAGAGAAGTGGGCCAAGATGGCTGCCTTGAGGAACACCAGATGTGTTGATCAAAGGCTCCGATAGAACACCACGAAAGCAGACACGTTGCGTACGATCAGAAAGGTACGAAGAAATCCAATCCACAAAAAATCTGGGAAACCCAAGCAAAGAGAGTTTCTGCACAAGAATCCTGTGATTAATCTTGTCAAACGCCTTGCTGAAATCAGTGAAAATGCAGTCAACCTGATTCCCCGCTTCAATAGCGGACAAACAGAAATCAGAGAAAACAGCGAGATTCGTTGTAGTCGATCTACCCTTCATAAACCCATGTTGACACGGTGAAAGGAAAGATTTGGAGTGAAAATACAGGACATCACACACCAAAGATTCAAAAAGCTTTGCAATGGGACACAGATTGGCCACAGGCCGATAATTAGCAACATCAAATTTTGAACCCTTTTTGTGTAAGGGAGTAATAATCGATTGCTTCCAATGTTGCGGCAAAACACCAACAGAAAGTGAAAAATTAAACAAATAACACAGGACAGGAGCAATTTCTAGGCCGCAACGTTTTAAAAAACAGGACGGAATACCATCAGAGCTCATCGAAAAAGATTCAGTTATTTTAGCAATACGTTCAAGAACGATATTGTCATTAAAAATAAGATCTTTAATCGTCAGAGAGGTCGGCGGAAGCCTCGTCAAGTGATCAAAATCATTACAACTACTATCACAGGAAATATCACAGAAGGCTGCTTTGAAAAAATCAGCAAAAAGGTTAGCAATAACCAAAGAATCGGAGCTCTTGATGGACTCAAAAAACAAGGAAGACGGGTAACCATCAGAGGAACGTTTTACATTGACAAACCGCCAAAAAAGCTTAGAATTATTGCGAAGGCCTAGTTTGATACTGGCAACATAATCAGAATACGAGGACCTAACAGCAGTGATAAAAAGATTGCGGAGATTCAAATATTCTAAATAATCATCCTCAATGCGAGAGGAACAATAAACCTTCCAAGCCATACTTTTAAGATTTCTCAAGTGCCTTACCGAAGAGTTGAGCCAGGGTTGGAAGGAACCAGAGGTAGAGTATGTAGACCTCTTAACAGGGACAAGAAGAGCAAAGCAAGTGGAGATAATGTTATAGAATGAGGTAACAGCAGAATTAATATCACGCTCGTTCAGAACCACCCCCCAATCACAAGTAGATAACCACTGACCAATCGCAGAGAAGTCAGCTTTTACAAAATCATAACAAATGTTGCACGGAAAAGATGAAACATATAGAATAGGCTCAAACGAAAAAACCAGAAACAAAGCAGGATGATGATTACATTCAGGCAGCAACGGGTCCAAGCAGCGTTTAACCATCGTAGATGCAGGATCAGATGAGAAAACGAGATCAAGATACCTGTTATTCCCGTTGGCGACTGCGTTGCACTGTGACAAGCCTGAAGATGCCATGTTATCCAGGAATGAGGAAACATGGCAAGGACCAACGCACGTAGGCAGCATCGAAACAGCATCTTCAGAAGGGCTCCAGCTAACAGACGGGAGGTTGAAATCGCCAACCACCAGAATTTCGTCAGATGTACTTATGTCGTTAGAAAGACCGTCAAAAAATGAAGACAAACTATCATAAATACCAGAGGCCGAATTCGGAGGGATGTAGACTGTGACGATGAAAATATTTTTGAGCCTCAGATGAACAACCACACAGACGAGCTCCAGATCAAGCAGATGAGAAGTGTCGACAATCTCACACGAAAAGTCCCGACGCACGGCACACAAGACTCCTCCGCCAACAGGTGCACCAAGAGCAGAAAAGCGGTCACGCCGGAAGACACAGTAGTCAGAGCTGAAAAGCTCGGAATCCTCGAAACCTCCACAAAGCCAAGTTTCAGTCAAACAGACGACGTCAAAGATTGATTTCGAAGAATTCAAAAAGAGATGAGATGTTTTAGTCCTTAATCCAGTTACGTTACCATAATAGATACTGACTTCGCTGATGAGTTTTTTGAACATTTAGGAACAGTAGAAGCAACTTTGCGATTAACGGCTGAGCGGCGTCTAGGAATGAATTCACGTGCAATAGCACCATTAGGCCACCAAGATGCCAGAGTAATTTTTTCAAACAGAGGATCAGGAACCACCAATTTGAAAGAAGCCGAAAACGAATCAGCGCCGTTGCGCGGTTTGTCAATACGCACACAAGATATGCAGTCGGAAGAAATATCCAGCTGCTTAGCAATATGACGCGCAACATCATCAGATGAAGTGTCCGGATGAAGACGGGAAACGAAGACAGATCTAGGAGGCACGGCCGGACGTAAAGCCATAACAGGATCGGTGACAGAAGAGTCCACAAGCTGCTGCACGGTGATGATATCTGCCTGAGGAGAGGTAAAAAGGGGAACCACACCTGGTGACGCAGATGCAGGAGCATTAGAACGTTTACTTCTTTTGTTGTTAACAGTAGCCTTATTACGATGACGAGCGTTAAAACGATGAGCATCTCCAAGATTTGACGTGTCAGAATCAGTGACAGCCCGAGAAGTTCCCAAAGGCAAAGCTCCAGAGTGGGAAGTATTGTCATCCGCAGGCAGAGGTGCCGCAATAGAAGGGGAGCCACATCCAGGAACGCTTTCTGCAGACGAAGAACGCTCGGAAAGGGAGCCCATGCTCCCTGTAATACTTCCCAGCAGCTCAGAGTTCGACAAGATTTTGTCTGAGAAAGAGCCAAGGTCAACCTTTACTTGCGACATACTACGGCGAATATCCTCGACCATTGGAAGAACTGTAGTCGGCAACTCGGTCCCAGCGAAGACAGAATGAAGATCATCCACAGAACTCGACAAGACTGCTACCTTAGAGTGAAGTTGATGCGATTTATCCAACAGCGAAGTTGAATGCTCCAGAGATCGAGACACCACATCCAAAATGTTATCAACCTTGGCATTGAGTGACGACAAATCATCAATAACAGATTGGAAGCTGGCCCAGCTAGAGAGAACAGAATGCAATTTAGAGGCCAGTATTTCTCGTTCGCTAGAAATAGCCTCAAACATTGGGGTCAACATCCTGAGGACATGACCAGGCTTGATTTCCGAGCACTCTAAGCAGGTCCAGGTCGGCCTGCTGCCGAACACTGCGACGTAAACAAGAAGCGTGAAAAGATGTCATACAAATACCGTCACATTCGATCACGTCACCCGCTAGTTTGCCATCACAAACCTTACATGGAGCCATTGTAAACAATTAACCAGAGAGGCAGAACAGTCAATCCTCAAACAAAAGCAAAGTGACGTAGAAGCCTAGGTCCAAAGTTCAATAACACACTAGGCGAAAAACAGCTGAGAGCCAAAGAACAAAGTCCACGCGCGCACAAACGAAGATCGGACAAAAGCACCAACAAGTCAAGAATAAAAAAGTTAGCATAAAAAGCTACCACAGTGCACAACGAAGAAAAAAAGTACACCACGGCAGCGGCAATAGGTTCACACAAAATCAAGAGAAAAATCAAAGTCAAAAACAAGCTAAATCGCCCGTCACGACAAAAAATACAAGAGCGCACAAACAAAACAACCGAACGCCAGATGCACCTCACATTTACTTTTGCTTTTTACCTTACGCTTTTCGTCTTATTTATTTGTTACTCTAACGTTATACCTGCTTAATGCTTTTTTACTTATTTACTTTTTTATTTTTTTTGAATTACATTTATTATTGTATTACTAAATAGTTAAAAAGAAAAATTTGTGTCCTAATTACTATCCTTCACCTTTCTTAATCTATTTTTGTGTATCTTAATTACGTTATTCCTACTATCCCTAACATTACAGTTTACTGTTTCAATTGATTCTACAACATATGGTCCGCTGTATACAGGGTCAAGTTTCTTTCTGTTTTGAGCTGTTATTAATACCTTGTCCCCTATTTTGACTTGTAATGGATTACAATCGTTATTGCTGACCTCTTTTTGTTGGATTTTTGTCGCCAGGAGGTATTCTTTTGCTTTAGTAATTGATTTCTGCAATCTGAATTTTAACTCTTTATTGTAAAAATCATGGTTGTATATGGGATCTGGATGCTCGATCTCGAGTTCCGAGGGCATGTTTACGTTTTTTCCGAATACCAGCTCGAAAGGAGTGTAACCATGCACGGTGTTCGGTGTGGTGTTATAACAAAAACTATAGTATGGGGTCCAGTTATCCCAATCGTCCTTGTTGTCATTTATGAAACATCTGAGATATTCGTTCAAACACTTATGGTTCCTTTCCAGTGCGCCTATTGTTTCTGGATGAGCCGCTGTCGCAAACAGCTGCTCTATTTGTAACAGTTTACATACTTCTGAGAAGATCTGATTCTTATATTCGGTTCCGAGATCCGATTTGATCTTATTCATTGGTCCGTATGTTAAGATGAACCCGTTTACGATTGCTCTTACAATCGAGTTTGCTTCCTTGTCCTTGGTAGGTATTACTGCTACATATTTGCTGAGGTCGCACTGGATTGTAACCGCGTATCTATTACCACTATCCGTTCTTGTGAACGGGCCAACGGTGTCAATGGAGACTACGTCAAATACCTTAATAGGTGTCGTGGTAATCTCCAGTTGTTCTTTATTGTGTTTTCGGTGTTTGTTTTTCGCACACAGTTCGCAGTTGTCTATTGATCGTTTCATCTTTTTCCATTTAAAAATATCCCTCAGCTTTTTATACATTCGAGTTTGTCCTAAATGCCCCCCTGTTGGCGTGGAATGATAATTTTTTAATATTCATCATTAATTGGTTCCTTGTCTGTTATGTGCTTTTGTGGTTTATAAATGTTTATTCTTACTCTTTTTAATATCTTATTACCGATTACTTTAAATGACGTCATATTTATTACCTTGAAAATTTCACTTTCTGCAGAAAGCCTCAGTTCCTCGCATTGAGTTTCATCATCCAGGCGGCTATCCAGTATTTCGAATACCTGCTCTAATGCGGGTTCTACTAACTGGCTGTACCCCATATTTATTTTATGCGTATATGTTAACTTGTTATTGTGCACTATGTTTAATTCGCATATACTTTTCCTGTTGCCGCAACTTTTTACTTTTATTTCAATATCAGGTAAATGAGTTACTTCTGTTGGCGATGATACTTCTAGGACATGCAGCTGGCCAGTCTGTATAATCCCCGTCGTATTATCCCTTGTTGTACTCTTGACTTCTGTACCGTCACTTGCCTTGGTCATTGCGCGCGTCTTTACGCGATGAACATTTATTACTTTAAAGTCATCTATGTCGAGTCGTATTCTTGATAGCGCATCCGGTCCAGAATTTTCCTTTCCTTTTACGTACCGAACCTCGAAATCAAATTCCTCGAGATCCAGACGCATTCGCGTTAGGTTTGATGACGGATTTTTCATTCCGAATAGGTGTGTCAGTGGTCGATGATCCGTTTTTACTACAAATTTCCTACCATACACGTACGGCTTGAAATATATGATTGCCCAGTGAATTGCTGCTAACTCTTTTTCAATTGTAAACTTATTTCGTTCTCCTGGTGTGAACGTTCTGCTAGCATACGCTATTGGTCGTTCCACCTCTTCGATACTTTGTGATAATATTGCCCCGCATGCGTCATTGGAGGCATCAGTTGATATTAAGAATGGTTTTGTAAAATCAGGATGCTGCAGTATTACGGGTGATGTCAATTTTGCATTTAACGTATCGAAAGCATTCTGCTGACTTTCCGTCCATTCAAAAACCACATTTTTCCATAGCAATTTATTCAATGGTAATGCTATATTTGCAAAGTTAGCTATGAACCTACGGTAATAATTACAAAATGCCACGAAGCGTCGGACTTCGTCTGCGTTTTTGGGAGTAGGATATCTATTGACCGCATCGAATTTTGAATTATCAGGGCTGACTCCTTCTGCGGAGAATATATGCCCCAGGTAGGTTACTTCGGTTTGAAAAAATTTGCACTTTTCGGGATTGAGCTTCAAATTTCTCTCCCGCAGTCTACTAAATAACGTTTGTAAATTATTTAAATGGTGAGATTGCGAACATCCAATTACTATAATATCGGAAATGTACAGGAAGGCCTCCTCTGGTGCCAATCCTGCCATTGCGATAGTCATCATGCGTTGAAAACTATTGGGACATATATTAAGCCCAAAAGGTAATCGGGTGTACTGAAAGTGACCTTGGTTCGTGGAAAAAGCTGTGAATTTTCGGGATGTTTCAGCTAAAGGTATCTGATGAAAGCCTGACATAAGGTCTAGTGTAGAGAAATATTTCGCTCGGCCCATTTGGTCGAGTATATCCTCAATACGAGGCAGAGGGAACTTGTCAGCTAGCACCTTTTTGTTAAGATTTCTGAAATCGACTACTAAACGCCACTTTTTGTTTTGGTTACTAGCTTTCTTCGGTACTAACAGTATTGGAGAATTATATTGGGATACTGAATTTTCTATTATCCCGTCTGTTAGCAGTTTATCCACTTGGCGATGAATTTCGGAGCTTGCGCTTCCGGTGTCCGGTAGTTTTTAATATAAACCGGCACATTATCAGCTAGTTGTATGTGTTCTTTGTAGAAATTGTTGGTCGACAGTGGTTCGTCTTCTAATGCAAATATATCTTCGAACTTATGACATAAGTTTTCAAATTGTGGTCTGGCGTACCCTGGAATAGTGCTAAGACTTAATTTGGAGAGTATCTTCTCAGCCCTTATACCTGAGTTTGCGTTACTTTTGCTTTGTACTATAAAATTTGATAACGGCTGTGCCGCTATGGCTGATTGGTCAATAGTAACCATTTTTCCAGTGGTATTAAGTATTCGAACAAGAGGAAGTTTCTGCAAAGTTATTGCTCCCGCAACGAATACCCCCGACTGAATTTCCTGCCCCGTTATTACTATGTTTCCTGGTTCGTCTAACTCCCTACCTTGTATTGCTCTGATGATTTCGCAGCGTGGTGGCACAATAATTGAATTGGTGGAGGGACCACTTAATATCGGTACCTCAATAGATTCACCACTCGTGTGCGTCTTAAGCGTCCACGTATCATAATCTATTTATTTATTTATTTATTTATTTATTTAATAGGACATATAATGTCTACAAAAAAATCACACAATCATAAGATTATATAATAAAAACCAAAATGAAACCATCTCCAAGCAAAGCAAGAAATCCAAAAATCAAGAAAAAGCAAAATTAAAAGTATTAAGCAACAAATTTTAAACATACATATGAAACAAAACAAAGGCAACGAAAATGAAAACAAACAAAGCCTATTAAAACAAACTTTTAGAAATCTGATCTTTCAATTGGGAAACTGTAAGATTAAAATCAACCTTATCTCTAAAAACATTTAAGGACAATGCGATGGCCGAAATCGGCTCATTCAAACCATGCTGAGGAATAAACATAAAATTAAATTGTCGGAGACTACGGGAAGGCACAGAAATATTTAACAGAGAGAGCAATTCTGGACTATCACAAACACCAATTAAAATCTTATAGCCAAACACAACCTTGGAAGTCAGACGCCGTATCTGAAGTGACTCCAAGGACAATAACATCAAACGGTCACGATATGGCGGCAATGAAAAAGGGTCAGACCAGGGGAGACCCCTAAGAGCAAAACGCTAGAAGCGCTTTTGCACAGATTCAATGCGATCGCATTGATATATGTAATAAGGTGACCAAATAATACTAGCATATTCAAGCACAGGACGGACAAATGTGATAAAAAGGAGCTTAGTAATATGAGGATCATTAAATTCCTTTGCTTGCCTTTTAATAAAGCCCAACAAAGAATTAGCCCTATTAACAATATAGTTAATATGGTTGTCGAAAGTGAATTTCGAGTCAAATATCACCCCAAGATCCTTTACCGTGTCAAGACGAAATAACTCAATACCATCCATTAGGTATAAGAAATTAACAGAAGTTTTTCTACGTGTAAACGACGTAACAGTACATTTGTTGACATTCAAAGGTAAATGATTTAACGAAAACCAACGATTAAAGCTATCAAGATCACTGTTAAGCAGTGAACAATCATCAATATTGTCAATAGTCCGAAAAATCTTAGCGTCATCAGCATAAAAGAGAACTTTAGAGTGCGACAGAGACAAACTCGCGTCATTAATAAATAAGTTAAAAAGGAGTGGACCCAAGTGACTACCCTGAGGTACGCCAGATGTATTCAAAATACATCTTTTGACACGGAATATACCAGCCAAGCTCTTGACACGTATTCTCAATTTTTTTAAATTCTGTTATAGTACTTTACACTAAATCTTCGATTTAGAATTTGATTGTCAAAGGGAAAATCGTAACCGAATAAAGGAGGTAATGGACCTTTTCTAACCAAAAATGTTCGATCTGAGTCGCTGATATAATCGGGCCATAATCCTGGGTCTAATGACAAAGTTTGGTTGACCCCTCCTTCATTTCCCGTGGTAGTATCCATTGCCTCGAAACAAGTTGAGCTCTGTTCTTCTGTGGAACAACTCGCATTTTCATCATTAAAGTTCAGGTTGTCATCTTGATAATGAATCCAAATCAGAGATGATAGTAGTGTCGATATGTCTACAATTACCTGGTTCTTTGCTTTGTGTGGCACTACTTGCATCTCTTAAGAAGTTCAACAACGCTCCTGATTGCTTCTTAAGTTGGTTTTGCTTATCCAACCTTCTCTTTTTATATTGACTATCAGATAGCCTTTTTCTTCTATCAGACATTCTAAGAAAAAATATCATTGAACCAGGTTAATCGAATAGTCAAAACCGAATATACAGGGGATCTTCTAAAGAATAAAAAATAACCTGGGATGCCTTGGATCAATATATCACCGATTTAAAAAAAAAAACGTTTCGGGTATACCACGGAACAACCACCGATTAATTTTTTCCAAATGTATATGAGTGAGACAACATTTTTTTGCATATTCTTCCATTTTGAACTAAAATATATGTCTCCACAACATTTAATTCAAATCCGCTACAAGTCGCGAAAGTCAACTTTAGCCGAACAAAAATATTAAAATTATTGCATGCGCAAAAAATTTAAACGGCAGGTGCCATACAGCAAACATTACTAACTTACCTCTTATTGTTAGAAGCACTTTGCACTCTTTTCACTTACGCTTTATATTTTACGCGGCATTGTTTTAGGCACTGTTTAGAAACTGATAGCACCCGCTTTCAGAATGATCAGAATCAGAATGAGAATGCAACGAGAACGCAAAATTGAATTGTGTGTTATTTTTTTACGTGCGTCGCGTCGTCTCTGTGCAGCAGCGCAAGTGTTTCATATTCTTGGAAATAATGATTGCGCGGCACGCGCCCATACTTGAGACCTTTTCCTCGAATTCGAACGAGTTTGAGAAGAATTTTTCTCGATTCATTTCGGTCACTCGGTGGACTGTTTTGTTGGGGTGTTTTAAATAGCAAGTAGCAAGTGAAGCTAACAAGGCAAAGATTGTCTACTATTGTATGTTGTGCATCTTAAAATATACACAGGGATGCCCAGAAGTCTGTCAATGCTTATTTTATTTAATTTTATTTGATTATTCCTTTATTTTCTTGATTCAGGCAATCGGAAATTATTTGGAGTTCAGTTGGTTTTGTCGCCTTAGGCAGTTGCCAACTTTGCCTACCGTCTAGGGCCGGCCATACTAGCCCATCACTGCTCTAGATTGTAATGGGTTGCTTCTTGAGTGTGATTGTTTTTAGGGCTCGCTGCTAAAGCGAGTTACTTTGGGGAATTTCTCGCTGCGAAAAGCGAGTTTGGTTTTAGGGTTCTCGCTGCGAAAGCGAGTTATGAGAGATTCAGGGAGCAGAAGTGAAACGCTCAAGTCATGGTTATTATCTCTAGTTTATTCAAAAATGTTTTCCTATTTATACAATCGATTTCTATCCCTACTCTTTCTTATCGGCCTAATTTCTCCTACAAATTCTTACCCTAGCTAAATTGCCTAATTGTATCGAACGCATTGACCCAGTGCTTATGTTTTCCGCATTTGGTTGGCGTCATATTGCACGGCTTGCACTTGTGCCGTATTCTCACATGACGCAACCTTGCCCTGTACTCCAGGCGTGTGGTCAAGTGCATGCTTGCACTTTTCGGGGAAGTGTGACCTAATGAGTGGTTTTGTTTTATTTACGATCGGTGGCTCAGCATGTGCCAGCGATCGTAAATTTGTTTTGGGTCATTTTGCCCATTCAATGAATTTGTCATCTATTTTGTGATTTGTTAACCCACTTGAACTTTTAATTATTTTCGAGTTTGGGTTAACATATTTTGGGTTTGCATTATCGCTTATGGTCACAACATGTGCTCTTTATTTAGATTCTATCACAAGATGTAAAGATTCTATTCTTGCATTTGCAGAGTGACAAGCTTTATAGTAGATAGGTAACAACGCATTCAGCGTAAATACAAATGTTTTTGACCAACTTCAATCCGATAACCTTACTACAATTACATATTATTATTTTTTTTGTTTTCTCCTTTTTAGTACACTTATATACTTAAAGCTCGTGCCTAAAAACTTTTCTTATTTTATTTTTTTTTTTGTAATTAATAACATTATGTCCGTTCATATTATATCTTTGCACAGATTGTGATTCGATCTCTTCGAGTTCTTTAATTTTTATCAGCACATCATTTATTGTTCCACAATTAGAAGCTACTAATACAATTTTTAAAATCTCATCATTTAATCCCGATGTAATGTATTTTATGGTAGTAATTTCAGACAATTTAATCTTTGCTGCCAAGGATGCTACATTGCACACATAATTCTCAACGCATTCAGTAATTTCTTTTTTCTATTCATTATTTTAACCAGAATTGTTGTATCATCTTTGTTGCCAGTGAAACTTTTCCTAATTTCCTCTTTTAAGGCGACCCAAGTTGTAATTTCGTTCTTCTTGCTGGTAAACCAATATCTTGCTGCCCCAATCAGTCTTAGGCTACCATAAAACAAAACTGTAGCGTCTTCCCAATCATAAATTACTTTAAAGTTATCAATATTCACTATCCAGTCTTCGACAAAATAATCACTGTGGCTTGGATCAAATTCTGGAATTAAAACACTTATTTCACTATGACTCGCTCGAAAGCTATTTTTTGCGTATTGGCACTTGAATCTGAAACACTTATGGATGCAATCTCTTTTTCCCGCTCTAGCAACTCCTTTTCTCTTCTCAATATAGCCCAATCAAATTGGACGAAAAATAGTCTTCAGCTCGAAAAAATTCCCATTAAGTTGAATGTTGGTACACACCTTTATAACGTCGTTATAAACAACGTGTGAAAAATCGGTCACGAGATCATGTTCGCTTTAAAGGTTATTCAAGGTCAAAGGTCACGAAATTGACCTTTTTGTAAATCGTTCGCTTTTCGTTCATCCTACAGCAAAAAGTTGCGCGTAAAAATTATAGAAGAGATAATTATTATCTACAAAAAAGGTCTTATGACATTTTAATGTAAAACTTATGGTTTTTGAGTTATAAGGCCTACAATGTACAAACTTTTAAAGTTAGTACCACTGCCTATTGTACATTTACAAAAAGCTATACTTACCAGTACATCAAGTGCAGGTGGCAACAACGTCGTTATGACTTTGACTTTTCCGTGACTTCATCGTTCTTCCTTGTTCAGCTCCTTCTTCGCTCTCCTGAGCAGCTCGCTGTACTTTTGGATTTCCTCCACGGTTTGTACGAATTCTAATCGCTTCTTGAATTTGATGACTTCCTGCTTATAGTATGAGAGCCCACGACCAAAATTTTTGTCTCATCACGATATGGCCAAAACAATATAAAATCGATAGATTTAATTATCTGAACTCAAAAAATTTGTTTTCAGCCATTGGAAGGTAGTTCAACAATGATGACGCTACAAGTTTTCGTCTACATATGTTGAAGTTCAAATCTCGAAGTGATCGTGATCGGGGAGCGGGTATAGGAGGCTGTTGTTGCACTTCAATTCTTCTGTTGCCCACTCATTTCCGGATGCATTTGCTGATCATGATGATGCCCACGATGATAGCGAGGATTACTCCAAAGTAGCACACAGACAAATTTATAATATGACGTGCCTCGGTTTCCTCAGGTAGGTCGAACTCATCAGGTTGTGTTTTGATTTTTGAATTGACCTGATACTGATAATGTTGGACTGAATTTTTTAAGAGTTGCAATCTCACTGAAGGTTCCAAGCGTTGAATATGATGTCTTGGTGTCGCTGGGATAAATGTGGTGACCCTGTCTGGTCATAAAGTCGTGTTTGATGATGCACGATGGCGCAATGGTCATCATCCCCGAGTCCGTTATCGTTATGGTTGATGTCATTTGGACGCAAACACAAGTGAGCCTGGTTTCTGATTTCACTGCGAATATCCACCGATTCGGATGGTTTAATTGAATTCATATAGGACAGTTGTTAATCCTGCTCGTTTTACAATTTGGCGAGTTTGAAATTCCACTGATGAAGTCTATTTCGCATGACCTTAGCTGTGATCCTTTCCGATATATTGACTGCTTTCGTTCACAGAGATGTGTTTGCTCCGTGGTCATGGGTGTAGAGCATTTGGATAGTTCCTGCTCTGTCATTGAATAAAAGTGATCTCGATATCGATCAATAGCGTGATATGTTTGCGCACCCTGCGTTGATATTTGCTGCCTTTTGAAGCTTGACCTTGACGATCGGCTGGGCCGCAGAGAGAGTTGCGAGCTTAGCCTTGGTAAAGTTGTGGGAACCGCAGATAGTACTGCTGGTCTTTACTTTTGAAGAGTTTTTGGTGGCCGTAGATAATGCTGCGAGCCGAAGACAGGATTTTGGGTGGCCGCAGTGCTGCGAGCCTGAGAAATAATTCGTACCGAGTGAAACTGAATTATGCCTGCTTTATTATTCGGATATCGATAATAATTAATTTATACATTATTGGTAATCACTACCTAAGCAATAATGTTCACATTGCTTACCTGCCGCTCAGCGTACAATCAGCATTTCCGTCAGTAGGTTATTGCTTGAACGCTTCTCGGGTGATTGCACTGCATTTTGCTGCGCATGCAATTCGGGCAATAACCGTAAGTTTGCTGAGTCTCGTGAGTAATTAAAGTTCACGTTGACCTTTGTCGTCAGCTGGTGGAAATGCTTACTGTTTACATTCCATTGTCGCTGGCGGAATTATGGAGACCAATGTGTTGTTATCGCGTGCTGGTATTGGAAAGATCTTAAAGAGATCGAACTTGTCCAAACTATGCAATGGCACCTTGATTCTAAAGATGAGGTGTTTGTCAATCAGTCGTCCGTCAGGTGTCATCAATTTATATAGCTGGGCGATGTTTTCGTCTTCAAAGAGTGGCAACTGCAATGCTAGAGGAAGATGATTTCTAGTCATTGTTATTTCTTTCCTCAGCTGTTTAGGAGATAATAGAGCAGGATTAATATTTCCCCGAAGCATGTCCGTAAGGACTGCCATAATTTGTGCTTGAATTCGTTGAAGATTCAAATTGTGGTGGTGAAGACTTGTTGATTTCACATTTGGAATGTTAACTCATTGGTTTGATTAAACGTTTTCATGATCCTTTTAAATTCCCTGTCGAGCGTGTTGAGTCTCAAACTCTACACTTCATTTTATAAGGTGCCAGATGAAAATGAAAAACCAATCTTTGAGAAAAATCAACTTACTAACTATTTTATTTCAAAATTTAACACAAATTCAGCTTATAACTAATTTGGCTTAATTCTAAAAATAAAAAAGTTTTATATGTGTACAATTCAGTGATAAAATTTAATGTTGATTTGTTGGTGTTTTCTGTGTTTTGTAATTTTTGTTTATTCGTAGATTCGTGATGTTTCTGGCTGTTTTGTTGTGTTCGTTGTTGGTTAATAATTGTTGTTTGTTCGTTGATGATTGTTCTTGGTTGGTTTATGATTGTTGTTCGTTGGTTTATGATTGTTTCTGTGAAATGATTTTAAATTGTAATTAGTTGTTTTATGTTTGTGTTTGTTTTATGAACTCAGAATTGTACTCTGAGATAGGTGGCAGATTAGTTCTCTGCTATTATAATCAGATTAATCCACTGATGATGTTGGTTTATGCCTCAGATATGGATTCGGAGAGCTTTTTGCGGGTAGTTAACAGATTACTTCTCTGTTAAGCTTTAGGAAGTTTTACAGATTAATGCTCTGTTTTGTATTTTGCCTTATATTACTGCTCTAAGGGCTTGTTGCAGATTAATACTTTGCGTTTGTTGTGCCTTAAATTAATTCGTTAAGTTAATTCGTTAAATTAATTGTTTGTTTGAACTCAGATTATTACTCTGATTGTGCAGATTAGTTCTCTACATGGTGGATCGTTGTGATCTGGAGTTTTTCGACTGTGTCCCCGCTTTTATACGCTTTTCTCGGGTTCTCGAAAGTTTTTTTGGATGGGAATTTTGTTCTTGGGATATTTTTAATGTTCTGGAAAGTTCTTTGGATTGCATTAGTCTAATTTGAGGGTTTTATACTATAGGATATTTGATTTTATGGGCGATCAGCTGTGGGAATGTTGTGTTTTGACGTTTATTTTATTGGTAGACACAACGGAGCGTGTGGAACGTACGAGCCACGGCTGTCTACTCTTTCTTCATGACATTAACTGTCGAGTCTATAATTGATGCCTGATTTTTTAAGACTTCAACAAGATGTGCCTGATTCATATTCACTTTGTAAATAGTGTTGGACATTTGCCTTGCGTAATTGGAGTCTACTATGCCGAATAATGAATTTGCAACATTTCCCACTACGTTGAGTGCTCCTCTTCGGGTTCGTTTGGTGGTTAGTCTTGAACTTAGAAGCTCATTATCAGCCATTAATTCATTTAGAACATTCTCGAACTGGACGATGATGGTGGTGCATGTTGCCTTTTCTTCAAAATACTTGCACAGGGATTCGATTACTTTTATTCCACTTGATAACGCAGTGAACTCTGTCCAACAGGGGTTTGGGTTTAGGTCATGCCATTCGTCTGATATGAGACATATTGAGCCTATTCCCTCAAAGTGCAGTCCTGGTTTGTGATCGAACTGTGTGATTGTTATAGGTTAGCCCTTTGCGGATGGGCTGCAAAGGGCCAGCAGTACATGTAAAAGTGACGAAACGGCTGATACTCGTTTCCTTTTAGCTGACAACGGACTCTCAGTTTCAGGCGTATTTTGATGAGGTGAACTTGACTCCTTTTCCGGTGACTCAATACTTCGTTTTTGTGTATTCGTTTGGTGTACCTCATCGTCAATTGGTAATGGTGCTAATCGGTGGATTGGTCTGCGGAACGTTCCCGATGCCGTCTTCACATCTGCTACACGAACACAACCGCCATCTCCCTCGAAGGTTTGAACAATGCGTCCTAATGGCCATTTCATAACCGGGGCATTGTGTTCTTTAATGACTACAATCGTACCGGCTTGAAAATTATCTTTTCGTTGCTTCCATTTGTACCGGTGTTGCAGTTCATGAAGGTATTCGTTGGACCATCGCCGCCAGAAAGTATTTTTAATCTGCGTCACCAGCTTCCATCTTGTTGATAAACTCGACTTCTCTTCTATAGAGTTCGGGTCTACTGGTGCTGTAAGAGGTTCTCCTGTAAGAAAATGTCCCGGTGTTAAGACTGTCAAATCGTTATGATCTTCGGACATTGCGGTCAAAGGTCTAGAGTTTAGGATAGCTTCTATTTCGACTATCACTGTCTCAAGTTCTTCGTAAGTTAGTGATGCTGATGCCACACTGCTCAGCATTAAATGTTTGGCCGGCTTTACAGCGGCTTCCCTTAGTCCTCCGAAGTGAGGAGCACGAGGAGGTATGAAGTTAAATTGTATGCCCTTTGTGCTACAAAAGCGGCAAATAGTATCCGTAGCCTCTTCTGAATAGATGGAGTCCTTCAACTCTTCGAGTTGATTCCTGGCGCCCACGAAATTGGTAGCGTTGTTACATTGTCTGCGGCTGATGAACCTCTTCAAAGCCCCAATGAAGGCATCCGTAGTCAGATCGTTAACCACTTCGAAATGTACTGCCTTTGTCGCAAAGCAACAGAATACCGCAATGTATGATTTCTGCGGACGTTTTCCGCGTAGCCGATAATGAATCCAAATTGGAGCGCAAAAGTTGATTCCTGAATTGATAAAGGGTTGCACTCTTCTTGCTGGCAGCTGTCCCATTATTTGTGTGAGCAATTTTGGTTGAGGTCGAGCACATTTCATTCAGTTCTGTACTACTGACCTGGCAATCGTTTTGCCTTTAATGGACCAGTATTGCTGACGGGTTAATGATAACAGCGTTGGCGGGCCTATATGTCCGTTGTCCTGGTGAATTTCTGACATGATGAGTTTGGTAAGGGGTTGTGAATACGGAAGGAGCACCGGATGTTTGGCATTGAACGATAGTGATGAAGTTTCCAATCGTCCTCCGACTCTTAGTAGGTATCCCCTTCTCATCCAAAAATGGGGTTAGTTTGGCAAGCGAGCTGCGTTTCGATACTTCTTGAAGTTGGTTAAATAGTGCAAGTCGTCCATGAATTCACTCTCTTGAGCTTGTTTGATGATTATTGTTAGTGACTGGTCCAATTCCTTTAGTGTTAGAACTCGACTTGGAGGGACTTCAGCGGGATTTCTTGGGTGGTTGATAAATCTCAACACGTATGCAATTATGCGCTGCAGTTTTCGAATCGATCTTTTATTATTTATGCACGCCATGAATTGACCGCTATCGTCTTTTGTTACTGTTGTTGTATCAGTGGTAACCGTCTTCTTTTGTTCGAGAACGCCACCCGATGTCTTGACAAAGGGAGTTGGCCAAAAAGACTCGTCTCCATACAAGAACCCTGGACCGTAGAACCAAATTGTGCATGATTTTAATTTCTCGGGAGGAATACCTCGAGAGACAAAGTCTGCTAGATTGTCTTTCGATCTGCGAGATTCGATTAGCAAACAAATGTATGAAAGGATGTTAACTAGGAATTGATCCAATTCAGGACGATCCCTGAATCGGACCAAAAGAACACTGGGGCGTTTTCATCTCTGATGTCTTTTGTGACCCGATGAGCTAGCTTACTTCGCGGCACATAATTCCAGCCGTAGTAAATTAACTTCCTTTAGTGGAGCCACCCTTTACTTTGAGCACAGCAGATGCACAGTTTTACTGCTGTTTGTGTTCTTGGATCTGACATATATTGCTGCTCCATAAGCCCTTTCGGATGTATCACAGAATACATGAAGTTGTCGTGACTTCGATAATTTGTGATCGAAAACATGTCGAGGGAATTGGACATTTTCCACTGTTTCCAATCCGTCTTGAAATGTGGTCCCGCAGGAGTGCAGTTCCATAGGGATAGCTGCGTCCTAATCCAAATTGAGTTTCCATAACTGTTGCAGCATCATCTTTGCGGCAACTATGACTGGAGCCCTGATCTCCAGTGGATCAAACATTCGAGCTATGTTTGACGCTAAGTATCTCTTTGCTATCCTCTGAGCATCATGTTTATGAATTTTTATGCCAAATTGATCCGTCTTTGGCAACCATGTTAAACTCAATGTCTATGTATTCTTCGTTTTGATCATTGAAATCAATGCAGACTTCTTGATCTTCAGACGGTATTTTCTGAAGTAGTCGGGGGTGGTTTGCGCACCATTTGCGCAACTTGAACCTTCGCAGTTGTAGTAAATCGCGAAGTTGAGTCTGCATTTCTCGTGCTGTTACCAAGCGGTCGGAGCCGGTCATGATGTCATCAACGTAGCAGTCAGTTGCAAGACCCTTTGGTCCTAGAGGATGTGACTGCTCTGTTTCTTGTGCCAGCGTCTGCAGACATTTGATGCAGAGGTATATGGTGCTGATGTTGTAAGTTAAAGAACACTTGCGGGTTTCGGTTTTTTCAAATTTACTCTTAATTCGACTATTTAAGTTCACTACTTTACGACAGAATGAATTTTACAAGACTGAAAGCTTAATTAACTAAGGGACGCTGTCGAGCTGGAGTCGCTGTCTTCTACCTGTGGTTCTGCCGCGTGACTTTACCTCGGATTTCGCTGATTTTCGGCAGGAATGTGCATTTGCAGGAAATATGAATATTTGCAGGGAATATGAATCGTGGGAGCGTCTGGGAATGCAGGGAAAAGCTGCTTAAGCTTTTCCTGTGGGAAATTTTATTATTGTGTGGAATGTTGGTTAACTTATACCATATGTTACCGTACAAAGTTGATATGTTTTGAGAGTTTCATCGGGACTGTTTCTCCACAGTATCAATTGAAACTTTCTTTCGCTTGCGTCGACTATTATATGCCGATACTGTAATAATGCTGGTCGCCGGATATCGGTGTGATTGATTCTTGCAGAATGTTTTAATTTTTGTTGTTTGGGTAGTCCACTACTACTAGCAATCTCTGATGGGATATTATTGGCCGCTTGAAAAGCAGGCTCTAAGTTCTTTGGGAGTGGGCCGCTCGAAAAAGCTGGCTCTGGGGGAATCTCGTGGCCGCTAGTTTAGCTGGCTCTGGAGTGAGAGTTTCGAAAGTAAACTCCTGCGTTTCAATCTAGACTCTGACTTTATTCCTAATTTTTCCTTAAATTTATACAAATGTTTACCTAGTTTTCTATCCCCACTTCTTACATGAATTTTCCTACATATGTGTTGTGTTTGCAAACAACGTAAATAAAAACTGCGAAAAACGTCAAAAGGCAAACACAACATTTCCCACCAAACACAGCTGAGAACACAATTTCCCATACCTCAAAAAAAATCCCTTGAACCAAATATCCCAGAAGAATATTCTAGACCGAACATTCTAGAACCCTGCACTGCTATAAAAGCCGAGACGCAGTGCAGGGAAAACAGATCCATTCGATCCCCAGTAGAGAACTGATCTACTGCATTTTCAGAGCATTGATCTGAAATTGAAAAAAGACCCTCAAAGTTCTGATTTGAGGCAAAACAAACAGAGTAGTGATCTGTTTCAACCTATCCTCCTCAGAGTACTGATCTGGGAAACTTTTAAAATCGAACACAAAAATAACCTAGTAACCATTAAAAACTCAGAGTGGTGATCTGAGCTAAAAATCCTCCGACAGAGTGTTGATCTGTCATTCAAAATTCCACTCAGAGTGTTGATCTGAGGTCGAAATATCCAATACCCAAACCACAGACAGCACCACATTAAACAGCAAAATAATTTACACGTCGAAATCTACTTTCAGAACTGATAACACATTAAATAACACAAACAACAAAAACCAACAATCAACATCACGGGTTCATCATTAAAGAGTCCACAAATACGAAACACAACAACAAAACGGAAATCTAAGGAAACTAAATTAAAATTGAATTGAATTACTAAAATATCGTGAATTTTTAGAAGTTAAGACCAAAAATAGATTAAGTTACTTTTATAAAAGTGAATTGAATAAATTAAGTTTTCAAAGATTGGGTTTCATTTTTATCCGGCACCCTATTAGAAAATTTCGTGTTGAGTAAGAGACTCAACATATTGGTCCTTCGAGCCGGATAAAAATCCAATCAAAGAAAAGAAATAATAATAAAATGGCAACTTCTATCAAATCACAACTCGTTCTTCACGAACAGATCACAAAAGCAGCGAAAAATCATGGCAAGGCTAACAGAACGTGTAAAGCATCAGTAGCTTATCACCAATCAAGGATCACGAATTTAGAATCCTTATGGGAACAATTTATGACAGGCCATCAAGAATTAATGGTTCACGAACCTGAGGGGCTAAAAAAGAAATACATTGATCCAGACATTTATGGAAAAACAGAAGAAACATACATAAATTTGATAGCAGAATTAGCCGAACGTTTAGCAAAATTGCAAGACGCAAATCAACCGATCACACTCGAAACGCAAGCACATCAAAGTGCAAAAATGAAATTACCGACCATCAATATACCTACATTTCATGGAGATTATCAAACATGGAGATCCTTTCATGATCTGTTCAAGTCATTGATACACGATGACCAGAACATACCAAATGTACAAAAGCTACATTATTTAAAAACATCCGTAAAAGGTGAAGCCGAACGACTTTTGAGGCAATTCGACATTACAGATGCAAACTACTCCAAGGCATGGGAACTCATTACCAAACGATACAACAACACCCGAGTCCTGGTAAATACTCAAATCAAAAACCTCATAAATCAACCATCTCTAAAGTACGAATCACCTCAAGGAATAAAAAATCTAATGGATAAAACCGAAGAATATCTTCATGAACTAAAGGCATTACAAATACCGATAGAACACTGGGATGACATCATCATCCACATTCTCGTACAAAAACTACCTCCCGAAACCCATTTCGAATGGGAACAAAGTTTGAAAAACAAACAAGATCTTCCTAAATATACAGAGTTTTTAGCTTTTCTAGAATCACGATTCAGGATACTAGAAGCATTTGTAGACCATACACCAAACCGTAAAACAATACCTCCACAAAAACACACATACGGATTATTCCACAACGAAAGTAAAACGAAAAATCAAACTAGCAATTCAGCTAGAAATACACAAACCATAATTACATGTCACAAATGTAAAAACCAACATACTCTATTTCATTGTCCGGAGTTTAGGGCGCTATCTATAGATCAAAGAAGTGAGTACATTTCAAAAAACAAAATTTGTCACAACTGTCTGACATCCCACCTTCCACAACCATGCTTAAGTAAAAAAAGATGCAATTACTGCCACAAACCACATAACACATTACTACACAGAGAAACCTTAAGTCCCAACGATCAATCTTCTAAACGGCCAACAGACAAGGCACATACTCAAACCTTTCTCAATGCAAACATAAAGAGAGCGTTATTGTCAACAGCATTACTAAACATAAAAACGAAAAACGGCTCATACATAACTATTAGAGCATTGATAGATTCTGGATCACAAGTAAGTTTCATCACAAACAGACTAGCTCGGAAATTGCAGCTCACAGGACAAACAATTAACTTACAAATCACGGGGATAGGCAACTCAAACACGGTTAACACCCAAAAACAAATTATAACTACCATCAAATCGTTACACTCGAACTTCGAAACAAACTTACACGCTTTAGTTATACCCAAAATTACGGACACTGTACCTGTGCAAACCATCAATGCACAACAGTGGCGTCACATTAACAAACTACAATTGGCAGACACGGAATTCAGCAAACCAGGTCGAATAGATGCACTACTAGGAGCCGAAATATATGCAAAAATTATAACAGATGGCATAAAAAGAGGAGACCCAAACACTCCAACAGCACAGAATACACATCTCGGATGGATTCTAATGGGATCACTACCTGAAAGACAAACGTCTATTTCAGTATTCACAATACAAACACAAACATTAGAAAACACCATTCGACAATTTTGGGAACTTGAAGAAATTCCGAAAATGAATAAATACACAAAGGAAGAACAGCTGTGTGAAGAATTTTTCACAAAGACACACACCAAAATCGAAAACAGGTACCAAGTACAACTACCTTTTCAAGACTTAAAGCCACCGGAACTAGGCTATTCGAAACATATTGCATACAGACAATTTGAGCATTTAGAGAAAAAATTTAACACAAATAAAAATTACAAAACAGAATATGCAAATTGCATCAACGAATATCTCCAGCTTGGACACATGAGAACCATTACAACCGAAGAAAAACTAGAAAAAGGAACCTATTATCTACCTCACCACGCAGTCATAAAAGACAGTACCACGACAAAACTAAGAGTTGTATTCAACGCATCATGCAAAACAACAAATGGGAAATCATTAAATGAACAATTAATGACTGGGCCAACAATTCAGCCAACCTTATGGTCGATTCTGCTCAGATGGAGACAATACCAAATTGCATTCACGTCCGACATAGAAAAAATGTACAGAATGATCAACCTCCATCCCAAAGATCAAAAATATCACAGAATACTCTGGAGAAATGACATCAAAGACGAAATCAACGAATACGCTCTAACTACCGTAACGTTTGGCACTGCATCAGCACCATTCTTGGCAATAAGGACCTTACACCAACTCGCATACGACGAGGAGGAAAACTACCCAATGGCAGCCAAACGAACGTTGCAAGATTTTTACGTAGATGACTTCGTAAGTGGGCATCATTCAATCGCCGAAGCCAAACAACTACAAACTGAAATAAGGGCAATGATGCAAAAAGGAGGGTTCCATCTTCGTAAATGGTCCACTAATTGCCCGGAGCTATTACAAAATATACCGTCAACAGACTGCGAAACAAAACAAAACCATCAGTTAAATGACAAAACTAACATAAAAACTCTAGGTATCTATTGGCAACCAGAACAAGACATAGTAACATTTGCAATTAAAATACCAGAAACTAAACAAAAATACACGAAGAGAATTATAGTCTCGGAAGTCGCCACACTATTCGATCCTCTAGGATGGCTAGCTCCAACAATTGTATGGACAAAAATACTTATACAGAAGCTATGGCTAAGCGGATGCAACTGGGACGAAACCCCGCCAGCAGAACTAGTTGCAGAATGGGAAAATTACAAAAAGCAATTACCAAAAATCGAGCATATCAAAATTCCCAGATGGATCAAATACCATCCCACAGCAAAACAAATTGTTTTGCATGGATTCTGCGACGCATCAATGAACGCATATGCAGCGGCTGTGTACTTACAAATTCAAGATCACAGCAATAAGATGCATTCACACCTCGTAACCGCTAAAACCAAAGTAGCTCCTACAAAACCAACCACAATACCTAAGTTAGAGCTATGTGGAGCACTATTGTTATCTAAATTATTAAAAAATACACAACAGGAGCTCAACATTAATCACACCGATACATACGCATGGACAGACTCCACCATCGCACTTGCATGGATCAAAAGCCATGCATCAAAGTGGAAAACATTTATATCCAACCGAGTGGCAGAAATACAGGAAAACATCCCACAAAACGCCTGGAAATATGTACCCACCACAGAAAACCCAGCCGATGCCGCATCAAGAGGAATACAGCCAAACCTATTACCATCCCTAGAAATCTGGTGGTCCGGCCCAAAATGGTTACAACTACCAAAATCTGACTGGCCGAAGCAACCAACGGAATACACAACCCAACAAGAAATTAAAAACATTAAAACTTTGACAATAACCGTGAATGAAGAGCTATCAATACTCACAAACCACTCTTCTTATTTAAAAACTATCAGAATAACCGCGTTCTGCCTACGCTTTATAAACAACAGCCAAAAAACTAGACCAAAACAAAACACACCGTACTTAACTACCGAAGAACTTAAACTAGCAAAAAATACATTAATAAAACTCATACAGAAACAAGTCTTTCCGCAAGAAATACAAAAGTTACAAGAAAATAAACCTATTTCAAAAACAAGCAAGCTGAAAACATTAAACCCATTTTTAGACAACGACAAGATACTACGGGTACGAGGACGACTGGAACACAGCAATCTCACATATAATCAAAAATATCCAATTATACTTCCGGACAAACATCATTTTACAAACATCTTAATAGACCACACCCATCGAATAACATTACACGGAGGCACACAACTCGTCCAAAATACTATTAGAAACAATTACTGGATTTTAAATGCTCGCAACACAATACGTTTCAAAATACATAAATGCACCGACTGCTTCAGGTACAATACACAAAAGACCACGCAATTAATGAGCCCACTTCCTGCGGCACGAGTCACTCCATCATTACCCTTTCAACATACAGGGATAGACTATGCAGGCCCCATCATGATTAAAACCTCCAAAATAAGAACTGCGAAGGCAATAAAGGGATACATAGCACTCTTCATTTGCTTCGCCACTCGGGCAATACACATCGAAGCAGTGACAGACTTATCAACATCAGCATTCATAGCAGCATACAAACGGTTCGTGGGAAGAAGAGGATTACCTACTTGTTTATACACCGATCAAGGCACAAATTTCATAGGAGCAAATAAAACGTTAAAACGAGATGAACAATTAGCCATGACAAAATACAAAAAGGAACTAATCGATTACATATCCAATACCAATGTCGCATGGAAATTTAATCCGCCATCAGCACCCCACCATGGAGGATTATGGGAGGCAGGCGTCAAAAGCATCAAAAGACATCTACATAAAACCATAAAAAACGCTATGCTAACATACGAAGAATTAACGACTGTGTTAACACAAATTGAAGCGTCCCTAAATTCAAGACCAATTTGCCCATTAACAAATGATCCAGACGAATATAACTACTTAACTCCAGGACATTTCCTAACAGGAAAAAATCAACTATTAGTTACCGAACCACCACTGGACCTGGAGAAACATCCCATCAACCGTTGGCAATATATTCAACAGCTGCATCAAAACTTCTGGAAACAATGGTCTGAAAATTATCTGCAGTTACACCACGAACGATTTAAATGGCAGTTGAAAAAACCAAATTTAAAACTGGACACAATCGTTCTCATCAAAGAAGACAATATGCCCCCTGGTAAATGGCTGTTAGGAAAAATTGTGGAAGTAATTCATGGACCAGACCATCTGGTCCGGACAGCAAAAATCAAAACCAAAGGAAGTACATTGACCCGTCCGATAACCAAAATCTGTCCGTTACCAACCAACAGTGAAAATTTTTAATACCGTACACACCTCTATATAAAGGCAGAAATATATCGAGACACCATCAGTATCAATTTCAAATAATTCAGCAATGGAGGACATTTTAAATATTTCAGAGGACATCGAAATCCCAGACACGAAGTCACCTTCACGCTCACCACCACCAAAAAGAAGGAAGATCACCCTGGAGGAATACCTGTCACGAAGAAAACCAACGCGACCGATTCGCCCACCCACAACGAAATCAAAGATTCCGAAGTTCGACTTCGAAGAGGTAATTGAAAAACACATCGACAAAAAGATAGCTGAGGAGAAAATCCACCCGCCACCAAAAATCAACCAACTTCCCAACATCATTAGGAGGTGGATCGAAATCAACACCAACCCGGCAGTGCTCAAAAAACTAAAAGAGGACATGCCATGGGACAAAATCACCGCAGCAAAGAAGACATACCGGCACACGATGAAGGATGGCACGCGCCTAAAATTTATCCGACGCGCTAACGGAAAATTTAAAATAACCATACCAGACACGTAAGTCAATCTTATGCTGGGGGCGGAGGATGTTGTGTTTGCAAACAACGTAAATAAAAACTGCGAAAAACGTCAAAAGGCAAACACAACATTTCCCACCAAACACAGCTGAGAACACAATTTCCCATACCTCAAAAAAAATCCCTTGAACCAAATATCCCAGAAGAATATTCTAGACCGAACATTCTAGAACCCTGCACTGCTATAAAAGCCGAGACGCAGTGCAGGGAAAACAGATCCATTCGATCCCCAGTAGAGAACTGATCTACTGCATTTTCAGAGCATTGATCTGAAATTGAAAAAAGACCCTCAAAGTTCTGATTTGAGGCAAAACAAACAGAGTAGTGATCTGTTTCAACCTATCCTCCTCAGAGTACTGATCTGGGAAACTTTTAAAATCGAACACAAAAATAACCTAGTAACCATTAAAAACTCAGAGTGGTGATCTGAGCTAAAAATCCTCCGACAGAGTGTTGATCTGTCATTCAAAATTCCACTCAGAGTGTTGATCTGAGGTCGAAATATCCAATACCCAAACCACAGACAGCACCACATTAAACAGCAAAATAATTTACACGTCGAAATCTACTTTCAGAACTGATAACACATTAAATAACACAAACAACAAAAACCAACAATCAACATCACGGGTTCATCATTAAAGAGTCCACAAATACGAAACACAACAACAAAACGGAAATCTAAGGAAACTAAATTAAAATTGAATTGAATTACTAAAATATCGTGAATTTTTAGAAGTTAAGACCAAAAATAGATTA
Source organism: Leptogaster cylindrica (assembly GCA_963082835.1). Taxonomy (NCBI): domain Eukaryota; kingdom Metazoa; phylum Arthropoda; class Insecta; order Diptera; family Asilidae; genus Leptogaster; species Leptogaster cylindrica. The sequence goes on from OY720106.1 coordinate 12,027,324, forward strand.
AGTTACTTTTATAAAAGTGAATTGAATAAATTAAGTTATTAAGTTTTCAAAGATTGGGTTTCATTTTTATCCGGCACCCTATTAGAAAATTTCGTGTTGAGTAAGAGACTCAACAATATGCTTATTCTAGTAATTCCACATGTCGTAAGTCACCTTTTTTTCCAATCCATAAATCATCAAAATGCTCAATGACAACATTACCTATTATTGCATTGATTTGCACATCTTGCAGTTTTATGAATAACTATGCCATGCGTATCTTGACCTCGGCTTGGCACTTGGCCGAGCCGGTAAGTGCATGCTTAGCGTTAGTCGTTTCTGGGCGGTGTCATGTGCTTATTGTTTTGTTTACCTCAATCAGCAATTACTTAATTGCTTTTTGGGTTGACGATCGTTGTTTGTTTACCATGGTTGCCATGGTGATCGTCACCTATTAAATTACTTGTCGAGTGTAAATCAAAACAAAGCGATTAATTGTATCACACCTTCCCCCTTAGAGAAAAAAAAAATTTTCTTTTTACGTGTTAAATGTGTCATTTTGCATGTACAAATTTTTTTTTTTTTTTTTATTGACATATACAATTTTACTTGAGTATTACGGCAGTGACTACCTAATTCCAGCTAACAATTAAGCTATTTAAATTTACTTTTGCCTACCTATGCTATTCACATTATTATTGTTACTTACTGGCTTATCGTGTAATATGTTCTTATTTCTATTTTCCTAATTTCCTAATCCTGTTCTTATGAATAACTATCGTGTTACTGTCTTTATCTATTAATATGCAATTTACTTTACCTTTAACTTCGTATGGGCTGGGCCCTTATACAATGAATCTAATTTCCTCCTATTCTGCGTAGTAACTAATACTTTGTCGCCAATTTCTAACTCTATGGGATTGCAGTTTGTTAGGCTAGTCTCTCTTCTGGTTTCTTTTTCAGTTTCTAAATATTGTCTGGCTTTTGCCACTGATTTTTGAAGTCTATATTTCATTTCCTTACTGTACATGTCGTGATTGTACACTGGGTCGGGCTTGTCAATTGTAATTTCGGATGGCAGCGTAGTTCGCTTGGCATATACCAATTCGAATGGTGTATATCCGTGCACCGTGTTTGGCGTGGTGTTGTAGCAAAAGGTATAATATGGTATCCATCTATCCCAATCGTCGCGATTATCATTCACGAAACACCTTAGGTACTCATTCAAACATTTGTGATTGCGTTCCAGTGCGCCTATAGTTTCCGGGTGTGCTGCGGTTGCAAACAACTGCTTTATTTTCAAAATGTAGCATATTTCGGAAAGAATCTGGTTCTTGTATTCTGTTTTGATTTTGTTCATCGGGCCATATGTTAATATGTATCCGTTGACTATCGCTCTTGCGACGGTGTTTGCTTCCTTATCCGTAGTCGCTCTGCATCGTAATTGCGTACCTATTGTCATTTACTGTTTTCGTGAATGGTCCAACGGTGTCTATTGACACCACGTCAAAAACTTTCACTGGGGTGGTTGTTTTTTCGAATGGTTCCCTGTTGTGTTTCTGATGCTTGTTCATAGCGCACGCCTCACAACTTTTGACATACTTTGCAATCACTTTCTTCGTTTTATTCCATTTATAGATTTCTCTTAGCTTCTTGTATAGCCTTGATTGTCCCAAGTGTCCTCCGGTAGGGGTATCATGGAAATCATGTAATATTTGCTTTATTTTTCCGTCGTCAGTTATTATTATTTGTGGCTTAAATATTTTTATATATATTCCTTTAAGGATTTTATTTCCTAGTTCCTTAAATGCGGTTATTCCTATTATTTCAAATATCTTACTGCCTGCAGACAGCTTCAGAGTCTTGGTCTGAAGTTTTTTACTTGCATAGGCATCCAACGTTTCAAACACCTGCACTAATGTAGGTTCTACTTGCTGGTTGCTTTCCATGTGTATATACCGCTTATAAATCGATTTATATTCGTGAACAATCTCTATTTTTATTTGATATTCGCCACTTATCCTTTCAATATTTAGTTCCGGAACTTGCTTTAATTTTGATGGGGCTAACGATTCGGTAACGCGCAGTTGATCAATCTGCTCCTCCGATATCGTATTATTTGCCTTTACCTGTTTTTCCTGCTCTTGTTTTCTTACATCCGCTCGTGTTTGGACTCTGAGGATACTGATTTCCTTGAGCTCGGTGCTGCCTAACTGAATTCTCGACAAAGCATCCGGTCCTGAATTCTCTTTTCCCTTGATGTATTTTATCCCGAAGTCAAACTCTTCGAGATCTAGTCGCATTCGAGTTAACTTCGTCAGTTGTTTAGGTTACCACCTCCTTAGCTTCTGCTATTAGTGTAATTATTCTCTCTTCCTTTTCTTTGAATGTCTTCTTGGTGATGGGCGGTTTCGTGTTCTTTTAAAGTTCGCAAGGATTTTTCCTAATTCCTCCTTTATTTTTACCAATGGATGGTTTTGGCTCCTGTTTTCTCTTCCTTCTCTCCTCGGTCCGCTTCCTGTATTGCTCCAAAGTTAGCTTCTTCGGCCCTGCGTTGGCCGGTGGACCCGCCACTGCTTTGGTCAGTACCACTGGAGCCAGTAATGGTTGGCCTACCGGGTACAGAGTAATGTTCTTCAAGTAAAGTTCTGCTCCGGTAATCGCTTTATCGCTTTGGCTGCCTCAATTATTCCCACGATCTTTTCGAATCTCTTGTTGAATTCGTCCTTCATGACCCTGATATTTGTTGCTTGGAAAGTTCTCTGTCCGTTGTTTTACTTTACAACGTCACGATCGCCATGTAATGTTAAACGTATTATTTGGGGTTGATGGAGTAGCCACAAGGCTCAGCTGCGGGTATTGAGTAGCTATGATTGCTCAACTCAGTTAACTAGGAGAGATTTGTCGTTGCAGTATGCTAAGCAGCAATAACTCCGTTAAGTCATAGACTAGGTTGCAACTGATCTGTTTATTCAATCGGTTATTGAATATTTATACAAAATTCTTACCTTATACATATGTGTAGGTATTATTTACTCTCTATTTCCTAACAAATTGGCATTCTTATTTACTAAGCATTTCTTAGCATTTCTTACCCAAATGGGAATTCCGCGTCTGGAAGCACAGTTTCGGTTACCCAAATTGCACAAGTGCCAGGCAGCTTGGGAACCGGGAATTTATTTATTTATTTATTTCGCTTAATACAAGCAAGTAACTTAAGACTAAGACTAAACAAATATCACATTAGTATTGACTATTGAGTAGACTACAACTAAAAAAAATAATTAACAGCAACAGTAGGGTTTAAGGGGAGAGGGATGGTGGTAGGGGAGGTGCGGTAGATCAGGCGGGATTGAAAATCAGGTTCCTTACGAAATCCCTGCTGCAATGGATATCAAAGGACGGGAGGGAATTGGCCATACGAAGCATCCTTGTGAGGGGTTCGTTGAGGCCGTAGTTCGTATGGTGGTTAATGGGACGGAAGAGAGAAACCGATCGAAGACTACGGGGATTAATGTTAAAAGAAACCGATTGTAGCAGAGACGGGCAATCGATACAACCGGAAAGAAGTTGGTGTAAGAACAGGGTATCAGCTGCGTCACGCCTAAGGTGAAGTGGATGCAAGCCAATAAGTCGGAGCCGGTGCTTGTAAGGGGGAAGGGACAAAGGATCGGACCAAGGGAGGTTACGAAGGGCAAAGCGAAGGAACCTACGTTGAACAGACTCAATTCTGTTAACATGAGTCGATTGATAAGTAGACCAGACGGGTGAGGCTTACTCAAGGATGGTTCGGACGCAGGAAACGAAGAGGGCTTTAGATAAGTACGGATCGGAGAATTCTCGAGACCAGCGTTTAACAAAGCCTAATGTGGCATTAGCTCTACCAATAATATTATCTATGTGGGACCGAAAGTTCAACTCACGGTCGCACAGCACGCCCAAGTCGCGAAGCGAGGTAACCGACGGGATTCGATCTCCTGATAGTGTGTAAGGCCTAAGAGGAAGAGGGAGGCGTTTGCGAGAGTAGGTGATGGATTGGCATTTGGACACATTGAGGTCGAGGAAATTCTTTTTACACCAAGTGCAGAAGCTATCAAGGTCAGCTTGGAGGAAAACAGAATCGGATGGGGAGGAGACTCTCTTAAAGATCTTCATGTCATCAGCGTATATAGACAGACTCGAGTGGGCCAATACATGCTCGACATCATTGATTGATAGAATGAAGATCAGAGAACCAAGGTGGCTACCCTGAGGGACACCAAAAGGAGAGCGGAATTCGGATGATACGACTGTGCCAAAAAGGACCATGTATACCCTTTCCTCAAGATAAGATTTAAACCATGAAAGGAAAAGAGGGGGAAAACCAAGGGTGTAGAGCTTAAATAGGATAACCTGATGAGAAATCCTATCAAAAGCTTTACTAAAATCTGTAGCCACAACATCAACTTCATCGCCATCTTCCAAGGCGCCTAAAGTTTTAGACACAAAGCCAATGAGATTAGTAGAAGTAGATCTACCTTTCAAAAAACCATGTTGAGCAGGAGAAAACAGGGATATACAATGAAAAAAGATCAAATCATAGAGGATTTTTACGAAGAGTTTGGGAATACAGGACAGCTTGGCAATCGGGCGATAATTTGCCACATCAGACTTGCAACCCTTTTTATGTATAGGAATGATGAAGGAAGCTTTCCAAAGGAGGGGAAACACGCCTTGGGAAATAGATTGTTGAAAAAGAAAGGTCAGTGGTTCGATTAAATGAGGAGCGCATCTCTTAAGAACCACAGCGGGGATGCCATCAGGACCAGGGTGAAAATCCTCGTCAAGACAAGCAATTGTGGTGGCAATGACCGTAGGGTCGATGCGGATAGAAGAAGGATCGGAGATAATTTCAGATTTCATGTTATTGATATAATTATTGTACAAAAGGCGGCTGCGTTCCGAAAAACAGTTAAAAACAGATAAGAACCTAGCATAATCCGCATACGATCTGGAAAGGAGTTATAACTTCCAAAGCTTATTCCTCTTATTACGAAGATACCGAAGCTCACGGTCATACCACGATGGCGAGAAAGTGGAGGGTTTACGAAGACGAAAGGGGAAAGACTGAGAAATGCAATTCGAAACAACATCCGTGAAAATGGCGAGGGCTTCATCAACCGGAAGGTAGGGGTCATCAGGAAAGCAGGAGACTAAGTTTATTAAAATCACCAGCTCGGAAATTGAAAGTGAAAGAGGGCTCGATGGCCGGACAGTCAAAAATATTATCAAAAGAAAAAGTTAGAAGGAGAGGAGGGTGATATGGGTCGAGCGTGGAGAGTAGATGCCTTCACTCGCTGACGACAGAGTTAATGGGATCGGACGTAAAGATAAAATCCAATTGTCTACCAAGGCAACTGTTGACACCACTTACTTGGTAGAGGTTGGAATCAGAAAAACTGTCTAAAAATGATAAATCTTTAGCAGAAAGAACGCTGCAGGGGGTATAGTAGGATTCATCATCAGATAAGGACCAAAGGATGCGAGGAAGATTGAAATCACCCAAAACAATTAATTCATCAGTAGGTTCTAGAGTATTAAAAAGCGCGTCAACTTCATCCGTGGGATACTCGTATGCATCAGGTGGCTGGGAAGGGCGAATATAAAAGCAGAAAATATATACGAAGCGAGACTTAAGACTGAATTTGACGTAAGCAAACTCGCATAAGGGAGAGGAAGAGTATTTATAGTGGGTTGCACCTAAGCGGCTGTGCACAGCAAGGAGCACATCACGACCGGACGAAGACCCGCCGTCATTCGAACCGTCAGCACGGAAGTTATTAAAAAAAGAGCCCTTGGCTGAAAATGCTAGGAGAGAGGTTAGTCTCGGTAAGCGCAAAAATGTCATAGGGGAGTAAAAGGGAGTTCTGGAGAACATCACGGATTTTAGTACGCAATCCGCTGACATTCTGGTAGTAAATAGAAAGAGAAACGGAGGTGCGGTCACGTTTAACAGAAGGGCAGCGGTTACTGGGGTATAACCGGTGGGAGTCGTTAGAGTAATTGGGGGCGACAGAAGTTAATGAAAGACGGGAAGAGGGGCGATTAACGCTGGCGAGGGTGCAAGGAACATTGGGGTTGCGGAGGGGGAAGGTACAAGGCAAATTAGGAACGAAAAAACTTGTTATGGTCGTCTCGACTCCTTTGAAGGTGGGAGATATGCCTGGAGGAGATAAACGATCCGAAAGAGGTGAGGTCAGAGGACACGCTTTTGGAAGAGATACCAACTCCTTCGTGGTATTTAAAAAACAGATCACGTAGGGTGGCCAGGTAAGTAGGAAGGCCTTCCTGGTTAATATAAACTAGGACGTTAGTTTTAGTCCGTCCATCGATGCAAACCGAGTCAGGCTTGACATGAAAGTAAGCGAGGAGGAGGCGAACGTTATCGTAGATGTGCCGATCACGAAACCGGGAGAGAATGTAACGGCGATCAGTCGATTCCGCCGCAAGCTTAGTCAATTTAACAATGGGGGTGACAAGGGGATCAAGGAAAGAGGGTTTAGCATCCGACGGCGTGGAAGGGGCAACCGAAAGAGGTGCTGCGTCGGCCTGCGAGGAACAAGAAGGACCGGATACTCACAGGGGTGGCAACAGTAGAAGAAGAAGGAGGCAAATCAATTTGAGGAGAAGCAACTGAAGGACTAGGGTCAGCAGGGGCGGCCAAAGAGACACTGGGCGTGGTAGGGTGAAGAGTGTGCGATTTAATAAAGTTGGGATATTTAAAAGAGGCGCAATAATTGAAGTTAGGGAAAACCCCGGCCTTCAAATTCCAGGTAGGGTCGGACCCTGTAACTTTACGAGATGGATTAAGCCGTTGGGGGACGGAGGAGGATGAAACTTTGTAATTGGAAGTAGAGGAAGAGCGAGGCGGTTGAGAAGAGTTGTAATTGGATAAAGAGGAACGCCGGGAAACACTGGGATTAACATTAGAAGAGTGGGAATGAGATGGGTGATCAGAGGGGGAACTATTAGCTAATACATGCTTATTAATACCGACGAACTTAACAGACTTATCTATCCTTTTCGAAAAACTCACGGATCCATGGGGAGGCAGATGGCAGGAGACTCCGAGAAAAACCAGGCGTAATCACCACTTTGAAATTAGAAGACTGACGAGACTTATTCGAAGAAACCTTGGAGCAGCTACAAGGAACGAACGAGAAGGTTGCAGAGAAAAACCTCTGTACTCATGAAACATCCGCATCGTAAGGAGCCCCCTTAAGAAGCAATTTAAACGAGCCCTCCGGGATGGACGAGGTGGACCTGTTAGCCCGCCGCAACTTAAAAACAGCAGGGATTGCAGAGTCACTAGTCTTGACTGCTGACACACGATGAGACACAACGGCGGCTGGAGAAACTCGAAGATCAGTGGCAACATCCGAAGAGGTGGAGCGAAGTGCAGAACCAGTCACAGCCCGAGGAGGGTGAGTACCACCAGCGGTCACACAAATCGTGACAGAGGAAGCAATAGAAACGGCAGCAGACGTAATTGCCGATGACGTCGAATTTACAGAAGATGAGGAGGATCCTGAGCCCTCGTCACGATGAACGGTGGTTTTCTTTTTCTTTTTATTTTTTTTTAACCAAAGCAGCGGCAGCAGACGAGACAGGAACAACAGAAGCAGCAGTAGCAGACCCCACAACGTTAACATTACCCGAAACTCTAGGAAAGGCACTGTTTGGCACTGGGGAAAGTACGCAAGCAGCAGCAGCAGTCGTATACTTTAGCAGCAGGCCCTCATTTGTGATCGCAGGTGACGTCGGATACACAGTGGATGAGGGTGAACCTGAGGCCACGCTATACGGTGAACGGTGGTAATTGCTGGGAGGGGTGAGATATCCGCGGAGGCTGTCGAGGGAGCAGAAGCAGACGTGTTCAGCTCCGAATCAATCTCACAATCAGAGGAAGACGACGATGTTTGCGTGTGCGTACTGCAAACATGAGTGATTATACCGCGACCTTCAGAGAGGGAACTGATGCCAGCGGAAATAGAAGAGAGCAGCGTAGTATTTGCTAGTGCCGTTTCCGCACAGGATCCAGTACTCTTCCTCACCCGATCAACGTTGACCCGAATTTCCTCAACAACGGGCATAAGTGATGAGGGCAAATCAGTCCCAGAGAGCGTATACTGAACGTCGACCAGGGAAGTTGAGATAACCGATAATTTGGTTGCCCAACGATGAACCTGCTCCAGAAGATTGATAGTGTTGGACTCTGCAGCCGAGGCAATGGTCGAAATAGCATCAATCTTAGCACTCAATGAGGCAATATCATCCGATAGCGATTGAATGCAAGTCCAACTCGACATAAAAAGATGCAGTCGATCAGACAATTTAGAGTGCTCAGCGGAATATGAATCGGCCAAGGTCGCAAGAGCACGAAGCACATGACACGGCTTCATTTCAGAGCATTCTGTGCATGTTGAGGGAACTGAAGAAGCGTGATGATTAGACGACCGCTTAAGGCAGGAAATATGAAAATATTGCTTGCAAATACCATCGCACTTAATAAGTTCTCCCGAAACCGAACAACGGCACACCTTGCATGACGACATCACAGATAGATAAAAATTGATTGGGTCACAGTTAATTAGGTCACAGAAAACCAGCTGGTCAAAGCAGGTGTGCAAAGTAACGACTCCGGGCAAGCACAAACAGCGAAGAAAAGCGGAATCGGCAAAAATCGATGATGCAATTCCGGTAAAAAGTTAGAACTCAAATCAAGATAAAATCACTGAGCACAAAACACAAGCGTCAATGAAAACGTTTAATAAACAGGGGGAGGGAAAGGAAAATTAAAATAAAAAATTGAAAACAAAAAGCAGAGCGACAAAAACACGACCGCACTGCACGATGGTCAACTGTAACGTGGGAATCGGGTTACATGCGTGCATTTATCAAGCAACCTTATCGCTTGCACTTAAGTGCTTGCCCTTGCATATTGTTTTGGTCACGGGGTGTAGTGTCAGGTAGCAATTGACACCAACAAAATAATAATATTTTATATATTAATAAAGGAATTCAATTATCAACAACTTATTATTATTACAACGGAAAATTAACTAACTAAACATCAGAAATCCCTAGCCTCCTAAAACTCTTTTTTTATATAGGCCGCCCTACAGTATTATAGTACAGTACATAAATACTGTACATTATGTAAAATGTAGGTACATTATTTCACACGGGGTGTCAAAACAATTGTATTTGGGACTGGCCCGCTTAATATTGGTAGCACGACTGTTAAATCGTGTGCTAAGTTGTACGAGTTTAACAATAGAGGGATAGGGTGGATCAAGCAATATGGTCGCCAAAATAAACACTGATCTTGCAAATTAAACACCTATATTCTATTAATAATATTCTTCAACAAATTGATCAATTTAATTAATTACAAATTCAACTAATTTACAAATTTCAGTATGGAAATAATTCAAATAATAAAAACTCAAGGAAATAAAAATAAAAGAAAATTCAATGAAGTGAAAAAACAATAAAATGAAATGCAATCCGAATAAATGAATGGAAGTACAGTTGTACTGACAATGATCCGGTTGATCGTTCGTGGTGTGTACGATGATCAACGTCGCGATGTTGCGACTGTCCCTGGAACAGCTGTGGAGAACGGGTAGAGTTATTGAGGAATATGGCCTTGATACCCGTCTGCCCGAACAAACGCAGTTCCCGGTGTCGACTTCACAAGGGGGACAATACTTGTACACAACACAGTTCAAGTTAGTACAACGTACGGGGGGAATAAGAAATAGGCAAACTCAGCCTTTCGATAGGAAAGCAAACTCAGCCTATTGAGGAAATGGCAAACTCAGCCGTTTGGAGGAAATGGCAAACTCAGCCTTGGGAATGGAATGTGTTAGCAAACTCAGCTATACTTCCCAATCGCAGGTAAGTTAGTTAGTCAAACTCAGACTAGAACTGTGACGAGCTCTTGGCAGGCGCGCACTTTTATAGTGAGAAAGCTCCATGCGCTGAAGCTTTTGGGCACATTCCGATCGGTTATCGATGCTAGAAGAGCTTTTGATCGATACTGATCGAAGCTTTGGGGGCAAGTTCTGGTTAATTGTCGAAGATTTGATCGAATTTGATCGAAACTTATCGATGGTTTATCGAATGTTTATGTTTTGTGCCCAGAGCTGTCAAATTAATTCTGTCTTTGTTTTTAGAGGTTTAAATATCCTCCCGCCTCCGCATTGACCCAACATAGATGAGAAACATGTTGAGAAAATTATGAAGCTTACCTTTCTCCGTCATCTTTGCCTTGAAAGAGCCCTTTGGGGTCTTGACAAACCGTATAATTTTTGCGCCGATGTGGATCTTATAGCTCCTTTTAGCTTTCAAGACGGCATCCCAGTCGACGACCAACCCTACCAATAATCGTCTGACGTCCTCGCCCACATTAACTTACTCCGGTATGGTTGAGAGAAACCCTGGAGAAGTTAGGTGCGAGGGGTTTCTGCCTGCTGGCGTCGGTGTCATGGGGCGATGAGGAGTGAGGGAAGGCCCTTGAGTTGGTTGGTATGACGTGGATTCCGAGAAGGGCCTTCTGTCGGTTGTCTGTGCTGGCGTTCATTGAGCTGTGGGTTGTTTGGTGGCGTGTGGACTGGTCCCGAATATTGCCGTGTACGTCGTGGTATGGGTGCGGGTTGTGTTCGTTTCTTCGGGATTTTGAACGGCTGCATTTTTGGGAACATTAGTATCCCGATGCGTGGCTCCTTACTCGGGCGAGTGGTGACCGTCACCTTGCCGCGTTTTAATTTTTCCACTATTTCCCTGGCCTTACTGGAGATTGTTCCGGTGGATTCAAAGGGACGTCGCCATTGTCCGATAGGTAGGGATGGTTTTGGTGAAGACACGGGAGGAGTAAGGGTAGGAACATCGTCGATTTTTAGGGTGGCGTTTTGGATCGGGAGGACGAGGATGAAGATGACGAAGATGAGGATGATGAGGATGAGGATGAGGATGACGAGGATGAAGTTGAAGATGCGGATAATCGTCTGGTGCGAGTCTTTATTTTGTCTGCCATTTGTGTGTGTGTCTCTTGTACCTATTCAGTTGCTGTGAATGATTAAATGTTTGTGTTAGAATGTGTTAATGAACATGGAGTCTGACACGCAACATTTATAAGAGTGTTAGATAGGCAATTTGCAGACCTTTGTGATAGGTCGTGTGAGGTTGGAATTGTTGGTCTTTATTTGTACCACTCGTACATGGTTGTCTTCACCACGGAAAATTTTGATAATACTTCCCAATGGCCATTTGGTTGAGGGCATTGATTCTTCCTTGATTAGCACGATGTCATTGACCTCTAGGTCAGCTTGGGGTTTTTGTCCCAGAGTTTTTGACAGAGCATCGTTGATAGCTCCTCATAGGTTAACGTCGTGTTGCCTGCGACTCATTTCAGGTACCCTGGCTGCTGGAGGATTGAAGTGGAATAGTATTCCTTCTCCTTCGATCGCATCCTGGATTTGATTGTACAACACCCGATTTGCCTTAACGAAGTTTGTGCCGCAATCTGAGTATAGATCAGTACAGTGTCCTCTTCGGCTTACGAATCTTCGCAGAGCAGCTATAAAAACGTCAGCAGTGAGGTCTGTGACGGCTTCAAGGTGGAGTGCGCGAGTTACCATGCATATGAACAAGCAGATGTAGCCCTTTGTGCGTTTGGCGTTTCGAATCTTTGACGTTTTTACCCGACTGCCGAGGAAGGGTTATGTTTCTCGAGTATATGTATGTATGTAATTTCTACCAGACGCTCTGCAGCCTAAACGGCTCGACGGATTTTAACAAATGAGGTGTTATTATATTCGTATACATTGTAGGAGTGACTTAGGGTATATTATTTCAAAATGGCATCATCGAAAAAAAAACTATTGAATTTATTTGAATTTTTGGGTAAAATTTAGTTGTGGCGGATTTCAATGAAATTTTGTGGAGACATGTATTTTAGTTAAAAACGCAAGAATGTGCAAAACAATTTTGCCAGACTCATATAGTTTTTGAAAAAATTACGTTTTACTTTGAAAAAATTCTATACGTCATTTTTCAGAACTTTGCCGTATTTATATTAACAAAATTTATTTGGGAAAAACGAAAGATCTCGCCAAAAGTTCACTTCAAAACATTTATCACTTTTTTACACTTCACAGCACTTAAACGAGATATGTTAAATGTTGGAAAGGATGTTGCAGTAGGGGACAACTAAATAAATTCAAAGCAACTTTGTAGTAAAAAATTTAAATATTTTCACTTAAAGACTTGGACTATTAGCTTGTAACCGCCTGCAATGTCCTTTCCAACATTTAAATTATATTTATATAATACATAGTCTATATTTTATTATTTGCTCAAGAGGTATCGAACACATAAACATTTCATATTGTGGTATACATTGCTTTTACAAATTTCTATAGATTAAATATAACTTGTTTTTCGCTTTTCAGTTGATACTTCTTAATGCAGTCGGGTTTTTTGTTTTTTTAAATAATTTATTTTTTTATTTCTATTGGGCCTGCGTAGTCCATTCCGGAGTGTTGGAAGGGTAACGTTGGATTCACTCGGCATGCGGGGAGGTTTGACATCAGTTGGCTTGTTAATTGTGGTTTTGTTTTTATGCAAACAACACATTTGGATAGCTGAAATCGAATTGTATTTTTGGCATTCAGTAGCCAGAATTTTGTGCGTAGAGTGTTCAGGACTAGTTGGGTACCTCCATGTAGTGTGGCCTTGTGTAGATACTCAATGAGTATCCTGGTTATGTGATGGTCCTTTGGGATAATCATTGGATGCTTTGTTTCGTATCGGATTTCCTTGGAAGCTTGTAATCGCCCTCCGACTCTAATAATACCTTCGTGGTCTATGAATGGATTCAGGGTTAGGAGTTTGCTTTTTTTGTGGACAGCGTGGTTATATTTTAACTCTGTGATTTCCCTAGAGAAGGTGCTATGTTGAATTGTCCTTATGGTACGTTTTTCGGCATGTTTCAGCTCTGATCCTACTGGATAAACCTTGTTGATGCGATTTTGTGGATTTTTACAATTATGAATGAATCGGTAACAGTACGCGATAATTCGTGTTAGCTTTGAAAATGAAGAATACTTTAGCATCCAATCTGGCTCAACTGTGGTTGTGAGGGTGACTACCTTCCGTATTTCTTGTGTAGTTTCGATTTGATCTGGTTGTTGAGGCCATTGGGTATTATCTTCCTTTAACCATTTTGGCCCCTGCCACCACAAAGGATGATGTTAAAGTTGCTTTGCTGTTATTCCTCTAGACACACAGTCTGCTGTGTTATCATATGTCCTGACGTATAACCAATTTGAAGGTTGAGTATGTTCTATGATGGTGTATACTCTGTTTGCTACAAAGGGTTTCCATCTGCCGGGTTCTCCTTTAATCCAGGCTAGCGTGATTTGTGAATCGGTCCAAAGATAGATTGGGACGGTGTTTAGAGCTAAGTCGTTCTTTACTTGATCAATTAATTGGGCTAACAAGACTGCCCCGCATAACTCCAGCCGCGGTATGGAAACCTTTTTTACTGGAGCTACTCTGGTTTTGGCAGCACATAAAGTGACGTTGTTTTTGATTTTCAAATATATTACCGCTGCGTATGCTGTGTTGGATGCATCCGCGAATCCATGAATTTCGATTCTATGCGAATTCGGTATATATCTCGTCCATCTTGGGATTCTGAAGGATTCGATGTGTGGCAAATCTGCTCTGATGGTGATCCATTCGCTTTGAAGCTCGTCCTGGATTTTTTCATGCCATGAGCACCCGGAGAGCCATAATCTTTGCATCAGAACCTTCCCGTTGATTATAATGGGAGCTAACCATCCAAAGGGATCGAATAGTCTTGCTACTTCGGATAGTACTTATCGCTTGGAATATGATTCACTACCTTTTGGTAAATTTAACTTAAAGGTAAATTCATCGCTTGCGGGATGCCACTGGAGACCCAATGTTTTTATAGTTGTTGTGTCGGATATATTGAGTGTGTCCTTTAGTTCTCGGTTTTTGAGTGGTATGTGATCCAACAGATTCATGTGATTGGCAGTCCATTTTCTTAGAGTGAATCCTCCGGCGTGTAGTAGCTCCATTAGGTCCCTTTGTAGGTTGACGGTCTCTTCGATTGAGTGTCCTCCACTGTTTATATTGTCCACATAGCATTCTGTCTGTAGTACCCTTGAGGCTTCTGGGAATCTGCGTTCTTGATCTTGTGCCAGTTGGTGCAATGTTCGGATGGCTAGAAATGGGGCTGCCGCTGTTCCGAAGGTTACCGTTTTAAGGCGATAATCCTTTATTGGCTCGGTTGGGCTGTTTCTCCACACAATTCTTTGATAATCTTGATGTAGTTGTTTGACTCTGATCATCCGATACATCTTTTCGATGTCGGCCGTAAACGCATACTTATAGTGTCTCCACTTTAATAATGTGGTCCATAGGGTGTTCTGTATGGAAGGACCGATAGCATCTGTTCGTTTAGGTTTTTCCCGTTAGAAGTGTTGCTTGATGCGTTGAAGACTACGCGCAACTTTGTAGTGGTTGAGTCTTCCTTGACGACTCCATGGTGAGGCATGTAATAGTGACTTATTACATCCTCGCGTCGTTCCGAAGTTCACTTGGTGGAACTTCTTGCATGTGTCCCAGCCCTAAGTATTGTAATAGCATATCACCAAAAATAAGTCAAGTGCCTGCCTGCCCACTAAATTACTCAGCTGCACTGACCTAAAAAGAAATATTTAATCACAAACACATTGCGGTGCAATTTGACCCTAGCTCAAGTGCAGTCAGTGACAATTAATTTGGTCACAAAACATGGTTACGCAAAAGGCAGCACACTTCCCAAAAATAAACAACAACCATGCGCGAAGCAAGTTGCGCCCGCACACGTGAATAGGGAAACGTGACTTACGAGCGGTCACCAGCATGGGGTAATAGTGCTGGGTCAGGTTGCTGCACTTGACATAATTATTAGGGTCATCGCAAATAAGCGATTATTGAGAAATAGGCAATATTTGTGAATAGGCATATTTTTAGCTATTGATTAGGGAGTAGGGATGAACTAGTTAAGTACAAAATTGTATAAAAATAAAGAGCACCTAGAATAAAGCAGACATTGTGAACACGAAATTTGTTTCACTCGGGAGTCGTGCTAATTAGCTGCTCCCAAAACCAGTCTCTAGGAGTTGTGCTCAACAGCTGCTCCAACCTTGAGTTCTGCCTTCGGGCTGCTCTACACCTCTTCGAATTCCTTAATTATCCACCCAAAAGAAGGAATTTATTACAGTATTCATGGATGCAATTTGTGTATTGCGAATGGTATTGGCTGTCTCGTAAGAAGCGCCTTTCTAACCGGGTGAATTGAGCGATGGCATGGGACCTGGAAAATCCTAAGTCAGGACCTTCTGGATTTTTAAATGGTAGCAACACGGAATATCGCCCATCCTTAGCTCGTTCGTAAGATGTTTGATAGTATGTTTCGCATTGTTGCTCCTCGGGTGATATGCGTGACTTGGTACGCAGTTCCTCTAGTTCCTAAAATCCCTTGAGAGTTGCATTAATGTCTTCTAATGACTCGGATTGTTGGGTAAAAAGAGTAGTGACGTCTAGAGTGCTGTGTGCTCCAGACACTGGTCCTAGAAGGATCCAGCCTAATTCGGTATCTTGTGCGACTGGCATGTCGTTGCTCAATTTTATCAGTCCGGATTTTACGATTAATCCGTAGACATCGGCTCCTAATAAGAGATCCACTGCGTTGGGTTCACAGAAACCTGGGTCTGCTAGTGCGAGATTCGAGATATGTGTAAATCTCGAAGTGTCGATTTTACTGCTAGGGAGTAAATTTGATATAGTTTGGATCACGCAAGCCTCTATCGCTGTATGGAAGGACGAACGAGTAGATTTAATGGTAAATTTGGCCTGACGAGGCGCGATCGCGGTTTGCTTGTTTCCAAGTCCAGAGATTCGGACTCTGGATTTAGTAGTTTTGAGTTTTAATTTGTTGCATGCCCCTTGTGTAATTACGGAGATCTCGGAGCCTGAATCGATTAATGCTCTTAGGATTTCTGTTTTTCCTGCAGGGCCTTGGGCATGAACTAATGCGGTGGACAGTAACGCATTTTTTGGTTTTTGGCTGAAGAAGCTGTGTTTTGCTTCCTTGGCTGCTCAGTTTGCTGAGTTTGTTGCTGTTTGATCCATGTGCTGGTTGGAACTTGTGTCTTGAGCTGGTTTCTCCAAATGAAGTAGGGTATTATGTTTGCCTTTACACTTGAAACACGTTGTTTTGCAAGGTCAGTCATATAAAGTGTGTTTCTGTGATAAACAATTTTTGCACAGTTTTCGTTGTCGTACGAACTCAAGTCTATTCGCGACGTCAAGGGATCGAAATTGGTCGCAGCGGAATAATTTATGGTTTCCCTTACATTTTGTACAGCAAATTTGATTGTTTAAGAATGCTCGCGGATTATGTTGATGAGACGTGCTTGGTTTGCTGATGGGCTGGTTTTGTAACGCTTGTAGTACCCAAAATCGTGTTTCTAGAAATTCTAGGAGCTGTGTAAATGTTGGGTACGTCGAGCTATTGCCAATTTCTTCTTCCCAAAGTGTTTTTGTATTTGAAGGTAATTTTTGGGCTATTGAATAAACCAGAATCGTGCTCCATTCATCTGTCGGTTGTTCTAAGGATCTTAACTCGTGTAAACTTTCTTGAGTTCGATCAATTAATGCGCGGATGGATGCAGCAGATTCTGATTTTATTTGTTGTGTGCCACAAATGAATTTAAGTTGTGTATTAATTAGCACTCGTTCATTATTGTATCTCTTATAAAGAGTATCCCATGCAACGTTATAATTTCCCTCGGTTATTTCGTACGGTTTGAGTAATCATGATACTTCGCCACTGACAGAGGCCTTAAGATAATGAAGTTTCTCCACCTTAGATAATTCGGTATCCTTGTGGATTAGTGTATTGAATAGATCGTAAAACGATCGCCATGAACTGTAATTACCATCGAATTGTGGTAAAGAAATTCTGGGCAGTTCATGTTTGAAATTTTCGAATTATTAGACCTTGCTTGGCCTAGTGACATCAGAAAGTACATCAAAGCGCTTGAGTTGTTCTTTGAGACTTGAGATGTAAAGTATATATTTGTTTTGACAAATTTTATACTCTTTGTTAGTGTAATAAGATGTTTCCTCATACCCTTCCTTCTCACTGATTGTATAGTGATTGCTTTCGAATTGCTCCCATTGAGAGTCAAGTAATTCTTTATACGTTGACAATATCCCTTGAGTTATTTCTTCGGGTTTTCTAGCTTGAAAAGACTCCCAAGTTTCTTCAATTTGTTCACATACTGATTTTTGTGCTTTTTCAAGCTGTTTTAATTCTGCAGTGTATTTTGGCGGCATATTGGATCCGGCTCGAAGGACCAAATGTTAAATAGTGTGCTAAGTTGTACGAGTTTAACAATAGAGGGATAGGGTGGATCAAGCAACAACTTATTATTATTACAACGGAAAATTAACTAACTAAACATCAGAAATCCCTAGCCTCCTAAAACTCTTTTTTTATATAGGCCGCCCTACAGTATTATAGTACAGTACATAAATACTGTACATTATGTAAAATGTAGGTACATTATTTCACACGGGGTGTCAAAACAATTGTATTTGGGACTGGCCCGCTTAATATTGGTAGCACGACTGTTAAATCGTGTGCTAAGTTGTACGAGTTTAACAATAGAGGGATAGGGTGGATCAAGCAATATGGTCGCCAAAATAAACACTGATCTTGCAAATTAAACACCTATATTCTATTAATAATATTCTTCAACAAATTGATCAATTTAATTAATTACAAATTCAACTAATTTACAAATTTCAGTATGGAAATAATTCAAATAATAAAAACTCAAGGAAATAAAAATAAAAGAAAATTCAATGAAGTGAAAAAACAATAAAATGAAATGCAATCCGAATAAATGAATGGAAGTACAGTTGTACTGACAATGATCCGGTTGATCGTTCGTGGTGTGTACGATGATCAACGTCGCGATGTTGCGACTGTCCCTGGAACAGCTGTGGAGAACGGGTAGAGTTATTGAGGAATATGGCCTTGATACCCGTCTGCCCGAACAAACGCAGTTCCCGGTGTAGACTTCACAAGGGGGACAATACTTGTACACAACACAGTTCAAGTTAGTACAACGTACGGGGGGAATAAGAAATAGGCAAACTCAGCCTTTCGATAGGAAAGCAAACTCAGCCTATTGAGGAAATGGCAAACTCAGCCGTTTGGAGGAAATGGCAAACTCAGCCTTGGGAATGGAATGTGTTAGCAAACTCAGCTATATTTCCCAATCGCAGGTAAGTTAGTTAGTCAAACTCAGACTAGAACTGTGACGAGCTCTTGGCAGGCGCGCACTTTTATAGTGAGAAAGCTCCATGCGCTGAAGCTTTTGGGCACGTTCCGATCGGTTATCGATGCTAGAAGAGCTTTTGATCGATACTGATCGAAGCTTTGGGGGCAAGTTCTGGTTAATTGTCGAAGATTTGATCGAATTTGATCGAAACTTATCGATGGTTTATCGAATGTTTATGTTTTGTGCCCAGAGCTGTCAAATTAATTCTGTCTTTGTTTTTAGAGGTTTAAACAACGACTGACTCGTTTCCTGATCTGATGGACAGTGTCCATGTATCGTAATCAATGGTGGCCTTGAACCTCGTAAGGAAATCAAGTCCAAGTATTGCATCTGCTTTAATAACGAATTCCATATCTACTATCTGGAAAGATTGTTCAACTGAAAACTGCTCGTTGAACGTGAGCTATGTAGTACTCGCTCCGATCGACTGTCTTTTCTTATTTGTTACCCATTGAATTACGCATACTATGCTGCTTAGTGCTGGGGTTGTATAATTAGTCGTCACTGATCTTGTTTCTTTTAAACAATATCTAGAAATATCCGCCCCGGTATCAATTATAAAAGTGCAGACTGCACCGCACATGCCTACATACGCCTTCATAAAATTCGTCAATGAGAGGTGTAGTTTGGATATTCGCGGTTCGTGCTTGGTGAGTCCCCCAACCGTGCCGTTTCTGCATTGTGCTGGGGGTCCTGATATTCCCCCGACCCATAGTTGTTTATTCTTCTTTCTCCACTACTGCCTCTTGCCCTCTTGAATAGTTGAATCTGCCTCCTCCGCCATGCCATGCATTACCTCCGTTTCGCCACATGTTATTGTAGTTATTGTTCTGGTAACCGCCACTACCGCTATTATATCTTTGTGAAGTATTTTGCTGATTCTGTGGACTATTGTTCTGTATAAAATGTTGCCGTCTTGGCCAGTTAGCTCCGTTCCTATTGTAAACAATTCTTGCCCATGCATTGTATTTGGTTGGCTGATGTCCCGATGGACGATGGTCCATTCGGTCGATACACTCTCTCTGGTTATCTCCCTTGCTTAGCGTTGAAATGCAAAACGCTATTTACCTGCGGTTTATCTACAGTGAATGCCTTTGCCGCAATCTCCGAAAACGTCTTTGCATCACTTGCTTTCAATATTATTGTCGTTTCTGGGCTGGCGACATTGTCTATAAATGCCTGCACCGAGAACTTTTCCGCTAACTTAACTGCCGCTTCCCCTGCTGCCACTTGTTCCGAAATGAAAGCTTGCGATAATTGTCTCGACAGCTTCTCCATTTGATCTGTGAAATCCTCGAGCTTCCTACTTCCTTGCCTGCATGTTTTCAACTTTGCAATGATAGCATCTGATGATAATTTTGCCGAAACTTTTTCCCGTATCCTGCTCGTGATTTGACTTACTGTTGTCATATCACTTGTAATTATGTGCCGCGCATTTCCCGTAATGCGTATTTTAATAAACTTAATCATTATTGCTTTTTGCTCTTCCTGTGTTATTTCGTTAAACAATTCTACAGCACTGATACACGCCTCCGTGTCCTCGTGGTAGTAGCGAGGGAAGTAGCTTGTTTTAGGTCAAATGCCATGATGTGGGTTTCATTTCTTTGCTTTTCTATTAATCCTAATATAATTTCTGATAGCTAAATTATTTCCTTATAAATTTTTCTGTACTCCAGTTCCAGTGTACCACTACCGCCTCCCTAAGCACGCTAACGCACTCTTTTGCTACCGCAAATAATTCTCCGACCTTTCGCTCTTGTTCTTGCAGTGTTTTTTCTGAGTATGGCTTATTGCTGCTTTTTTTTAAGTTTCCTAATATCTTTATTAATTCGTTTTTAATATCGAGCAATGTCTCCATCAGATATATCCATTACACCTGCAACACCGTTGGGCTATTTAAGTATTTTTTTCTTAAACCCCTCTTGTGATCCTTGTATAACTTATAAAGGATTTCGGCAATTTTTATTGCTACAATTACACAGAGGAGAATCACCACGTAGTCGCTCTCTAGTTTTACTGTGTCCTGGAGTACAACATTGTTGACTATTTCTCCATTATTGTCTAACTGTTTTGAGCTCGTTTTTCCCATTACTAATTGTTTATCGAATTCAAGCTGACCCAAATTTCTCAATTCAATCAAAATTTATTATAAAATGCAACCCGCAAAACGAAGACAGAGAAGCCACTAAACTCGTATTTGTTCTCTTTTTTTTATTGTTTTTCTTTTTCTAAACACATTTCTTATTCTACCTAAAACCTTCCTAATATGTCATTGTCCTGCCTATTTCCTAATCTAACTTATTAATTTTCTCCCTTTGAGTCCTCTTCTTGTCCTGGTTTAGCCTCTTCTTTGCTGCCGTCAGTAGCTCGTGGTACTTCCTTCTCTCCGATTCGAGCTCCGAAAGTAGCAACAACTCTTTGTAGTTGTTTACCTCCTGCTTGAGTCGATCGCGACGTCCCTCGCGCGTCTTTTGTGGTTGCGGTTTCCGGGCTTTCTTCAGCTCCAAACGCTTGTTGTATTCCTCGATTGTCAACTTTTTGGGTCCCGCGGTGTACCCTGGTGCCTCTACCCTTGATTTAGTTTTTGCCACTGGTACGTATGGCTCCACCTACTTATTGATGGGGCACAATGTCAGCCTGCTTGTGTCCTGCTCTGGTCTTTTGTGTGCCTCTGCCAACCTGACCAATTTGTCGAAAGTCCTATCGAAAAAACTCATTGGTTGAATTAAAACGAATTCTCCTTGTCCTCCAAGTACGCCTTAGTGCCTTCCTCTGCTGTATAAGGTTCCTTGTCCGTAGCAATTATTCAAGTTACTGCGTCACGGTCGCCATGTAGTAACTTTAATTCGATAATCAAAGGCAGGTAGGAGAGCAGCCGCAAAGGCTTTAGCTCTAGGGTGGACAAGCGTTAAAAAGCTGTAGCTCCAAAAGAGTACTAGGGTTTTTGTGAGGAGGAGCAGCTAAACAGCTTTTAGACTCGTGCGCGAATATATTAAAAAAACCAATTAAAATATAACTAACAATCTTTATTTATTGTATGAACTCGCGATGATCTACAATTTCGGTAATAATTTTGTGATTCATTTTTTGATCGTCCTTCCCAGTCAGAAGCAAAACTATGAAGAAGGTCTTCTCTTGTCTGAAGTTGGCGTCGACTTCTTTTTTAAATTTTACAGCGGCCGATTATTTTTTGCGGCCAATTTAAATGCAGCGGTCTATTTATTTGGTTACGTCTTCTACAAGCTATAGCTCCTGACTGAAAGATTTCTAGTTTGTTACTCTCTGTTTATTTCAAATCCCTTAGACTATTTATACTAATTCCCCTACCAATACATTCCTAATTTTTACTCGTAATCTATCATACCTAGTTCTCAACTATGACCCAATCACGCATTTTCTTCAATCGCTGCATTGATCGCATTTCTTTTGGGTATTTCGAAAGTGCTTGAAGTGCGTCCACATGTTGACCCGCATAAATTTTAGGCAGTCATCGATAATCGCACTAATTACTACGCGCTCATAACTTCCCCGTTCGGTCAAGTGCCGACACACAAAAATTCAAGCACTTGAGTCGATCGGTCAGCGCATCTGTTTGCAATTGCTTATTAGCCGTGGCTACATGCATCGAAGCATTGACCGTGCGTAGTCGTAGGTCAGTTTTTAGTGTTTGCCCTGATCGGGTTGCTCGATGCTTGTTTCCACATGCTATTTTCGTAATTTATCGGGCAGTGGACCTATTTTAATTTATGTTTTTAGCATTTCTCATGCTTGCATTTTACACTTGCACTTCACATTAGTTAATAATATCTATATTTTGCTGTGTTGTGCACACGGGGCTCGTTTAGCTTAAACGTAGCTAGGACAAGGGAGTGATCGACGATAATTGTTGTAAATTATAATTCCATCGGTGGGCCGCGGGGGTAGCGGACTTGTGAACAGATACCCGGCCGCTCCAAAGCTGGCGCTGGGTGTGGGTGTGAGGTGGCCGCGGGCAAGCCGCGTGGCGGTGGATCGTTGGGTAATGGCCGCGGGCAAAGCCGCGAGCCGTTGGATCTTGGGAGGGAGACCGCGGCTAAAGCTGCGAGCCGGCAATCTTGGTATTGGGAGCTGGAAGCTTGTTTACCTGTGAAAGTCGACTTGGTTTTTTGAATGAATGTGATGCCCCTCGTGGGAATCCCTTGATTTGTGTTGGTTGTAAGTAATTCAGATAATACTTCTGTTCTTGATCAATAGTTGTGGGGATTAGAGCAGCAATGGTGCTGGCTCCTTGGATGCTTTGGTTAGAGCAGCAATTGTGCTGGCTCCGGGATAACTTGAGCAGCTAGATCAGCTGTGGCTCAGTGGGACTAGGTTTAGAGGCTGGAGCAGCTAGAGAGAGCAGGCTCCTTACTGAAAGACTTCTTTCAACTTTATGCCTGGCGTTTATTTAATCCCTTCTTATTTTATACAAAAATGTTCTTACCCTAAATTGCCGATATTGGAGGGGATAGTCAAGCCTTTTCCAATAATTAATATTTGTAATGCCTTCCTCAGCATTCTTCCCACGACCCAAATTCCAGGTTGCCAAAAATTCCCTTATCAGCGCATTGCGCAAAGCACTGCAATCAGTTGCATGTGCTTTGCACATGTTTAGCTTGTTGCCGGCTTAGGTTGCCGCGCACGCTTGCAGGTCAATACTCCTACCGTTTCTAATTGCTTCACACAAAAGTGTAAACAAAGCAATGCTTGCGTGCGGCCTAATTGCCCTGGCCATGTGTGTCATAATTGGGAACGGGTTCACATTTCTGTGCATAGGGAAGAATGCATTTTGGCGTTTCGAAGGTCATGACTCTTGACGAGTCATTGCACATATGTTTATTACTGTGTTTATTACACCTCCTCCCTTTAAAAAAAAAAAAATTTTGTTTACGTAGGAAGGAAAATTTTTTTTTTTATTTTGCGTTGGCAGGCTTGACCATCTGACCTCGTTATTAATACAATATATGTCTTTTTATACTGCTTACCTACATTGTTTTAGTGCTAAATTCACTTTCTTGTGTTACCTAGTCACCTATACCTATTCTGACCTATGGTAATTTACATAAAAAAATTGTATTAGCCTAATTTTCACTACCATTAACATATAACTCTATTTATTCTTTATTTCCAACTCTTATTTTTTACCCCTAATACATTTGCTTAATTAGATCATAATATATTTGACATGAGAACATTTTATTTAGCTAGCATATTTATTTAGATTCTTATACTGATTATTTTGTTATTTATGATTATTGAGTAATATATGGTTTCTACTTCCTATCCTATCTATATTTGAATTCTAACTACAAATTTGTTCTTTTTAGCCTATCTTTGTGGATTTTAATTAATTTGATTTTGAGTATATTGCAAATCTCAGTCAGTATTTGATTTTTATACTCTGTTCCAATATCAGTTTTTATCTTATTCATTGGTCCATAGCTTAGTATAAAATTGTTGACTATTGCTCTGGCGATGGTATTTGCCTCTTTATCTTTGGTTGGTATTACTACCACAAATTTACTCAAATCACACTGCATGGTCACAGCATATCTGTTATCATTGATAGTTTTAGTGAATGGTCCCACTGTGTCTATCGATACGATATCAAATACCTTTGCTGGAGTAGTTGTGATCTCCAGCTGTTCTTTGTTTCGCTTCTGGTGCTTGTTCTTGGCACATGACTGGCATTTTCCTACATGTCGTGCTATTACCTTTTTCATATTTTTCCATCGGTATATTTCCTATAACTTATTATACATTCGAGATGTTCCCAGATGTCCTCCAGTTGGTGTGTTATGATGATTTCTTAATATTTCATCTATTCGGTCTTTGTCGACTACATTCTTTGGTGGGTGGTATATTATGATAGTGAGCTTCTTCAACCTTTTATTCCCTATATTTTTAAACGTGGCCATGTTTATATACTTGAAAATATTACTTTCTGCAGAAAGCTTCAAACTATTAGTTTGAATTTTATTTACCATTTTCTGGTCCAACATTTCAAATACCCGCTCTAGCGCGAGTTCTACTCGTTGGCCTGCAATGTATTGCTCGCTTATTATTTTATTATTGTGGACTATTATTACTTCTATCGTGATTTGCTCTTCCCTATCATTTACTATAAATTTTATCTCCTCTAGCTTGTTGACTTCTGAAGGTGATAGCACTTCCGCAACGTGCAGTTGATCAGGCTGCTTGCTTCCGAGGCTTACCTTCTCTTTTGGTTTACTCTCAGTCACCCTTTTTCGCCATAGAACGTGTCTTGACTTGGTAAATTTTAATGTCTTTAAGGTCTTTCATTTCAATGTTAATTCTTGATAACGCGTCTGGGCCTACATTTTCTTTGCCCTTGACATGCTGTATTTCGAAGTCAAATTCCTCCAAGTCCAATCTCATTCGCGTTAGTTTCGATGCGTTAGTTTAGATGTTAGTTTTCGATGTTAGATTCATGCCGAATAAGGACGTTAATGGTCTATGGTCAGTTTTGACAATGAATTTTCTCCCATAAATGTATGGTCTAAAATGTGTAATGGCCCAGTGCACCGCTATTAATTCCTTTTCAATAGTTGATTTGTTTTTCTCCCCAGGGGGAAACATCTTACTCGCGTACGCAATTGGTAATTCATTCCCATCGATATTCTGTGAAAGTATTGCTCCGCACGCTGCATTGGACGCATCCGTGCTTATTATGAACTGCCTCGAGAAATCAGGATATTGAAGCAATGCGGGTGACATTAGTGACGATTTTAATGTGTCAAATGCTTTTTGTTGCTCTGCCGTGGTAAGTGGTGGTAAGTGGTAATGCATTTTCTGCAAAATTCGGAACAAACCGTCGGTAATAGTTGCAAAAGGCTACAAATCTCCTAACTTCGTCTGCAGATTTTGGAATTGGATAATTTTTGATTGCTGCAAACTTTGAACTATCTGGCCTAATTCCTTGCGCCGACACTTGATGCCCCAGAAATGTTACCTCATTCTGGAAAAATCTACATTTTTCTGGATTTAATTTCTAATTCCTTTCTCGCAATCTTTGAAAAACGGTTTCCAAGTTCTTGAGGTGATGCGCTTGCGAACAACCAATCACTATAATATCATCGATATATAGGAAAGCTATCTCAGGCGATAATCATGCTGTCGCAATCGTCATCATCCTCTGGAAACTATTGGGACTGATGTTTAACCCAAACGGTAGTCTGGTGAATTGGTAATGTCCTTCGTTTGTCGAGAAAGCAGTGAACTTTCTGGATGATTCATTCAAAGGAATTTGATGAAAACTAGACATTAAATCCAACATTGAGAAATATTTCGCTCGTCCCATCTGGTCTAGAATTTCTTCTATCCGAGGGAGAGGAAATTTGTCTGCTAGTACTTTTTTATTGAGGTTTCTAAAGTCAACGACTAAACGCCACTTCTTTTCATTATTTGCAGATTTCTTGGGCACCAATAGTACTGGCGAATTATATTGTGAAATTGAATTCTCTATTATCCCATCATCCAATATTTTATCCACTTGCCGTTTAATTTCATACTTGTGAATCTCAGGTATCCTGTAATTCTTGGTATAAACAGGCACCTTGTCCGCGAGTTCAATGCTCTGCTCGTAAAAATTATTGGCTGACAGAGGTTCGTTGTTTGAGGCAAAGATATCGCGATACTTAAGGCATAATTCTTGAAAACACGTTAACACGTTTGGTGGAACCTTATCAAACTTGAGTTCTGACAAAAGATTTTTAGAATTGTTTGAGTTTGTTGTGTGGATCGTGTAATCAGACAATGGTTGTGTTTCGATTGTATCTTCATCTATTGTTACTACATTGGAATTTGTGTTTAAGATTCTAACTATTGGGTTTTTCCTCGATATAATTGTACCTGCCACAAATACTCCCGGCTTAATCTCTTTGCCTAAAACACCGACATCATCAACGTCATTAGCGTTTTTAAACTTAATTTCCCGAACAGTTTCACATCTTGGTGGTAGGACAATAGAGTTAGCGTGAGGTCCGCTTAAAATTGGTATTTCTACCGAATCATTATTGAAATTGAGAGTTAAAGTCCAAGTATCGTAATCGATATTAGCTTTGTATTTGGTTAGGAAATCCAATCCCAAAATCGCATCTGCCTTTATAGAGAAGTCATCACCGACTATTTGAAATTCATGTTTTGCTATGAAATGATTATTAAAAATTAATTCAGTTGTTGTTGTTCCGATCGATATCTTTTTTGCTTCTGTTACCCCTTGTATTGTGCATCTCTTTCCAGGTCGATACATTTGATCTTCACTTATCTTCTCTCGTCGAAATATGGAGATATCCACCCCTGTGTCCACAATGAATGTACACAGTGTTGCACATATTTGTGAACGCCTTCACAAAATTGCAATATGCTAAGTTTACCGTACGAACTGTTGAGCTTACTGGTTCTCCCCCAACCGGTGCTCTTCCGTATTCAATTGGGGGTTGGGATCTTCCCCCGTCTCGAAATGATTAATTCTTTGTGTTCTTGTTGCTCCATTTCGGTACATATTTCGAGCATTATTACCCTGGTTACTATTATTTCTTTGGTCAAACCGTCCTCCAGCAAAATTATTTCCTTGCGTCATCCTGCCAAAATTCCTCGCTTGCTGAGGTGGTGTTTGATGTCTACCCGAATTTTGGCGCTGATACCTGGGCTGCCAATTGCTTCTGCCATGATTATTACCATTTGTGTTGAAATTGTTATATCTCCTATTCTGACCCCCAAACGAATTATTTGGCCTTGAGCTGAAATGCAGCACATTGGAGTGTGGTTTATCCACCGTTATTGCTTTTGCTGCTGCGTGAGCTAATGTAGTTAGACTAGCAGCCTTTAATATTATGGCTGTTTCTGGGTTTGTCAGATTTTCGGTGAACGCCTGGACCGAGAATTTCTCCGCTAGTTTCTCAGCGGCTTCCCCTGCCGCAACATCTTCCGTGATAAATGCTCTCGTTAACTGCCTCGATAGGTCCTCTATTTGTGTTGCAAAATCTGCAATTTTCTTGCTTCCCTGCTTACATGACCTTAACTGAGCTAGTAAAGCATCCGACGACAATTTTACTGTAAGTTTCTCTTTAATCTTCGCCGAAATCTGTGCCACTGTGGTCATATTAATTATTTGTGATTACGTACTTTGCCTTGCCGGTAATTCTCGTTTTTATGAATTTAATCATTGTCGGTTTTTGATCGCTCGCGATTAATTGATTTAGTAACTCGATGGAATCTATGAATACCACCGTATCATCGCAGTTACCATCGTACTTCTGGACGAGCGATGTCGCCATTTTCATATCGAACGCCATATTTTCGGTTTGTATAGTAAACGCAATAGTCAATTCTTTTACTAATTTTATGATTTCTGCATACTCTGCCCGTAGTTGTACGGCCATTTGGAAAGTAGTTACAACTGTTGCAACTTGTTTTGCCCTGTTGGCGAGCTTATCTATGAGT
Organism: Leptogaster cylindrica; assembly: GCA_963082835.1. Lineage (NCBI taxonomy): Eukaryota > Metazoa > Arthropoda > Insecta > Diptera > Asilidae > Leptogaster > Leptogaster cylindrica. Next base: position 12,055,262 of record OY720106.1, read on the forward strand.
TCTAATTTTTCCTGCTTTGTTTTGTCCGTATAGGACCTTTTGCCACACTTCTTGAAATTCGATAAGATTCTGTTTAATTCTGATTTTATTTCCCTCAATTCATCCATTAACTTTAAACCGTCGTCACGTTTAATTGTGCTGGAGTGTTGAGGTACTTCTTTTTCAATCCCCGCCTATGGCTAGTGTATACATGATATACAAATTGAATTAATTTTATTGCAACAAGGATTGCCAACATTATCAAGATTTCAATTTTTACGGATTCCTCTAGGATTAGGTTATTCGTAACCTGCCCATTGTTATCTGAAGTTTTGCTTTGGGTTTTCCCCATATTGAAAGAACAAAGTATAAACAACTTAAATTGCGAAGTACCCCTTATCGATTTCGTTTATTGACACAGAATTGCAGTCATAAAAAAAAAAAAATATCTAGAATTTTCAATTTATTGCTTTATTTTCTCATTTATTAAAATTTAAAACCTATTGAAACCTACTATTGTCTATCGCTTCGCTTCTTAATTAAACATTCTCTTTTTCTTTTGTTTATCTCCTTTTTTAGTTCAGTCGCTTTGGCCCTGAATTCAACCGCTTCGTCTTGGTTTGCAGCTGACCTTGCCAATGCAGCACAAAGGTCGTACTGCCTCTGCAGCTTGACCCGACGTCCTCCACGCTTCCTGGGCGTCTTTATTTGCTTGGCCTTCGTCCTTCTTTCCTCCTGTCTCCGACGATATTCCTCTAAGGACAACTTCTTTGGTCCCAAGTTTTCCGCTGGATGTCTTCAGTTACCGTCCTGAAAATTGGCACTGGTGGTAAGCTCGCTCCTACCGGGTACAGTGCAGCTTCTCAATCTGCGCCTCAGGCCTCTTTTTGTTAAATACTTTTTCCGCCGTCCGGCCCAATCTCTGGAAAGTGTCTTCTATCGCCTGATCCGTAGTCACGGTCGCCATGTGATGCCCCTCGTGGGAATCCCTTGATTTGTGTTGGTTGTAAGTAATTCAGATAATACTTCTGTTCTTGATCGATAGTTGTGGGGATTAGAGCAGCAATGGTGCTGGCTCCTTGGATGCTTTGGTTAGAGCAGCAATTGTGCTGGCTCCGGGATAACTTGAGCAGCTAGATCAGCTGTGGCTCAGTGGGACTAGGTTTAGAGGCTGGAGCAGCTAGAGAGAGCAGGCTCTGAGCAGGTGTTGACAGGGTAAAAGCTTAAGAAAAAACTCACTCTTAATAATTTAAGTCCTACTTTTATACAAATTACTCACCTAATTTGTATCCCTACTCTAATCTATTGTAATTGCTATTTGCTGATTTGATACCCACAATTCTAGGGCGTTTCCACAACGTGATTACTTTCGAAAAGCAATTGTTTTCAATTAGTGCAACGTGATCGATACTTCGATTTCTTCATTAGTTGCAATGTGCCCAATGGCCTAATTATTTACCTAGATGGGAGCAGTAGTATTGATATGGTTATTATTGCTGACTCCATCATTTTGTTATGATTATTACGGGTTTGCGGGGCCCGAACGGGCTGCACTATACTGCTGCGGGCTTTTAGGGATTTTACCCTAAATTGCCATGGAAGAATCGCCGAATTATCGCGCTTGAATGTTCGTACCTTCGGGCAATTCCGAGCGTACCGCGAGCCGTGGGTTGGGGGAGGAGGCCGCGGCCGAAGCTGCGAGCCGTTGAGGGTGGATAAGGGGGAACAATTGTTACCTTTTGAGGGCCGATGATGACACTTGCTAATTAAAACTTTGGTTTTTAAGTTGAAAAGTACTTGTTTTATTGTTCGCTCCGCTCTCTGGCAGCGTAACGTCTCACAGATAAAATTACTAAGACTCTGCTTAATGCTAATTTACAATTATCTTTATACAATTTTTCCTATCATAAACTTATCCCTACTCTTAATCGATTATTGATTATTTTGCTGACTATGGCGAACGTGTTTCTCACGTTGCGTTACTCCGTTGCAACGTGATCGCCAGTTTTTGCATTAGGCTATTGCTGACATTGCCCCAATGTAAACAAAAAAGCAATCACCTTTGATTTTTGCAATCAAGATTGGAATTCGGGGATATTGCTGAATAATTTACTTTTTGTTTTACGCAACTAGATGGGGTCGGCCTGAGTTCAATATACTCATTTATGCTGACTCCCATCTTGTTGTTTTCTTTTCTTGGTAAAGTTAATTGTTACCGGCGTTACCGTATTGTTTTGTTTTTTCAAAGCTAGCGCTTATCATAGCCAGCTGAAGCATATACCTCGTTCCCTGGGCACGACCTTGTACAGTTATGTACAATATTTGTTTACTTTTCGTGAGGTAGGTCGTTACCCAGTGTTAGCGCTTTGCGGATCATGTTTACTTTTGTTTGGCAATTAATTGCTTGTTTGTTTACTCTGGAAAAGTCGATCACAACAATTTTGTCTCTTTCAGCATTTCTTTGGCACTTGCCTAACTACTTGCGCTACTCATGTTCTTTTTGTTTTTAAGGTAACGTGACTCGTTACCGTGTTGTTGTCTATGTTTCTTTTTACGTTAGCGCACAACGTAGTTGGCTCAGGCATGCACATAATTGCATTTGTCCGACCTTGTACATTTGTATACATTGCTTGTTTATTTTCCTTGTCGTAGGTCGGGGACCAGTGGTTCAGTGTACAGTTTACGTTTGCACTCTGGAAACAATTGCTCTTTATGATTTGTGATCAGTTTTTAATTGCCTTGATCTAACCACAACATTCCTCCCTCTTTTGAAAAAAGAGGATTATTCTTTGGAGAGGAATAATTCTCCGCCTAGAATTGTCGGTTAACAAGTGTTGTCTTACAGTTTTTGTTGCGTTTCTAACAGTATTTTATTTCGACTTTATAAAAAAAAATATTAAAAGAAATAAAAATTAGTTTTTTTTTTTTAAACTTTGATTACATACCCTAGATGTTATTTAATTATTTTATTATACATTATATTTAATTTTTTTTTTAAAAATAGTATCATACCCTAGCTTTTCTTAGGCTAACCTAGTTCTTATTTCTCGGGTTCCTGTGCTAACTATAACTAACCCTATTCTATTTATTATAATTTGTTTTTTTTGTTTTTTTTTAAATTATTCTATTGCTTCTGTTTTATGGTTGGTTGCTGTATGTAACGCTTCCTGAGGTTGGATCGTAATTCCAAAACGGCGCATCTAGACCAGTTGGAATCTTTTAAATCTGTTTTGGTGGCTCGTTCGTACAGCTATTGATGTGATATGGTGTACCGGGCTGTTGCTTATGTTGCTTATGTTGTTATGTATGGCGGTTCTACTCGTACGTTTACGTCGGTGTTGTGCTGGTGTTCCTTTCCTCTGCATTTGACTATGGCTTTGATGATTGCTGCCAGTATTAACAATACGGCTACCGTGCTTACCCCGCCAATTGAAGGGAGCGCTAGACCATAGGTTTTTTAAATTTGCGGTTGATGTTTAATCCGCTCGAGCTCTTGTTCCATTTCCCTTAGTGAATCTAACTCCGTGTTGAAGTAGGTGTTGTTTGTTGTGTTCATTGTTCCGTTCGTCGCGTCCTTGATATATTTGGGAGCCTGCTCCAATAGAGTCCTGAAGTCTTTTTGGATCTTCTTGTAGTTCGGGAACGTCTCTGCCTGACTTATTTTCAACGGACTGACTTGTTCTACCTCGTAGTATATGGTCACCGCATCCACCTGTAGGTCGCAGGCCTTCGTTGTGCTCAGGAGTACTTGTCCTGAGAGATTGGATGTTATTATTTCGTCCTGACACGTGATTTGTACTGCCTGGGGTTGTTTGAATGCGAACAACCATGTGTTTGGGGAGTTTAGTTCTGCGAGGTGGTTCTTTGGTGGCATTTGTATCTTCAGGCCGCAGTCCGAATGTTCCTCCAGCGGGTTGAATAGAATCTTGACCTCGCACTGGTTAGTTAACGCCGCCTTCGTAATAGGTTTGCGTAGCTCCGCTGCGTACACGATGTCTTCACTCAGCTGTCGAATCCTCTTCATGGCCAGAAATTCCTGTTGCTTGAAGAGCAGGAACTCCTGGGTTTTTATTCGGCTTCCTACGTACGTCTTCACTTGGGCGTTGGTATAGATGAGCGCCAGGCAATCCGGTGTGTTTGAGCATGTTGGATGTGCTTTGTGGTATACTTCCAATAGGCTGGCAGGCGCTACACATAGAGGATGGATTTGCCCATTCCTACTAGTCGTCAGTATATCCAGCAACATCTACTGTCGAAGCTCGATTTCTACGGCTGGCAACAAGAGCCCCAACATTAACTCCTGCCGCTCCAGGCGTTGTCCCATGCCGTCTGTCAAATTGTGTACTCTATTTATTTCGTTTATTATTCCCTTTTGGCGATTTATTAGTTCTGCAAAAGGTTTTTGCACCTTTTCGAGAGTCGCTCTTAATACCGTGATCTGTTTTTTCTCGAGTTCGGCTAGCGCCTGCTTGTCAGATTCCAGTTGTGCCAGCTTGCTGTAGATTTGGGAACTGTTTCCCTTATGGCATCCACTTTCCTCCGTAAATCTGCTATCAGGGCATGAACGTGTAGTTCGTTCACCCTGCAGTTGTTTACTATTTCATCCTGGAGTCCACGTAGCTTATGCAGTGCCTGTTCTGTGTGCTCTACCAATTCTATCTGCTGGTCTAATTCCCCCAGATCGAGTTCCGTGAAGACGCTCCATGTTTTTCGATATACCATCAATACCGTCATTTCTTCGAACAGTATACCCGCGTTGACTTTCGTGACCCTGAAAGACTCCTCGTTAGGTGGGGTCGTGTTTCCGCATCGTCCCAACTTTAAGACTCCCAAAAATTGTATTAGTACCTTCCTTTCTGTAAAGTAGATTTTTTTTTTTGTTAGTGGAATAGTACGCGAACAGTGCTCGGTAAGTGTACATTGTAAGTTTTGGCTAAATTCATTATTTCATTGGTGCGTTCGCACTCAGTTTTCGTTTTGCTTTTTTTTTCTCTTTTCTTTTTCGGAATGCATTGGGGTTTGTTCTTACGCTAGGTTTAATCTACCATTCATATTTGCCAAAGGAAATTTGAGCCCTCTCGCGTTCCTCGTTGAGCTTTGTTTTTTTCGTTTGTTGTGTTTCTTTTTTTTCTCTTATATCACTATATGTATATTTAATATTTATATCTTTTTATTTTTGTAGATCCGGGCTGGCCCTGCCGTCCATAACTGGGTCAAGCTTCCTTGTTTACTTTTTGCTATGAGTAATCCCCTTACAAATTAATTTCTATTTCTATGGAGTTCTCTATATTCTAATTAGATCTAGTGTATTCTCGTACTGCCTTAACTGATCGTCGTTTTTAGTCTCTTTTTTCACGACCTTACTCAATGTAGGGTTTTAAACGATTAATATGGATGACCTTCAACATCTTCCGAATGCGTTCCGTGTTTACATCAGACACGATCGAGGTTACCTTATACCTCCCATAATTCGGAGAACTTATTTTTCAGGTTTTCACTCTCCAACAGTACTTTATCCCCTACATGAAGGATCAGTGGTCTTACGTTCCTGTCATAATACTCCTTTGACTTCTGCTTGCTGTCAAGAATATTCTTTCGCGCTATTTCGTACGACTTCAGCAGCTTATATTGTACCATAGTTTGTTATTCTACGGCATTGCGGAAGAAATTTTTACAACACAACAAAGGAATGGGAATCACTTGGGATCATCGCACATTACTTTGCGTACCTTATTCAACCGGTTAAAAGCAACTTTGCTTAGAACCCGGTTCGGATGTACCTTCCGGCGTACTGGTGTTATTTAATAGAAGCATACAATTGAGTTGTATACCCCTGAAGTGGGTTGGGATTGAACATCACAACATAAAGTCAATCAGTAACAATCCCTGAAACATTGGGACCCATAATGACCATCCACGGTTAGACCAGCGAATTAACGCCGAGATGTCATCGTGTTAAATCTTTGCCAGCACATGTAGGAGCCGCGCAAGACACCTGTGGTCACTCGCCTGAGCGTAGAAGCTGGAATGCCCAGGCGCGATAGCATCCTGAGTGAATCAAAATGCCACACCCCCCTCCACGAGATGGTAACCGCTCCATAGAACACAGTGGTGCAATCGAAGCTTGCACCAACTTGGTCAGTGAGGGAAGTGATGTCCCTATACTTTTGAATTTTGGCCCGGTGCACTTCCGAAATTTGCCGCTCAGAAACCACTTGCACATCGATTACAGTTGCATGATCATCGCGTGCAAGGATTAAATCCGGTTTCCTGACACCCACTGCAGTATGAAACTGCTTCTCCTTCGCCACCTGATACCCTAAAGTCCTAAGCTTTTTAGCTAAGACGACCACAACCCTATCGTGTCGTTTAATACGGCCACCATGTGACCTTGTGCAAGTCTGGACAACATGATAGTTGGTTTCGGTTTGGGAACACCCAGCCCTACACCTCCTATTTCCGTTCCGACTCCTCAAAACACGCACTCTGGAAGGTAGAGCATTCACTCTAAGCTTCAGGAATCGAACATACTCAGCACCTGAGACCCCATACCCACGCATCTATTGCGTGTTTATGGGCAACTCTGTACATCGTAAAAGATCTCTTCCATCAGACATGGAGTGAAGCTGGTTACCCCAGAATGTGCGATGTTTTTGAAGGAGACTTGCAGTCCTCCGGCGGTTGCCAATCGTGGAATTAGTACTTCACGCAGAATTGCAACTTTCTGCTGAGGCTTAAGTGGTGCTTTATCTATTCGTGTTAAGAACAGTGGAAGGCTAGGGTGTTGTAAATTCCTTCCAGTTTTAGCACCAACAAAGGTAACACCGAGGTACTTCCATTGATCGACAACCGAAATTGCTTTCAATGGTTCCCCATCGATGCTTGCCCATGACTCCTCGAGTACTTTCAACCTCTTCTCCCGTCCTGATGGAACCAAAGAGAGTGTAGCTGACTTCTCATGGTTAATAGACATGCCAAGTCCTGAAATCGCTTGCGCAAAGGCATTGAGGTTCATTTGGAGCCCTTGCTTAGTCGATGACAACAAAATAATGTCATCAGCATAAGCAATGGCATTAATCCTAGAACCAGCGATTTCATACCCCACATCAACGCTTAACATCTCAAGAGCAGACTCTGTGACCAAGTTAAAGACAAGAGGAGACATTGGATCACCTTGTTTCACTCCGCGGCGTACGTGGGTTGTGCTTTCTTTGGGCCCTAATTGGAGCACAGTTTGCCCGTCCCGATACACGCTATCGACATACTGTACAAACTGCACAAGACAACCTCTTCTCCTCAGTTCACCAATGATAGCCTTATGTGATAAGGTATCACAGGCTTTCCTTAGATCTAAAGTTGCCAAGTGCAGTTCGTGTCTTCTCGACCTTGCAACATCCAAAATCTCTCGTAACAGGAATAGGTTCTCACCTCATCCATCACGAGGAATGAACCCGCGTTGACGAGACTCTTGCCGGTGGTATAGCGTCATTCGGTTTGCCAGGATTTTGTGAAACTGTCTGAGTACTACCGACCCGACGGAGATCGGTCGCAACTTATCGCAGCTTAAAGCGCCGTCTACCTTTGGTATAAATACCGTTCGAGTCTGGAGTAACTCAGGACAAATCTTCCCCATGAGCAAAAAGGTGTTATAGAGTAACGCCCTCTCCACTGGATCAATACTGTTCCAGCTTCGAGGTGAAATAGCATCGAGACCTGAACTAGATGTTTTGACCAGTATGGCTTGATCCACTTCACCCACAGTCACAGGCTTCCATAGACCTGAAAGCCCTGGGCTTATATTGAGTGGGCCATTACAAGTATATTCCTTTGAGGGTTCATTGAACACTTTGGTCCAATAATCAAAGATCGCCGCATCGGTAGGAACCTCTCGACTTTGCTGCCAAGTGTCATCGAGGACCGCCATAGCGCCGACTTAGAATCCTTTCCGGAATAATCCTTGTACAAGAGCATATTTCTTGCGCTTCCTCTCCTTGCTGTTTCCAGTCAAAGATATTATACACTGGTTATTCATAACAGGTCCGCGTGGTCGTCTTCCGAAGGCGCCGTGGTACACCTTTAAACAATCCAAAAGAAGACTACTAACATGCTGATTATCATTCAAATTCGGGCTATTGATATAAGTATGTATTATATTTGCAAGCGTTCTAGTGCTGAGGGCCCTAGAACGCTGAGTAAGCTCCTCCAGCTGAGCTTTGATAACCTCTATTAACTCACTCGTGGTGTTATCCGAGTGGTTGCCTTCATCATTAGTGGAGGTTGAAGCTCCTCCTGAGGTTATTTCATTAATAAACTGTTGTATAGTAATTGTTTATAATCAACACGCCTTCGTCTTCCTTTAATGGCTTCAAGGGTCCTCAGTGGGAACTCCTCCTGCAACAATGTATTAATCATTGCAGACTGCATCACCTCTAATGCAGAACTCACCAGAATTGCTTCCTCGCGAGCCAAGAGTCTCACCTCCTCGTCTGACCATCGCCGTCAGCTTCTATCGACGTTAATGTCTTGATGTGCCTCCGCCGGATGCATACGCAATCGGTGAAGCCCGAGACCTCGATTCGAGGCAAAGGACCCTCCACAGATGCTGCATACATATGCTGGCATAGGCTCAACGGAACGACCCGGGTTCGCCACACCAGGGTCCAATGTTCCAGTATTGCTGCTTGTACCCTGTTCGCTGATTGACCGAACAGGGCCACCATTTCTATTATTATTATTCGGAGCAGTCAATACGTTTTAGCTCCTGCTTGCTCGGGTCGCTAGCCCTTACAACGGAGCGCGGTTATATTAAACCCCATGGACAGCCCTCTGACGGCTATAACTCGGATTTGTCCACCAGGCGTTGAGGCCCCAAAGACAAGCATAAGGGGAAACCCAACTCCACCATCGGAAAAACCAATTGGCGGCCTTTGGAATCGTGTATCACTTTACGCCTCGAGAGCACCACAGTAAACCATGGAATCGATCAACACTTTCAACCAAAGGATTTATAAAAGCCCAATATCGTTAGCCGTTGAGCGCATACAAATCATAGATTTGCTGATGCAATTAAACTCATCATGCACTTGGATCCAAAATACATGAATCGAATAGAAGCATCGCGCAACAACGTTGCCTGGCAGGAACCAACGTAGAGGTGAAATTGGGCGCATCTATGAACTCTAATGCCATTACTTGGAATCAACGGATCAAATCTTTACCATATCACAGCCTTGATAGGATCAATCCCCGTCTTTACGCCAGGTTCTGTACACAATAGCTAAGGCTACAGTCACCCTCCCGGGCCGGTAACTCGATTGTGCTGAGTGTCCAAAAGGAGCACCAAGTTTATATCCAATTTTATTTAAGTCATAAAGACTTTGCACAATTGCCTGAAGAGCATTAAAGCATGACGGCTCTTCCAAAAATGCGAAAATAAAATTTAAAAAAAAAAAATAAAAACGACTTTCCTTAAAAAAGATTAAGGAAAGTCGTTAAATAGCAAAAGAGAGGCATAGATACTCCCGCCATGGTTGTACACGGGCTCTACCTCCCTTTTCATGTTGGTCGGCATGTCTGCCGTGAATCCAAACAAACAGTCCATTGGAGTCAATTTTATCTCCTCGTGTTCGCTGTTGTTGTACACGAATGCCGCAGTACGCAAAAACTGATCCCATGTTTCAGGATTCTCGTCAACTATTGTTTGGAGGTATTCGACCAATGGCCGATGCGCCCTTTCCAGTGCCCCATTCGACTGAGGGTGCTAAGCGGAGGTCTGCAACTTCTTTACGCGCAACAACTTGCACACCTGCTTGAAAAGGTCGCTGAGGAAATTGTTACCTTAAATTTTTCTGATACCAAAAAGTTTTCTCTTTTACATGCGTTTTCATTATTTTGGAACAAATTCCTTTTTTTATGATGCGGGAAAACAGTTTATGTACGATTCTTTAACAACGTGCTTCAGTATTAAAACTGTGCCTTTTTACATCTATTGTATTTCATAATAAGGCTAAATCTATGTTATATATGTACCTACATATATAAAAGCGAAATACCACGTACTCACTTATATATCCGCGAATCTCCGCAACTACTAAACCGATTTTAATGAAATTCCGAACATTTACACAATTTACCTCATAGGTGCTCACTAAGAAACGGTTTTTTGAAATTCAAACCTTAAGGGGGTGAAAAGGGGTGAAAACCGTTTCTCCGGAACCATTGAACCGATTTCAATGAAATTCCGAATACTTATACAACTTATCTCATAGGTGCTCAGTGCTCACTAAGAAATCATTTTTTAAAAATTCAACCCTTAAGGGGGTGAAAAGGGGTGAAAACCGTTTCTCCGGAACCTCTGAACCGATTTCAACAAAATTTGGAAAACTTTTATACTTCTCCAACTTGCCTCACAGATTATCGCTGAGAAGCAGTTTGGTATCATCTCTATTAGATCCTTAGAGTCTAACTTTATTCTTGACAATGCATCTGCATTGGTGTTCATTTTTCCTTGTTTAAAAATTATTTCTAAATCATAATGCATAAGATCATCTCTTATTCTAGTCAGTTTTGAAGACGGGTTCTTGTGGGTAAATAAACTCACAAGTGGCCGGTGATCCGTATATACCACGAATCTCTTGCCAAATAAATATGGTCTGAAATGCTGTATTCCCCAGTGTATGGCCAAAAGCTCCTTCTCTATTACTGGCTTGTTTAACTCATGCTTATTTAATGACTTGCTTGCATAAGCTATCGGTTTATCGCGTCCTACTTCACCTTGTGAAAGTACCGCTCCTAATGCATAATTCGATGCATCAGTTGTCAAAATGAATGTTTTCTCAAAATCTGGGTAGCTTAGTATAGGTGGTGCTACCAACCTCTGTTTCAGTCCTTCGAATGCTCTTTCGCAATCCTCCGACCAATGCAATATTTTATTCATTTTTAGGAGTTCATTCAAAGGTCTTGCTATCTCTGCGAAATTTTGAACAAACCTTCTATAATAGTTGCAGAATGCCACAAATCTTCGCACTTCATCGGTATTTTTCGGGGCTGGATAGTTCTTAATGACGTCGTACTTCTTCGGATCAGTACTTATGCCCTTGGCAGTTATTCTATGTCCAAGGTATGTAACTTCTGGTCTGAGAATATTACACTTGCTGGCGTTTAGCTTTAGGTTGTATTTCTGCAATCTTTTTAACACTTGCACTAGTTTGATGTTGTGATCATTCAGATTCGAACCGAATACTATTATGTCATCTACATACAAAAATGCTGCATCTTCTAATCCACTTAATGCTATCGATAGCATACGCTGAAAACTATTAGTTGAGATCTTCAGACCAAATGGTAGCCTTGTGAACTGGTAATGTCCTTTGTTGGTTGAAAACGCTGTTAACGGTCTTGATTTTGGATGTAATGGTATCTGGTGAAAAGAACTAGTCATATCTAGAGTCGTAAAATATTTTGCTCTACCTAGTTTGTCCAAGACGTCATCCAATCTCGTCAACGGAAATTTATCGTTCACTACTTTCTTGTTTAGTGATCTGAAATCAACTACCAGTCGCCACTTTTGCTGTCCTTCCCCTTCAATGTGGAATACATCTTGAAATTCCTCACAAATATTCAGCACAGCTTGTTGTGATCTCTCACACAAACTATCTATGCTTATTGCTTAACTCTTTTTTTCAGATTTTCAAAACGCGCACTTGTCAATTTATCTCCTTTCCTAAAATACGCAATGTTGTATTTTCTGAAGCTTTCTATTCCAACATGGTAATCTTTCAGCGGTTCTGTACGTACTTCAGCTTCATCCAACACAAATGCTGCGTCTGTCGTATTTAGTATCTTGATGTGTTTTATACCTTTCACCGGTGCTAATGACTTCGCTAAGAATACTCCACTCCTAAGTTCTTTCCCACAAATTAAACTATCCTCTTCCAAATCAATGCTAATAGGTGTTATGATTTCCGACCTTGAGGGTACTGTAATATTTTTAATAGTTTTCACCTTCATATTCAATGGTAGTATTACGTCTCCTGTTTCTGATCTTATCGTTAACGCACATGTCTCATAATCTATGTTACAGCAATGCTTGGTTAGGAAGTCACGACTAAGCACTCCATCAGTTGCCAAGTTGACTTCATCGTTTACTATATATAAAATTTGTGCTTAATACTGACATCATCAATTAGTAAGTCTAGCTGTGAAACCCCATCTGTCGTAATTACTTTATCGCTAATTCAAATGTCGCCATCTCTATTATCTGTGGAGAAGTTCCCTTAAGTACGAGAAAGAACGATGGGCGATTTGGCCTCCATATCCAACAGCAATAAAAAGCATACCCGCTGAAAGATATATTTATAAGCATCATTTTTTTGTATGGCATCAATCCCCGTAAACGCCGGAGTACTGAAATAACGGCACTTTTAGTTACGTAAAAAAGGGTATTTTTACATCAAAAAAGTACACTATTTCAAAGATATATTTATAAGCATCATTTTTTAGTATGGCATCAAGTCCCGTAAACGTAGAAATACTGAAATAACGGCACTTTTACGTACGTAAAAAAGGGTATTTTTACATCAAAAAAGTATTCCAAAGATATATTTATAAGCATCATTTTTTAGTATGACATCAAGCCCCGTAAACGCCGGAGTACTGAAATAACGGCACTTTTAGTTACGTAAAAGAGAGTATTTTACATCAGGTATTCTTGATATTATTTACTTACGTATGTATCAGTTTCATTTTTGATTTACGGCAGTTCCTTTCCCGTTTTAATTTCGAAAATTATTTTATTGGTTCGGTTGAAGTATTTGCGGCTTTTATTCCAAATTACCTTGGAAATAATAAAGTGTTTTATGATTTACCAATGCCGAATAGTATTTTGGTTTAACATAAATTCCATTTTTATTTCATGTTTCAAAAATGATTTTATTGCATTTGTCGAAGTATTTGCTGTTAATCCAAATTACCCTAGCAATAATAAAGTGTTTTATGATTTACTAATGAGGACTAGGGTAAATTAGTTTATTACCGAAGTAGACAAAGAACTTGAGAAGAAGTGTTCTGAAAAATCAAATGCAGGTGCGGAGTCTGTTAGATTTCGAGTAGTAGGGATGTTTTTCTTGGTTATTAAGCAGTTTTCTGTTATTAACCGTGAATGGATGATCTTTTCAACTTGTAAGCAAGTTTTAACTTAATAGTTTGTTTGTTTTATAAAGTTCTTGTGATTTATACTGTGCAGTTTTTCAATACTCGACCTGGAATACTAGTGAGCTGCAATTAATAAATAATAATGGATATTTTAAATAGAAGTTGTGTTATGTGTCCGCGCTCTGTACTTAGAGCCAGGAGACATATTTTGACACAAAGTATTTTGCAACAAGTTGGGTTGGCGGCATATATACGTGGACATGCCTTAGTACATGTAAGTATTGTTAGTACACTATGTAGTATGTATTTTGCATTAATTTTATTTAACTAATTACCTGCCTGCCTGGACTAACTTTACTGACTCTACATTACTGAGCGAGGGCAATTTGAGCAAACGATGCGGGAATTAATAGCAATTGGCAGCGTCACCCTGTGGCTGCATCATCCTGTTCTACTCTACCACGTATGTTCTTAATTTATTGCGGAATGTAAAAGAGATATAACCTAGATATTGTGTAGTCGAACACTTATAGATATCTATAATTTTCAGGTCGAATTTAATGGAATCCAATCTGTATGTCATCGCTGTTGGCAAATAGTGTGTAATACTGCGAGAGCTCCAGGTATTCCTGAACCTGAAGTAAGAGTTGCTGTTCCCCATGAGGTAAACATCCCGGAGCCCGAAGTAGGAGTTGTTGTACCCCAAGCATCGTATGAATCTGAACGGCATGAAAGAGAAGAAGTGGCTGAGAACAGGAACGTAGAACGATCAATTGACGTTCCAGACTATGCAAGAGCTCCAAATAGAGGTAACCATTGCATTTACAATTACTGTAGAAACCTAACTAGACTCCGTATACCGAATTCTATTAAAGTACATTTATTGTGTGAATTCAACTTGTACATCCCTCCAAATGCTAGAGTTTGTAGACCACATTTAGAACAAAATAATTGGGATCAGTTAATCAATCATTGCAATATTTCTCACGAATTTAACGCAGCACAGTTCACTGATGTAGGTATGTAATATTCTTAAAGGCGCTAACAGTGCAAGATTTAATTTCGATGTGTTAAATGCGTTAAGCGATAACGAATTATTTTTTTGGGTCGGTTTAAATATTGAGCAATTCAACACGATTTTGGAACAAACACCAACACTTATAGAACAAAGTAATCGTCCTCGGACAGTTCTCGGGGTTTATTTATCAAAGTTGAGATCTGGCGAATTCAATGAGCGATTAGCTAGTTTATTTAATATGTCTCGTCGAGCTCTGGAGCGTAAATTGGCTATTGCAAGAGAATGTTTAATTGAATTTGTTAATAGACACCTAGGTTTTGACCACATCAATAGAGATACACTTTTAGAAAGGAATTTAACTATACCAAAAAGCATTTTCGGTAATGACAGTAACACAAAAGCAATTGCTATATGTGACGGGACTTATATTTATATTGAAAAAAGTTCTCATTTTCTATTTCAAAGGTTGTCTTACAGCTTACATAAATTCGAGAATCTTTTAAAACCTTTTTTAATAGTATGCAGTGATGGGTATATTATTGATGTGTTAGGTCCATATGGAGCTACTACGTCAGATGCAACGATCATGAAAAACATTGTTAATGATGAAAATAGCGCTTTTCACTGGTTGTTTGCACAAGACGATGTTTTAATTCTCGATAGAGGTTTTAGAGATAGTATAGCTGATATTGAAGCATGCGGTTATGAGGCTCATATACCTCCAACAAAGGATAGAGGTGCCACTCAGTTGACAACTGAGCAAGCAAACAAATCTCGTTTAGTAACGATTTGTCGTTGGGTCGTGGAAGCCATGAATAGCAGAATTAAACAGTGTTTCAAATTACTAAAACAGACTTATTTTAATAGAGCCCTTACGCACATGATTACAGATTTTAGAATTGCTGCTAGTCTTATAAATGCGTTTCATCCGGTATTTGTAGACAATGAGCACGCTCAGAATATTGTTAATGCGATTAATGCAAATATTGATAGGCCTAATCTGTTGTTCAATTATGTCGAGATGAAAAATCTGAACATACAAAGAAGAATATATTCAAGAATTGACGTCCACGGCCAACTACAAGATTTTCCGCGATTAGTAGAGGAGGATGTGATTATGTTTGCTTTGGGCACTTACCACTTAAGACTGGCAAAATCTTACGTTGCAGAACATTTACGGGATGGTATGTATATAATAGAGGTATGTAGCGAAAACGAATTAAATGACCTTCAGGAATGCAGCATCATGCAACGCAATGTTTGGTTACTTCGTGGTCGTATCCAATCCAGGCACGTTAGCGCACGCACATATAATTCGTATGTTTTAGTAGATAGAGATAGTAATGGCAGAAATGCTTTAATACAGCATTATTGTACTTGTTTAGCTGGAAGGCGTACAATTGGCACTTGTGCACACATAATTTCTCTAATATGGTATTTGGGGATCGGTCGATATGAACCCTTCCAGCCACCGGGCGAATTGTTAGAACACATTATAGTTGACGATTTCTAAGGCCGATGCCTTATATTAACTTTATATTAAATTCACTCCATGTATATTTGGCGCCAAATCTTGCAAAGCTAATTTACGCCACTTCCCTTTAACTTAGAGAACTAAAACTTGGTATATAGATTTATTTTTGAGAACATCGTATTTGTGACTGTCAACATGAAAACGCGACATATAGACTTTAAGCTTTTTTGAGAAAAGTACGAAAAACTTTACTTTAGACATCCACTCTATCCTGACATATTTTCTTAAATATATTATATATATTTTTTTTTAATGTAAAACATATTTTAAAAACTCTTTATATATCTATATATAGTATATACGTATTGTTTTGCATTTTCATTGATTTGTATTGCATTTAAAAACTACTTTTGTAAATATCCCGTTGGTCAATCAGACACAGTACATTTATAAAAACCCATTTTAGATTAGATAAGCTAGACTTAAGTTAAGTTAAGCAAGGTTAAGTTAAAATAACTTCCAATTTTTATTATTTCTACCATATGTTGAACTGGTCTTTGTGATACGTTTCCGTGCTGCACGTGTAACTTCTTAAACTTAAATGTATAAATAAATGTATTTTTTTGTATTGTATAATTTAGGAAAAACGAAATTATATATTTTATGTGCCCTCCCGAAAGGGCCGGTTTCCATGGTTTCCGGATCCAATCAGTACAAGGAACTTCACTCCGAGTATCCCCCACAACCAAAATTGTAAATGTCTGTTTTAAAGCCGCACCATGGGCGGAATTTATACCAGTTAGGGCTTGTCCAGCATGCATATACTTGCATTAGCATATGCAGCCCCTGTTGGTATGAATTTAGGGTTGATAGGATAAAATAAATAAGATGCAATCGAATAAAAGTAGGTTTTTACATATTGGATTTTATTTTACGTAAAATTTTTTTTTTGGAAAAATCCCGTTATTCACAGAGATGACATCTTTCTAAAAAGTAATTTTAGATTAAATACAACAAATTGGTAAGTATTTCAGAACTGTTGAAGAGGAGGCCAGCTCCCATACAAAAGTGCCCATCGTTCTTTGTTGATCTCTGTGGCAAGCTCTATGAAATAATTTTTTGCTTCTTTCCTAGCTACTGCATCCGTTCTATCCTTCCTTAGTTCCAACCAAACTCCGTGTATTTCTTTATTTTTCGTCTCTATATACTATTGAGTATATGTTCTATTCGGATTTTTCTTTAGATTTGCCAATAAATCAACCAATAACATGAGTCCCATTTATCAGTTAAGCTTCAAAACAATTTTATTAATATCAACCCCTTTATTTATTTTTCATTTATTCACATTTAATTTAAACATTTATAGATCTTACTAAGTTTTTCTTCATGTACTTCTTATAATGCGAATTTAGATTAAAAAGCATGATTACTACTACAATTGCTAAAATAATATACACAACTACTGGATTCTCCTGAATCTCCTCCACGTTGCAGATTACTGCTCCTTCCTGTTTTTTCGAACTCCAGTTTCCCATTTTACTTGCTGCTTCTGCTGCCAATTCCCAGAATTCTTTGTTTTTCTCTTCCTCTCCTTTAATAAATCTTCCAATTCTTCCTGAGCTTTCTCCTTGAATGGTCCAGCTGTGGTTTTCACCAACCGCTTCAACTCAGCTATCCTCTGTCGTTGTCTTACTAGCTTTCCTCCTCAAGGTTTCTTTTTTAAGTGCTTCTCCTCTTCTTGTAGTGAACTTTGCTGTAATTTCCCATACTTTGTGGTGTACTTCTCTATGGGGATTGGCCTTGGTCCGGCTCGCGGGTCTTCCTCCAGCCTCTTCTTCAGTTCCACGCTTATCCTGGCAGAGAGCTCGTTGAGCATCCACTCTTCCCGTGTTGGTAATGTTTCTAATGCGTCCGTTTGCAGGATCGCCATGTAATGTTCGAGAACTTGCAGCAGGATGTTTCTATCCATGATGACAAAGAATTTATTTGGCATGTCGCCTCAAAAAAAGTAATGGCTAAAAAGCCGCAATTACCTGGATCTGCAAATGCCTCAATCCAACAAGATACTTGGCTAGTGGCCTCGGTACCAAGAATACTTGGCGTAAGTTGCCTCGGTATTCTTTTGGGGGAAACCAATAAAATAGTGGACGTCTATACTTGACGCTTTATTGATACCTTATTCCCTAACAGTTACAATTTTCTACCTTATTTATACCAAATTATTGATACGAAACTTACCCTACGTAATCTACACATATGATTAATTTCGGTGATTGCAGCAAAATATTCTGACCTACACTTGACTTGCCCGAATTCTCACAAGAAATCTGAGTGGACCAATTATTTACGTTCGCGCATACAACATGTTGTCCATTCACACGTTGTGCAAGGTTACTCGACACCTCGTAGTGACGTAAAATCGGTTCCGTTACCGACAGTGCATGCAATTGCTAACAATGCACATTTATTATTAGGTGCATATTTGAGTATGACTCTTGGTGGCACACTTCTACTAAAGATGACCCGATACATAACACTGTGTTAACTGGCGTGACTTCTGCTTACAAAATTTAATCAAAACTGAATCTCTTAATACTAATTACATATTATTTTTATACATTTAATTCGGTAAAAACTTATCCCTACTCCAATTAATTTTTATGGATTTATCGCTAAATCGACACTAACTTATGAAAAACACATCTCACGTGTTGCATTTCACCGTTGCAACGTGACCGCCACTGTCGTCAAATAATTTTTGTGCCGATCTCAGCCAAATGCGAACAAAAAAACCGCTGCAATTGTGATTGGAATTTGGCAGTATTGCTGATTTAATTAATTATTACTTTTTTACCTGGATGGGATCAGCCCGAGTTCAATATGCTCGTTTATGCTGACTCCCATATTGTTATTTTGCTCTTTTGGTAAAGTTAATTGTTACCGGCTTGCGCTGCTTTGGTTCTTTTGTTTTTGGTAACGTGACGCGTTACCGTATTGTTTTGTTTTTTTTCAAAGCGCTTGTTTTGAAGCTATTTTGCTTCCAGAGAAAGATTTCAAATTAAGGTGCTTGTACCTTGACTGAGTGTTGAGAGCGTGCCTGGTGCTTGTACCAGAACGCTTAGTTTGGTGCAGTAAGTAATTACTGAAAGGCTGAAAAGTAAGTTTTGATTAACCGACTCAAACGCTTCAACTGATTGAAAACAACTGATGATTTATTCTAATTGATTGAGAAATTTATACAAATTTTGACTTACTACTACAATTATATTTAGGTAATTCGCGCCCTCGATCACGCGGCACGGCACAGCATTACACTTGCATGCTGAACTTGCAAGTTTGCACCTTTTGCAGAATATTGCTCGTTCCCGTGCAGTGGAATGACCTTTTGGTCAACTGTGCATTTTTTGGGATCGACGCTAATGTGCAATTCATTTCCTCTTTTGCAGTGGTTGATTGGCTGCGAGAAATTGGAGCCCGGAAAAATGCATTAATTGCAATGATTGAATTCTTAAGTCTAGAAAATGAATTTTAATTTTTGATTTTTTAATTAATAAGTGCAAATTGAGCGAAAATATGAAAGGCAATTTATTTAAAATTAATTTTGGTTGCAAATTTATTTTCTTAAGTCTAAACAGCGCTTATCATAGCCAGCTCAAGCATATACTTCGTTCCCTGGGCATGACCTAGCACAGCTATGTACAATGTTTGTTTATTTTTCGTGAGGTAGGTCGTTACCCAGTGTTCGCGCTTGCGGGTGATGTTTACTTTTTAGGTTGATTAATAATTAATTAATCGCTTTTTGCTCGCTTGTGGAAAGCCGATCACCAAACTTGCCAAAACTATAATGTGTTTCCTAGAGTCAAACAACATTCTCAAAAGGATATGTTCTAGATGTGCCATAAAGGCATTTCTCTATAGGGTCGATTTAACAATAGCCTTTAGTTCATTGTCTAAGTACTCGATACATTTTACCATTTCGAAAAAGTGTTGTGATGCATAAATAATTCTCGGATGACATTTTATGGGAAACCATGAGGTGGCATAGACTTTCATGACGAACTCAGCTAGTTTTTTCAATGGTGGGCTCGGATCAATAATTCAAATATATAAACGTAAGATTCTATTTGCCGTCGTAAGCCATCTTTCATAAGACACGTTTCGGCGGTTTGTGCTAGCCCACTCTTGGGGAATTCACATTTTAGTACAGTTTGACATATATCCTATAGATGTTTTTGATCAGTGGTCAGGCCTTTACTATCAACTTCTGCGAAGATACATTCTATTTTCTCATCGTTAACACCTGGAAAGTCTTGGCAGTTTGTCAAACTTTTACCCACTAAAAGAGGTTGGTTCAGAGATTGGGCAAGAGTAACAAATGCTTTTCTAAGAGCTAATTCGTTTAAATGCAGTAAACAGATTACTACTTGAACAGAGTGTTTTATTGCCCGTTCAAACAATACAACTGCTCCATTAGACACTCCAGTATTTGTAGCCGTACCATCACATCCAAGTGCTCTAATAGTCGTGTTATGTTATCAATGCAGTTATCTTTCTTGTAATTCAGTATTGATGACACATGTTTTTTTTTCCAGAACCACTATCTGGACTGACGTGACCAAAATATGTTGATCCAGGTTCTTCAAGCAAAGATATTTGTTCTTCATGTATTGTTTTACGAACAGATTTATCATGTTCATTTTCATTAATTATATAATTAATAGTTTCATCTGTTCGACCATCGAAACAGAGAGTAATAAGTTCTGTTGTGCGAGCTGAAGTAATATGCTTTGATGGTATTTGATCCTTTCACGAAAAACCTTCGACTTGGCAATTACCGCTGCCTAATTTTTTAGTGTTACCACATTCAGATTTTGTAGAAGAGCACTTGCTAGCTGTGCTCCTGCTCTATTAGAAATGGCTCTGCGATCACATGCACGAGAAAATGTTGGTAGATTTATTGGTAGACCTTGATTTACCATCACGCTTGTGCTTTCCTTTTTTTTTGTTGGTGAAGTAGTTTTAGGAGCTAGGAGCACTTTCTTTGCTTGAATCCTGCTGCATAGAATGACTGGCACAGTCATCAGAAAGAGTATCCTCATTCCTTGAAGCAGGGGCATTTGTTTGTTTGGAAGTTCGGTTTCTTTCGGTTTTTATGGTCTTTTCCTTCCTTTTGCTGCGTTTCTCAATCCTTTTGCTGTCAACTATATTGATACCTCCAAATTTCTCTCTTGGGCTTTTCCCAAATTTCCTCTAGCTTACGGGCTACGCGCACTGCCATGACCTTTATTTTCGGTTGGTAGCAACCGTAGCATCCTTAAGATTTCAACTGATTTCTTGTCCATTCAAAATACCTTAACACGTCACTTATAGTAGGTAAAACATTGATAGCCGATATATCTAAAGGCTGTCCGACTATTGTCACTTCACTGCTTTTCCTTGTCGTTGTAGCGTTAGTCTTTTTACTCATGATGGTGAAACAACTAACCACACCAAACTGAAATTTTATTACAATTACAAGTTTTTATTAACTTGAAAGTTAGCATTTCAAAAAAAATATTTCGTGATACACCCTAATGGGCAAGTGTCTTTGAATTTGCTAATCTTGTTTCTTATTTCTACTGTACCATTTTCTAAATCTATTTTTGCTCCTACTTCTTTCAGGATATTCTGACCTATTATTGCATCGAAACTCTTTTGGTTGAGATCCAATAATTTCCAACTCATAGTCGCTTCATGATTAAATTCTTTTGGTATTTCGGTTACCAACTCCTGTTCGATGCTCTGTCTACCCGATAATATAATTAAATCTAGTGGCTTAGTCAATTTTATTCTTTAAGTGATGAAAATAAAATTTTATGCAAAATTGAAGTAGTGGCTCCTGTTCAGGACCACAAAGAACACAACAAAACTATGGAATTTAGATTTAATTTAAACTCATGAATTTGTAAATCCAGCAAAACTCTTTATCCATGGACCATTGCAATTCAATATTATATTCTCGATGAAATTTTGCATTCGTCATGAATTAACAGTTTTGCTGCATGAAATATCCAAGCCGAACTCTTTGTTCTGCACTTCTGTATCTTCAACTCTTTTCCATTTCAATTTGTTGCAAGCAGTTAATTACTGTAATTGTATAGTTCAGTTATGTATCACTCTAGAAGTCTCAATTGCTAACTCTTTTCTGAATTCATTCGCTCAGTAACTTTGGCAGTGTCAATATTAAATACTCCTAGAATTAGTGAAATAAAAATTACTCTATTTATCGTTGAATTATGTTAATTTAATCGCGTCGGCTAAAATAAAAATTTCACAATTAAACGAATAGACTCAACTGTGGTGTTTTCTTTAAAGGTTAACAGTTTAAACTTACACGGACCTCGTGCTAGGTACACTCATTAACAGCTCCTGTATCTATTACACAGTCGAGTATTTTTTATCATGAATTGCAAGCTGCAATATTGGTAATGGGCTATCCGAGGCTGTAAAGGAAAATTTTCTTGGATCTCAGCATAATCCACATCCATTGGTTCAGCAGAATTGTTTAAATTTCTTTTTTGGTGGAAATTTTCATTTCGGTTTGGAAAATAATTCGCATTTGCATTAGGGGAAAAGTTTCGCCGATAATTACCAGAATTTCTAAATCTGTTACTATTGTTTCTAAAATCATTGTTATTAGGATAATTTATCTGTTGAAAATGTCTAAAGGTATTAGGATTAGGGTTTTGTGCTCTATGGTTATTATAATTATTTCTTGGATTATGATACCTATTGGTCGCACTAGGGGAATTCGATTTTCTTGGTTCCTGGTTCCTGGTTCTTGGTACGACTCCTGAACTCTGAATGATTTAATTAGCTGCGACTTCACGTTATCCCATGTCAGCTAATCCCAATGGGCGATTTTCCTATTGCATTCCGCTGCCTCTCCTTGTAGTTTTGTTAGGAGGATCCTAAAGATGTACGATTTTGCTGCTTCATCATCGGTTAGGTTTACGAGGGTTTCTACTTCCTGTATGAAATGGGACAAATCATATGTTCCATCTTCCTTGAACACTGGAACTGTCCTAGCTTCGTCGATTAGATCCTTTACTGAAATATTTGCAAGTGCCATAGTTGAGATATGAATTTCACTATCGGTACAAAAATAACAATTAAGTGATATCGTTTTACTTTCACCACGATTTTAAGTTTTCTGAGTTTCTGATGAAAGTCTCAAAAAAGATTAAGTTGTTTCACTTCGGGAGGTTTTGAGTTTCTAAATTAAATCTCAGTAATTCACTTCACCAAGGGATGAGTTCAAATACCGATTAATCTTTGAAAAGATCAATATTGTATTCATGTAAATCGTAACTTTGTATAATACTGTCGGTATTCTACCGACTGCGCTACTTTTGTAAAATTTATTTTTACAATAATGTAACATAGCACTCTGCACGGGATCAATCATAGGTAAAACAAGGCCAAAAGTAATTCAAAAAATATCAGTCGCATCATAACAGTGAACGACAAAAATAATTGCAGGTCACAGCATTTCAATGGGCAACAGAAGTAAACATTGTTGGCCCAAAATAATCACGTGCGCTAGCAAGCGTGCTGTTCAATAGTTGCGACATCACCTGAACCGACAACCCAGTGCACAAACGCACAAACTGCAAGGCCAAGCATTTAATTACAAAACAATTGAATCGCCCAAAGAGTGCAACATATGCAACCTGATTCCCGATTCTCGGGTAACTGTTACATAGTTTGTTAACCCAAAAGAAATGCTTCCAGATGCGGAATTCGCAACTAGGTAAGAAATGCTTTAAACTTAGAATGTAAGCAAATTATGTATTGGAAATTTAGGTACAAATAGGTAGGTATAAATAGCCAAGGGAAAAATCAATAAACAGATCAGTCGGCAAACCATTCTTTTATTGGAAGGAGCCATTGCTCACCTAACATACTCCTATTGCCTTGATCCATTTAGACATCGAGTAGGGCTGATACCAGCCACTCGCATTGGAGCTGAGCCTTGTGGCTACTCCCAGGGAATTCTGCAACTGTAAGGCGCCTCCAAAGGCGAACATTTCCTCTCTCGAGCAATCAAATTTTACATTTATTTTTACAATAATAATAAAAAATAATAAAAACATCACTTGGTTTAATTTAAAAAAAAAAAACACTCAATCGATCAATAACTGGACTTTTACTAATCGCCCCAACTTATTTTACCTGAATCAAAAAATGCAGGATTCGGAGGTCTTTGGCTTTTTGGGTGTCATATTCGCAGAGACGCTGAGTTGCAAAATGGAAAAGGTAATTGATCGCAAAGAATTTTGTGAATGATATTTAATTGCAAGAATTTGGATTTTGCTTGCAAGAACTTTAAACGTGATTTGTTGCGAAGAACTATTGACCCGAATAATATTTAATTGCTAGAAGAATTTATGAATATCGATGTATGACCTGTGCAGCTCAACCTCTGTACATCTAGCAGAACTCCGAACAAAAGCTAATGTAAAAATGACCGTGCTCTGCACTGGGCGTAAAAAAAAATTTTTATCATAAAAACAAATCATCTTTGATTTTTTTAAATGCATTTTAGTTGTCACTGCATAAAATATACAATAAAACATTATACCTAGTTGTTTTTTAAACATCAAATTTTACGTTTTAGTTTTCGTCAAAATAATACTAATGCTAACAATACATAACAAATTGGTTAGAAACATAACCTAAAAAATAATATATTTTCCAAAGTGTTTGATCCTAATTGATTTCTGTAATCGGTCAAAATGTATTCCAGCGCTGAAAACGCCTGCTCAACGCTTGTCTGCGTAGCGGGTACTCCATGAACTACATAAGCTTACTTAGTAAGTGTTGGATTGATAAGTCTTTTTGAATACCAATAATGCAACACCTGTTTTGCGGTGGGACATCGTTCATTAAAATCCATGATTGCTTTCATTGTAAGATCCATGTTGTCAGAGACATCTGTGAATTATTATTTCCGCAAAGTACAATGCAACTCCGCCCTTGAGCTCTGGGCCCAAAAAATAAAATCCAGCGCCCACGATTAAAAATGGCGTCTAATTGTAAGTCTTATAACCTGTAACAAAATATTATATGAGACCAAATCATTCGGTCCCGCGAAAAAAAAGTTATGATAACTTAAACGTCCTTAAGAAAGAACAGCTAACCTGTGCTATTTGGGTCACTTCGTGTGCATGCGCAGGTAACCGGCGCAGCTATATAACATGGATTTATATAACATGTACCTAATAAACACGTCTACCTATCAGTAATCGTAAAAATAGTCTTACAGAGGTTAAAAACACAATAGGGAAAAAGGTACGAACAGATACTTTAAGAATACTATAAATTTTTATTCGCGGAATAGATTTTGTTGCCCCCATAGTAAAAAATAGTTTGGAATATTAGCTCTACAAAATGAAGTAACTTTTGTCTCTGGGCGCTCACATTTTTTTTTTTTGGGCCCAATGAGTTGCATTGTCCTTTAATATAACTCTCAAACAACTAACCTCATTTACGCAGTTATTGAAATATACAAGTTAACAAATTAATTTTTAATTAATGTAAAAAAAAACACGTCCGAATACTTTGGAAGCTAGATATATTCTAAACTCTGATAATATTTTACATTTCTATGAAACCTTAACCTAGAGATTAAAAATTTCTTAATTCTAAAGTTAAAATATCGGGCTGAGAGTCCCAGACGCTTGGTCAGCTAAAACCGTGTTAGCTGGTTGTAGTCATGTTCCTACCCAGGTGGGCTGGGGGTTGCGTAGTGTGTTAACTCCCTCCTCCTGAAGCATCAGATCAAAAATTGAGCTGTATATGATGAAGGTCGTGGATGCTGGTGCCAGCGATAATTGGGGACACTATCTGATGTTCGATTTTTCCCTTTATTGACGTATCCTTGTGGTTTTTTTAATTTTAATGCTATAATTATAAAAATTATTATTAAAAGGGTAATGGCAACAATTATGTTTGCGGATAGGGATATGCCGTGGTTCGTGAAGAGTTAGCTTATTTGTTGCCTGTTTTTTAGGTGTAGATCATGGAGGTATTCGACAGCGACTTTGAAATTCCTCTCTGAAGGATGAGGTTGGAGTATTAGCGGCAAAACTTTAAATGTTCTCAATTCTCTGTTTGTGAAGTTCTTCGTCCCGATCGTTATAGTTTCGATATAGTATTGAACTACGAAACTTCCGTTTATCATTCTGGTAGAATTACTTTCACAAAACTCTCCATAAAAGTTATCAATAAAAATTGTATCATTGTTAATTACTTCTATTTTTTCTCTGTTGTTAAATTGGTAATCACACTTGGCATTTGTGCCTCTTATAAGACGACTGATGCAATGGTCTTCTGGGAGCCTTTCTCTATGAGTTTCCCTGCACTGGGTTAGATTATTGATGGTATTGTATTTAATTACTATACCGTACTCCTCTTGTTGCTTTATTAGGAATTCCGTGAATTGTAATGATACCTGTTTGTTATGCGTAGTTACTCATCTGAGGATCACATGATTGTACTCGACACTGCTTGTTTTGGGAAGAGAGCCTATATACAACTAACTAAGGTTCGGCATACTCTATTGCCTCAATGTCGTTCTCATATGGGAGGGTCTCTACCAGAGCCACAAGTTGATTAATTTCTTCCTTATCCAATAAGTTCATGTTAACGATTCCTACTTTCGCCATATGTCCTGCCAAAACAATTTCCTTAATTTCGATTTCCAGGAGTCCTAGTCGATTAAACAGCAGCTGCTCATGTGTGCCGTTGTCTCCATATGCCAGGTGTGTTACACTTTTATTGTATTGCTCTAATATCGTTTTTGTAATGTCCATCAACTTGTCGTTTACCTTGAACTAATCATTGTTGCTCAAGAGATCAATTCGTTTTAGCTTTTAATCATTGTGTCCCAACCGGATGCGTCTGGTGATCCAGCGATCCACTTCCAGGCTGAGCGAATCCAATTGATAGATCTCTTCGATTTCAATATAGCTCCATTTAGTTTGTTGATTAAGTATTTTATTCGTTCGATATTATGTTCTAACTAGCTTTGTAGAAAAAGACTTTATTAATCCAAGTTTTTGATGTGTGATTTGTGGAGGCGTCTTCCACTAACCGTGGTGGCAGTCACTTTATTATCTTTGGCCACTGTTTCTTTTTTATATTTAAGGGTTTTTTGTTTGCCTTGAATTTGTTTAATGGCAACGTAAATATTATTTCCAATATTGTACGTTTTACTAGAGTATTAGAAAAAATATTTGTTTTTTGTGTAGTTTGTCCAAGGAATCTGAACCAATAGAATTAATCTCAAGTGTGCACAAATATTGCTGTCACTAAAAAGTATAAAATAAAAAATAAAGAATTAAAAAAATTATAAAACACGACTGCCTATACAAAAAGTGAACTAAAAAGTTTAAAACAAGTTATTTTAGTTAGAGCGAACAAGATGTCGGAGAAATGCTTCACTTGACATCGGTTAATTCGACGCATTATTAATAATAATAATAATAATTTTATTAGGATTATATGCTACAAGTTTTACAAAGTTTTAATTAGCAGAAAAAAACTGGTAAAGAAATACAAAATAAGCAATAATTATATAAAATAGGAAGAATGACAAAACGAGAAAACAAGTAAAATAAAACGCTGATGAAGACCACTAACCAAGAAATTCAATAATAAGTTTCCTGAATGCGCCCAACGTGTTTGCCCTCTGAATATTCCTGGGTATAGAATTCCAAATGCGAATGGTCCAATGGATTGAACAATGTAAGAACCCTCAAGAACGGAAGTGCGACATCTAGGAAGCAGAAAAAGATGTTGTCTGGCGGAGTTTAGTGGAAGAAAAAATTCCCCTAAGTAGGCTGGTTCAGATGTTTTGTTAACTTTAAAGAGAAAGTAAAGAGTCCTACTTCGCAGATATGTCTCCAACGAGCATCCCAGCAACGTAAAAGTTAGGTGGGATATATGAGTAGACCTACGCAATCCATAGATAAATCTAGTAGAATCGTTGAAAGCGACATTAAGTTTCCTACAGCAGCAGGCATCCAATTTAGGGAAAACAAGGCAACCATGGGTAAAGTGGGGTAGAAGTAAAGATTTCAGTAAATGGTAACGCCGTTTAGGCGATAGAATATTACCTGAAAGCCACAATCTCCGGAGGGTGGAGTATATTTTTGAAAGAATAAAATTCGTATGGTCACAGCATTTCATAGCGTGATTCAGCGAAACACCGAGGTTGCGAACTTGTGAAACGAAGGGAATAACATAGCCGGACAGTTTGATTGCTGGAAAAGATAACAGATCACAAGAACTGCGTCAGAAAACTATATACTTAGATTTGCTAGGATTCAGCTCCAAGTTATTTAGTACAGACCAATCAAGAATATGCTGCAAGTCACAGTTTAACCTGTCGATACAGTCTTCTATTAGTCCAATGGGACGACTAAAATAAATTTGAACATCATCAGCATACATATGAAGCTTCGCACTTTCGATGGCCTCTGGAAGATCATTAAAGTAAATACTAAAAAGAAGTGGACCTAATATGGACCCCTGAGGGACACCGCGAAGAAAGTGCAGGGAAGTAGAGCAATTTCGATCACCCATAGTAAACCTTTGAGACCGACAAGAAAGGAAATTTTTAATTAAAGCCGTTGCATTTGAGAGAAAATTGTATCGACCAGAATGTTTATTCAGTAAAAGCGTGTGACTTATACTATCAAACGCCTTCGAAAAGTCTAAGAGAAGTAAGATAGTAATCTCATTGTTGCCTAGAGAACCGCGAATATCAGTGGTAACCTTAATGAGCGCAGAATCACAACTATAGTTAGAGAAAAACCCGATTGGAAGGAACACATAAGCCCTCCAAGCGTCATGTAATCACGTATCTGCAAGAGAAGTAATCTTTCAAATGCCTTCGACAGAAAACACAATAAGCTAATTAGTCTAAAGTCTCCACGTAACGAAGGATTGTTCTTCTTCGGCAAAGGAAGAACATTAGCTACTTACCATTCAGCAGGAAAAACTGACTTAGTGACGCAAGTATTGAAAACATGTACCAAAGGAGAAATGATGTATGGAGCAATGAGCTTGACGAACTTAGGTGAAATGCCATCCGGACCAACAGCATTTGATTTTACTGAAAAAATAGCACTGAGAGCTTCGGAGCAATCCACCCCTCGAAAGCTAAAGCCCGCTAACCCCTGCTGGGCTAAACGAGGAGGGTCGGAGGCCCTTGCATTTACAGGTGGGTGCGTTCTCCCCACGAAAAAATTATTCAGCTCGTTCAGGTTAATATTAGGAAAAGGAGACTCATTGTCACAGTGGACGCCACGCCACAGAACGTATCTTCTACGGCTTTCAACAGTCCTAAGCCTACGATATTGGTTGAATAAAAACTCCCTCTCAGCAATCAAGCCCTCAATTTTGCGAGAGAACTAAGGGCAAGATTGTGGTCTTACAACTTTTCTACGGAGAAGAACGTGTGTATTGTATAACTGTTTGATGGAACTGCCCATGACAGCAACCTGTTCGTCAACAGAAAGCATAGAGTACACGACGTGCCCGAGTACAGATACAGTGTCAGCTAAGAGGGTGTCATAGTTCATACGGCTATAATCCCTGTATTGGATATGGATATGACAAGGAGGCCTATATCGGAGGAGTTGAATGTTGTTCGACAAAAATATGATGTCATGATCCGAAATACTAAGACGCAATTGGTTAAAAAAAAGTACCTGATCAGGATCAGAAACCAAAAACAGATCAAGGAGGGAAGGGTTAGACGTGTTATAAAAAGTGGGGACTTAATTAACACAAGTTAAATGCGAAAATTGCACCCCGGACATAAATGATTCACTCAAAGGGTTATTATGTACCTAATAAATTAACATTAAAATCGCCGCCAACAATAACTTTCGGATATCGCTGACAGAGATTAGCAATAATGTTGAAAAAAGCAGTAGAGTTTTCAGAGTTCAAGAGCCTCGGTGGACAGTAAGCCGCACATAGAACACACTTCTCCACACCTGTGTCCATCTCCACACAAAAAACTCTAAAGATCCTGCCGAAGAGCGGAAAATAAGTCTTGCTTTGAGATTATTTTTAATGTAAACCTAAACAATGACCCCACCACCTGACCTTCCAAGGCGATCATTTCGAAAGATCTTAAAATCATCAAGGGAAACAAAGGACGAAGGGATATCGTCACGCAACCATGACTCACTTACAAGGACAGCGTGCAAATTCGGGCAGCGAAAAAGCTCTCTGATTTCGTCCATTTTACTGCAAATACTCCGCGCGTTAAAATGACATGCATTTAAACCAGCATGGAACTTACATTGGTCGGAATAAAACGATCATAAGGCATGATCACCAATCACTGGGCAAGAGACGACACTGAGCGCACTCAATTCAGTAGCAAATAAAATAACATATTGTGAGAAAGAAAAATACAAAAAGGTAAAAATAAAAGCCGACGATCCATATGCATTCAATACAAACAAACAAAAGAGAAAAAAAAAGAAAAGAAGAAAATAAAAATCAAAACGAATTAAGTTAATTAATAAAAAAAAAACGACTAAAACAAAAATTAGCGAGTAAAATTCAAAGAGAGAAAGAAAAAATAAATAAAAAGAAAAACGAAAATTAATATACAGCATAAAAAAGCAAAAGATAAAAAGAAAGTAATTAATGATCAAGTAGCTCCTGCATTGTTCGCTTAACAAAGTAAGTTTTCCAGGCAATCCATTGTCACAACCTTGATTGGCGATTCACCGTCCTTGAAGCAGACAAAGATTTCTCCTCGTCTTGAGAAAGCAGAGTGCAGCTTATTATCCCGACGATATTTTAAGGCAGTACGCAGAATTTTGCTGTGATTGTGTGTAAGACTCTCAAAGGCAGTAACTTTAGAATCGGATTTAAAATTTGCATATTAGTCCAAAGGAGAAAAGGATATACTTAACGCAACTACGTAGATACAAACGCTTTTCGCAATTTGTTTTGTTGCTATGAGTTTTTACTGCTGTCGAGGGACATTTGATCACATTTTAATAGTTTTAAATAGTTTTTATAGTCCCCCGACAGCAGCAAAAATTCATAGCAACAAAAAAAATTGCGAAAAGTGTTTGTACGCACTTAGTTGCGTTTTCTCCTGTGGACTAATAATGCGTCGAATTAACCGATGTCAAGTGAAGCATTTCTCCGACATCTTGTTCGCTCTAACTAAAATAACTTGTTTTAAACTTTTTAGTTTACTTTTTGTATATGAAGTCGTGTTTTAGAATTTTTTTAATTCTTTAAATATGAATTTTAGTAGACAATTTGCAAACAACTGTCGAACATTCATTACTTTGAAATCAGAAAACGCCTGTGTAGTGGAAAAGTATTTTGACTGTTTAATACATATCTTCACTATTTTACTTTGCAAATTATGCAGTGGGTTAATGTGGGACGTATACGTAGAACCCCATACCAGAATCCCATATTGGATCAGTGATTGAACAATTGCATAGTAAACTGTTCTAATATGATTGGGCTCAAGAATATCACGAAGTATTAAAATACGGTAGATAGACTTTCTCAACCTATTGCATAAGTGCATTATATGCTTAATGCTTATCCCATTTAAGACTTCCGTCAATATAAACTCCTAAGTATCTTATTTCGGCAACTCTTTTAAAAACCAACTGGTTGATTTCCAATTCATATTCACTATCTTTGTAGTTTCATGTATGACCAAACGCCACGTAATAGGTCTTATTTAAGTTAAGGGAAAGCTTATGATCACACATCCATTTATACAAGACGGCCATACTGTTATTCGTAGACGACATAGCCGAAGCCCAACTTGGTGCCTTACAAAGCAAAGCCGTGTCGTCCGCAAAAGCCACTATGTGTAATGTGACCGTCAAGTCCACTGCCTTCAAGCTTACACATGTCATTTACGTAAATGAGGAAGAGAATAGGACCAAGAACAGCACCCTTCGGCACACCAGTGTTTATGCACCAACTGGTGCTTCTATCCTCTTGAACTCTAACCGTTTGGGTCCGACACTGTAAATAAGACTCAAATAGAGCATGAGCACCACCACGCCCACGCAAACTATGAAGTTTATGCAAGAGGACATTATGGTCAACCGTGCCAAATACCTTCCTAATATCAAGAAAAAATCCAATGGTTTTTTCGGTACTATCAATGGCTGTATTAATAAAACTTGTTACATCATATAAAGCATCAGAAGTACTTTAATTTGCAGTAAATCCATATTGGTTCCCTGCTAGTGCATCATTTTGGCTAAGATGATGTAGCAGTCTTTCTTTAATACATTTTCCCCGTAACTTACTGATTACCGGAAGAAGAGATATAGGCCTGTAGTTTGACGGATCCAAATCGTCCTCTCCTTTATGGGCAGGTGTAATTACAGCTGCTTTTAGGCGTTTGGGAAAAATATTTTGGTTCAGGCACATATTTAATATATGAACAAGTGGAGCAGTGATATTTTCAGCGCTACTTTTGATCCATTTCGAAGTATAGCCATCTATACCAGGCGCAGTGTTAGCTTTCAAACGTGTTATCCGACAGAAGAGTTCATCAAACGTAATATCCTCAAAATTAGTAAGCAAAGTTCGGATGTTATAATTTGGACATGTCAGGCAAATAGAGTTTGTAGGGACTACTATTGAGCTAGAAGCAGAAATGCCAAAGTTAACAAAATGATTATTTATAATACTAGCAACTTCGCCCGGGCTTACCTCACCATCGGAGAGGAAGAAAATTGTGGCAAAACACAATTTATGCTATAATTGTGCAACATACCATCCAACAATAGCATGCTTAAGCTATCATGGATGTTTCAAGTGTGGGAAGAGACACCACACGTCCTTACACGAAAGACATGAACATTACAACAACAAAGCAACTACGTCGCAGGAAGTAAACACAACAGAATGTCACTACAACAAACACAAGACACATTCGTTACTTGCAACTGCGATCGTCACAATAAAGAGTGATGAAGGAAATACAGCATCTCTGCGCGCCTTGATCGACCTCGGGTCACAGAGTTCCTTCATCACGGAATCAGCCTTCCAGACATTGCGACTCAAGGGCATTCCAGTACACCTGCAGGTATCAGGACTGGGTTCAACGAAGCTAGCAGCAAGCAGGAAGGAAACATCATTTGTCCTACAATCAAAAACAAATGACTTCAGTATGCCAATGAAGGCATACGTAATTAAAAAGATCACCAACGTCACACCTCCGCAGCTAATGACGACAACAAGCCTCAAACACGTCAGGGGCTTACAATTAGCAGATCCTGAGTTCACCCAACCTGGAAAAATTGACTTATTACTAGGGGTAAACATCTACTCAAGGATCATTACAAACGGAATCATACACGGAAGTATAGGATCCCCAACAGCACACAACACACTACTAGGATGGATTCTCTTCGGCGAAATTTCATCTGCAAACGAGCAGATGACACAGTTTTCCGCATTGGTCACCGAAAATGCTAGCACGGAAACGTTAAACAATCAACTGAAGCAGTTTTGGACAACTGAGGAAATATTCACTAAACGGCTATCACCGGAAGAAGATCAATGCGAAGAATATTACACAAAAACTGTGACTCGTATGCCATCAGGGGAATACCAAGTGCGGATTCCATTTAAAGACAATAAGCTTCCCACACTAGGAACATCAAAACCACAAGCCATGTCCAGGTACTGGCAACTGGAAAAGAAATTTAATCGGGATAAGACATTCCAAGCAGAATACAAAAAATGCTTAGACGACTACATTGATCGTGGGCACATGGTACCAGTTGCACAGGATGATGCATCGACACAACTTGGGTACTTCCTCCCTCATCACGCGGTAACGAAGGAAAGTACAACCACAAAACTTCGGGTTGTATTTGATGCCTCAGCGAAAACAAGCAACGGCGTTAGTCTAAATGAGCAAATGATGAGTGGACCCACTATTCAACCTAAGCTGACTGCCACGTTATTAAACTGGCGAAAATACAAGTTCGCGATGACTGCCGACATCGAAAAGATGTACAGAATGATCAAGGTACACCCGGCAGATCAACAATATCAAAAACTTTTATGGCGAGATCCGAAGACAGCAACTATAAGGGACTATCAGTTGACAACAGTAACCTTTGGAACAACCGCCGCACCGTATTTAGCAATACGAACGCTACATCAACTTGCGAAGGACGAGCAAACCAAGTACCCAAGGGCAGCGGACGTTCTCATCAAAGAGTTTTACGTAGATGACGTGCTAACAGGTGCCGACACCGTCCAACAAGCAATTACGTTACAGCGAGAGTTACGTGATTTATTGAAATCAGGAGGATTTCACTTACGAAAGTGGTCAGCAAACGACAACCGTCTCATTCAGGAAATCCCGGAAGACGATCGGGAGATACAATTTCCATTAGAATTCGGCGAGCACGACCACATAAAGGCATTGGGCATACAGTGGCATCCAGGGTTAGACTATTTTTCCTTCGCAGTCGATCCAAACGAATTCACAAAGCCACCCACAACGAAGCGAAACATTCTGTCGGAAATAGCAAAGTTGTACGATCCATTAGGATGGTTGGCACCGGTAGTAGTCACTGCAAAAATGCTGATGCAAATGTTATGGCTCCAAACATGTTCATGGGACGAACCAATACCAACAGAACTTGGCAATGAATGGCAATCATTTAAAGACGAACTAAAATACATACAAAAGATTAAGATTCCTAGATGGATCAACATCAAGGCAGACAAGACGAACTGTGAACTACATGCCTTTTGCGACGCATCCACCAAAGCATTCGCTGCAGTGATCTACATACGAGTAATAGACGAACAAAAAAACATACATGTCAAACTACTCACGGCCAAAACAAAGGTGGCACCAATTAAACCAATCTCCCTACCTCGACTGGAATTATGCGGCGCGGTCCTGCTTAATCGCGTAGTGACACAAGTAAAAACAGATATGGACCTGAACGACATCTCCTGCTATTGTTGGTGTGACTCAAAAATTGTCCTGGCGTGGATAAAAAAACCAGCAACCACCTGGCATACATATGTAGCTAACCGGGTTGGAGAAATCCAAGATGACAGCACCAAACGTGTCTGGAACTACGTTCAATCCAAGGATAATCCAGCCGATATAGCTACCCGAGGACTGCTTCCTAAAAATTTATTACATTATGAAAAATGGTGGAAGGGACCTGATTGGTTGCACGAATCCAAAGACCACTGGGACCATCACAAAAATGAACACTTAGAAACAACACTTGAACTAAAACCTCACAAATCTATTACATTAACACTGACACAGGAGAACGCTATTTGGACAAGATATTCGTCATTTGGGAAAACCATACGCGTTGTAGCATACATTAGACGGTTCAATAATAATTGTAAAAAGGGAAATACGCATAGATACGGGACATTGACAACGACCGAAATCGCAGAAGCAAAACTCATCGCTATTCGGCAACTACAAAAAAGACATTTCACCAAAGAAATCAGATTACTGCAACATAACGAAGATCCACCAAAGGCAAGCCCATTATACAAATTATCCCCCTTTCTTGATGAAAAAGGAATTTTACGCTTAAAGGGACGATTAGCAAACTCCACAATAGTCTTTAACAAGAAACATCAAATGATTGTGCCTAACAAGGATCATGTAACCGATCTCCTCATTGACGAATTTCACAAAATAACCTTACACGGAGGTCCACAATTAGTCCTCACAACAATGAGAATCAATGGCTATTGGCCAATAAATGGAATGTGCACAGTAAAAAAGAGGATCCGACAATGTGTAACCTGCACACGGTACAGACAAAACAACCAAAATCAGTTTATGGGAAACCTTCCGAAGGTCAGAGTTACACAAGCCAGACCATTTCAAAACGTAGGTCTGGACTATGCTGGACCTATCATGCTGAGAATGTCCAAACACAGGGGAGCGAAACAATACAAGGGTTATATCTGCCTTTTTGTCTGCATGACAATCAAGGCCCTCCATTTGGAAGTTGTATCCGACTTAACGTCTGAAGCTTTCCTGGCCGCACTTAAACGATTTACGTCACGAAGAGGACGGAGCACAAATATGTACTCAGACAATGGAACAACATTTGTTGGCGCCAACAAACATCTGCAAGACACATTTAACGAAGCTATCTCTCAGGCGCAAAAACAACCGATAACTGAAGGGATGATTTGGCACTTTAATCCTCCTTGCGCCCCACATATGGGTGGATTATGGGAAGCAGGTGTAAAAAGTGTTAAGTATCATCTGAAACGGGTACTGCAAAATACTACCCTCACATTCGAAGAATTAAGCACACTTCTGTGCCAGATTGAAGCATGTGTCAACTCAAGACCCATTAGCAAAATCTCCGAAGATCCGACATGTGAAGAACCGTTGACGCCAGGACATTTTTTGATAGGAACTTCAATGCTAGAAGTACCGGAACCAGAAATACAACACGAAGATTACTCCATCAGGAATAGATGGAAATATATCCAACAACTTAAACAAAACTTTTGGAAACGGTGGAGCCAGGATTATATTACCGAACTACAAACCCGGCAAAAATGGCATATGAGTAAGCCAAACCTTAAAGTAGGACAAATTGTCATAATCAAAGACGAACACTTGCCACCCAGTAAATGGAAACTGGGCAGAATTTTGCAGACTTATCCTGGCAAAGATGAAAAAGTTCGAGTAGTAACCGTACAAACGGAATCAACCGTCATCAAAAGAACCGTATCAAAACTCTGTCCACTTCCAAACGACGACAGCAACGGGTAGGACGGAGTCACGAAACCCAGTGATAGTCTTGTGCCGTCTTGTATTTTCTGGTAATTATTGCATGTAATTTAACTTTTTTTTCTCTTAAGATTAGAAAACCCGAGAAAATGGACGACATTCTAGACATTTTCGAATTTGAAGACTGGGGAAATAAGTCTCCACCGCCAACGCCTGGACGCGATATAGAAGACTTGTTCGAGTTTGACCGACCACCATCATCCTGCCCACAAATTGCCACACCACCCGAACCAACACCAGCACACAACGAAACCCAGGCGACACAATCAACCGACCGGAAGGGTCAGAAAAGGTCACCCCGACACGTGCAGGACACAATAAACACCGTGGACGAACTGTGTACCTTGTTGGATCCAGCGCTTCCTCCTCCAAAAAGCCTCGAAGACAAACCCTACGATATGGTGACAACGGATGGAACCCTCTTCAAAATCACATACCGGGAGCTGCAGCAGATTCCCTACACGCTAATACGATCAACGAAGCGGCACCGGTTCACCGTTTTCCTCAGTCACGGGGGAAAAATTCGGTTAAAAATCGCCGGTACCAAACTCATATGGTTCAACCTAAAAAGAAAATGGTAAATACACCTTAAAGAGGGGGGAGGATGTCGCAGCGCGACATAAATAAATACACATATCCCCCGAACACCCAACAGTCAAAACAATCGATCCTCCTGTCATCCACAAAACATGTGACTGTCACATTATCAGTCACAATCATTCAAGTAACTCGCTCCAAAAATGACCTAAAATACGTTCCACGCTCGATCCCCACAAAATCGTCCACGCAGTTCGTTGGGATAAAATTCATCCCCACCACAAACGAACGGTTGATCCCAGCTCCGAATTTGTATAAATTCACAAGCGGAGCTAATAGAAACTAGGTTTTTGCTCAGGTTTCCACCGAGTACGCGCCTCTAAGATCAGGTATACACCGATCTTAATTCCTCAGTTCTGGTATACACCGAACGAATTCCCCATCCACAACAAGGTCGGTTTACACCATCTTGTTCCTTCTATCCTCATTTATTTCATAGGAATTATTCAAATTGTTTGAAGTCGGTGTCCACCACTTCAATTTGTGTACAGGGTTTCGCGACACTAACGGCATCTCCTTTTCAGAGATACAGTACCAACGGCAGGCAGGAGTGCTGCAACGACGGTCAAAATACATCAAATATTTACTTTGAGTTGCGAGTTTAATTTATTGAAATATAGATTTTCTTTCTTTTCTTCTGTCGCTTATGAATTTGCTTGAATTATTTATTTGAATTATTTGCTTGAATTATTATTTGCTTTTTTTTTTGAATTATTATTTTCTTCATTTGTTTATATATATATATTTTTGTTTTTATATTTCTTCCTTTTTTAATTGAATAAATTACTACTTCTTTGAACATAAATTAAAGCAAGTGTTTTAAGCCAACAATCTGATCCTTCACCTTTTACAGGAAACATCGGGGCAACAATTAAATTCATTAAAATTGTGTTCTTCGTTCTTGAAGTTAATTTCGTTGTTCCGTCACTCCATCACTATTGCATTTTGAATTTTTAATTTAATGCTACGGTTCTCAACCGCCGTAACAGTGTGTATTAAAAGTTTCCATTTATCGGTACTTATCTTTAATTTCCCAGCATTTTCGTAGAGGATTCCAAGTTTGTTATCTAGTTTGCTTAGTTCGAAAGAGTAGGTATCGTTGAGTTCAGCCAAGCATGAGCTTTCGCATAGCACTAAAAGGAAAAGGTAGAATTGCATGGTCATGATGAAAGGCACAACCTAAAAAGAAATGACGATAAGTTCTCCGGAAGCTGCTCATTGGTTTTATTATACAAAATAAGTCTATTGTTATGAATCTTAACATGTTTATTTTTAATAAGCAAGGTACTGTTAACGCCATCGGTTGATAATACTTTATATGGACCGACCCAAACGGGTGATAGTTTTTTGCTTTTGCCCTTTTGTGAGGTTTCATTTTTCAGGAGAACCAAATCATTTTCGTGAAATATGGATGGATTTGTGTGTCGATCGTAATAGCTTTTGGATAGGTTTTTATTTTTTAAAATGTTTTCTCTAGCCACTTGATTTGTATACTGCATTCTAGATTTTAATTCATTAGCGTAGACATCATAATTATAAATTGTTTCGGGGGGTCGCGAAAATGCAGTGGGCAACTCGATCTTTCGGCCGAATAGTAATTCGAATGGGGTAAAACCTGTAGATGTGTGGGGGGTTGTATTGTGAACGAAAATTGCGTATTTGATCCAGGTATCCCAGTCGTCTTGTGAGCGGTTAACAAAACACCTGAGGTACTCTTCAAAGTTCCGGTGAGTACGTTCACACGAACCATTCGATTGTGGCCTGTATGCACAGGTTTGTATCTTCTTCACCTTAAGTAGTTTGCACACTTCTTTAATTATTTCGCTTAAAAAGTTTTGCCCCTGGTCGGAAAGAATGGTCTTAGGAGTACCAAAGCGAAAAATTACTTCTTGAACCAACTTTTCAGCTATCGTGCTGGCTTCTTGATTTGGAACAGGAATAGCATCTGAATATTTAGTTAAATCATCGATGTACGTTAAAAGATATTTATTTCCACTCTCGGTAACTGGGAGCGGACCGACAATATCAACAGCTATTTTCTCAAATGGTTCTTTAGAAGTTGATGTTATAACCATAGGTTCTTTGGTATATTTTGTTACTTTATTTCTCTTACAAGTATCGCAGTTGTTTATATAGTTTTTAATATCGTTATACATATTTTTCCATTTAAACTTCGTCCTCAAACGTTTAAAGGTGCGGTTAACTCCATTGTGTCCCGCAGTTGGACTGTCATGGTACTCTTTAAGAATGTCTAAAATTTGCTCTTTGGGTAAATTAGTAATTATATTGTCAGTATAAAGGGTAACATTAATTTCAGTATCTTGGAAAAGGTACTTAACCATAGAGAGGATATGATCAAAGTTTAGGTGCATGTGACATGATAATTTTGTAGGGTTTAGTAGGGCGATGTTACTTATATTATTTTCTACAAGATAAAGCTTTAAAGCTGAAAAACTATGGTAAAAATCTTCATAATTAGATTGTTTTGATTTTTCATTAATTAATAGATATATGGTAGTGTTATCAACATTTTTGACTGGAATAATATCGTGAGCTAGAGGATTTTGTTTCTTTAAATTTAAGTTTGCGGGATTGTGGATGGAATGTTCATTATAATAATTGTCGATGGTTAGTCCAGTATCTGTGTAGACGGCTATAACTTTATTTTTATTTAAACATATTTTGTCTGCGTTAACTTTTACATGGGAATTAAGAATTAACTCGTTATTTAGGGAATTTAAAAAATTTTGAAAAGAAAATGTTGATGAAATTAATGGATTACTGTTATTATTAGTACTAGGTATTAAAGTTTGCTCCGCAAAGTTGCATTCATTATGAAATTTTCCTTTTTTGGAATCTGATCTAAGGGTCATTTTACGTATACGACTTAGGCAATCAGCATTTGTATTGGCGCTACCTTTTTTGTGAATAATTTCGAATTCGAATTCCTCAAGTTTTAATTTCCAACGCATCATCCTTGAGTTGGGATCTTTACAGTTATGCAAGTAGATCAAGGGTTTGTGATCTGTACAGATTTTAAACTTCCTCCCAAAAAGGTAAGGTCTGAAGTGTTGAACTGACCAGAAAATGGCTAAAAGCTCTTTGTCTATAGTCGAGTAATTCAATTCACTTTTGTTTAAAGTCCTAGATGCATACGCAATAGGTAGATCGGAGCCAATTTCACCTTGAGATAATATTGAACCTATAGCAGTGCCACTTGCATCAGTGGTTAGAATAAATTCTCTAGTGAAGTCAGGGTATTGTAATAATGGTGGATTAATTAAAATTTCTTTTAGAATATTGAAAGATTCGGTACATAGAGCAGTCCAGTTGAAAACTTTGTCTTTTTTTAAAAGATCCGTAAGAGGTTTAGAAATTTTTGAGAAATCTTTCACAAAACGGCGATAATAACCGGCAAGACCGAGAAACATTTTTACATCTTTTGAATTTTTTGGCACTGGGAAGTTTTTAACTGAGTCTATTTTCTTGGGATCAGGAATTATTCCGTGTTCACTAATAATATGACCTAAATAAGTCAATTCGGGCCGCAGGAATTCACATTTTTCTGGTTGCAATTTCAGGTTGTGTTTCCTAAGACGATCGAATACCTCTTCAAGCTTGTCGTTATGCTCTTCAAGAGTTCTGCCGTATACTACAATATCGTCCATATATACAAAAACTTTAGTTCCCTGTAGACCGGTTAATACGTTATTCATTAAACGTTGAAAGGTTGCGGGTGCACCTTTCAATCCAAAAGGCATTCGAGTGTACTCGTAGTGACCAAGTGGAGTGGAGAACGCAGTCTTAGCTCTATCACTAGGATTAACTTCGATTTGGTGAAACCCATTCGCTAAATCTAGGGTTGAAAAAAACGTAGAACTTCCGAGTTGATCTAGAATTTCTGAGATTTGCGGTAATGGATAAGCGTCTCCTACAGTGACTTCGTTTAATTTCCTGAAATCCACGACAACACGCCACTTCTTGTTTCCGTGAATATCAGCCTTTTTCGGTACTACAATTAGCGGAAAATTCCATGGACTATTGGATTCTTTAACAATTTTGTCTTCGATCATTTGATTTACCTGGGTGTTAACCTCTGATTTTTGAAATTCCGGTAGTCGATACGGTTTAACATGAATAGGTTGTGCTCCTGGAGTAGGAATTGAATGTTGTACAGATGATGTGCAAGAAAGTTTTTCTCCTTTTAAGTAAAATAAATCACTGTATTTAGTGCATATGTTGAGAATAGAGTCACGTTGACATTGGGGTAAATGTGAAAGCCTAATTTCATTTTGCACTTTTTTTATACGATCATAATTTAAGATGAGATTGTTATCGGGGGACATAATACTTGTATTATAAATTTGAAATTCGGAAAGACTTTGAAATTCGACTTCGTCAGTATTGAGTACAGTATCGTTTTCATTTGGGTTTAGAACAGAAATAATGCAACCATTAGCGCTAGGTTTGGAAAGACTACTTGATAATATTAAACCGTTTTCAAGTTCCTTCGAAGTAGATATACAATCTTCGGTCAGATTTGATTTCACTCGGACGATTAATTCGGATCTGGCAGGAACCTGAATCGCACTAACCGAAGGTTGTAGAGCTAGAACAAAAGTGGTATTATTTAAGAAAATGCATAATTCTTTGGAGCCATAATCCAGTTTCGCTTTGAATTTCTCCAAAAAATCGTTACCAATAATTCCATGATTTGGGATGGGGAAATCATTAGGGACGATATGGAAAGGATAGGAGATAATATCTGCTCCGAATTTGAGCTGTATAAAACTTAACCCGATTGTGTTCATCATGTCATCACAAATACCTTTAATCTAGCTTTGAGATTAGTTAAAACTAATTGTTCATCGATAAGGCAATTCAATTTTAAAACACAAACTTCACTTCCACTATCAACTAACAAATTTACTTTTTCTTTTAAGACAGAAGTTGAATTAACCATAACAGAGTCGAATTTTAATGAGTTTTGTAGAGCAATGTTAAAGACGTTTTTAAAGCAATTAGACAATGGTGGAGATGTCGATAAATTAGAATTTAGAACTTTGGGTACATTGTCAAAAAGAAGATTGTCTTGAACCGATTCATCCTCGGAATAGAAGGAGCATAATTTTGGATTGAAAGAATTCCGGAATGAATTAGAATTTTGCAAGTTCTGTGGCAATCTTTTGGTTATAACCCTACAGGGATGTGGTAACCGATCACAGTCGGAGGAATTTAATGGTATGTTTGCTTCAAATTTTCTGCTCTGGTGGCACCTCCACTCGCACCAGGGCCTTTGTAGTTTTCCGACGTTGTGGTTGCAGAAGACTGTGAAAAATTATGGCTTTGTTTTTCTTTATACATCCTTTTCCTACAATCTTTAATGTGATGCCCCTTATTTTTACAATAACTGCAGACTAGAGTATTAATTTTATACGCCGGTGCCTGTGGCTCGCGTTTAATATCGCATTTCGGGAAACTAGGAAGATTTGGTGGCAATTTATTGTTTGATTTTGAGAAACAATTTGCACTAGTATGCCCGAGTTTGTGACAAAAAGAACACTTCGGTTTTTGAGAATTTTTCTGCGAATCTCTGTTTTTGTACGCAGATTTTTCTTCTTCTACTGCAGCTTCAATAGCTTTGGACAATACAGTAAACCTGCTAGCTTTAATCACCAGTCGAATGGGATTTTG
Organism: Leptogaster cylindrica; assembly: GCA_963082835.1. Lineage (NCBI taxonomy): Eukaryota > Metazoa > Arthropoda > Insecta > Diptera > Asilidae > Leptogaster > Leptogaster cylindrica. Next base: position 12,098,057 of record OY720106.1, read on the forward strand.
CAACCCGTCAACAAAGGCTTTTAGAGCAGTTTTACTGTTAAGGCTTTCGATAACTTTAGAATTCTGGGAACCTTCCGATGCGACACCAGCATCATTAAGATCTGCAAGAAGTTTTTCAATTTTATTACCGAATGTTCGAACATCTTCATGGAAACCCTGCCTACAATTTACAAGTTCGGTTTGAATTTGAGCCAATGTACGTAATTCTAAATATTGCTCTTGTAATATTTTCTTTAATTCCGACCATTTATCACAAGTTTTATATTTAATGATACTGTAAGCTGCGCCTGTGAGCTTACACTTTATAATATTAAGAAGCATTGCTGAGTCGTCAGCATCATACTCTCCGTCAACCACATCACAACAACTAATAAATCGGTGAAGATTTTCACGAGTGCCGTCGAATTCCGGTATGAATTTAAGCGCAAAATCTTTATCAAATTTAGGAGCCATTACGAGTATACTTGAATTTGAATCAGAATCACCATCAGTCATAAAAATTACACTCGAGTCAGAGTCGGACATAAGACGATTCCACAATAATTGAGATGAAGTTGTAATACATACAAATAACAAAATTTCCTTTAGAATAATAATTAATTGCACTAATAAAATTTTTCTAAATAACAATTACCAATCACCAAAAAATTCCTATTTATTATTTGGTATATTAAAATATCTATAATATAGTTAAATTAAACTTGCTGCGTAGCATAAAGTGAAAATTCCGGGAGTTGTCCTTTGAGTGCTAAGTCAGTGAAAATGATGAAAGGCAACCCGTTGAAATTGCAGATGCAGAGTTGTTGAAATAATGATAGAGTCGAGAAATCGCTGGAGATGTTGATCAACCGTTGCAACTGTTCACCTTGATGCTCTGATGCTGGCAAAGTTAAACTTCACTAAGATTAGTTATTTCGTACTGCACTTTTATTTTTTTTTTACGCGCCTCGTACTTTCGGTTATAAGTAAACTCACGCACACCCCACACCTGACACCAAATTTATGTTGAGGGGTTTTTCGAATAAAAGTCTGCGTAACGAAAACTAACTTTATTTATGCTAACTTAACCGAACAAAAAAAATCGTATCAAACTTAGCGAACACAATTTTGTATGGTTACGACGGAAGACGAAAGCTCTGTTTAAGAGACAAGACTTTTACCGTTGGCTGCTCAGCGACTTCTGCTAACCAAATTATTAATTGAAATTTTGATACTCGATTTGCTGATCGATTAATTGATCAGCAGTTTCTTTGCTTTGAGGAATTTGAAGAGGTTTCGGGTTTCGAAATACTACTCTTGAAATTATAAGCAACTGAAAAGAAATATTAATATATTGCAATCTTGACGAAAGATTGCAATTAATCAAATTTAGAAAATTGAACCTATTATTGAAATACGATTAATGAAATTTAAAGTAAGTTGCAATATTAAGGAATGCAAGAGGTGAATGATTTTGTAGAAAGGTTAAACAGAAGTCGGGGTGAATGGCACTTTACAACAATTGAATGAACTCATTTTGCACGAATTAATTTATTTTGAATTTTAATTGAATTTTTCTTGAAACATGTATTTTGTTTTGTGAATTTGGGCGATAACTTGCTGGGTCATTATTCGGTTTTCCCGGTTTATGAATCGCAATAATTTTGGCTTTTTTCCAGCTGTTGGGGAAGTAATTAAGTTTTAGGCAGCAATTTATGATTAAAAGGAAGTAATAGAGAGCAGATCGAGGAAGTTCCTTTAGGCATCTATTGGAGATATTGTCCAGGCCGGCTGATTTCCTATTTCGGGTGGTGAAGATAACGTTTCTCACATTTTTGGGACGAATATAGTAGTATGCGGAAGGTGGGTTTCGGATTGAATTTAGCATATTTAATGATTCCCTCACTGCGTTTACTGTGTTTGGGTTACTAAGATGTAAAGAAATCTTGTTATTATCACTGAATTGTTTTGCTAGAGCTTCATCTTTTTCCGCAGATGCACAGAATTTACTGTGTTCAGTGGTTAGTATTGGGATATTTACTCTTTTTTTTCTTCAGTACTTTGCTAATATTCCAGAATGGGTTTGAAGATTTTTCGAGACTGGCTTGCTTATCGCTCCATTTCTTATTTCTAAAGGGAGTTATCTCCGCTTTAACAATTTTATTGATACGGTTCTGTTGTTGTTTATAGCAGAGTAGTCTGTGCCGAATCCAATTCCGTCGCATTTGATTCCTAAGCCTTATAAGGCTTAGTATGTGCTGCGGGAGACTGTTGGGATTTGAAGTTTGGATAACAATGCCAGGGGTAGCGGCTTCCATCGCATTTTTAATAACAATATTTAATGTATTAATCATATTGTCGATGGTGTTGGGATCTTGGACATTTGCCAAGGGATGGGTGTTCCTGGGAAGATTGCTTTGAATGTGACTGCGGCAATGTTCTCACAATCAGTTAGTACCTTTATGGTCTAAAATGCTCTAGATATACTGACAGGGATCTTTTATAATTTCAATTAATACCGGTAGGTGGTCCGATGGTAATTTATTCATTGTTACAGGTAGAGTAATTGCATCCGGAATGTTTGTGAGGAATATGTCGAGGACCGAAGGATTTAAGATTGGTTACTTGGGACATAGGTGGGGTCTGTTGGGAATAGGAGGGTTCCGGAGAGTTTTCTACTACATCGTGTAGAGTGTTTCCCCAGGAATTCCCTCTAAGTGATCCCCACGATTGATGCCTACAGTTGAGATCGCCCCCGACTACAAAACTATCGTACAAGCTTATCAATCTGTGCAAGTCGGCATTAAGCTGGGTTTTAATAGCTAAATTGCATCTTCCCTCGGGAAAATAGGCAGCTAAGGCTGTGACATTGGCGTTAGCGGCAAGTGAGATTTCAACTGCTATCGTTTCTATGACTTTTGTATTCGGCAATGCTCGTAATTTGCACTTAATTTGTTTACTTATTACTATTGCAACTCCTGCACCTCGAGATTGGCTTCTATCGTGCCGAAAGCAGTAGTAATTTGGATCTGTGAATTTGATGTTGGGGTTCAGTCTTGACTCCGTGATAAGGGCAACATCGATCTTATGTCTGTATTCAATAGATTTATTCCTTATACCTCTCACTGCCTCTGGCATTGCAGGTGATAACATTTACAAAATTAGTGTTCATTATATAGATACTTAACAACGAGTTCCATAATTACATTAAATTGGTCGAATTTATCCTTACAATTTCTTAATTTTGCTATAAGTTCACTAGTAAGGCATTGGATTTCGTTTGTTAAAAATGTAGTGCTGGAGCTGGGACTATTAACAACTTTATTGGTTCCCGCATTGCTAATCCGAACGTCCGGTAGGTTCCAATGTTGTGTCCTGGTAACGCCGGGAAATTGTTACTGTCCTGCGCCGGTGGTCTAATATTGATTCGTACCGCGTGGTTGGTATGCGCCTTCTTCCTGCGTAATTCCAGGTAGTTTCTTCTAGATATACATTCGGGGTCAGTTGCTTTATGTGATTGGTTACAGTTTGCACATTTTAACTTGTCTTGGTTGTTACAGCTTGCTGTTGCATGATTTCCTGAGCAGATAGCACAGCAGGTTTTTATAAAACAGTGCTTAGCCCCATGGCCAAACATTTGGCAAATGAAGTATTGCGTGACTTTATTGGGGAGCTTTCTGTGGTAGTCTTGTCTTATATTCAGTGTTTTGAATTTTGATTTTAATTCCTGGAGGGTAACAGTACCTCTTTCCAGATAGATTATAAACATGAATAATTTGCCACACGTTGTTTGACGTTTTGTCATTTTAACGTCTAAGAATTTCAGTCCCTCCTCTATTAAACATATTTTTAGGTCGTTCACTGGCATTGGATCTAGACCCGTTAATATCAGTTTCAATGGTTGTTCACTTTTGTGAGTGAAAAATTCGCATTTTAAATCCGTTAACCTATGGCAAATTTTCTTGTATTCATCGGATGTATTTCGAAATATTTTAATTCCTATTGATATGCGTTTTGTTGTGAAATCCGAAATTTTACTCTCTTTTAACTTTTCAAGTATATAGTTTTTTATTTTTTTTTTATTTATTTAAAATTTTATTAATATAAATGTACAATTCAGAATAATAACAGTTCAGAATAATGCACAGAGATTAGAAGACTTTGTTCTTTACAAACTGAGATATAATGCGTACATGAGGGAAGAAGTTTACATATTATAATTGATAATGGTAAAGGGAAAATTATAGTTACAAAAACCCTTATTTAATCTTAGAACTACTCTAACCTACTCCTTAGTATACACTTACTTTAATTATACTAATTAGTTTACATATTTACTGTGCTGGCCGAAATAAACTCGAGATCAGGTCATTCTCATGAGCCATAGCAACTTGTACAAAAGAATTTAGTGAGCTACATATTTCGACAGAAACGAGATTGGTGTTGGCTTTGTTGTGCAACAGACGCGTTGAGAAAAATCTGGGTAGATTATACATCATCTTTAGGATTTTGTTTTGAAATCTTTGCAATTTGTTAATATGGGTTTTGGCAGCGTCCGCCCAGACGGGTGCACCATACAAGAGAATCGCTCTGAAGATTGTCTTATAAATAATTAGCTTGTTTTCAATACTGAGTTTGGAGTTTCTATTAATAAAGGGATATAGCGTTTTAATCAAATTGGAGGCTTTTTGGAGTGTTATCGAGATATGCTTGTCGAAAAGAAGTTTCTTATCGAATGTAATTCCGAGGTATTTCAGTTCATTTTGCCATGCAACATTTGAGGAATCAATTTGAATTTCCCGCTGTGGCAAGAATAAATGGTTTCTTCGGCGTGTACAGAATATGGCCTGAGTTTTGCCTGGATTTATTTTTATTTTCCACTTATTAAAATATTTTAGTGCTATGTTCGATGCGCCTTGAAGGTTGTCGATAATTATAGAGGTATCGGTGTCGGAGCAGAAAACTCCAGTATCATCTGCGTACATAGCTAAATGACAATTTGGGAGATTCGGAAAGTCAGATGTATAGATACTATATAGTAAAGGACCAAGAACAGAGCCTTGCGGCACCCCAGCTGGGATTTTATGTGCGGATGACATTTTGTTATTAATGAAAACTTTGAATGACCTCTGCGATAGGAAGCTTTGTACAATTTTAATAAGATAAGTTGGAAAATTGAATTTTTGAAGTTTAAAGATAAGTCCATTATGCCACACGGAGTCGAAAGCCGTTTCAATATCAAGTGTAAAGAAGCCAGTAGATTTTTTATTTTCCAGATTATGTTTGATAAGTTCCTTGATTCTGAAAGCTTGATGAACAGTGGAGTAGCCAGGTCGAAAGCCAAACTGTTCATTGAGCAGAGTATTGTTTTCGGTTATGTGCAACATAAGTTTCTTTCTAAGAATTTTTTCATAAATTTTGCTAATAGTACTTAGTAAACTTATTGGCCTGTAACTCGAGGGAAGGTCCGGTGGTTTACCGTATTTGAGTATAGGAATGACTTTAGCGAATTTCCAAGCAGAAGGAAAGACTTGCAACTTCAGACATGAATTGATTATAAATGTTATGAAAACTAAGCCGTTTCTTGGGAGTGATTTAAGGACTATATTTGGGATGGCATCATTTCCAGGAGCTTTGTTATTTTTCAGAGTCTTGGTTTCTTTAAGAATGTCCCTTGGCTTAATGAGGGTGTTATGATGGAAACTGGGTGAGAGCTGCGACAGGTCAGAGATTGAGTTGGCAACAAGGCTTTCAGTAGTAGCATCGCTATTGTTGTTTAGTGTGATGCTGTGATTTTGTAAAAATGAGTCAGCGAGCGCATTTGCTTTTTCCTTGGCAGAGTAGAGTTTTTTATTTCCAGATATAAGGGTGGGGATATTTTTATTTTTGTTTTTGATTACTTTGACAATATTCCAGAAAGGTTTTGAGGATTTTTCGAAGCTAGAAAGGAGCCTATTCCAGGTGGTGTTGCGCAAGCTACTTACACTATTCTGAATTTTGTAATTCATTAGTTTCATGTGTATTTTAAAGAAGGGGTCTCTTGTTCTTATCCATTTTCGGCGAAGATAGTTTCGCATGTTAATGTAGTATTTAATATTATCTGTTAGTTTTACTTGATGCTGCATTGTTTTTAAAGTGATTTTTGGGACAGATTTTTCAAGAGCAGAATTTATGATATGCTCTAATTCTGTAATAAGGTTATCGATCTGTTGCAGGCTGGAAATATCTGCCAGCGAAAGGTTATTAAGGTTTGTAGCAGTAGATACCAGTTGCCTGAAAAGGCCCCAGTTACCTTGTTTAAAATTAAATATTTTGGGAGCATCAACAGATGCAACGGCAGATACGATTTTGAGGGTTACCGGTAGATGATCAGATCCTAATTGATTTGCTGCAATCGGGCGGGAGAAAAGTGATGAGTTGTTACTTATAAACAGGTCCAGCGTAGACGTATTCCTACTAGAGCTGTTCGGAACATATGTGGGGTCTTCTGGGAATAAGATATCCATGGAGCGCGTGCTACAAATAGAGTGCAGGATGTTTCCCCAGCAGTTAGCCCGTGGACAGCCCCAGGCTTGATTTCGACAATTCAGATCACCTCCAATTAAGAGGTGGCTAGATTGATTCAAAAGACGATAGATATCCGATTTGAAGTCAGCTTTCTTATCTTGATTCGCATTTCCCCCGGGGAAGTATGTGCAGAATATACTGATTGTAATGTTGTTCTTAAGAGTAACTTTAACCCCAACAGATTCAATGCATTTGAGATGTAATGTTGGTAATTGTGAATGCTTCAGTGATTTGTTAATTAAAATTGCGACTCCACCCCCGCGATTTGCAAGCCTATCCGAGCGATAACAAACGTAATTACACAGACTAAACGAGTCTCTTGGTTTAAGCCAAGTTTCAGTTAGCAACGCAACACCAATCTTGTTTTTGTTTAAGAAGTCAAAAAATTCTATTTTTTTGTTTCGAATGCCTCTTGCATTCCAAGTGACAATATTTACATTATTATTTGAGCCCATTGTAAATATATCTAATTGCTAGTTTAGCTATTACATTGAATTGATCAGATTTAGTTTTACACAGGGCAAGTGAGGAGAGCAATTCATTTAGAAGACTATTGATTTCATCGAAATTGAAAAGATTAACGTTAGAGTTGGGTGAAGAGGCTACAAAGGAATTGTTACTGGTCCGCAATTGCTGACCGTCGGCAGCTGCGTTATTCCAAACTCCCGTTGTCGGCTTGCGATTTGGAAGTGTAGGAAAATCCGTTGAAACAAATTTGAACGTTTTTCGTTGCTTGCGATGATTGTTCGAGAGTATATTATTATTCCTCTGATGTTTCATGGTCCGTTTTTCTTGAATTCCGATGTACTGCTGCCTAATAGGACACTCAGGATCTGTAGCTTTATGAGATCCATTACAATTGGCACATTTAGCGGCACTTTTAGAACCGCATTCGTTTGATTTATGGTTCCCAGAACAAGTAGAACAAAAGGTTTTCACATTACAGTGTAATGCCCCATGTCCGAACATTTGGCAATTGTGACATTGCGTGAGTTTGCCAGCAGGTTGTTTTTTATAGTTCCATTGCACTACAGTGTTGAATATTGATTTTATTTTTGTTCTAAGATAGTTTAAGGTAACTGAGTCGCGTTCAAAATATACTATGTACATTACTCCGGCTGCTGATCTGGAGGAGATTACCTTGCAGTCGATGCACTTGAGTTCCAGGGAAATCAGTTCATCCTTTAGAGCAGAGCAGTTGCGGCAACCGCGTGAAGGCCGGACATAATGACCTTGAATGGGTTATTATGTTTGTTGTTATATGTAAAGAATTCACATTTCTCTTGTTTCAGTAGGTCAATTACACTGCCGTGGGTTTCAGCAGAATCCACTATAACTTTTATTCCAATTGACATAATTTTGATTTTGTACGATGTTATTTTTTTAGTTTTAAAAAGGTTGTGGATGAAAGCCGTATCACGCTTCATTACCACGATTGGAGGAATTTTAGGTAAACTAGATTTTGAATTGTTGTCCACATTGTCACAATTATCGTCATTTAAGCTTTGAAGCGGTGCAAAATAGTTTTTATTCACAGATGCCATGTTTAATTGGTTTATATTGCCAAATATAGATGGTTTGAGCACTTTTGATGAATGATCCAGAGGATCTTCATCATCATAGAGATCACGGGGTCTTTTCGGAGCAATTATCACTGAGACTTAAGCCGAGTTGCACTACGTGTGATCGACGCTGTGGCTACCGATCGACTGATATAGTTATTGCTGCATTTCACGGCCGTAATGGGAGAAATGTCGATTTTAGCTGACTTGCTAACGACGCGTCGTCTTGTTCCGGTGCTATATATGCATCCTCTTCCTCTTATTGCAATTGCAACGATTGATAATAGTTTCTCCAATGTGACTTTGACTTTTCATTAACACTAGCACTCATAATGGAGTTTTTAGTCATTACATGATTTTAATTATAATGCACTATATTTGACGATTTCTTATGGTGATGAATATGATCTCCATATCCATCTTCAATGATCTCGCCTATCGGTCGTTTTCGCGAAATTTTGAAACCAATACTCCGCAAAACCTCTGTAACTTTTCCCGCACTATTGAAGAGATGTTGTCGCTATCCCTCGTTACCGAGAACTGATCGTTTAATTTTAAACGAAGGGCAGACTTCATAGCTTCTTTTGCCACAAAGATATTAATCGGAGCAAGAGAAAGAGCAGTCTCGATTGGTTCTCATAGCTCACGTAATGCTCAAGCAGCCCATCCTTTGAAACTTGGGGTTATGGGGTTAATGCCCCATGTGGAACCGAATGTCCTTCTGCACTGCCAAAAGGTTGTAATGGCCTTTTGTATTCTAGATGCAGTTGCCAGTTCAGTCTATTGTCTAAGATAACTCCCAGATATTTGACGCTTTTCGCGTAATTAATCTAACTGCCAAAGATATGCAGGGATTTGATGCCAACTAACTTACCTTTATTGGTGAAAATTACTGCAGAGGTTTGATCTGCATTAATAGAAAGTTTTCTAGCCTTCCACCACTTTTCAGTCACCTTGAGAGCATGCTGTTCCAGCACACAAAGAGTGTTGAGGAACTTGCCTCTGCACAAAATCACTATATCATCGTCCGCATAGGTGTTTCCGCAAGGTCATTGACAACCAAACACCAGAGAAGGGGAGAAAGAAGCCACCCTGGGGACAACCCCTTCCTACCTTATTCCTGGCTGTATGGTTACCGATTACGGTGGAGATTAATTTGCACTGGAACATATTATCTATCCACCTCGCTATAGTGTCACAAATGCCATATCTGCGCATAGCAGATGCCATATGGCTGCAAAACTGGTATTGTCGAAGGCGCTCTCGATGTCCAAGAAGACTCCTATGCAGAAGTCCTTGTCATAAAGGGCCTTCCCGATAAAATCTATAGTATGATGAAGGGCGGATTCACTGGATTTCACTGTATCGCCCACATGAGTGTCGCACTTTGAATAACAGAGTCGGCGATTTTCCAGTCCAAATCTTGTGGAGTGTACTGTACGTCGACCTCTAAATCCCCTCTTTCAAGTGATGCACAGCTATAGGAACGTGAGTTTCCAAAACATGTTCCGCAGTGGAAGCGTCATCATCAATGTACACACCACTCGGTACTTGTAGACCAGTGATCGGCAGGCCCATGATACAAGGAACATAAGGTATGCCAATGGTTTTGCACCCGCGCCATTTTGCGATGGTTTGACAGCTTTTTCTGTACAAATTCGTGTGCAAGTTCTAAAAGTTTTTAAAGATTTTTAATATTAATTGATACCATTTTGCATTTAAAATGGTTAAGTGTGCAATAAAGAACTACAAAATTATCATTAAAAGAACATGTGAAGAATCATAGAAATATTTTGCTTTTCTGAAAGGCCCTTGAAATGCTGTTAATTAAGGCAAAGGATGTAAATGTAGAAGTTATTTTTTAGATGTAGTATGTATTTTAAGATAAGATATTTAAACAAAAATTAGTCTAATGTTGTCAGTAAACAAAACCTAAGAAAAAAAGGAACAAGTTTACGAGACGGAACACCCAGGAGGAAGCCGCGGATTTTAATGAAATTTTGTATGGACATGTATTTTGGCTTAAAAGTGACGAATCCGGAGGAATTTCTTAGGAATTCCGTTTAGTTTTGGAAATATTTAACCTCAAAAATGTTAAAATGACATGTCACTTCAACCCGTTTTACAACATTTTAACACATTTGTCTCATACAAAATTTACACTAATATAATTAAAGAACGTTTTTACACTTACTAATCCTATTTTAATTCTGTTCTAATCTGAAAAAGAAGAATAAAATCATTAATGAAAAATTTGTTTACTTACTTGAGAAGTTTGACAAGTTTTCGCTCTCAGTTATAGCAATTGCAACATCGTGCTGATTTGAGTGCGTTCGTCAAGAATGTAAGTAATCGACAAGCACGCATAATGATGAATATAAATTCTCTAACTTAAATAGCAAAATTTGTATAAAAGTTAGAAGTTACATTCTTGGGCTCTTGGCGAACGCACTCAAATTAGCACGATGTGCCAACTGACAGCGAAAAATTGTCAACCTTCTCAAGTAAGTAAACAAATTTTTCATTAATGATTTTATCCTTCTTTTTCAGATTAGAACAGAATTAAAATAGGATTAATAAGTCTAAAAACGTTGTGAGTGAGATAGATAATGACGTCACTTTCATCAAGTGAATGAGATGGATAGTATGTGTGCGTTAGCACTAATGAAAACACTTTAGTTCTATTGAAATTATTATAACTATTTCTTTCCCACTTAATTTACTATTTCCCCACAGCGAATACACAAAAAATGACAAGATATAATTGCTTTTCATTACACGATGCAGAACTCTACTTCTTCTCTGAAGCTATCAAAAACTCTTTACATACTTCGTTAAGTTACGTTAAGTTATTTAAGCTGAGGACTAACTTATTTAAAACTGTTAGATGTAAATTTTAGATGGGTTATGAGTTATACGGGGTTTCAGCAGCTCGAGTGGGTATTTTACCGCTATTACCGTTTAGCTACCGTCGATGGGGGAGACTGGGGCTTCACATAATTTACCATCGGTGGACCGCTGGGTTCTTGGATTTTCGCGGATGGGGCCAGTAGCCCAGGAAAGATAGCTCCAAATTCAACGCAACTGGGAAATAAATACCACGAAAGGTTTTTTTGGTTTAAACGATAGATTAGACCCATAGAAACAACATATCAATTTACGTCCTTTTACTTCCGTCCGCGTCCTTGATTTTCAGGACCTCAAAGGAGTTAAGTCCTGGCATGGGACGTACGCTCCAGAAGTCGAAATAACTCGGCCGTTATAGGACCGATTTCGACGAAACTCATTTCGAACGATAGGGGAAGGTCCCTAGAATAAAATTAGATAGAGTCTCCATGTATCCTGCAAGCCCCGGGTCCTGGAAATTCCTGGAACCGCTGTAATTCGGCCAAATATTGCCTGATTTGGCAGGAAATCAGTTCGCTTGGAAGGTAATCTCTTTCTGAATGTACTCCACATATTTGATAGTGCTTTTATATGTAAAATTTTTATCCTTGTTTTGCAGGATCCTTGAACTTCAGGATCCGTGCATCTCAGTACCGGTAAATTTCAATACCCGTAAATTTCTGTATTTTTGAGTTTCAGAACCCGTGAATTTCGAGATCCTTGAATTTCAGGATCCTTGAATTGAACGTTCCTTACAAGAAGGCGAAGAAGATCTTCCTCGAAATCGTGCAGTTGAGCAAACAGTTCGTCAAGCAACACACAGACACATTTACACCGGGATATGGCGCGTATAGATTTGACAAATTGAAGGAAGAAATTTCTGAAATTGACTGGGACAAATATTTCGGAACTGCCTTTGATAAAGAACTGGATTCTTCTGTTATATTTTTCTTCGAGGATAAAGAAATGTTGAAAAATTTGCCGAAATTCATGGAGTCACAAAATAAAAAAGTTATTGCAAATTACATGATTATCAAGTTCCTTTACACTCTTCACAATGAATTCGAGCATCCCCAGTACCACAAAGCCTTCTGTATTGATATAACACAAAATCTGATGGGAGATGTGGTGACTGCGATGTACATTAACAATCCGCACCACAAGGAGACCGTCGAGGACGAAGTTATAAGCATGGCTGCGTACATGAGAAGTGCATTCAAAGTGATCGTTACGGACATTGATTGGATGGACATGGAAACCAAAAGAAAGGCTCTGGTGAAACTCCGGGACATGCGGATGATAATTGGCGATGTCGAATTCACCTTGGATTTCAAAGGACTGGAGCAGCAGTACAAAGACATTCCAATAAAGCCTTACAGTAACTATTTTGAAAATAACTTAAGACTCAAAAAATACTTAATGAAAAAAAATTCCTGGGTATGAGGAAAACGGGGATAAGTATGTAGAGAAGTATGCAGCTGACGTAAATGCCTACTATGATCCTAGGCAAAATAAAATGATCCTTCCTGCGGGGATTCTACGGAAACCGTTCTTTAATCCGAACCTCCCAAAGTCTTACAACTTCAGACCAATGGGAGCAAATATAATTGAACACGAAATGACGCACGGTTTCGATTCGAATGGACGCCATTTTGACCATGACGGTGATAGTGAAGACTGGTGGAGTCCCGAATCAGACTCTGCATTCGAGGAACGCGCCAAATGCTTCGTGGATCAATATGACTCTTACCGAATTGAAGAACGCTCGGGGAGAACATCGCGGACGCTGGAGGAGTGCGACAAGGATTCATCGCGTACCACAAATGGCTGAACGCGAATCAGAATTTCATTGATATAGCGTCTGAAACCCTTCCCGCCTTGAACCTAACCAACGACCAACTCTACTTCGTAGCCTACGCCCAAACTTACTGCAGTTCCAACAAAAGGAAGGCTTACGAGGCTTTCTCCGGTGATCCTCACGCTGTAAACAAATTTCGCGTGATTGGAAGTGTCTCGAACTTCGAAGAGTTCGGAAAACAATTCAATGGTACTTTGGGATCGACAATGAATCCAGGGAAGAAATGTGTTCTATCTGAAATTCAAGGATCTTGAAATTCACGGGTTCTGAAACTCAAGAATACAGAAATTTACTGGTACTGAAATTTACCGGTACTGAGATTCACGGATCCTGAAGTTCAAGGATCCTGAAATTTAAGGATCCTGCAAAACAAGGATAAAAATTTTACATATAAAAGCACTATCAAATATGTGGAGTACATTCAGAAGGAGATTACCGACTAAGCGAACTGATTTCCTGCCAAATCAGGCGATATTTGGCCGAATTACAGCGGTTCCAGGAATTTCCAGGACCCGGGGCTTGCAGGATACATGGAGACTCTATCTAATTTAATTCTAGGGACCTTCCCCTATCGTTCGAAATGAGTTTCGTCGAAATCGGTCCTATAACGGCCGAGTTATTTCGACTTCTGGAGCGTAAGTCCCATGCTAGGGACTTAACTCCTTTGAGGTCCTGAAAATCAAGGACGCGGACGGAAGTAAAAGGACGTAAATTGATATGTTGTTTCTATGGGTCTAATCTATCGTTTAAACCAAAAAAACCTTTCGTGGTATTTATTTCCGGGTCAAAAGCTATCTTTCCTGGGCTAATATCTCAGGCTCGCAGCACTGCGGCCACCAAAATCCTATCCTAGGCTCGCAGCATTATTTGCGGCCACCAAAATTTCCCAAAGTAAAGACTCGCACACTATCTGCGGCTCATACAACTTTTACCAAGGCTAAGCTCGCAACTCGCTCTACGGCCCAGCTGATCGTCGAGATCAAGCTGCAAAGGCAGCGAACATCAACATAGGGTGTGCAAACATATCACATGGCGACCGTGATAAGAGATTTGTGATCATCACATCAGACGTGACAAACTGCAATCTTCTGGATGAGTTATGACCAACGAACTAGATAGGAGATTTGAGAAGTTATACGCATTATCCGAAGCAGCAAGAGGAATATTAAGGGATCCAGAAAGGAATACCGAGCAGCTCACCTTGTATAAACTTCCCGTACAGAAGCCGCAGCCTCTAAAATTTACAGCTAAGGAGGTACAGTCAGAGCAGGAAGAACAGGAACGGAAGAGAATAACTGTTCAGGAATATTGGAGGAGGTATAAACAAACAAAAAAGGAAGTACCAGTCCAGAGAAGGAAGACCCATGGAGGAAACCACCACCGGCTTGCGCAGGACATCAGGAATTTTAAAACTTTGCGCCAGATATCTGCGACTCCAGAAGAAGAGGCAAAATACCGGATACTCCTCACCAGAGCAAGAGACGAGCTCAAAAACATTAAAACAAAAAGAAAACAATAATTAATTAAACGATAACCATTAAAAAAAAGAAATAATAAAAACGATAATAATCATTAATGATAATAAAACGACCTAGTATAATTAATCATAATTAATGTATTTTCGATAAATTAAATTTGTTAGATAGGTATATTTGGGGTAAAATAAATGATTTAAAATATTTTTTTTTATTTTTGCGTGCAAAATGGGTAAAACAAACTCTCAACTTAATGACAATAATGGAAAAGTCAATAATAATATCAGAGGATACAATTTCTATGAAAAGCGACCAAATCGTGATATTTTTAGGAATTCTGGCACCAGCACAGCTAAGTATTGCCTAAAAAAATAAAAAATAAATAATAAAAATAGAAAAAAAATAAAATAAAATTAAATAGCTGTAAAAAAGAAACAAGAAGATCGCATATGGATAAACTGAAGAAAATTAGAAACGAGCTCGTGAATATTTTGTCAAATTTAAAAAAAAACCCAAATCGTTACTAGACAGAAAAAACATTAAAGGACAAAGAGGAGAACACGAAAAAATTGTTTAACGAGGCTAAAGAGTTATACGGCGTTTACACCGACGAGGTTACGTCGCTTTTCGAGGTTTCGGGGGTAACCAGGTACTTAATCACGAGATTACCCATACAAATCGTAACCTCCTCGCTCACCAGATTAGAATGAAACCTCGCACTTAATCTCCTCAATTCAATGCACGAACCCGGACCCGAACGATTCAGCGCAATTCAGCAAACAGCTGTTTGATAAATCGGACTTTTGTGACTGCTGTCAAGATTTGAAATTCAAGATTAAAGACAGTTTGCTGCGTACATAGTTGATATTTACATATTTTTTCGTGAACATGGAAAGTTTGAAGCAGAAAAGAAAGAAAAAAGCTATTATTTCTGCCTTGCTGTCAAATAAAGTAAACAAAGATGACATGCAAATGTCAGAGTTAAGCTTGTCACTGGTGGTGTAAACACTTTGAGATTAACTTAATCTAACCTCGAGTTAATCTCCAGTGTAAACGCCCTATTAGCGAGTGTAGAAACAGACGCGAAGACAGTAATTGAACTCAACAAAATATACCAAGAAATCAAGGAACTTTCGGAGCAAATACAGGTGCATGTAGGAAAACAGAAAGAAATCAAAATGGACTTTGATATTAAAGCTGCGACATCGCTGTTACATCCATACAGCGGGAAGGAAGATGAAACGGAGACATTTATATCATCCATGGAGCTGTTGGATGGACTGACTTCCACAGAGCAAAAAGGCACAATGATAAAGTTTCTAAAATCCAGGCGCAAGGGAAGGGCTATGTCGGTAATCACGGATGAAATCAATACGTAGTCCCTGACAAATGCAAAACTGCAGCAGAAATTTGGGACTAGGACATTATCCGATACTATATTGGCCCAACTAAAGGGATGTCACCAGGGTGACAGAAAGATAACCGATTTTTCTAATCAAATAGAAGAGTTGTCAGCGCAACTTACTAAAGCATTTATATCCTAGAAAATCGACAGCGGCGAAGCAGCGGAGAAACTGGCGGAAAAGTTTCCAGCGAAAACTCTGATCAATAACGTTGCTAACCACGAAACATCCATTATCCTGAGGGCAAGTAGCCTGACGACACTTTCGGATCTAGCGGCTAAAGCTGTTGCGGTTGTTAGGTTAATTCTTTGCTTTTGTTCAGAAGAAAAGCATGTCCGGGAACTTAGCAGATCATTTTGCAGCAGATCAAAAATAAAAGTGAGTTCTCTTCGCATGCACAAAAGTTCTATAGTTCCTGATAATGGGCTATGTGTGAAAAAATAGATACTATTCTGAATACCAAATTGCTGCAAGCAAATATGAAAGAATGAATGTCTGAATGTGGCAAAAAATATTTTTTCGAAATTATTTTTTTATTAGACTGCTGTTTATAATTACTATTTTATGATTATTATCATGTTCTTCGATATAAAAGTTCCGGTGTGGAGATAGCCACACGTTACTTCCATGTTCACCATGTTGTTAACGGCAATGACAAAAAAAAACATTTGGCTGCAGGGTCGCTTTTTTCGAACTGCTACTTCTGCACCCACGACCATAACTTCAAAAATGTTGGACCCGTCGACACAATTTTAGTTGTAAGTTAGCCAAATCAAATGTGATCTAGCTCAAAATGAATAGGCATGATCTCGACATATTACCAGACATTTGGTACAAGTCCCGCGAAATTTAATTTATTTTGACGGCAGTTATCGTTGAAAATCGGAAAATTATAAAACCCGTTATAACTCCCTTATTTTAATACTTGGTGAACTTCTTGTAATCTAAAACTGAATAGTCTAACAAGCTGAACAAAACGCGAAAAGAAATTTTGAAAAAGACCGAATTTAAAGAAAATTATGACCATTTCAAACTAGTAAGGAAGCAATTGGTCGCACCAATTACGTGATACCCTAGATGTAGAAAAATATACTCATTCTTATATCAACATTTTTGTATAAAAATGACTCAGGCTTATATGGCAACACTAAGAAGGAGTTGCCCGATTTTGCTCATCTTCGAACTTGACCTTGCAATTTTAATCAAATATTATTGTACCAAATTACAAGTCTCTAGCTACAAGCGTTCTCGAGTTATCGTCTGGACAGACAGACAGACAGACGGACATGCATAAAACGGTTTCTATTCACTTTCCAATCATGAATATATAGTTCTTTCTTTTCTGCGACGATTATTTCTTGGCGTTGCAAACGTTCGCTCAAAACTAATATACCCTACATCTAGGGTATAAAAACAACGGAGCGACTGAGCGACGGAGCGACTGAGCGACACCAAGCTAAAAACTTCCAGAAAGTCTTTTTAAGGATCTCCCGACATCGAGAATGTGCAGACTATATGTCTTTTTTTGAAAAAGGAAATTCTTGCTTTTCTGAATATAAATGTATGTTCCATCACAGATTAAGATAGCTTTTGGTTCAGTTCCATTGCCAAATAACGCAGATGGTACAGTGAGATTGCGCCTTATTATTTCTTCGCGACTGATGTGGTTTAATCCTAAATACCGGGGTACGAAGTCTGCTGTTAGACACTCGCGTGCTATTTTCAAGTATTTCTCAAGTGTACGACGGGTCATATTTAAAGGACATGCGATCCTGTCGTCAGGCTCAGCAGACCTTGTTTTCATCAGATACACACCTAAAACTGTTTGCGGCCGCTTCGATTGCACTGCTAGAGACGGCGCGGCGTTTCATTGTTAATTAGTTAGCCTTTTTGGTACTTGATCCTTTATTATTTCTTCCTTCTCGCTTCTCGTAGGGATTGGTACAGGTGGTGGCAAAGGTTTCCCAATCGGGTACAATGTTAATTGCGATGTGATTGTTTCTGGTCTATTCTTGAGTTTCCTCGCCTCCTCTCCAGTTTTGCAGAGCCTCTGGAATGTTAACTCGATTCCCAGATCCGGCGCGGCGTCACGGTCGCCATGTAGTACCCCTATTAAAGTGGGCAGTTTTGGAGTTCCGAAATAGAGTTCTTGGGAGTTAGTGGCTAGAGCAGCAATGGCGCTGGCTCTGGGTTTTGGAGCAGCTGTTTTCAGCTGTAGCTCTGATTGGTTAGTAATGAGACTTTGGAGCAGCTAACGAGCAGGCTCCATATGGAAAGACGTGTATCGACTTTTTGCCTAATGTTTATTGATTTCCATCCTATTTTATACAAAATATTCCTGAACCTAACTTACCAATATTGGAGGGGATAACCAAGCCTTTCCCAATCAATCAATAAAATCGAATGTCCTCGTCAGCATGTTTCCCACGACCCTATTCCAAAATTTGGATATCGTAATATGGTGTGACTGGTTATGATTTCTTTTAATTTCTCAAATGCTGTCACATAGCTTGGGTCATGAACATTAACTTTTTCGTCCTTTTTGAGATATTTAATCATCGGTTTAGCAATCTTTGCGTAATCTTTTATGAACTTCCTGTAATATCCCATTATACCTAAAAACGATTTTATTTGTTTTTGTGTGGTGGGTAACTTGAGGTCGTTTATTAATTTTGTCTTATTGGGATTTGGCTTGATTCCTTCAGGATTCAATATGTGTCCTACATACTCGGTTTCTTTACTGAGGAAGTTGCATTTATCGATTTGTATTTTGAGTCCGGATGACCTCAACTTGTCGAAGATTAACTTTACGTTTATGAGATGTTCTCCTAACGAGGTGCTGAAAATAAGAAGTCGTCTAAATAGACGACACATATTTTATTGATAAAGTTTTGCAGGACAGAATTCATCAATCTTTGAAAATTTGATGGGGCATTTTTTAACCCAAATGGCATACGAAGATATTCGTAGTGGCCAGATGGTGTCGAAAAGGCGGTTTTCTTTCTATCGGATTCTTTCATCAGAATTGCTGAAAGCCCTTTGCCAGATCCAACGTGGTGAAATATTGTGCCCTTCCTAGTTTTTTCAATATATTTTCGATGCTCGGAATTGGAAATTTGTCATCGATCGTTACTTCAGTTAATTTCCTATAATCGATGACAATCCTCCATTTCTTTTAACTGGAATTGTCTGTCATCGGCACGATGCATAAGGGGCTGTTATATGGTGAATTGCTTTCTTTAATGATACCCTGTTCTAACATTTCGTTTATTTGTTTTTCGATTTCCTTCTCATGGACTTGTGGATACCTATAAATTTTGGAATAAATAGGCCTATCCGTTGTCGTAACGATCTCATGGGTTATCTCGTGGGTTGACGTTATAGGGCGTTTACACTGGAGATTAAATCGAGGTTAGATTAAGTTAATCTCAAAGTGTTTACATCACCAGTGACAAGCTTAACTCTGACATTTGTATGTCATCTTTGTTTACTTTATTTGACAGCAAGGCAGAAATAATAGCTTTTTTCTTTCTTTTCTGCTTCATACTTTCTATGTTCACGAAAAAAATATGTAAATATCAAGTATGTACACAGCAAACTGTCTTTAATCTAGAATTTCAAATCTTGACAAAAGTCACAAAAGTCAGATTTCTCAAACAGCTGTTTGCTGAATTGCGCTGAACCGTTCGGATCCGGGTTCTTGCATTGAATTGAAGAGATTAAGTGCGAGGTTTCATTCTAATCTGGTGAGCGAGGTTACGATTTGTATGGGAAATCTCGTGATTAAGTACCTGATTACCGCCGTAACCTCGAAAAGCGACTTAACCTCGTCGGAGTAATATGGCGTTTCTGTATTTGTACCCTCAGTTGGCAATCGGAGTGGTCGTCTAGTGTATTGTAGAGTATTTTAATTACGCATTCCTTGGATTGGGTTGCTTTGATTATTGGTGTTGTCAGCTCGGCCACGTATGTCGTTGTTCCTTCTGGTTGTCTTACTTTGGCCATTCCCTCGTATTCCTTTTGTGTCAGGAGTAAGAATTCTTGGATCTTTACCCTACTTCCCACGTACTCGTAGTCCATCCGTGGAATCAAGGTTTGTTTATTGCTGTGGATGGGGAAGACGTTCACTTTAAGCAGTTTCATGGTGTTAGCCCCAAAAACGGGTATGGTTATCTTTACTACCAATTTCTCTTGAACTAGTTGTGTGTGGGTTTTGGCGACCTCGTATATCAGTGTCAGGCAACTTTCCGTGTTGGCGCACGTTGGATGTGCTTTGTGGTATATGTCTAGGAGGGATGTTGGTGATACGCACAAAGGATGTATTTGCCCGTTTTTGCTCCTTGTGATTATATCTAGGAGGGTCTGCTGCCGTAACTCAATTTCAATCGTTTGCATCAGAAGTCCCAATACCAATTCCTGGCTTTCTAGTGTTTTCTGAGTTTCGTTGGTGTCGTTATGCACCTTGAGATAAAACGCAAAGTCGATTGAATGCTTGGCGTAGCTCACTTGCTTCCAGGCCTCTAGAGGAGGATGTTGAATTCAATTTCCTACATCTGCTAATGAACCTTAAGCAGAGCGCAGTGATTCTGATGAGTTTCGATATGGATGAATATCGGGTTAGTAAATGGAAGTTATCCCATGATACCGTAGATACCAGTGTCTTGATTTTCTTCTCTTCCAGATCGGTATCTAAGTTGAATACAAGGCTTGATGAGGGCCAATGTGACTTGTCTCGCGGAAGCCACTCGGGTCCGTGCCACCAGAGGTCACAATCTTCTAGCTGAGATACAGTTAGTCCACGTGACGCACAGTCGGCAGGGTTTTCCTTTGTTGGTACGTATCGCCACTGGCTTGAACTTAATCAAGACTGTATATCGCTAACGCGGTTTGCGACGAAGGTTTTCCACCTTGAGGGATGGCTTCTCAGCCATGACAAAACAATTGTGGAGTCACTCCAGGCATATATTGAAATTGCTGGAATATCAAGCGCTGTTCATACGTTCTGTAATAAATTGGCCAGAAGGGTAGTTGCGCACAATTCTAAACGGGGTATGGATACTTGTTTAACTGGGGCTACCTTGGTCTTTGCAGTAAGCAAAGTCGTATGCACGTGGTTAGCAGAGTCTGTAATCCGTATATATATAACGGCAGCGTCGGCCTTTGTAGAAGCGTTTGCAAATCCGTGAAGCTCAACAGCCGTTGAGTTTGAGGAATAGTGTGTCCATCGTCGAACTCTAATTTTCTCTAATCCAGGTAGCTCCGTCCTTAGTTTGAGCCATTCCCGCTCTAGTTCCAAAGGTAGTCTTTCATCCCATGACACCCCACGTAGCCATAACTGTTGTAGGATCACCTTTACCGGTATGATTGAAGGGGATACTCACCCTAACGGATCGAACAGACGAGCAATATCGGAGAGTAAACTACGCTTCGTCGGGGATCTCTTAAGTGGTGGTAAACAAACCTTGTAGCCGAATTCGTCATTGAAAGGAAACCATTGGATTCCGAGGGTTTTGACAGCATTAGCGTCTCCTAGTTCTAATTCGGGTTTCAGTTCGCAGTCCTCGGGTGGTATACAACTTAACAGATTGATGTAGTTTGAGCACCATTTACGTAAGTGGAAACCTCCTGCCGATAGTAGGGATACGAGTTCAGTTCGTAATCTCATTGCGGTGTCTTCGTCGTCAGCACCAAACATCATCCACATAGAAGTTGTTCAATAGGACCTTACTGGCATCAGGGTAGTAATTAGCGTAATCGTAAGCGAGTTGTCGAAGGGTGCGGATGGCTAGATAGGGTGCACACGAAGTGCCGTATGTAACGGTGAGCATTCGGACGTCCACTCGTTCATCGTTCTGATTAAAACGCCAAATAATTTGTTGATAGAGGGTATCTTCAGGTGCCACCAGAATCTGGCGAAACATCTTTTCGATGTCAGCCGCTAGCACTATTCGATGTCTCCTCCAACGTAGTAATACATCAAACAACCGTGATTGTAATGCTGGGCCAATGCTGAGGATCTCATTGAGAGATTCCCTGCCTGCACCTTTACCGGAAGCATCAAAGACAACTCTCAATTTGGTCTTTGTGCTGCTTTGCTTGAATACCGGATGATGCGGGATATAATATTTTCCATTTCCGCAGTCGTTTATATGTACCACTTCCATATGATTCAGGTCCCGGTACTCGTTCATAAATCTCTCGTAGTCCTCTCTTAGCTCTGGGGATTGGGCCAGCCTTCTCTCTAAACTATCTAAACGTTTAGCTGCGCTGTCTCGAGTTTTAGTAAAACTAGGATGCGGGAGGCCTTGCAGGGCTGATTTGAAGGGCAAACGTACGATGTAACGACCTGATTGTGTTCGCTTTACTGTTCTCGAAAAGAATTCCTCACAAGCCTCTTCCTCTGGTGATAGCAGTTTACGATCTGGGACCTCCTCCAACTCCCAAAAACGCCTAAGCTCCGTGTCGATCATACCGTAGTCACATATAGTATCAGCGAAAGTGCAATGATATCTTTTATGGTCTTGTCCTTCTGTATATGTGGGATACGGGCCTGACAATATCCAACCCAAAAGGGTCTTCTGGGCGATGGGCAGCTCTGGTGACTGTTTTTTTAAGTCGGGTAGAATCAACTGAGGGTAAGTGTCAGCACCTAGTAGCAAATCAATCCATCCTGGGCTAAAGCACTCGGGATCAGCGAGCTCGAAATTTGCAAAGTGAGCTCGAACGGATTCGGGAACCTCCTGCGATGGTACCAGTCCAGTAAGAGTGGGAATAACTAAAGCACTTACTTCAATAGTCGGACTGTTACTTATTCGAGGACATATTTTTACTGACACTTCATAACGGGCTGAATTAACATTGGTCGATCCTATTCCTCGTACACTTACTAGTGTAGATTTACGCGGTAGCTGAAGCAGTTGAGCTGCACTTTCGGTTATGAGGGAACCTTCTGATCCTTGATCTAGGAGTGCGCGAAGCAGATGAGTACCGTTTGGGGATATCACACGAACAATTGCGGTAGCTAACATAACCTTATGCTTCTGAAGAGAGTTTCCAAAATGTGTTCTAACCTGATCCGCAGGGACCAGGAGGGGGTTGTCGGTCGAATTGTTTCAATCCTCTTAAGTTGTGTTGAGTCAATATTCCTGTTGACCCCTGGGGAAGTAGATTCTGAAACTGGGTGCAACAAGGTATGGTGCTTCTTACTGCAAGAGTGACATCGGGAACGTTGTCGACAAACTGTTGCAAAATGACCGGGAACTAGGCAATTTATACATAATGCCTTTGTTCGTACCAGATCCCATCGTTTATCGATCGACAATCGCTTAAATTGTTCACATTTGTAGAGAAAATGTGATCCGGAACAGGACGGACACGGTGGATCTTTCGAGATATGAAATGTTCTAACTGTGGCTTGGGAGGGCCTAGTATTTTTCATACTGTTCGTAGGTTTTGACTTTGTGCCATTGATCGCTTCTAGGGTATGATAACGAGACTTCAAAAATTCACTCAACTCATCAAATGTTGATAATTCTGTTTTGCTACCGATGCTTTGTTCCCAGAGTCTCCGCCTCTCAGTATCGAGTTTCTGTACAGTCATATACACTATAATGGGATCCCATGAACTTGTAGGTACAGAAAGGTTGTTAAGGGCGTGGAGCACTTCGGTTGTCGTGTCTAGCAGTTTTCGAATACCAGTAGCAGATTCGGAATTCAAGTGAGGCTGCAGAGTTAAAGTGGAGAGGTAGGACGTAACAATCGCTCGTTTGTTTTCATACCTTGACATTAAACTTTCCCATGCTGTATCGTAACTAGATTCAGTTATCTGAACATGTTTTAAAAGTTGGGCTGCTTCACCAGTTAGGGACGACTTCAAATAATGAAGCTTTTGCACTTTGGGTAGTTTCTCATTATTATGAATGAGGGAGAGGAAAAGATCTCGGAATGACGTTCATTCTTGATAACGACCTTGAAAGCTGGGGAGTTCGATATGCGGTAGTTTCAGTGAGCCCTTTTCTTCAACAACTTGATTAGGCTGCTGGCTACCTGCAGCTTTGACGTTGGGTTGAACAGGGTGTAATTTCAGCATAATCTCTTCCTTAATCTCTAAATACATTTCTTCATATTCTGGATATACATCATCTTAGAAATAGTCTATTTCCTTTATACTCCGATCTGTGAACGCCAAATCAAGAAGCGCGTCATGACGAGTAGTGAAACCGGCAAAATGATAACCGACCTTCGTAATAAACAGGAGTCCGACGCTCGTGAGGGTTTCTTTTCAGATTTTGCCGAAACTTATTAAGGGTGAGCACAGCCTCACCTTGTTCGAACACTAATTTATCCATTGCAAATTTAAACACAACGAGCGGTAGGACTTTGGTTCAATGATCAACCGGGACGCGACCTTCCACACGAGATAATATAAACTATTCATAAATCGGTGCGTAAGCATAGGTGTAATTAAAGTCTAGGAATATTTTATTCTCCACTGTTTCCTTGCAATGCACTGCAATTGAATACACGTAAATTCCGTTAACCCGTTAATTCCGAAAGCAATTGAAAAGGTTCTCACAAATTATGTCCGCAAGCGAGTCTTTACACAGAAACTTTCAAAATGTCTTTCACTATGCAATGTCCACGTATGTGATCATGTCCGATCGGGTAAATGTTCAGGAATATTTTATAGTTCGTAAAATTGAATAAATAATGCACCTTTATAATTTATTGTTCTCCTGTTTCACTTCAATTGCTTGAAGAAAGGTTAAACTGATATATTAATACAATAGAGTTACCTTGGTACATGCTTATTCGTAAAATCATACCTTGGCGTTGCTTATAAATTGTAAATTTTCGAAACACTCTCAACTATACACGAAAATTTGTCTTTGCGTCTGTGAAAATACCGATGTGTCTCATGCTCACTATCCGGCTCGAAGGACCACAAAAATGTTTGTTCTTTAGAATATTTATGTTATTAATGTGGCATATTGGTTAATCACTGCATATATCATAGGACACAGCACATAATTTAAACGCCCGTATATTGTTGCTTGAATTTCCACTTTATTACTTATCAAAATTTTAAAGAACAAAACTCGATTTTACAAATAGCAAAATTAACTTTCCTCATACACGATCTGGCACAAAGTGAATAATTAGGCGACTGCTGCATGCAACTGCACTCCCGAAAAACCGTAAGTGAGCGAGCTGAAAACGTTATTATAAGTTGAATATGGGAAGCTAGCGTTGTGATATTCTACGCAGAGAAATAATTGAATGTTAAATACCGGCTTCAAGATAGTAGCATGTGAGTACAGTTGCCTGCAGCAGTCACTTACAAAATTTTATAATTAAGTAAATTCAGAAATTGTAAATGCAGCGCCAACAACAACTATGACATAATTTGACAATAATTTTCTTTTTAACACAATTTCCATTTACAATCCAGGATTTCACGACATAATATACATTTGCTTACATTTATATTGATGCAGATTAAAGTTATGTCCATTATAGGGACATAGAATTTTTTTGCAGTTAAATTTTTGGAATTCTCAATTTTTGCTCTCATATTTAGGACTATTGAAGTGGACTTAAGATTGATATAAGATAATAAGAATAATCTTTTTTATTAGAATTAAATTTATTTGATAACAAGTAATTATATTATTATTATATTATAATATAAAAAACTATCGGTATTCAATATTTGATAACAAAAAATATATAAAAAAATCCTTTATTTAAAAAACACAATAATTTTTTTCACTTTAACAAAAAATATTAACATTAAAAAATACCTAGCTTCCAAAAAAAGTATAACAAAATATAACAATACAAATAAAATCTTTGGTTAAATTAATCACTATCTTCTTCAACTGGATTGATTGTGGACGACTTTGACAGGCTTTTGTAAAATGGATGTTGTATTTCCGGAATGGCTTTCGTTTCACATAAATTTTTCAGATCCTTAAATTTTGCATCTGATATAGGCACGTCAGCCTTTCTGATGGGCTCCAAATTGTAGTCTTTAAGATTGATTTTTTCGCCTGTTTTTGTTTTTAACAAAGTGTCAATGCATTTTATTTGGCCGTCGTACGAATACTGATAGTAGATTTTGTATGATTGTCAGGACGAACTTCGACTAACTTGACTTTGTTCCACATAACGTCTTCACCGATTTCGTCTTTTTTCCAATTCTTTGTATATTCGATCAAAATTGATTTTAAATCGTAAATATCAGCCTTGTACATTTCGTTAACTACGTAGGGTCTAATTTTACAAGATAAACGTGCAATATTATACCATTCAGAAGGAATATTTCTGGCACTTCGTTCGATGACACTATGCATAGAATCGCCTTCGTTCTGGCCAGGTTCCAAAAATTGTGCGTTATTTCGACTGAATACTTAGCTGCACAAATCATGTACATGGAGAAAATAAATCTATTTCTGTTTTGACCAGAACAATTATCTGTGTAGAAACTAAATTTTTTGAAGCCTTCTTCAACTTTAGTTTTTATAAATGACAAAACAGAACTTCCAATTTCATTTGCGCCACGAGCAGCTATGCCTTCATGCCACATGTAGCAATATCCTTGTAGGCGACCAACATCGTATACTGTTAAGTTGTATGTTGACAATTTTCTTTTATAATATAGTTGAGAAATGTCAGCTTTTGGAGAAGTTAATGTCTTTTGTAAATCAAATGTTGCGACACAGAACACTTTATACTTCGCTGCTTGGATTTTCTCATGGTTTTTCTTTTGACGTGAAAGTTCTTTACATTTTAAGTGTTCGTCAATTCTTGCTTGCATTTCAATTTTTTCACACTGATCTTTTTTGGGTACATGAAACTGAAAGGCCAAGTTGAATTCTGTGTTGAAGACTTGACGGTAAATGCAAAATTTAGCATATTCTGTTACTTCATTTTCTAAACAATATTCTTTATATAAAGTATAGTTTTAAAAATTTAAGGATGAGGGCAAATATTGTCTTCTTGAATTTTCTCGACAATAGTGGCTTTCTACCTTCTCAATACTATCAAATGAGTTCTAACGGTTTCCTTGATTGAAATAGGCAAACGAGAATTTTCATGGCCCTTATCCAAATCGTAGCATATATGCAATTATACGTTGCAATTTCAGGAAGGACCCCCCATGATTAATATTTTAAACAATACTGTCTTCACGGACGGCTGTTGTCGCTGCCGTAACTTCGATTGCCTGTATTTCAGTTTCTTGGTAGACCGGAGGCCAAATTGCATCATTTCCGTGCAGGAAGGTGGGACCATAGAACCACATATGGCATGCTTCTAACGAAGAAGGCTCCAATCCTTTAGATAAAATGTCTGCAGGATTCTCTTTAGACTTCACATGCCGCCATTGTGAGGCGCTAGTCAGTTTGTGAATGATTGAAATCCGATTTGCCACGAATGTTGGCAGCCGCGCTGTTGAATTTATCCAGGCTAGGACGACTTCGGAGTCCGTCCAGTAATAAATTGGTGCATCTTGTAGCGACAAGTCACTCTTCACTCTGTCCGTGAGTTTTGCTGCTAAATATGCTGCACACAGTTCTAGTCTCGGAATGGTTTGCGTTTGCAACGGGGCTGATGTAGATTTTGCAGAGAGCAGTCGAACAACTATTCCACCATTTTGATTGATCGATCGAATGTACAGTATTGCACCAAATGCCTTTTCCGAGGCGTCAGCGAACACATGCAATTGTTTACTTTTGGGGATTCCATTCGAAAATACGTGCCGTGGGATGGTAATGTTATTCAATGAAGCTAATGCAGAGAGGAATGTTAACCACCTCGATTGGTATTCCATAGGTAACGCAACTTCCCAGTCAACCTTGAGTTGCCATAGTTGTTGTGCAAAGACTTTTGCTGTTACAATCACTGGTGCCAATGACCATAAGGGATCGTATAATTTTGCAATATCTGAAGTAACATTTCTTTTCGTCACTTTTGTTCCTTGATTCGTGGTCACTTTGATCCTGAACTGATCAGATTTTGGAAGCCATTTTAACCCTAGCGTTTTTATGATTTCCTCTGAATCATTTCCAAAGTCAAGATTTATTTCTTGATCTTGCGGGGGTAGTGGGTACACCTTCCAGTAGTGGAGCATGATTAGCGCACCACTTTCTCAATTTGAACCCCGCACTTTTGAGAATGGATGACACTTCATGCTGCATCGCTATTGCTGTCGATAATGTATCATCGCCCGTAATACAGTCAATAGTCATCCACATAAAAACGTTTCTGGATCACTTCTGCCCCTATTGGGTGCTTAACTGCGTTATCTTTCCCCAATTTTGACAGACATTTTGTTGCCAGATACGGTGCCGGCCTTGTTCCGTACGTGTAGTCCAGTCATTTAAGCAAAAAAAGGGGGTCAACCTCGGAATGAGAGATAATAAGCTGGAAACTCGTATACACCTTGATTTTGGTGTTCTATAAGTTGTCTCAAAAGTCTCATAAAATCTCGTGTCTGCGTGGTAAGTTATTCAAGATCAAAGATGACAAAAATCGGTTTTCCGAGATTATCTAGGTTTCTATAGCTCCAATGAGATTAACATCTATTATAAAAATTGTAGATCATAAAATTTGCGACAAATTTTGTGACAAACATTTTTTCATGCGATTAAACGTTTTTGAGATAGAGGACGCAGCGCTTAGCCATACATACTGTAATGCAAGGTCAACTGTGAATCTCCGTGAATTATGCCTTGTTTAAAATTACTAAATCCTTAAAATATAATTAACAATAATTTATATTATTTATTAGTTAATACATTGTATTTAACAACATTTTTTTATATATCTAATGTACACATATACAATTAGTAATAACACTAGTTTACAAAATAAAAACTTTTTTAAGTACATTCAATGCCATTATAATTTTCCTATGTAGTTTGGCCCGCTAAATTCGAAAATCACAATGAAAATTTTTTCTATTTTTAACCGACTTCAAAAAGGAGGAGGTTATAAGTTCGAACGCGATTTTTTTTTTGAAATGTTTGTTCCAGCATAACTTCTAAACGGTTTACCCGATTTTAATAATTCTTTTTTTATTTGATTTATTTGTTTTTTTTTTTTCTTGTAGCATACCTAACTTTTAAATTTCCAAACAGCTTAACCGATTTGCATATAATTCTTTTTTTATTCGATTCAGGTCCCATTATAACAAAAGTC
This sequence comes from Leptogaster cylindrica, assembly GCA_963082835.1. Classification (NCBI taxonomy): domain Eukaryota; kingdom Metazoa; phylum Arthropoda; class Insecta; order Diptera; family Asilidae; genus Leptogaster; species Leptogaster cylindrica. The sequence continues at coordinate 12,126,990 of OY720106.1, forward strand.
ATATTTCGCCCACGGATTCTGCAGAAAAACTTCAAAAATCGCTAACAACGGATGTTGTTTTATTTATTAAATGGGGATTAAAGAACTGTGATACGCATAATAGGAAAAGATGAGACGAAGACGACGTTGCACTCTACCCTGAATTGGAAATTTAGATCGCTTCTGCGGGTCCATTGTACTTTAAAGGTTATAAAGAGCGGAATTGATTTTTACAATTTTTTTTATATCATTCCGAAGAACTCCAATTTGATCACAGTTATGCTTCGCTCACTTGTTCGCTTGTACGTTGAAAAGAGAAAAAATAAAACTGTTTTTAAAAAAAAATTTAACCGACTTCAAAAAAACTTACACTTAAAAAGTATAAAATAATTTTTTTTTTCTTATATAACAAAAACCCAAATTTTTGAATTCGGCGCCTATAAGTAATCCACCATATATATACAGAACCTAATATTTATAATTCAAACTAAAAGAAGCTAATCTCTGCTAAATCAAAAGATAACACTTATAACTACAGTAGCTCACGGCTGTGGTAGGGACCTAATTGACTAAGCTATCATTTTTGGAAAACGATAAAGATATAATGATCATAGCTTACGCACGATGACGATATTTCTGGTACGACGTACTTGTCATATTTAATTCTTTGGGGAATTGGAGTAATTTTACTAAGTTGATAGGAGTTTGACTCAGTTATCCGCAGAAATCCGGTTATTATCATATGAGTTTCATTGATCGTGACTTGCATCTTGTTTTCGGGTTTCTCTAATATCATTATATCTGTTGGAAATATTGTGGTTAGATCAAGGCAATTAAAAACTGATCACAAATCATAAAGAGCAATTGTTTCCAGAATGCAAACGTAAACTGTACACTGATGACTGAACCACTGGTCCCCGACCTAAGACAAGGAAAATAAACAAACAATGTATACAAATGCACAAGGTCGGACAAATGCAATTATGTGCATGCCTGAGCCAACTACGTTATGCGCTAACGTAAAAAGAAACATAAACAACAACACGGTAACGAGTCACGTTGCCTAAAAAACAAAAAGAACATGAGTAGCGCGAGTAGTTAGGCAAGTGCCAAAGAAATGCTGAAAGAGGCAAAATGATGGAGTCAGCAATAACCATATCAATATTTCGCATATGGGCTGACCCCATCTAGGTAAATAATTAGGCAATTGGGCACATTGCAACTAATGAACAAATCGAAGTATCGATCACGTGTTGCACTAATTGAAAAAAATTGCTTTTCGAAAGTAATCACGTTGTGGAAACGCCCTAGAATTGCGGGTACCAAATCAGCAAATAGCAGTTACGATAGATTAGAGTAGGGATAAAAATTAGGTGAGTAATTTGTATAAAAGTAGCAGTTAAATTATTAAGAGTGAGTTTTTTCTTAAACTTTTAGCCTGTCAACACGCTGCCCGAGGGCATACTTGCAAATGAAAGTTTCATTCAAAAAACCAAGTCAACTTTCACAGGTGAACAAGCGTCCAGCTCCCAAGACCAAGATTCCCGGCTCGCAGCTTCAGCCGCGACCTCCCTCCGAAGAACCAACGGCTCGCGGCTTTTCCCGCGGCCATCACCAAACGATCCCCCGGCTCGCGGCTTGCCCGCGGCCACCTCACACCCACACCTGGGTCAACGCCAGCTTTGGAGCGGCCGGGTATCTGTTCACAGGCTACCCCCGCGACCCTACGATGGAATTATAATTTACAACAACTATCGACGATCACCCCCTTGTCCTAGCTACGTTTAAGCTAAACGAGCCCCGTGTGCACAACAATTGGCGCAGCCGCTAGCCGGTAGGATTCGAGGAACACAACTCGCCACGAGACCACGTGAGCACGTACTGGACCAATTTCAAAGAATCAAAAAAAAAAAAAAACGATCGGGGGTTTTTAAGCTATCCGAAATCCCCACAATCTGGGTCAAAAAGCGGCATCCAGGGGAATTCTTTAAAAAAAAAGGAATAATAATATTGACATTAGATCCAACATCGAGGTAAACAGCTCAACGTACGAATGAGCATTCACTAAAAAAACACAAAAAAAAAGTAATAATAGAACACAGCGATGAAATTTGACGACGCTAAGTAAGTGCGATAGTCGTAAGGCAAAAAAAAAAGGTTTCACTTCTTAATGAAAAAATAAACACTGCACGAGGAAAGAAAAAAAAAAGCGTACGAAAAGAAAATCGTACAAAGTCTTGCTAACGGCAAAAATTCGCGAAAAGTAAAAAAAAATAGACCACTGTTTTTGAATGAAAAAAGCACGGAACACGAGTGAGAAGAAATCTGATGACGTGTCAGAAACATTTAGTTTAGCGTTGGGAAAAATTAAATTGGGCGTTTATCTTTTTAAAAAAAAAAATATAAAAAATAACAGAAGTGCTTTTTAATTTAAAATAATAATAATGAGAAGTATCACGATCAAATTAACCGTTAATTGAACTACTAGCTTTACGCTATCGAAGGGGTAAAAATAATTCCCAATTCAAATTCTTTCTATTTGTCATTGCAACTGCAATTAAAACCACTGGTACGCCTGACGGAATTACGGGCAAAAGCCTTTGTACACTCAAAAGGAAAAAGAACGTAGCAAACCGTGAGCGACGTGATTAAGTTCCAGGCAGGATACCGAGCACGAAAACAGCGTCATTTGACACCACTCGTGGGCATAAACAAAAAGATAAATTCGTTTTTTTTTTGTTTGAATGCACATGAGTAATTAATTTAAAAAAAAAAAAATAAATAAAAACATCCAACTCCAATTAATTGATAGTGTAAGCTCAAAAACTGATTTTGTAAAAAAGACAAACCAAAAATTATTCTAAATAGCGCCTCTCGGTTCTCAAACGCCTGCTCACAACACTAGTCTCGTCAGAGGTTGTCCCTTTTTCTACTCTGAAAATATAAAAAAATAACTCCTAAGCATTACCCTCACAACCAAGCTATTTTTAGCACACTCAGTGCTAGATCAAAGTAGTTTTATTTAATTTTAAAAAAACGACGAAAACAAACAAAAGAACAACAGCTATCAAATTCAGATCATTTTCTGGCAGAAACACCAAATCCAGAAATGATCAGGGGAGAGACCAAGTGCCGGATACACAACAACCACCTGAGAGTCGGGGGAGCGACAACGAGTGTAGTATACAACAACCACCTGATAACCAGGGGAGAGACCCTGCAACCACAACTCGACAACCGCCCAACGGTCAGGGGAGAGACAATGTGGCCGGATCACAACAACCCCTAGCTGTTTAATCATGATATCACGAGATTGAGAACATGTGCAATATGTAAAAACCAAATATATACTATTATTACCGATTTTCCCAAACTAAGCTACGGTGGGGAAGGTAGATACTTAGTGAAACACTCACCTCTAAATTATAGACACAAAACACACAGGAAACAAACACACTCTATCAATTGTTTTCTTACTTCGGACTTAAAAACCGCGACTACACTATGGCAATTGGCACAACCTTTTCTTTACACTGATCTCCTTGAACTGAGGTCGAAATTCCCTAGTTCAGTTCTCAGTGAAAATGTGGATTTATAAAAACAACGCAAATCCACATTTGAGGGGAACCGATTGCATCTCCGTCCAGGACACGTAATGACCTTGTCCCGTATTTTGGGTTAGCAGCACAAGATAGTTTCCCTAAAGGAAGAAAAACAACAGCAGAACTGCGCACTCGTAATCCGTTCTGTGCAGATGCAAATTGGTGCCATAAAACTCAGGTATCTGAGAAGCAACCGAAGGGACCAAACAGATGAGCTCAATGTCGGCTCAGAACCCAAAAGAAAATCATGACGCATTACCATTAAATTTGTTATTTAATTTTTTTTTTTTTTTTTCATATTTTCTTACAATAGTTTTGTTTGAAATTACTGGAAGGCGAAAATCTAAATTATGGGCCCGATTCTAGGTAAAAGTTAGGAGCTCTTAACCTCTTAATTGCAAAATTAAAAGAAACGGTATTCCAGGTAGCCAGTTAAGAGACGTCAAGAATCAGCTGATCTCTTAACTTGAGTGGTGAGTTTTAATTAACAGATTTGGTATTCTGCGTACAAAATTAAAAGAAATATCTAACCTCAATCGTCTCTTAACTTAAGAGGGTCAAATTCATATCTCTAAACGTCTCTAAAGTGAGACGCTGCTGTAAAACGCTGTCAAGTGTCAACAAAAAATGGAAAGCGTTATGCCAGAAATAATTTCATGGATAATTGAGAGTGCGTGAAATCGAGGAGAGAAATAACATTAACTAAGGCAAAAAACGGATAGTAAATGTTTTGCTAAATAATTTTTTTTTTAAGCCAAATCCATCGTACAGTAATGCGAAACTTGAGGGATTATCAAAAAACCCTTTCGAGATTTATAGTGTGATGCACTTTATCAAAAATTTGTTCGACAGCTGTGGTGAATCTCTTAACTTTTAATTTTTAAATTCACCAAAATTCTGCTACCTAGAATACCATCATCTCTTAAAAACCTTTAAAAGATATTAAGAGATCTATTAAAATTCTGTTACGTAGAATCGGGCCCTATGCCTATAACGAAAGATTAAACCGTAAATCACTGAATGACCTCAACTCCTCCACCACCCGTAGACCCCTCAGTTAAGAACCCAGGAATAACAGGAATCCGCCTGCGGAGCGGTTAGTTCTTAAAAACCCCGCAGCAAACCTAGAGGAGTATGTCGCTAAGGTTTGTAAGAAAGCTAAAGAGTCTGAGGGGGAAACGGAGAGGCAGTGCGATGATCCAGAGCTAAATAGATCGTTAAGACGCCAGGAACAAATCATCAGCTAAAAGGTGACGCACTCAGATTAAGTGAAACGTGGGCGAAGCTCAAGGGGTACCGTTCATCGCCAGAAACAGGCAAGGAAAAGCCAGGGGAAGAAAACGAACCGGAAGTAGACTCGTTTGGCGAGGAAATATGTGAGCCGGACGAAGCTGACGCAGTTCTCAGCTGGCTGAGCTCTTCCTTTGGAAATTCTTTCGGTAATTCCAATTCACCCAGTTTTCACGGATTTGATTTAGAGGAGGAATTAAGGAAATTAGGTATCAGTCGAGGATTAAATTTTGCTGACATGAACGAGTTCACGAATGTTATAGTAATCCAGCCTCAGCAGCACTTCCTGAGGTTGATTGTCGGCTCTGGTAGAAGGGTTTTTATTCAGGGTGGAGCTGCTAAAAAGCAGTGGCTCCTCTTAGAGCAGCTATTACTAGCTGTTGCTCTGTGAAAGGTTGAGAGGTAGTGTGGAGCAGCGAAAATCAGCTGTAGCTCCGTACTCAAAAAGTATCTTCACTATTCTCTAATTCTTTATTAATTTCATAGCTTATTTATACCTAATTCTTAATTCTTAATTTTACCTAAAAGTAGAGGGGATAAATCAAGCCTTCCCAATAGCTTATTGATTAGTACCCTTAGTCAGCGAATTGTACCTGACCTCGAGTCACCGGGTGCCGAAATCCACAGTCAGCATAATGCGCTGGAATGCATTTCGTAAGCACTCTGCACATATCGTGTCGATCACCCCGCCGCGCTGAGCTGAGTAGGCAGCCTGGGCAATGTGCCGCGGGTCAGTGTTCTAAAATATGTAAACAAAATAATTGCACAATCGACCAAGTCATATGTGTATCATTGCCTTGGGGTCACGTTTCCTTAGCGTGATTGTTTTCGGGATTTTGGGTGTACTATCACAATGTAGCCAAATTAGTTTCGAAGAGGGTCCCCATCTTCTCAGGCGTGCCAGGAGCTCACATGAGCCATGAACTTCCAGCGTTTTTGGGTGCTGCAAACGGGCCCTGAATTGTCTGTCGGAAGACACTAAGAAACACTTTTTCCAAATATTCCCGACACGACTAAGGGGGAGGCGTATCTGTTGTTCGATGATAAGTTACCAACCACGATTAAAGAAATTTAGGATAAACTAAACCGGACCTATCTGCCCAGAGTGAACTATCAGGATCAGGTAAACAAAATACTTGCTGCACAGCAGTACCCACTCGAGGAACTGGGCGCATAGATCGATAGGTTGAGGACGATGCTCAGACTCTGCCAAGAGGCAGCAGATGAAAAGTATGGGGCGACAAAAGCTGAGGTAGTTAAGACCCAATTAGAAGACCCAGTGCCCGGGTGGAGATATTCTGGTCCTTCGGTCCACTGATTTCGGAATCTTGGAGTTCTCTTGATAGTAGATTGCTCGCTGCGAAAGCGAGTTCGATTAGGAAGGGAAGTTCGCTGCGAAAGCGAATTAGCTTTGGATGAGTGAGAATGCTAGGGAGCAGTAATGATAACGCTCGAGTCATCTAGAAATCTGTTTTATTCTAGAAATCTTCAATCTATTTATACAAATTTCTTATTACGATTTTATCCCTACTCTAAAACTTCTAGCCTATTTTCCTAATAATTGCTTACCCTAACTTACCCAATCATTATCGATTATGCGGACGCATTGACCCAGTCATTTCTTCCACATATGTTTTGCATCATATTGCACTGTTCGCAATCGTACCGAATTCCCTTGATTTCGTCATCCGAAACCTCATGCACTGCCTAAGCGCACGGTCAAGTGCATGGCTTGCACTTTCGGGGAAAGTGTGACCTCGTGTTTGGTTCTTTTGTTTTGTTTATGTTTATTTACGATCGTTGGCCAAACATGTGCAGACGATCGTAAATTCATTTCTTTAAATTGCATATTTGTCATTATTGACTAATTTATTGGTTAACCCACTTGAGTGAATTTGGATGCACATGCGTTGCATCTATTACGGCCAATTCAACCTATTCACTGGGTCACCATAGGTTTGCAATACGTAAATGTAATAATTGTATCACACCTTCCCCCTTTGGGAAAAAAAAAATTTATTGGAAAAGAGAATTTTTTTTATTTTTTTTTATTTTTTTTTTTATTATTGTTATTATTGCTGTCGTCTCTGTGGTAATGCGCCCGCTTACAGTCTTATTATTACATTTTATCTATTTACCTAATATATGTCTACCTAATATTTTTAATCTATTCTTATGGATGGTTATTTTATTCCTATCCTTATCTACTATAGTACAATTGCTATTATCTATAGCGGTTACCTCATACGGCCCGCTGTATACCTGGTCTAGTTTCTTCCTATTTTTTATATCTACGAGTACTTTATCGCCTACGCTTATTTTTAATGGCTTGTTCTGTTTGATGCTACTTTCGCTTCGTTTTGCTTTTGCTTTCTCTAGATATTGTTTTGCTCTTCTGAGCGATTCCTGAAGCCTAAATCTCATTTCATTGCTATAGTCGTCGTAGTTATATAGTGGGTCTGGTTTCGCAACTATGACCTCTGCTGGTATGCTAACCTTTTTGGCAAACACGAGTTCGAAAGGGGTGTAACCATGTACTGTGTTCGGTGTTGTATTGTAGCAGAAAGCGTAATATGGAATCCAAGTGTCCCAGTCATCTTTATTCTGATTCACAAAGCATCTCAGATATTCGTTTAAGCATTTGTGATTTCTCTCCAGAGCTCCTATTGTCTCTGGATGAGCTGCAGTTGCGAATCGTTGCTTGATCTTTAGTATGTTACAAATCTCCTCCATTATTCGGTTTTTGTACTCCGTACCTAAGTCAGTTTTTATCTTGCTCATGAGTCCATACGTTAGTATAAATCCTTCCTCAATAGCTTTTGCTACCGAGTTGGCTTCTTTATCCTTGGTCGGTATTATAATCACATTCTTGCTCAGATCGCACTGCATTGTGACTGTGTATCTGTTGTTATTGGCCGTTTTCGTAAATGGCCCCACTGTATCTATGGATACCACATCAAACACTTTCGCTGGGGTTGTAGTAATTTCCATTGGCTCCTTGTTATTGTTCTGGTGTTTATTTTTAGCACACCGCTCGCAACTACTGACGAATTTTGCAATATTCTGCTTCATCCTCTTCCACTTGTATCGCTCTCTTAGCTTGTTGTACATCCAGGAGGATCCTAAATGTCCTCCCGTTGGCGTATCGTGGGCGTTTCGCAAAATTTCTGGGATTTTTTTTCTTGGACTATTCGTGGTGGTATATATATTTTAATCTTCAACTTCTTTAATTTTCTATTGCCTAGGACATTGAACGCGGTTATGTCTATATATTTGAATATTTCGCTCCCTGCAGAGAGTTTCAGCGCCTCAGCCTGGATTTTTATTTTGTCCAACGTTTCGAATACCCGCTCTAGTGCTGGCTCTACTTGTTGTTTACTAATTTCACCTATGTACCGCTTTATTATTTCTTTACTTTGCTGCCGAATACTAATTTCGACATTTGCTTTCTCCTCGCCACGTTCTACTTCGAATTTTAACTCTGGTAATGCTGCTACCTCGATATGGGATAATACCTCAAATACTTGCAGTTGATCAGGCTGCTTGTCCTCTGAGATCTCCTCCTTACGAGTAGTTGTCTCTTTTCCTTTTCGAGCCTCTGCTCGAGTGCATACCCTTAGTATATTTAATTCCTTCAAGTGTTCGATATTGAGCTCTATTCTTGAGAGCGCATCTGGGCCCGAACTTTCTTTCCCTTTTATGTGCTTTATCTCGAAGTCGAATTCCTCGAGATCTAATCTCATTCGAGTCAATTTGGACGATGGGTTTTTCATCGCGAATAAGTATGTCAGTGGCCTGTGGTCAGTCCTCACTAGGAACTTTCTTCCGTACACGTACGGTCGGAGGTAGGTAATAGCCCAATGTATCGCTGTAAGTTCCTTCTCTATTGTCGATTTGTTCTTTTCGCCCGGTGTGAACGTCTTGCTGGCATACGCGATCGGCAATTCTTCACCGTCGAAGTTTTGTGCCAGTATGGCTCCGCATGCTACGTTTGAAGCATCTGTTGATATTATGAATTGCTTAGCAAAATCTGGGTGCTTCAATATCCGAGGCGACATTAGAATTGATCTCAGTTGATCAAACGAATTTTGTTGTTTTTCCGACCATATAAATTCCGCGTTTTTCTTAATCAATTTGTTCAGTGGCACCGCTATGTCCGCAAAGTTTGGTACGAATCGCCTGTAGTAATTACAGAATGCAACGAACCGTCGCACGTCGTCGGCGTTTTTGGGCACGGGATAATTTCTGATTGCATTGTTTTTAGAGCTGTCAGGTTTTATCCCTTCAGCTGAAATTTGGTGCCCTAAATATGTAACCTCAGTTTGGAAAAACTTGCATTTCTCCGGGTTTAATTTTAAGTTCCGTTCCCTTAGCCGTTCAAATACTTTTTGCAAATTTCTTAGGTGATGTGATAAGGAACAGCCTAATACTATTATATCGTCAATGTACAGAAATGCGATTTCCTGCGTTAAGCCTGCCATAGCGATTGTCATCATTCGCTGAAAACTATTAGGGCTGATGTTGAGCCCGAACAGTAGTCTTGTATACTGGTAGTGCCCTTGGTTTGTTGAAAAAGCCGTAAATATTCGGAATGAATCATCCAGCGGAATCTGATGGAAACCGGACATCAGATCCAGGGTCGAGAAATACTTCGCTCATCCCATCTGATCTAAAATTTCCTCAATTCGCGGCAATGGAAGCTTGTCGGCCAGTACCTTTTTATTTAAGTTTCTAAAATCGACTACCAATCGCCATTTTTTTTCGTGGGTTTGCGATTTCTTCGGAACTAAAAGGATTGGTGAATTAAAGTGTGACACGGAATCTTCTATTATACCGTCTTGTAGCATCTGCTGAACCTTTTTATCAACCTCCTCTTTATGAGCCTCGGGAATTCTGTAATTTTTAGTGTAAACGGGCAGTTTATCTGCCAAACTTATTTCCTGAGTATAAAAATTATTCGTGGTCAGAGGCTCATCTTCCAGAGCAAATACATCCTGGTAATCGCTACACAATTCTTTTAACTTTGTTCTTGCATATTCCGGTACCTCCTCACTTACTTGAGTAATTACGCGCCTAGTTCTTTCCGTTTTTTCTTTGCTTACTCTTACTCTTAACTTACTCTTCGCACAATTTCGCTTCGCGGCGGAACCACTGTACTATTTTCACTGGGGCCGCTTAAAATCGGCACCTCTACTAATTGGTCGTCTGTAGTTATTGTTAACAGCCAGGAATCGTAATCGATCACTGCTTTAAATTTTGTTAACAAATCGAGTCCTAATATTGCATCTGCTCCAATTGCGAGGTCGTCCTCCACAATTTGAAACCTATGCTCTATAGACACGTTGCCGTTAAGGCGAAGGGTGGCGTATGTAGCGCCAATTGTCTTCTTTTTTTCTTCCGCTATCCCTTGGATAACACAGCTATCCTTTGGATAAACTATCTGGTTATTGCTAATTTTTCCTCTCTTAAAAATTGAAATGTCTGCCCCGGTATCAACTATTAACGTGCATACCGTTCCACACATCTCCACGTATGCCTTAATATAATTTGAATATAATAGGTTTATATGGTATAATCTGGGGCTACTCCGTTCAATTCCTCCAGCCGCGCGGCATCCATCTCCGGCTGAGGGCCTTGGTATTCCCCAGACGATGCTCCGCAACACCGGATTACTCTTGGTTGAGCTCCTCGGTTATTATTCCCATAAGAATTCTGTCGTTGATCGCGATATCCGTTTCCAGTATTCTGGCCATCGTAACCGTTACTTCTATTTTGATTGTTTCCGAAGTTTCTGTTGTTGCTAGTATTCCCTGCATACCGCGGATATCTCTGATTATTGTATCCTCTGCGAAATTGTCTATTCCCGTTGTTAATATTGTTGTTATTGTAGTTCCTGTTGCTGTTAAAACCGCTATCTCTCCTTCCATTTTATCCTCCATTGGACCCTCCCTGCGGTCTTGAGTTGTAGTACCTAATCGCACTATTTTCCTGCGGCTTATCTACAGTAAGAGCATTTGCTGCCACCTCAGACAGGGTGCTCATGCTCCCCGCTTTCAAAATTAGCGCGGTGTTCGGGTTTGCTACATTGCTCGTGAATGCCTGAATGGAGAATTTCTCCGCCAGTTTTTCGGCTGCTTCTCCTGTCACTACCTTTTCCGCGATGAAAGCCTGCGTCAGTTGCCTTGAAAGTGTCTCGATTTGATTGGAAAAATCAACCAACTTCTTGTTTCCCTGATGGCACGTCCTTAACTGTGCCATTACCGCTTCGGATGATAGCCTTGTTGCAAATTTCTCCCTAAGTTTACTCGCTATTTGCTCCACCGTGGTTAAGCTATCTGTAATGACCAATTTAGCTTTGCCAGTGATTCTGGTTTTTATAAATTTAATCATCGTTTTTCTATCGCCTTTGCGTCTGTCAACTCGCTTAACAATTCCATCGATTCAATAAATGACTCCGTTTCTTCGTGCTGACCATCAAATGGCCTCAGAAGTGCTGTTGCTGTCTTTATATCGAACACCATCTTGGCCTCACGTTGTTCTTCTATTAACTCCAGTAACTAATTTATCGTAGTTTTCACTTTTTTGAATAGCTCTTTCCACACCAGAGCAGTTTCGACGATCGTTGTTTGCTGTACTGCCTTTGTAGCCTGCTCTAATAATTCCTTTGCCTTGGCTTCTTTTCCATCAAACGTTTTTAACGTATATGGCCTATTTTTACTCTTTCCGAAGTTTGATCAAATTTTCTGGGCTTCCTCTTCGATATTTTTCAATAATTCATCCATTTGTGATTAAACCACCTGAATTTGAACCGGCGATGTTAGATATCTTTTCCTGAGGTTTCTTCTGTGATTCCTGTATGTTACGTATAAAAATTCAGCGATCTTCAGAGCAGTAATAATTGCCAATAGAATAAGAATCCTATTGTTCTCAATAGTTACTGTATTATCAACCGTTACGTTATTAATAATTTCTCCCGTGTTATCGCTTTTTACTGATTTAGTGTTTCCAATTTTTTATTTTTTAAATGCTTGCTAATAATTTATATTTCTTGTTTTCGCTTTTACTTTATATGGAAGAAATTAGACCGATTTAAAAAAAATTAAAGACCAAAACTAAAATTTTAACCCATTCATTTATTTTTCCACCTAAATTCTTAATTATGCCTATTTCTACTCATTTCTAATTCCTGCCTACTAAGATCCGCTAATTTATTATACTTTATTTTTTCCTCTTTTGTTGAAACAATCTTTGCTAACTCCTTAAATTTCTTGATGTCCAGCCGCAAACGGTTTCTTCGTCTCCCTCGCCTTGGTTTTGGCTTCGACTGCTGCTTCGCCTTTTTCCTGTTGGCCTCCCTTTTCCTATATTCTTCTATGGTGAGCTTCTTTGGTCCAGGTTCGCAATCCCCACAATCACTCTGTACCGGCTTTGTGTTTGAAGAAACCACTGGAACTGCTGGGAGCCTCCCTCTGGGGTACAGTGCCAATTCGTCTGTTCTGCCTTCTCTGCTTGCTGAAAAAGCTGGTCGAACCTCCTATGGATCTCGTCGAAAGAATTTTCTGCTGGTTCGATTGTCACGGTCGCCATGTGATGCCCAGTGCCCGGGTGGAGATATTCTGGTCCTTCGGTCCACTGATTTCGGAATCTTGGAGTTCTCTTGATAGATTGCTCGCTGCGAAAGCGAGTTCGATTAGGAAGGGAAGTTCGGATTCGGATTTGGATGCACATGCGTTGCATCTATTATGACCAATTCAACCTATTCACTGGGTCACCATATGTTTGCAATACGTAAATGTAATAATTGTATCACACGGCGAATGCTCTTCGCGGAGGCGTAACCAACAACCATATCTGCCAGTACTTACTGACGAACCCGAACGACAACTTTAAGAGCCTTGCGAAAAAAGCCCTTGATATGGACAAACTCCAGCAGGGCATATTCTCAATGAGAAAACCAACATTTAATGGTATGGAGCACCCACAGAGATGGGCCGGGTCCCCAGAATACCTACAGATGCGAATAGCAAGGGGCGAAGACGGAAGATGTTACATGAACGGGGGTGGCGAGCCCAGTAACCCAGAAACTGGGTGCCAAACCCCTTTGCCAATAGGAGCCCCCGGAAGAAAGAGCAGAATACAGCAGCAAAACAGTTGGAGTCGCAAATAACATGCAGTTACTGCAATAAATGAGGGCATGTCTATGCGTCTGCCTGAAACGAAGGAACACCCCGGTTTGCGATAGTTGCAAACGATACGGACATGACTTGAGGACATGCCGAAATTCACGAAGTACTCTCCCAGCCACAGCGGCGAGAGAGAACCCCCCGCAGCGAAACCAAAATCCACAACAGCAAAACAACGGGAACAACCAAAACCGACGCAGGACATTTAATATATGCTTAAGTTGTGATTTTTGCGGACGACAGTGACATGACCTGACGTCTTGCACGTACAAGAAGGCCTGGGAGCATAAAGTTTCGGGAAACGAAATACAGTCGGCCCAAAATCCGCAGGACCGACTTTAAACACGAAACAAAGTAGAAAAAGGTCTACCCAGCCGCCAAATCAAGGTGTCCCGGTGGTGGAACTTCCACTAGATATAGGCCTGCACGGCAAAACAAAACTTATAGTGGACACCGGCGCTGAGGTAAGTATTATAAAAGAAAAGTCCATCGGAAACAAGGAAGTAATTGACCGGAGCGTACAAGTTACGCTGGCAACTCCTTTCGGAACCGGCAAGACCTTGGGAACCTGCAGAGGGAAGTTCGTTGTAAAAGAAACCGAAATACCCTGCAACTTCCATGTGGCACCAGATATGCCTAACATGAAACAAGATGGACTCCGGGGAAACGATTTTCTGGCTGAATACTGTAACATTGACGGACCCGGAAAGAACCTCCGATTTCCTCGCACGGAAATCAACCCCGTGGAATTTGTCATTGCGCTTAACAGTTCCGCGGAAACCCAATTAAGCACACCGAGGGTGGTGGAGGCAGTGGAAGACAGGCAAGGGTCCGGAAGGGGCAAAAAGGCCTGCAGTGATCTGGGCGCAGCTATCGAAGTGGATACTGCAAACAATGCTACCGAGGCTTCGGAATATAGGCAACGCGTGGTGACTCTCGAGAAATCCGCCTGTATACCTGCGCGCACAAGGGTGATAATTGAGGTTCCACTGAATTTAAGGGAAGAAATGCTCTGCAAGTCGCGGGAAATGTGCGATGGAGTCTTCCTAGCAAATGGCATTTTACCAAAGGAATCGAGTGGGTGATTGTCAGCGTAATCAATGCAAACACGTATCCAGTAACACTGACCTGTGAAGTGCAAGTGTAAAATGTAAGCATGAGAAATGCTAAAAACATAAATTAAAACAGGTCCACAGCCCGATAAATTACGAAAATACATGACCAGCTCAAATAGCATGTGGAAACATGCACTGAGCAACCCGATCAGGGCAAACACCAAAAACTGACCTACGACTACGGTCAATGCTTCGATGCATGCAGGCACGGCTAGTAAGCAATTGTAAACAGATGCGCTGACCGATCGGCTCAAGTGCATGAATTCTTGTTTGTCAGCACTTGACCGAACGGGGGAGTTATGAGCGCGTAGTAATTAGTGCGATCATCGATGATTGCCTAAAATTTATGCGGGTCAACAGGTGGACGCACTTCAAGCACTTTCGAAATACCCAAAAGAAATGCGATCAATGCAGCGATTGCAGAAAATGCGTGATTGGGTCATAGTTAAGAACTAGGTAGGTTACGAGTAAAAATTAGGAATGTATTGGTAGGGGAATTAGTATAAATAGTCTAAGGGATTTTGAATAAACAGAGAGAAACAAACCAGAAGTCTTTCAGTCAGGAGCTATAGCTGTTCAGCTGCTCCTCCTCACTAAAACCCTAGTACTCTCTTGGGGCTACAGCTTTCAAAGCTGCTCCACCCTAGAGCTAAAGCCTTTGCGGCTGCGCTTCACCCCGCCTTTGACCCAGGAGATTTAAAGTTACTACATGGCGACCGTGAAGCAGTAATTTCAATAATTGCTACGGACAAGGAACCTCGTACAGCAGAGGAAGGCACTAAGACGTACTTGGAGAACAACGAGAATTCGTTTTAATTCTGGAACTTCGCAGGACGTCAACAAATGAGTTTTTTCGATAGGACGTTCGACAAATTGGTCAGGTTGGCAGAGGCGCACAAAAGACCAGAGCAGGACACAAGCAGGCTGACATTCTACCCCATCAATAAGCCGGTGAAGCCATATGTACCAGTGGCAAAAACTGAAACGACGGTAGAGGCACCAGGGTACACCGCAGGACCCAAAAAGTTGACAATCGAGAAGTACAAGAAGCGTTTAGAGCTGAAGAAAGCCCGGAAACCACAACCACAAAAGACGCGAGGGGGACGTCGCGAGCGACTCAAGCAGGAGGTAAACAACTACAAAGAGTTGTTGCAAATTTCGGAGCTCGAATCAGAAAGAAGGAAGTACCACGAGCTGCTGACGGCATCAAAGAAGAGGCTAAACCAGGATAAGAAGAAGACTCAAAGGGAGAAAATTAATAGGTTAAATTAGGAAATGGGCAGGACAATGACATATTAGGAAAGTTTTAGGTAGAATAAGAAAATGTGTTTAGAAAAAGAAAAACAATAAAAGAAAAGAGAACAAATACGAGTTTAGTGGCTTTTCTGTCTTCGTTTTGCGGGTTGTATTTTATACTAAATTTTGATTGAATTGAGAAATTTGGTTCAGCTTGAATTCGATAAACAATTATTAGTAATGGGAAAAACCAGCTCCAAAGTCCAAACAGTCCGATAATAATGGAGAAATAGTCGACAATGTTGTACTCCAGGACACAGTAAAATTACTGTAAAATCACGACTACGTGGTGATTCTCCTTTGTGTAATTGCAGCAATAAAAATTGCCGAAATCCTTTATAAGTTGTACAAGGATCACAAGAGGGGTTTACGAAAGCAATACTTAAATGGCCCAACGGTGTTGCAGGTGTAATGTATATACCTGATGGAGACACTGCTATATATAAAAAAAGAATTAATAAAGATATTAGGAAACTTCAAAAAAAGCAGCAATAGGCCATACACAGAAAAAACACTGCGGTGTTTACAAGGAAATAATTGAGTTGTCACAAATCATATTAGCATTAGTAGAGAAACAGAGGAATCAAACCCACATCATGGCATTTGACATTAAACAGGCTAATTCCCTCGTCCAGCACTTTAATGGAAACCACGAGGACACGGAGGCGTTTATCAGTGCTGTAGAATTGTTAAGCGAGATAACGCCGGAAGAGCAAAAAGCAGTAATGATTAAGTTTATTAAAACACGCATCACGGGAAATGCGCGGCATATAATTACAAGTGATATGACAACAGTAAGTCAAATCACGAGCAGGATACGAGAGAAATTTTCGGCAAAACTATCTTCAGATGCAATCCTTGCAAAGTTGAAAACATGCAGGCAAGGAAGTAGGAATCTCGAGGATTTCACAGATCAAATGGAGAAGCTGTCGAGACAATTATCGCAAGCTTTCATTTCGGAACAAGTGGCAGCAGGGGAAGCGGCAGTTAAGTTAGCGGAAAAGTTCTCGGGGCAGACATTTATAGACAATGTCGCCAGCCCAGAAACGACAATAATATTGAAAGCAAGTGATGCAAAGACGTTGTCGGAAATTGCGACTATGGCACTGACAGTGGATAAACCGCAGGTGAACAGCGTTTTGCATTTCAATGCTAGGCAAGGGAGACACCCAGAAAGAGCGTATCGACCGAATGAACCATCCGGACATCAACCAACCAGAGGCAATGCATGGGCAAGAAATAGTTATAATACGAACGCGGTTAACTGGCCAAGACGGCAGCAATTTATACAGAACCATGGTCCACGGAATCAGCAAAATAATGCGCAGAGATACAATGCTGGTAGTAGTGGTTACCAGAACAATAATTACAACAATATGTGGCGAAACGGGAGTAATGCATGGCATGGCGGAGCCAGACCCAACTATTCAAGAGGCAGCAATGGGGAGAGAAGAATAAATAACTATGGGTCGGGGGAATATCAGGACCCCCAGCCCAATGCAGAAACGGCACGGTTGGGGGACTCACCAAGCACCAATCCCGAATATCCAAACTACATCTCTCATTGACAAATTTCATAAAGGCGTATGTTGGCATGTGCGATGCAGTGTGCACTTTTATAATTGACACCGGGGGAGATATTTCTATTTTTAAACGAGACAAGATTAGTGACAACCAATTATACAACCCCAGTAGCATATGCGTTGTTAGCGATTCTACTACGCTCAACGCAGCAGGCAACTCCAGCCCAAAACAAAGGGACACTCTTCGTTTAAATTACTCACTAGATTACTCTGATCTCAAACCTTGTAAAGTGCATTTGGCACTCATTTTTGAATGTATCTCTAACAGTACTTACTACCGTTTACTTTTGTACTGTATTGGCAAAGTTTGCCACTTTCTTCTCGCTTGAAGCTCCGACTAGGAGACATCGCCACTGGGCAGTTTTTTCTTAGTGTTAATATTTCTAATAAATCTCACTTGAGATCCCGACTAGGGCGAAGTTATTTGTGAAATAAATTAAGTTGTTTTAATTAACATTTGAGTTTTCCTTTTGAGTTCAAACTAAGCTATAAAAACTAACATTTTTGGTCCTTCGAGCCGGATCATTAAAAACAATTACCGGCAGACAAATAGTTTCAGTGAAATAAAATATCTAAAAAATTGCATTCAAACTCGCTTAAGTGAATTAAGCCGTTTATGTCAGTGCCGATAATAACATTACGGAAATTATATTGCTAGTGCAGTGAAATTTTGAGAACAGAATTAAACATATACTTTGTGTACAGTAGAAGCGCTGCTGGCTCAGTTCTAATCTCCCTTATCACCGTCGCAGTACCTCGCATTCATCTGAAAGCAGAGTAGTTATCATCTTGCCGAGTCTGAGCTTGGGACTACCTACATAATATCCCGGTGAGTTCGTTCCATAATTTATTATTACATACATATATATTACATGCTCTGAAATTCTCCAAAAAAAAAAGGGGAAAAAGAAGTCTGTATCGAAAGTGTAATTGTCATCATTGGATTTCGGTTAGTGCGCATGAACATTAGACTGTGATTAACAGTACGTGCAATTAAATCGCTCGCTTACGGTTTTGCTTTTGTAATACAATTATACAAAGAATGCCTCAAAATATGGATGCATTAGTGAAAAAAGCCAGTGGTTTGCGAGACCGAATTCAGAAATTTGTTACCAATGCCAACAAAACGGGTAAAGACAAACGAACTGAAGAGTTTGTGAAGGCCAGGTTACAGTTATTAGAAACTTATTGGCATGGATTTTCCGCAAAGGATGAACTAAAATCTCTTGAATACTTTACAAAAGATATTTATTCGGAAGTTGAATGTGATTATATCGCGAGCATCGGTTAGCTTAAAGAACAATTAAACGCTTTTCATCCGACATCAAATTCTAATGCAACAAGTATGCTTGGGTCCACTGAACCTTCCACTGATAACGCCGCAGGGTCAATCGTACAGTTGCCAAGAATTAATCTGCCTACCTTTAGCGGAACTTATTCCGAATGGACTTCCTTTCATGACACCTTTATCGCCTTGATTCATGAAAATAGTACATTAACGTCAGTGCAGAAAATGCACTACCTGAAGTCTACAATATCCAGTGAAGCGGCAAAACGAATACGTCACTTTTCAGTAACGAGTGCCAATTATGAATCCGCATGGAAGACCATATTAGAACGTTTTCAAAATACGAGATTGCTAGTGAACTCAAACCTGCAGGCCATTATTTCGTTAGCTCCAATGTCTACTGAATCGTGTTCAGAGCTGAGCAGAGTCCTGGACAATTTTTGCCAATCGGTTCGTATACTAGAAAATCTATCCCGACCCGTCGAAAGTTGGGGTGACTAGCTGGTGCATTTTTTGTGCAATAAACTTGATAATAATTCCCGAAGAGATTGGGAAACTTCGTTGACCTCATCGACAGAAATGCCTACTTTTGACTCATTGAAATCCTTCTTGGAAGCTCGATTACACGCATTGCGTTTCATGAAAAGTGGACACCCTAATCACACAATACGTCAACCGAGGATAGCAAATAAACCTCAATCATATAGGACTGCACAGTCGTAATATGTCGCATCAGATAAAAGTTGTTTTTTTTGTAAAAGGAATCATATACTACTTTTTTGCCCACAGTTCCGGGCTACGAGCGTCGACCAGCGCGTTGATGTTTTACGAAAAAACAATCTTTGCATGAACTGTATGAAAGCCCGACATACTACTTCAGCCTGTCCATCAAATAATCGCTGTCAACGATGTCAACAAATGCACCATACTATGATTCATAAATCTCCAACAGAATCCGTTTCAGGTATTCCGCATTTGCAAAGCAACAGCACGACTCAGTTAGCATCAAATACCTTAGCAAGCACTACTTCAGCTCATTTCTGGAATACTTCGACAAGCGCTACACTATTAGCAACAGCTGTTGTTTTAGTTCGATCTCCTGACGGTAGAGTTGTTAAGGCACGCGCTCTTCTAGATCAGGGATCGGAGTCTAATTTTATTTCAAAATCATTAGCCTCTTTGCTGAATTTGCCGAAAAGAACAATCAATATTTCAGTACTAGGAATCGGACAGTGTGAAGCAGGCACAGTTCGTACCGTCGTCACACACGAGATTATATCTACATTCGATTCAAAATGTCGGTTTTCAATACAGTCACTAATACTTCTGAGCTTAATTCAGCTTCTACCCTCGAAACCAATTCAACGACGGGATTGGCCACATCTTGCTGGATTAACACTGGCTGATCCTGATTTTGAGAAACCATCACGGATCGATCTCATTTTGGGGGTTGATGTCTACGCTAACATTCTACTCAATCAAGTACAACGCGGACCTCAAGGCTCACCAATCGCTCAAGCCACATTGCTAGGATGGATCCTCTCTGGACATATTGGAAATGCATGCAATGAATCCTCTCCAGTATGTAGCCACCACAGCTCCTCAATCGAAATAAATTCTCTTCTTAGGGTAATCGCATAGTGAAGCGGTAGAGGTAGAGGTAGAGGTGGAGGTAGAGGTAGCGGTGCCTCGAGGTAACACAAATACATTGTGTGTTATGAGGGCGCGCATAGTGAGCAGGTCGAGGTGGAGGTGCACCTCGCGGTTTACCAGGAGGTCCCGAGCGACCGCTTTTGAAGACAAAATAGTTTGTCTTTTCGAACGGTTTAGCGCGCGGTGCTTCTCCGTGATTGGTGTGTTCAAGGCCATGGGCCGTCACCTCCCCATAAAATAAAATTCCCACCGGTGAGAATGTGGGCAACTTCAGAGCAAATTTGATAAACTGTTATTCTTAGAACTTTGTTGACATTTTCCATTTTTGACAGCCGATATACAGCAGAATTTGTTAAATATTCATAACAATTTCTTTTTTAAACTCACATGTAATTCCATTTTTATAACACAAATTATTTGTCTCAATAATCAAATGGGAGATTGGCTCTAAAGGCGTGGGAAAGCAGCGCGCTAAGCCTCCTCACTATGCGATACTGCCTCTACCTCTATCTCTACCTCCACCTCTACCTCCACCTCTACCTCTACCTCTACCGCTTCACTATGCGATTACCCTTAAGCGGTTTTGGGAGATAGAGGAACCCCCCAGTTCTTCAAAACTGACACCTGAGGAAGCAGAATGTGAGGAATTTTTTCGTAGAACCCATCGTCGAGACGACACTGGTCGATTTATAGTTCGCCTACCTCTACGATGTTCTGACACGGAACTGGGCTCGTCTAGAAAAACTGCAATGTCCTCATTGTTGAGGCTGGAGCAGCGGTTTGAGCGGAACCCAGCTCTCCGACAGGCTTATTCTGATTTCATGACTGAGTACATAAACCTTGAGCACATGGAACGTGTCCCCCCGGAACAGGAAAATATGGAGAGATCATACTACTTACCTCACCATGCTGTGCTTAAACCAAGTAGTACTACAACCAAACTCAGGGTTGTATTTAATGCATCAACGAAAACGTCAACAGGAAAGTCTTTAAATGACATTATGCATGTGGGCCCAAAACTGCAAATTGATGTTTTCATTATCCTGATGAATTGGCGCTGTTTTCCTTATGTTCTAACCGCAGATGCAGAAAAAATGTTTGGCCAGATAGTAGTGGATGATTCTGATGCTGACCTTCAGCGCATATTGTGGCGGTCACATCCAACTGAAAGCGTCAAAACATATCGTCTGAAGACTGTAACGTACGGTACAGCCTCTGCCCCATACTTAGCCTGTAAGGTACTGCGCCAATTAGCAGAGGACCATAGTAATGACCATCCTACAGCATCTATTACATTGAAAGAGCAATTCTATGTCGATGATGCCCTCTTTGGAGCTTATACCCTTCAAGCTGCACGCGACTTGCGTGATGAATTATGCAGATTACTGAAAAAGGGAGGCTTCCACCTGCGAAAGTGGATGGCTAATTTAGACGAGTTGTTAGAAGGCATTCCTGCTACGGACAGAGAGCAAATAGTTGGTTCAAAACTCGTTAGTGATGCTCAAATTAAGGCACTAATTGTTATGTGGAACATTAATACAGACACCCTGTCACTTCACACTGAATTATCGTCTTCAGAAGTGATGACAAAAAGATCCGTACTCGCGGACACCAGTCGGATCTATGACCCTCTTGGATGGTTTTCCCCAGTTACCATTAGAGCAAAGCTTTTTCTTCAGCAACTATGGCTGCGCAAATTAGACTGGGATGAATCGCTGGCGCCAGACCTTCAAGAAAAATGGTTAGCACTCACGGAGGACCTGCAATCACTAAAAAACTTCCAAATACAACGATGGATCGGAACAAAAGACCCCGAGCTTGGTCTTGAGCTGCACGGTTTCTGTGATGCCTCGCTGCGAGCTTACGTTGCTGTCATATATCTGCGTATTATTCACAGCCCCAATGACATTCAAGTCTCACTAATTGCGGCTAAGACGCGAGTAAGCCCATTAAAAACTGTCTCGTTACCACGCCTGGAACTGTGTGGTGCGGCCCTTTTGTCAGAACTTATGTACTTTATCCAACAACATATTAAACTAGACAAAGTGCCAACACATCTATGGACTGATTCAGCAGTAGTTCTTGCGTGGCTGAGAGACCACCCTGCGAAATGGATTGTATTTGTTGCCAACAGGGTTGCCCTAATACATGAGAAAATGCCCAACGCTGCATGGCATCATATTCCTTCCCAGGACAATCCTGCCGATTGCATCACCAAGGGAATTCCCATGGCCCACCTCGATCACCATAACTTATGGTGGTCTGGCCCACCTTGGCTAAAGCAGTATTCGGAATTCTGGCCGCAAACATCCTCAACTGTTAAGGACACTGATTTGCAGGAAGAAGTGCACCCAACATATGCAACTGCAATCAAACACACTGATTGAAAACGAGCTACTACATCGTTACTCAAGTCTCCAGAAGCTCCTTCACGTCACAGCTTACTGCCAACGGTTTATTTCTTACTGCAGATCCAGTATTAAGCGATGCGGATCCCTCAGCTTAGCAGAAATTCCGTCTGCGCGTCAAACTTGGATCAAACTCATTCAGCAGTCAGCATTCAACACGGAAATAAGATGTCTCTTAGCAAATCAACCACTGCCTCCGCGGAGTCAACTGAGAAATTTAAACCCAGTCATCGACGACAATCACATACTACGAGTTGGGGGCAGATTAAAGAACTCCTTGCTTCCATATGAGGAAAAATGCCCGGCAATATTGCCCAAAACAAGTCAGTTAACTAAGCTAATTGTTAAAGAGGAAACTATTTTGTTTCCACTGCAGTTTTTAGATGTTAGAGTTAGTTAAGGTACAATACCTTAGCTACCGTTGAAGTGTGTTGTCGGTTCTATACCGAAACACAAGAATAAGGGAAGTGATCTGTGATACACGGAAAGACGAAAAGTCGTGCTTGACTGTCTGGACTAAACTAAACTTTATTCTCGATTTAAAAATGTTTTTATAATAATTAAAAAATGATCACTAATCAATACTAATTACAATTGTCAATTTTGCTTAATTATCTATATTGCACAAAAATTGCTGGTCGCGCACATATTTTCGTGCATGTTTTTTCTTGGGTTCGTTGAATTCGTTTATGCAATTAAGCAGTAAGCAGCGAGAATTTGAAAATATATCATGTTGCACATTTTGCAGTGCCAATTGGAGTTCAAGAACCTGTGAATATGACTTACTGCGCGACAAGCAATTTTTGGCGATTCAATAAATCAAAATTAGTAAAAATAAAAAATGTTCATAGCTGAACATCCTCCCCGCCGTTGGACGGAAGTTCAACTATGATGACGTTACAAGCCCTCGTCGATGTCTAGGTTCAGATTTCGAAGTGATCGTGCTCTGGGCGCGGGTATAGGAGCCTGCTGCTGCACTTCAATCCTTCTGTTGCCCACTCGTTTCCGGATGCATTTGCTGATTATGATGATGGCCACGATGATGGCGAGGATTAATCCAGAGTAGCTCACAGACAAATTTTGAATATGACGTGCTTCGGTTTCCTCAGGTAGGTCGATGGATTGGGCCGCAAGTTGTTCCAGTATTGCATCCAACTCATCAGGTCGTGTTTTGAATTGACCTGATACTGATAATGTTGGACTGAATTTCTTCAGAGTTGCAATCTCACTGAAGGTTCCAAGTGTTGAATATGATGTCTTGGTGTCGCTGGGATAAATGTGATGACCCTGTATGGTCATCAAATCGTGTTTGATGATGCACGATGGCGCAATGGTCATCATCCCCGAGCCCGTTATCGTCATGGTTGATGTTATTTGGTCGCAAACACAAGTGAGCCTGGTTTCTGATTTCACTGCGAATATCCAACGATTCGGATGGTTTAATTGAATCCATATAGGACTGTTGTTAATCTTGCTCGTTTTACAATTTGTCGAGTTGGAAATTCCGCTGAAGAAGTCTATTTCGCATGACCTTAGCTGTGATCCTTTCCGGTATATCGGCTGCTTCCGTTCACAGAGATGTGTTTGCTCCGTGGTCATGGCTGTAGAGCATTTGGATAGTTCCTGCTCTGTTATTGAATAAAACTGATCTCGATATCGATCAACAGCAAGGAATTCATATTGCGGAATTATGGAGACCAATGTGCTGTTATCGCGTGCTGGTATTGGAAAGATCTTAAAGAGATCGAACTTGTCCAAACTCAGTAAGGGCACCTTGATCCTAAAAATGAGGTGTTTGTCAATCAGTCGTCCTTCAGTTGTCATCAATTTATATAGCTGGGCGATGTTTTCGTCTTCAAAGAGTGGCAACTGCAATCCTGGCGGAAGATGATTTCTAATTGTTGTTATTTCGTTCATCAGCTGTTTAGGTGATAATAGAGCAGGATTAATATTTCCCTGATGCATGTCCGTAAGGACTGCCATAATTTGTGCTTGAATTCTTTGAAGATTCGACAACAGTAAAGTTAATTGGATGGATGTGGTGGTGAAGACTTGTTGATTTCGCATTTGGAATGTTAATTCATTGGTTTGATTAAACGTTTCCATGATCCTTTTGAATTCCCTGTCGAGCGTCTGGAACTTACGAGCCACGGCTGACTGCTCTCTCTTCATGACATTAACTGTCGAGTCTATAATTGATGTCTGATTTTTTAAGACTTCAACAAGATGTGCCTGATTCATATTCACTTTGTTAATGGTGTTGGACATTTGCCTTGCGTAGTTAGAGTCTAGTATGCCGAATAATGAATTTGCAACATTTCCCACTACGTTGAGTGCTCCTCTTCGGGTTCGTTTGGTGGTTGGTCTTGAACTTAGAAGCTCATTATCATCCATTAATTCATTTAAAACATGCTCGAACTGGACGATGATGGTGGTGCATGTTGCCTTTTCTTCAAAATGCTCGCACAGGGATCCGATTAGTTTTATTCCACTTGATAATGCGGTGAACTCTGTCCAATAGGGGTTTAGGTCATAGTACACCAATAGATGCCATTCGTCTGATATGAGACGTATTGAGCCTATTCCCTCAAAGTGCAGTCCTGGTTTGTGATCGAACTGTGTGACTGTTATAGATTGGCCCTTTGCGGATGGTAATACGATGCAAAGGGCCAGTAGTACATGTAAAAGTGACGAAATGGCTGATACTCGTTTCCTTTTAGCTGACAACGGACTCTCAGTTTTAGGTGTATTTTGATGAGGTGAATTTGAATCTTTTGCCGGTGACTCAATACTTCGTTTTTGTGCATTCGTTTGCTGTACCTCATCGTCGATCGGTAATGGTGCTAATCGGTGGATCGGTCTGCGAAACGTTCCTGATGCCGTTTTCACATCTGCTACACGAACACAACCGTCATCTCCCTCGAACGTTTGAACAATACGTCCTAATGGCCATTTCATTACCGGGGTATTGTCTTCCTTTATGACTACAACCGTACCGGGTTGAACGTTGTCTTTTCGTTGCTTCCATTTGTACCGGTGTTGCAGTTCATGAAGGTATTCGTTGGACCATCGCTGCCAGAAAGTATTTTTAATGTGCGTCACCAGCTTCCATCTTGTTGATAAACTCGACTTCTCTTCTGTAGAGTTCGGGTCTACTGGTGCTGTAAGAGGTTCTCCGATGAGAAAATGGCCCGGTGTTAAGACTGCCAAATCGTTAGGATCCTCGGACATTGCGGTCAAAGGTCTAGAATTTAGGATAGCTTCTATTTCGACTATCACTGTCTCGAGTTCTTCGTAACTTAGTGATGCTGATGCCACACTTCTCAGCATTAAATGTTTGGCCGACTTTACAGCGGCTTCCCATAGTCCTCCGAAATGAGGAGCACGAGGAGGTATGAAGTTAAATTGTATCCCCTTTGTGCTACAAAAGTGGCAAATAGTGTCCTTGGCCTCTTCTGAATAGATGGAGTAATTCAACTCTTCAAGTTGATTCCTGGCGCCCACGAAATTGGTAGCGTTGTCACAATGCAAATGTTGGCAATGGCCTCTGCGGCTGATGAACCTCTTCAAAGCCCCAATGAAGGCATCCGTAGTCAGATCGCTAACCACTTCGAAATGTACAGCCTTTGTCGCAAAGCAACAGAATACCGCAATGTATGATTTCTGCGGACGTTTTCCGCGTAGCCGATAGTGAATCCAAATTGGACCGCAAAAGTCGACTCCTGAATTGATAAAGGGTCGGCTTGGTTGTACTCTTCTTGCTGGCAGCTGTCCCATTATTTGTGTGAGCAATTTTGGTTGAGCTCGAGCACATTTTACACAGTTCTGTACTACTGACCTAGCAATCGTTTTGCCTTTAATGGGCCAGTATCTCTGACGGGTTAATGATAACAGCGTTTGCGGGCCTACATGTCGGTTGTCCTGGTGAATTTCTGACATGATGAGTTTGGTGAGGGGGTGTGAATACGGAAGGAGCACCGGATGTTTGGTATTGAACGATAGTGATGAAGCTTCCAATCGTCCTCCGACTCTTAACATCCCTTTCTCATCCAAAAATGGGGTTAGTGTGGCAAGCGAGCTGCGTTTCGATACTTCCTTAAAGTTGGTTAAATGGTGCAAGTCGTCCATGAATTCACTCTCTTGAGCTTGTTTGATGATTATAGTTAGTGACTGGTCCAATTCCTTTGGTGTTAGAACTCGACTTGGAGGGACTTCAGCGGGATTTCTTGTGCGGTTGATGAATCTCAACACGTATGCAATTATGCACTGCAGTTTACGAATCGATCTTTTATGATTTATGCGCGCTATGAGTTGGTCGTTATCGTCTTTTGTTGCTGTTGTTGTAGCAGTGGTAACCGTTTTTTTTTGCTCGAGAACGCCACCCGATGTCTTGACAAAAGGAGTTGGCCACAAAGACTCGTCTCCATACAAGAATGCTGGACCGTAGAACCAAATTGTGCATGCTTTTAGTTTCTCGGGAGGGATACCGCGAGAGACAACATCTGCTGGATTGTCTTTCGACCTAACGTGCCGCCATTGTTTTGGTTCTGACAATCGTTGAATTTGCGCGATTCGATTAGCAACAAATGTATGAAAGGAGGTTGATTCGGAATTGATCCAATTCAGAACGATCTCTGAATCAGTCCAAAAGAACACTGGGGCATTTTCATCTCTGATGTCTTTTATGACCCGATGAGCTAGCTCGGCTGCTAACTTCGCGGCACATAATTCCAGCCGTGGTAAATTAACTTGCTTTAATGGAGCTACTCTTGACTTTGAGCACAGCAGATGCACAGTTGTACTGCTGTCTGTGTTCTTGGATCTGACATATATTGCTGCTCCGTAAGCCCTTTCGGATGCATCACAGAAAACGTGAATTTGTCGTGACTTCGATGTTTTGTGATCGAAAACATGTCGAGGGAATTGAACTTTTTCCAGCGTTTCCAATCCGTCTTGAAATGTGGTCCAACGGGAGTGCAGTTCCATAGGGATAGCTGCATCGCAATCCAAATTGAGTTTCCATAACTGTTGCAGCATCATCTTTGCGGCAACTATGACTGGAGCCATGATCCCCAGTGGATCAAACAGTCGAGCAATGTTTGACGCTAAGTATCTCTTTGTTATCCTCTGAGAATCATGTTTATGAATTTTTATGCCAAATTGATCCGTCTTTGGCAGCCATGTTAAACCCAATGTCTTTATGTACTCTTCGTTTTGATCGTTGAAATCAATGCAGACTTCTTGATCTTCAGACGGTATTTCCTGAAGGAGTCGGGGGTGGTTTGCGCACCATTTGCGCAACTTGAACCCTCGCAGTTGCAGCAAATCGCGAAGTTGAGTTTGCATTTCTCGTGCTGTTACCAAGCGATCGGAGCCGGTCATGATGTCGTCAACGTAGCAGTCAGTTGCAAGAGCCTTTGATCCTAGAGGATGTGACTGCTCTGTTTCTTCTGCCAGCGTCTGCAGACATTTGATGGAGAGGTATGGTGCTGATGTTGTACCATATGTTACTGTACAAAGTAGGTATGTTTTAAGAGTTTCATCGGGATTGTTTCTCCACAATATCAATTGAAACTTTCTTTCGCTTTCGTCGACTAAGATTTGCCGATACATTTTTTGTATGTCGGCGGTAAACACAAATCTTGGCATCCTGAAACGCAGCAGAATTGTGAAAAGGTCATCTTGAATGGTTGGTCCTGCAGCCATTATGTTATTGAGGGAGACATTTGATGTGGTTTTTGCTGACGCATCAAACACTACTCTCAACTTCTTTGTGCTGCTGTCGGGTTTCAGTACGCAATGGTGTGGCAGAAAATAATAGGGGGACTGAATTGTTCTAAAATCGATTGGCTCCATGTGCCCCAGCTGTAAATACTCCTCCATGAACTTTACATATTGTTGTCTTAGTTCAGGGTCCTTGGAGAGCTTTCGTTCCAGCGAGAAGAATCGGCGCAAGGCTATGTCCTTGGATTCGCCCAATTCAGTAGGATTGTTTGTGAATGGTATTTTTACGACGAACCGACCCTCATTGTTGGTTTTGACGGTCTCCTTGAAGTACTTCTCGCATCGTTTCTCTGCTGGTGTCAGGTCCGACTGAGGTTCGTCTAGTTCCTCGATTTTCCAGAATTTTTCAATTGTTTCGTTCAGGTTATCCACCTCATAATTAATTCCACAGGTCAACACATCTGGAGAGGGATCGTAAACTTTTCCACCAACTACCCAACCCAAAACCGTGTTTTGCAACATTGGTAAATTATTGTCTAATTTGATTTGTCCGAATGTTCCATGCCGATAAGGCAATCGATATGTTCAGGACTGTTGAAGTCTGGATCTGCCATTTGAATATTTTTCGGAATTTTCCAATTACTGATGTCAAGTTTCCTTGTAGGTTGGGGCGAAGTAATTCGAGCAAGTACAGTGGATTCCAACCTAACTGTAAAGTTGTTGATCCTTGACTGTAAAATTAGATTAATTCTTTTATCAGACTTTTGCATAGTCCCTCCGATGCCTTCGATTGTTGAGTTCCCGGTCTGTGGTGAAACGTTCAATTTTCGAAGAACTCGTTCACTTACAAAGTTGGACATGGACCCTGAATCTAGTAGAGCCCGACATTCGATCGTACGTCCATTGGAAGCACTAAGCTTGATCTTGGCGGTGCCCAGTAGAATGTAACCCTTTTGAGAATCACCCTTGACTTTGGCTGCTGTAGAGGGCTGTTCATTCAGTTGCCGTGCTGCTGCGAGATTACTTGTTTGTGGGTGATCGTTGATCCTTGAGTCTTGGTTGTTGGTACTTGACAATGGTTGGTGTGGGCTTGAGTCATTGTAACTCGTTTTTCCCTCAATATGTAAGAGAGTATTATGTCGCTTATTGCATTTAGTACAAGTGCGGGATGAGCACTGTGCTACACCATGCCCAGTCTTCAAGCAATTAATGCACAACTTGTGCTTCTTTGTAAGACTCAACCGTTCACTTTGATTCATTTTCGGATTTCGTAATTGCTGCTCATACAATGCGTGAGTTGATTTATCCAATTTCTTCAACAGAACGTGCAGCAGTATAGGATCCCAATTGTCCGTTTTCACTTTGAGGTTTTTCAATCCCATCAAGCATTCTCTTGTAGTGTCATGCAGTGCCTTTATTGCGTTTGATGACGCACCTTCGGCTGACTGGGATGATTGAGACAATAATTTGTTAAGTAATGCTGCCACTTGCAATCGCCGATTTGCGTACCGGTCGCACAGCGTTGTCCAAGCAATGTCATAATTATCATCTGATGGTGAGAGGTGCCTGATTAGCCGCTCTGCTTCACCTGTAACATTCGATTTAAGGTACCACAATTTTTGGCAGCTGGCCATTGGCTGCTTGTGGACCATTTCTGTAAACAAATCGTGAAATTGCGACCACTTCAGATATTCACCATCAAATTGTGGGATGGTGATTTGTGGCAATCTCATGAGGGTGCTGCCGATGCCGTTGTTGTTGTTGTTGGTCCTACTGTTGGCTCCGGCTGATTCACTCCCTTTTTCCCTAAGTCGAATAAGGATCTTTTGAGTTTGTTCTTCAAAGGTTATAAATCTTTGCTGATCGTAGTCAACGTCAGTGGGATCATCAATTAATCCCCAAATTGCATGATGAATCTCCGATGCTTGTGCCCAATATTGACTGATTACGCTGTACTTCATCTCGAAATATTGATTGGACTGATTATATCCATCACTAAACTGTCGAAAAGGCGCTGCAATGAATTTAATATTCCTGATTGTCGTCGCATTAATCGAGTAATTTCTTCATCACTGTCCGTAGCCACTAAACTTACAAGTGGCTGAGGATTTGCCTCATTATCGGTAAGCCTCTTGATCTCGGCTACGAACTTATCCCGATATTGGTTGTATATTGTTTCAATCGAACGGAAGTGGTTCTCCTTGAAATATTCATGATCTTTTGGTGCATCGGGATCAAGAGTAATTTGGCCGTCCTTTTGCAGAAACTTTTCCCAATTTTCTTGTAGATTCTTAAGGCGCTTCTCGTAGTAACTTTTTGTTTTCCTAACATCCGAATCCTTACCGAAATTTGATATAATTCGTCGAATCTCCTTGGCAATGTTTTCTTGTTCTTCGATTAGATCGTCAATCATGATTGATGAGGTTCAAGGAATTAATGCAACCGAAAATTAACGATCAAGTAACTCTTGCAATTAATTACGAGTTTAAAACCACACTGTTGCACGGCGAAAATTTGTTTTAGCGACTCACAGATCACGTCGGGGTCACCAAATGTTAAAGAGGAAACTATTTTGTTTCCACTGCAGTTTTTAGATGTTAGAGTTAGTTAAGGTACAATACCTTAGCTACCGTTGAAGTGTGTTGTCGGTTCTATACCGAAACACAAGAATAAGGGAAGTGATCTGTGATACACGGAAAGACGAAAAGTCGTGCTTGACTGTCTGGACTAAACTAAACTTTATTCTCGATTTAAAAATGTTTTTATAATAATTAAAAAATGATCACTAATCAATACTAATTACAATTGTCAATTTTGCTTAATTATCTATATTGCACAAAAATTGCTGGTCGCGCACATATTTTCGTGCATGTTTTTTCTTGGGTTCGTTGAATTCGTTTATGCAATTAAGCAGTAAGCAGCGAGAATTTGAAAATATATCATGTTGCACATTTTGCAGTGGCAATTGGAGTTCAAGAACCTGTGAATATGACTTACTGCGCGACAAGCAATTTTTGGCGATTCAATAAATCAAAATTAGTAAAAATAAAAAATGTTCATAGCTTAACACTAATCATTGACTACTCCCACAGTTCTACCCTCCATGGCGGTACTCAAAGTACGCTGCAGCATATCCGGACTTCCTATTGGATCATAAGAGGGCGCAGCACGGTTCGCCATTTTGTCAAGAATTGCATCACATGCTTTCGACATAGACCTACTACGAAAACTCAAATCATGGCAGATCTACCGGCTGAACGGATAAGGCCAGCGAAAACCTTCCTGCACTGTGGCGCAGATTATGCTGGGCCATTTCTTATAAAGCCATTGAAAGGACGTAACCGTACACTCATCAAGATGTATGTAGCCCTGTTCATTTGCCTCGTCACTCGCGCGGTACATTTAGAATTAGTCTTTAACTTAACTACAGAAGCCTTCGTGTCTGCGTTTCGGCGCTTCATTAGCCGCCGTGGACGATGCGCTAAGTTATACACCGATAATGCAACTTATTTCACATCTCCTGACAAAGAGCTCAATCAGCTTCTCCAGGAGTTGCTAGCACAGTCGACGATAGCACGATTGCTTATAAAGGAAGGCACTGAATGGCACTTTATTCCTCCCGGATCTCCGCACTTCGGTGGAATGTGGGAGGCCGGAATTAAATCTTTCAAACACCATTTTCGACGTATAGTTGGATGCCACACGCTGGACCTAGAAGAAATTTTAACGCTGATCTCGCAGATTGAGGCCTGCCTCAACTCGAGGCCACTGCAGCCGCTAAATGATGATCCTAACGAGATGTCCGCATTAACACCAGGGCATTTTCTTGTAGGAGAACGTTTGCTCACAGTGCCCACACCCAGTACCTTTGATACGCCTATCAATAGGCTGAAGCGCTGGCAACTAGTCCAGTCGATGGTTGAGCAATTATGGCATCGTTGGAAATCGGAATATGTACATCATCTTCAATTGAGGAACAAGTGGCAGAGGAAGGAAGATCCGGTGCCCATAAATGACCTTGTTATCATCAAAGACGAGAGGACACCCCCCGCTACCTGGCTGCTTGCCAAAGTAATTGGAATTCACCCGGGTGCGGATGCTCAAATTCGCGTAGTTACCCTAAAGCATAAAAATGGTCTTTGTAAGCGTGCCATTTCGAAAATCTGTATACTGCCACGACAATTCTAATACTAAATTATCTAAATTCAAAAAAATTATAAAATCATAGCATTATGCAATCGATGCAACCAATTTCAAATTAATATCTCAACATAAACTATAGTAGTTCTTATTTTTTTCAAAATTAGCTTTATATTTGCGACCGAAAATAAGCAGATAGAGCCACGCAGTTGTACAGACCTTACAGAAGTCACGGCGGGCGGGTATCCACCCTCAACCACAACAAGAACGAAGTTACAGTCGTGCTAACACACGAGGCGGGCGGAATGTTAGCGATTCTACTACGCTCAACGCAGCAGGCAACTCCAGCCCAAAACAAAGGGACACTCTTCGTTTAAATTACTCACTAGATTACTCTGATCTCAAACCTTGTAAAGTGCATTTGGCACTCATTTTTGAATGTATCTCTAACAGTAGTTACTACCGTTTACTTTTGTACTGTATTGGCAAAGTTTGCCACTTTCTTCTCGCTTGAGCCTCCGACTAGGAGACATCGCCACTGGGCAGTTTTTTCTTAGTGTTAATATTTCTAATAATTCTCACTTGAGATCCCGACTAGGGCGAAGTTATTTGTGAAATAAATTAAGTTGTTTTAATTAACATATGAGTTTTCCTTTTGAGTTCAAACTAAGCTATAAAAACTAACATGCGTAATTCAAGGGGTTACGAATAAAAAAAGGCAGTCGATCGGGGCAACTAGTACAAAGCTCACGTTCAACGAGCAGTTTTCAGTTGAACAGTCTTTCCAGATAGTAGATAGGGAATTCGCAATAGAAGCAGATGCAATACTTGGGCTTGATTTTCTTACAAGGTTCAAGGCCACCATTGATTACGATACTTGGACACTGTCCATCAGATCGGGAAACGAGTCGATCGTACTACCAATATTGAGCGGGCCGGTCCCAAATACAATTGTTTTGGCACCCCGTTGCGAAAGCATTCGGAGAGTAAACCTTGCTCCAGTAAAATCCATTGACGACTTAGTCATCCCAAGTACTGAAATTCAACCGGGAGTGTTCATATCGGGAACTATAATTTCGAGGGACAACCCAATGGTACGTATTTTGAATACAAGCGGTAGAACTGTCGTTATTGAAGAACCCATGGTGAATACAGAACCATTAGCTAGTTATAATATGATAAATACTGTAACGAGGCAAAATCCGACCTCGCACATGTAAACATTCCCCTCAGATAAATTGCGCTCCGCGGAGCAGAGTACCGGTCACTGCCGGAAATTTTCCGTGATATAATTCACGAATGGTTTTTGAATCAAAAGTATAAGAGGCCGGCAGCGATCGATTCATACAAGTTCTGTCCCAGCTTGCGCAGAATAGCAAATCTGCCAAGCTCTCCGTACCCCGGCTTTAGCACACAGTGGTTTCCAAGGACAGCGTCCGAAACCGCTCCCCGAAGCATCCCCGCCCGACCAAGCCTAGACCAAGTCCGGTACGCGTGTTGAGCGGAAGGACTCCCGAAACCCCTCCGAACCGTGTACGCGTGCTGAGCGGAAAGGTTACCTCTCTCCGACCGAGTCTGGTACGCGCGTTGAGCGGAAAGACTTCCCAGTTGCCCGAACCCGGTACGCGCGTTGAGCGGAAAGGTTATCCATCCACCGAGTCCAGTACGCGTGGTGAGCGGACAGACTTCCCCGCCGGAGTAGTACGCGAGGTGAGCGGACAGCCGACCAATCCTAACGCCCGAGATAGATAGGAACCGTAGAAATTGTAAATTAGGCAGAAGAGTTAGGGAATAGGTTAGTACGTAAGTAAAGAGGAAGTAAATAAAGCACTACAGGAGGACACTACCTGTTTTCTTCTTCGCTGAACCTACCCCGGCACAGGCAGGCTTGTCTCTTTCTAATTTATTTTGCAACGTCCAGGCAAAACACGTTACAAAATTGGCGCCCGAGCAGGGACCGTGTCCAAGATAAACGAGACCGCATGAAAAAACATAAGCTTTTTTATGCCGGAAAGTTTTATTTTACAAATTCAACAACTAATTCAAAATTCAACTTGTTCACGCCAGCTCAAGAATGCAAGTGAGGCCTGCACTCTTTCAATATAGTTAAATAAAACTCTTTTCCTTTTTGAGAATTTAAAGTTTTATTGTGAATATCCGAGTTAATCCTCTTCGGTTTCCTGACAGATACTGACCTAGAACTAGCTTCGAAAACAAGAAGTTAATTACGAATATCAAAAGTTAAATAGATAATCAAAAGTGAAATAGATAAAATTATGTGTTTAACGTCTACAGTTCTTTTACTGTGGACCGAAAATTCAATAATACGGTTCTTGTACCGTAATATTGAGCGCTGAGTTACAATAATGGTTGGTTAATTTGTTTTCAGTCAAGGGTAGTTTTTAAGGGTTGAATGAGGGTCGAGGGTGGTAGTTCTCATTGAGTTTTTTTTTAACTTAAAAGGTAAAATACCAATTTTTATGAATGTTTTTTACTTCAAAAATTGGCGAATTTCCATAAAAACTTTCATCCCCTATTTTATCCCCTTAGGGGTGGAATTTCAAAATCCGGTTCTTAGTGAGCACTAATGAGATAAGTTGAAGAAGTATACGAAATTTCGTGGAAATCGGTTCAGCGGTTCCGGAGAAACCGTTTTCACCCCTTTTCATCCCCTTAAGGGTTGAATTTCAAGAAATCGTTTCTTAGCGAGCACCTATGAGGTAAGTTGTATAAGTATTCCAAATTTCATTCAAATCGGATCAGTGGTTCAGGAGAAACAGTGTTCACCCCTTTTCACCCCTTAAGGGTTGAATTTCGAAAAATCGCTTCTCAACTATAACCTGTGAGGCAAGTTTAAGAAGTATTTCAAATTTCGTGGAAATCGGTTCAAAGGTTCCGGAGAAACCGTTTTAACCCCTTTTCACCCCCTTAGGGGTTGAATTTCAAAAAACCGTTTCTTAGTGAGCACCTATGAGGTAAGTTGTATAAGTATTCGGAATTTCATTGAAATCGGTTCAGTGGTTCCGGAGATTCGCTGATAGTATATGAGTACGTGGTATTTCGCTTTTATATATATAGATAAGTGGAGCACTTTTCTAATTTTCGACCCAGGAATTTCCCGAGAATTTTCCGAATGAGTTCGGTTTTTCCAAAAAAATTCTTCACTTTTTTATTATCTTTTTCGTATTTTGCGATAAATTTTCCTAATGTTTTTCATAATGTTATGAAGATTAAGTGATTGGTAACGGATTCCGTAAAAAATCTGATTATGTTTCATGGAAAATATTGGAAAAATTTAACAAATTGAAAGTGCTTTTTTTGCCTAATTTTCCTAGGTAAATTTGCCCAGAGCAGAAATCGTTTTCTTAGCATGGACAATTTACCGCAGTAGTGGAGACACGTTGCAAACAAGACAAAACAAAGAAGAAAATTTGGGCAGCGCGAGTGGAGTTATTCCAGCAGATCAGCTTAGAGGATACGTCACAGAGCTGCTTTCATTCAATAGCAGTGGATCGATATTCGGTTTACACTTTACAAACACATATTTTGCTACGCTTGTATTGAAGCCGAAATTTTGCTTGTTATCTGGGGTGATCTTTTTATTATTCTTTTGCCATCTCAGGCAGCGTCGATCGAAGGAACTTTTGCTGGGTGTGCGCAAGGCGGTGATGCAGTTCCGAATTGATGTTCTTTCTAATTATTTTGCGGCAAGAAATGAATTTCTTTTATGCGACACATTTTTTTTTCATTTTGTATTCTGATTTGAATTTTTGACCAGGCAGCCGTCGTTGGTTTATTTTCTCTTTTATACATTCTGGCCAAATTTTCTTATGAAAAACCAAGTTGTGTTCGTTCTACCGGCCTTGATAATTTTTTTGGATTTATTTTTCAGGGTGACGAATTATTTAGGAAGGAGCGGGTTTTTCATTTCTAAAAAAATAGTATTGTTGGGAATTATTGTTATTAAACTTTTTTCTAAAATATAGTTACCTAATAATTGTAATAATAATAGGGCTAAAGAGATAAAATGTGGTATTTTTTCATAACTATGCATAGATAAAAATTACAAAGTCTCATCAAAATCTGAGATGATGGTTGAGTGTGACAAATCATATTTTTATTTGATGCACGGAATGACCCAACTATCATTCAAATCAGTAATGCTTGAAATTGTTTGAAATTGCAATAAAATATTCATTACAAAATTTTTGTTGACATTGACTATTTATTTAGAACTGAAAAACTCACACCTTACTCAATAATACCTTCGCCCTAAAAAACAAATCCAAAAAAAATTTTCAAGACCAGACACTTGCTTGAAAAAGGTAAAATAATCCAGCGACGACTGCTCAGAAAATCAAATCTAAATATAGAATGAAAGAAGTGTGCCGCAGCATAAAAGAAATTCATTTTCTTGCCGGCACTGAAATAATCAGAAAGAACTACAATTCGGCATCCGCATCACCGCGCACACCCGCAAAAGTTCCATCTACCTAAACTGGTTGTGGCGGCAAAAAAATAATAAATAACAACACACCAGAAAACAAGCAAAAATTGCGCTTCCCTATTCAATAGCAAGTGTAGCATGCTATTAAGATGTGTGTGTAAAAATATCCACTTACTGCATCGAAAGCAGCTGACGTATTTTCTACCAATTCTAGCAATTCTGGCCAATGGCCATCTACATTCAACTCTTTGAACCAAATTTGCGAGAATTTGGTTGTGGTCCCCGTTTTGCATAGGATAACTCAGGAAAATTTGGCAAAAAAGCACTTTCAATTTGTTAAATTTTTCCAATATTTTCCATGAAACATAATCAGATTTTTTACGGAAACCGTTACCAATCCCTTAATCTTCATAACAATATGAAAAACATTAGGAAAATTTATCGAAAAATACGAAAAAAAGAATAAAAAACTAAAGAAAAATTTTTGGAAAAACTAATCTCATTCGGAAAATTCTCGGGCAATTCCTAGGTCGAAAATTGGAAAAGTGCTCCACTTAAAGGAGATAAAACCCTTTAAAGTATCTCTGAAAAAAAAATTTGCTATATTTGGTCAAATAGTTTTCGAGAAAATTGGTCATTAAGTGGGTCAAAAAATGGAGTTGGTCCTTTCTTTCAACGATCATAGAAAAAAAACTAAATACTTTTTCAAAAATGTGCTCCATTTAAAGGATATAAAACCCTTTGTCTTATCATTTAAAAAAAGTTTGATATAGATTCAACTAATAATAACGGAGAAAATAGGTCATTAAGTGGACCAATTTTGCATGTTTTGGTAAATTTGCCTCTTAACATGGGAAACCAATTTCCAACGAGTGTGTAGGCCTTTAATTTGGGGTGTTGCCTCTGGATCTACTGTGCTTGTGAGAGGCTCGCCTATTAAGAAGTGCCCTGGGGTGAGTGCACTGATATCATTAGGGTCCGCCGACATAGGTGTAATTGGTCGTGAGTTCAGTATGGCTTCCACTTCAACTACAGCTGTCTCTAACTCTTCATAAGTTAACGATGCTCCGCCTAGTGATCTTACTAGCAAATACTTCGCCGATTTTACGGCCGCTTCCCATAGCCCGCCGAAATGCGGTGCTCTAGGTGGGATGAGGTGGAAATCTGTTCCCGACGCCGCGCCGTGCTCGTTTCTTGTATTCTCCTTTGCGCTTCTGTAGATAAGATGGCTTGTTTGAGCTCTTGAAGCGCGTTGTTGGCGCCCACAAAATTAGTTGCGTTATCGCAATAAATGTTCCTGCAGTGCCCTCTTCTGGCCGTAAATCTTTTGAGTGCTCCCAGAAACCCTTGCGTGGTTAAATCAGTAACCAGCTCCAAGTGTGTTGCCTTGGTGGCGAAGCAACAGAAGACAATGTAAGATTTTTGAGGCCGTTTTCCTCTAAACTTGAAGTGTGTCCATATTGGGCCACAAAAATCTACTCCGGAGTTCAGGAAGGGTCTGGCCGGTTGTACTCTATCCGCAGGTAAGTTACCCATAATTTGTGAGAGAAGCTTTGGTTTTGCTCTTGTGCATCGTACACATGCTTGGACATTGGAGCGGGCTAGGGTCTTTGCCTTGATTGGCCAAAACCTTTGTCTACATATTGCCATCATAGTCTGTAGACCCGCATGTCCATGTTCCT
Source organism: Leptogaster cylindrica (assembly GCA_963082835.1). Taxonomy (NCBI): domain Eukaryota; kingdom Metazoa; phylum Arthropoda; class Insecta; order Diptera; family Asilidae; genus Leptogaster; species Leptogaster cylindrica. The sequence goes on from OY720106.1 coordinate 12,165,380, forward strand.
TGTGAATGTCTCCTAGAAGCAATCTTGTATAGGGGTGTGCGTACGGGAGTAACACCGGGTGGTTGGCATCGTACGGAATGGCTGCGGATTCTAACCGTCCTCCTACTCGTAGAATTCCTTGCTGATCTAGGAACGGTGTGAACGAATTTAGCGGGCTGTTCTTGTTGACGGTTTCGTGTAGCCTCATGTGCTCTATATCCCACTTGAACTCTTCTTCTTGCATAGCCCTTAATATTATTAGTTCAGCTTCGTGTAGCTCCTGCGTGTTGAGTGATTCCTTGATATCTGATGACCGAACCTTGTTCCTTCTCATCTGGTTAAGATATTTGATGTTTCTAATGAATCTGCGCACATAAGCTACAATTCGTTTTAGCCTTCGGAATGAATTTTTGTGGTCTATTGAGCTTAACAGTGCACTCGGCGTGATTTTAATGACTGGAAGTGCGGTACGGGTTTCTGTTTTATACGGCTTTGGCCAAAGCGATTGAGCACCATGTAAGAAATTTGGCCCATAGAACCATATGTTGCATTCCTTCAACTTCTCCGGCGCTATTTCCCTATATAATATATCAGCCGGATTATCGTTTGATCTCACGTGACGCCATTGTAGCGGAATTGTATTCTCTTGTATTGCTGATACTCGATTAGCGACAAAGGTGTGGAATGATGACGCGGTGGAGTTGATCCACGCTATGACAATCTCTGAATCGGTCCAATAATAGAATGGAACGTCACTCAAGTTCAGATCCGTCTTCACTCTATTTCCAAGCTCAGCTCCTAACTTCGCTGCACATAGTTCCAGTCTAGGGATAGTTGTTGAGGGCTTTATGGGAGCTACCCTAGACTTAGCACACAATAGACGTACCGCTACTACCTGGTCCTTGTTTGTAGACCTGATGTATACTGCTGCACCATAAGCCTTTTCTGAAGCGTCGGTGAACACATGTACTTGTGTTGAAACTGGTGTCTGCTGAGCGAAAACATGCCGTGGAAAGTTGATGTTGTTGAGCTCCTTCAGTCCCTCTCGAAATTTCGTCCATGTTGTGTGCAGCTCTTGAGGAAGTGCGGCATCCCAATCTAATTTAATTGTTCACAGCTTTTGCAGAAACATCTTGGCAATTATTACAACTGGACCCATAATTCCCAATGGATCGAAAAGATGAGCAATATCTGAATAAGCCGTTCTTTTGGTTATCCGCCTATTTTCGTGCCATGACGTCTTGATACAAAACAGGTCTGCCTTTGGTAACCATGTAAGACCTACTGTTTTAACATGTTCTTCAACTTTGCTGTTAAAATCTAATTCGAGTTCTTTATCGGCTTCAGGAATGTTTTTGAGTAGTTGTGGATGATTGGCGCACTACTTCCTTAATTTGAATCCTCCAGAGGTGAGGATCGATTGCAATTGCTGTTGTATCTCGAGAGCCGTGCGCAGACTGTCGCTTCCCGTCATGACGTCGTCAACATAGAAGTCGCGGCGTAGTGCTTCGGCTCCCAAAGGGTATTGATCTGAATTTTCCTTTGCCAAGCTCTGCAAACACCTTGTAGCAAGATATGGTGCCGAAGAGGTACCGTAGGTTACCGTTGATAATTGGAAGCACTTAAGCTTTTAAGCTTGATCCTCCCGCCACCAGATAAGCTGAAATTTCTAGTCTTTCTCATCCATTTCGATTTGGCGGAACATCTTCTCGATATCAGCTGTCATTACAAACCTTGGCAAGCGAAATCTTAGCAGTAGCGAAAACAGATCATCCTGCACCCTTGGCCGAGCAGCAAGAATGTCATTTAATGGTACATTCGAAGATGTTTTGGCCGAAGCGTCGAAGACCACTCTGAGTTTGGTTGTGGTGCTATCAGGTTTGATGACGTAATGGTGAGGAAGGAAGTAATATGGCTTTTGGATATTATTAAAGTCTATTTCCTTCATGTGGCCTAATCTTTTATACTCAGCCAAAAATTCCACGTATTGTGTTTTCAATGTCTCATTCTTCATCAGTTTTTGTTCGAGCGCCATGAATCGGCGAAACGCGATCTCTTTGGATTCGCCAATCGCTTGAGGGTGCTCCAGAAATGGAAGCCTGACAATGTAGTGCCCATTTTCTGGATTTCTCCGAGTTGTTTCATTAAAGTACATCTCACATTTCTTCTCTGATGACGTCATTTGCTGAGTGCCTGACTCCGCCTCTTCCAGTAGCCAGAACTTCTCCACTTGTTGTTCAATTCCGCCACACTCACTCACTATTCCACAGAGGACTTCGTTTTGATATTCCTCTTGCACCTTGCCAGCTACTGTCCAACCAAAGACGGTATTCTGAAATAGTGGTAGTGTGGATCCTAGTTTCATTTGACCCACAGAGAGAATCGAAAAGTATATGTCAGCTCCTATCAGCAAATCCACATCAGCTGGGGTTCCAAATTTAGGGTCCGCGAGTGTAATGTTGGAGGGGATTGCCCATGCAGAGCTGTCTATGAATCGAGTTAGCTGTGGCGATATGATTTGCGCCAATACGTGAGCTTCGATTCTGGTACTGAAACCGTTTATAGGAGATTTGATACCCAAATTGACTCTTCTTTGGGATTGGTGCGAGCGTTTACCGATCCCTTCTATGTTTATTAGTTCCGGTGTCTGAACTAACTGTAATCGTTTGACCACTGTTCAGGCGAACCCCTAAAAATAGAATCAGTTAAAAACATATCTAACAAAAAAAATGAAGATTATACTTACCTATGGACCTGGGTGAAGCACAGGTCCAAAAAACATTGAAGTATTTATCTGAAATCAGAAAGGAAATTGAATTATAAAAGATGAATTCTCAAACAAAACATAAAGTAAACAAACAGAATTACGTACAAGGAGTACAATAACGACATAAACAAACAGATTGAATTACACTGAATTCAAACACATGCAACATAGAAACACAAACAAGCATACATAACACGGTGCACATAACATTTCAACATTGCACAGATTGCTGGGCACAGCACCCAGATAAAAAACACATAAAACATAACTTATGGAGGTTATGTGACATGCGCAAAACAATTTCCAAACAACACTGCGCATTCACATACAACCAACACAAAACATATCGGACGTCACAAGCAACACTTTAAACACTGAGACACCTCACATATTTACATAAAAACACTAAAAAACAGCACAAACAGAAACACACGCGGCAAACATGCAAATCGCCCGAAACGTCAGAACTTCATACGCACAGAACAGCTGAGAGGTGAATTTGGGGTAATTTGAGCCGGCAAATCCAATGGTGACTTCAGATTTGCCCTCAAATAAACACGTAATTAAATATAATTAAAAAATATTATTCCCATAAGCCCAATGAGTGGGAAAGAGAAATCAAGGGTAAAAGAGAAAAAGAATGTAGCAAATTTCTCTCATTGGAGATTTCGGAACTCTGGGATAAATCAAATTAGAGCCGCTGTAATTAATATGGCACATGTGTTTTTAATTAATTTCTGCAAGAAAAGGGCATTTTGTGAGGCAAAATTGATAAAACAAATATTAATTTTCGAAAATGCATCGCACAAATGTCATTTGAAAGGAAAAACATCAACAAAAACCACAAATGAAGACAGCTGGGCAATTTGGAGAGAGAGCAGACCCTATAAAAGCAGAAGCGCTCCCATAAAAATGGCCATTCGTCGACGGTATTTTAGGTTGCAAACAAGTGGTTAAACAGATGACAGGTGGGTGTCATTTTAACCTCATATGTAAACAGCCTTCGTGTTTTTTCCGGTGTGTTTTTTCAGATTAACAACGTCATCAGATAATCATCATTTTCAATTCAACATAACAAATTTATGTGAAAGTATATGCAGTGTACCTCGTGCATCAAATTTCTTATTTTTTTTTATTATTATCATTTTGTTCTTTTTTTTCTCCTTTTTTTTTATTTTTTTTCACATTTTTTTTTGTGTGTTCACAAATTTCAAGAGTTATTACTTATTGTTTAAGTTGTAATCAGTGGAATCTTTAATTAAAGTTTATACAATGAATTTTTAAATAAAGTGATTGAATAACAATTGGTACTTGTTCTTTGCTCATGTGTGCAATTGGCCATTATTTATTTTTTTCGGTGGTTTCAATCTAATTGCATTGTTTCAGTCTGTTCATAACAGTTTTCATAACATTTTTTGGTGGTTCCATCCAGGACCTAGTATCAACTTATTTAATCACTTTATTTGATCATAATTTGAGTTTTTTATTTCTGCGTATTATCAATAAATATGGCAACAGTGGAAAGTCTAATAATCCAAGAGCAAGTGGTACGAGGCCGCTTGGAAAGATCGATAGAAAACGGGAAAAGAACTGCACACGCTAGAAGAACCAAAGGATTCTACGACGTTAAAATAGGGGAGTTGAAGGCGTTGTGGGCAGAGTATTGTCCCCTCGACAAACAAATATGGGAAATGCTACTTAATTCAGGAAAGGCACTTGACCACGCGTATCTTAAAGCTGACTATTACGGGATTTTAGAAGCTAAGTATTCAGAGTATATGGGTGAATTATTAGACGGCCTCAGCAAGGTCTCACTAGTTCCAACAACCACAGCGGAAACTGATGCTTCAAACATTCAAGTCATAAGGGACGAATCATTCTTACCGAAAATTTCAGTACCCAAATTTGATGGTGATGTCGATTCCTGGCGTTCATTTCACGATCTTTTCATCTCATTAATTCATAATAATAATAGGTTGACCTCGGTACAAAAACTGTACCACCTTAAAACTTTATTAACAGGGGAAGCAGAAAAATTACTACGCCACACACCACTGACTAACGATGATTACATACCAGCATGGAATAAACTAACGGAACGATACCAAAACAAGCGAGTTCTCATAAATCATCAACTTAGGATCTTAGTGAATCAACCCAAACTAATCACTGAGACTGCAAAGGGAATCAAAACATTGCTAGATACCACCGACGAATGCCTGCAACAACTGAAGATCATAGACGTGGATACTTCCTCGTGGGACGTTCTCCTCATCTATTTACTGGTCCAGAAGCTTCCATTTGTTACATTCAAAGCATGGGAGGAAAAGTTAGGGTCTTCAGTAGAACTACCTAAATACCAACAATTTAACTTGTTTTTGAAAGCAAGGTTAAAGGTATTGGAATCAATTTCGGACGCCCTGATGTCTAAGCCACCACAAATAAAACCGACATCAAGGGACACCACCAGAACACATCACATTGTTAAAGCGAACAAATGTCCAGCCTGCAACGAGTCACATTTCATTCAAGGATGTTCAACGTATAGAAACATGGATAGCTCCACCAAACAAAGAGTAATTAAAGCAGCTGGTCTTTGCTTCAATTGTCTGTCAAGTCATCACACAGTTAGGGAGTGCCCTAGCAAACATAGCTGTAACAAATGCAACCAAAGATATCACACAACACTGCATCAGGACAGGAAACCAGAACCACAGGGTTCAACAGGAACTAGTGCTCATGGCACTATCCGTAATCCCAGGCCAACCAACCAAAGGGCAAACATGGGTAGTCAGGCGGACCAGGTTCCTAGTTCAAGTACACAAGGTACTTTGCCAACGGCAATACATAACTCTTCACCAACTCAAAAACCAAACATGAGTAAACAATGTGAACAACCCACAGAACAACAACATACATTTATCAGCACAACCAACCCAAGCCAACAACCAACACAAACTTTGCTAGCAAGAGAGAATTTCCAAGCACTGCTATCTACGGCATTAGTGACTGCAAAGGGTGAACACGGACAAACACAGACTTTAAGATGCCTCATTGATACCGGTTCACAATCATCATTCATAACGAAAGCAGCCTGTAAGAAACTCAAAGCAATACTTAAACCCACTTCAATCAAGGTCACCGGTCTGAGCGCCAGCCCGGCAGGTGTGATTCATAACCAAACCAGATTACAGTTACAGTCTTGTGGTGTAGACCAAACTGTAATTTGCGAAGATTTTCTAGTAGTTAGGAAGATTACTGATCCTTTACCTACCAAAGCGATATCCTTGTTCAACAGCGAGCACTTGAACAATTTGCCACTAGCTGACCCAACCTATTGGAAACCTGGAAAGATTGACGCTTTATTAGGAGCTCGTATTTATGCTCAAATATTGCTAGAAGGTATTAAACGTGGTTCAGCAGAGGGTCCAGTAGCCATTAACACATTATTTGGATGGATTTTACTTGGCTCAACAACAGCAACAACAAATAACAACGTATTAACATTTTCAGTAACGACCACTGAGGAAACTGACTTGAACAACACAGTCCAAAGATTACAGGAAACTGTGAAGTACAACCACTGGCGACATGTTCCAACAGATCACAACCCAGCAGATGTAGCATCCCGAGGCACCACAACATCAAATTTGCTCCATCACACGATGTGGTGGCATGGACCAAAATGGTTGAGTGACGCTGACTCTAAATGGCCGAGAAGAAGTGAGATTAATGAATCCACCCAGTTAGAAATGAAGCAACAAACTACAACAAATTTTTTGATGAAAATAGACGACAACATTTTGCACAAATACTCATCTTTCACCAAGCTTATCCGCATTCTAGCAATGGTTAGGAGGTTTTTCGTGAACGCAAGGAAACCACCTGAGAAACTTATCGGATACCTCACACCAACAGAACTACAACAGGCAGAAGTACAGATCTTAAAACTGGTGCAGCAAATAACATTTCCGGAGGAATATCAAACGCTAAAGGATCGAAAAATGCTCACAAAATCAAGCAAACTTATAAAATTGAATCCATTCATGGACTCTGATGGATTAATTCGAGTAGGAGGACGTTTAGAACAGGCCTCCATCCCATTCAACCAAAAGTATCCTATTATTATACCACACGATCATCACATAACATTGATTTTAATAGACAAAATACACATCGAAACACTCCACGGTGGACCATCACTAGTTTTAAGTACCAGTCGCAGCAAATACTGGATTTTAAATGCTAAGCGAACCATTACAACACGACTACACAAGTGCATCATATGCACAAGACAAAGGAAACAAACAATCACACAATTGATGGGGAACTTACCTTCGGTGCGAGTTAATATAGCAAAACCATTCACAAAGGTTGGCATTGATTGCGCCGGTCCAGTTTTAATGAAAAGTTCAACCCTAAGGAATGCCAAAATACAAAAGGCATACTTTTGCATCTTCATCTGTATGAGCGTAAAGGCCATACATATAGAACTTGTGTCAGATTACACCACGGATGCCTTTCTCGCTGCATTAAGGAGATTCATTGCACGAAGAGGATTGTGCTCAGATATATATTCTGATTGTGGGACAAATTTTGTGGGAGCCAACAGTGTGCTCGACAAGGAACTTCGTAAAATAATCAAACACTCAGAAACCAAAGCAGCACCGGAATTAGCTTCCAAGGCCATTCACTGGCATTTCAACCCTCCAGCCTCCCCACACTTCGGAGGAATATGGGAAGCCGGTGTAAAGTCAATAAAGTACCATTTGTGCAGAGTACTGGGATCATCTAGATGCACGTTTGAAGAATATGCAACAGTGCTAGCCCAAACTGAAGCCTGTCTCAACTCCAGACCATTGTGCCAAGTGTCGAATGACCCAGATGAAAGACTCATACTCACACCAGGCCATTTCCTCATAGGACAACCACTGAATACCATCCCTGAAACAAACGAATCCAACTCCGCAACCCTTACACAAAGGTGGAGACACGTACAACAATTGACAAAACAGTTTTGGGAGAACTGGCGAAAGGATTATTTAAATCAGCTGCAGAACAGACCCAAATGGCATCAAACAGAACCCAACATTGGACTAGGGGACATAGTGCTTATCAAAACAGAAAATGCGCCACCAACGACCTGGCCATTAGGAAAGGTTATAACACTATTTCCTGGATCAGACGGCCTAGTCAGAGTGGTCGAAGTACAAACCCAAGGAAGACAAGTGAAAAGACCGATTGCCAAACTCTGCCGACTACCCATTGACAGATCGGATGCATCACAAGACAATGGAGACAACTAATTACTGTCATGTTGTTATCTGTTTCCGTGTGTGTCCGTCCATGAGTGTTGTGTGCCGTCCCCTTGATAGGCAACTTAATTCATTTAGTTCTTTCAGATGACTTCATACGAGGACGACGTATTAGACATCTTCGACGAAGACTACCTTGCATCATTGGAAGGGTCAACCAAACATATGCTGGTAGAGCTAAACAAGCGTTCTGATGAGCTGTTTCCGGAACCTCCAAGAAGACAACTTACAGCGAGACCTACACATAAAACGTTGATGAACGAGGCGACTCCCAAACCGATCAGTTCAAGTCCACAACTGGGTCCAAGGAAGTGCACCCACACTGACGACGCTCAGCCAACAACATCCCAAACAAAGCCAGACTACAGCAACACACCGTTTACAGCACCCAAATTGGAGCAACCAGCAGTCATAAACGGCACCTACAGAACCTCCCTCGAGATGCTGAGACCAACACAAAATGTGAAGGAACTCCAAATGAGGATGAACAACTCCTACCAAAGATTCATAACAAGGGAAGGAATACACATCTACATCCCTCAACACGTTCTTCAACGCATCAAAGTGGACGAAATCCGAAAAAGCAAACCAAAGGAGAAAACTTTAAATCTACCTGGAAGATACCAAGTACGTCTTCGAGTCCTAGCAGACGGGCAGCTAATATTCCACCACTATCACAAACGTGGAATTTCAAAAATCAACGAACGCGTTAAGAAACGATTGAACGGACCGTTCAATGGGGGGGTGAATGTTCAGGCGAACCCCTAAAAATAGAATCAGTTAAAAACATATCTAACAAAAAAAATGAAGATTATACTTACCTATGGACCTGGGTGAAGCACAGGTCCAAAAAACATTGAAGTATTTATCTGAAATCAGAAAGGAAATTGAATTATAAAAGATGAATTCTCAAACAAAACATAAAGTAAACAAACAGAATTACGTACAAGGAGTACAATAACGACATAAACAAACAGATTGAATTACACTGAATTCAAACACATGCAACATAGAAACACAAACAAGCATACATAACACGGTGCACATAACATTTCAACATTGCACAGATTGCTGGGCACAGCACCCAGATAAAAAACACATAAAACATAACTTATGGAGGTTATGTGACATGCGCAAAACAATTTCCAAACAACACTGCGCATTCACATACAACCAACACAAAACATATCGGACGTCACAAGCAACACTTTAAACACTGAGACACCTCACATATTTACATAAAAACACTAAAAAACAGCACAAACAGAAACACACGCGGCAAACATGCAAATCGCCCGAAACGTCAGAACTTCATACGCACAGAACAGCTGAGAGGTGAATTTGGGGTAATTTGAGCCGGCAAATCCAATGGTGACTTCAGATTTGCCCTCAAATAAACACGTAATTAAATATAATTAAAAAATATTATTCCCATAAGCCCAATGAGTGGGAAAGAGAAATCAAGGGTAAAAGAGAAAAAGAATGTAGCAAATTTCTCTCATTGGAGATTTCGGAACTCTGGGATAAATCAAATTAGAGCCGCTGTAATTAATATGGCACATGTGTTTTTAATTAATTTCTGCAAGAAAAGGGCATTTTGTGAGGCAAAATTGATAAAACAAATATTAATTTTCGAAAATGCATCGCACAAATGTCATTTGAAAGGAAAAACATCAACAAAAACCACAAATGAAGACAGCTGGGCAATTTGGAGAGAGAGCAGACCCTATAAAAGCAGAAGCGCTCCCATAAAAATGGCCATTCGTCGACGGTATTTTAGGTTGCAAACAAGTGGTTAAACAGATGACAGGTGGGTGTCATTTTAACCTCATATGTAAACAGCCTTCGTGTTTTTTCCGGTGTGTTTTTTCAGATTAACAACGTCATCAGATAATCATCATTTTCAATTCAACATAACAAATTTATGTGAAAGTATATGCAGTGTACCTCGTGCATCAAATTTCTTATTTTTTTTTATTATTATCATTTTGTTCTTTTTTTTCTCCTTTTTTTTTATTTTTTTTCACATTTTTTTTTGTGTGTTCACAAATTTCAAGAGTTATTACTTATTGTTTAAGTTGTAATCAGTGGAATCTTTAATTAAAGTTTATACAATGAATTTTTAAATAAAGTGATTGAATAACAATTGGTACTTGTTCTTTGCTCATGTGTGCAATTGGCCATTATTTATTTTTTTCGGTGGTTTCAATCTAATTGCATTGTTTCAGTCTGTTCATAACAGTTTTCATAACAACCACTCTGTCAGTTATAAAATTTAACTGTGAACCTGAGTCGAGGATAGCTCTGCACGTTATGCTTCGATTCTTCTCCAATAATTCCACCATAACGGTGCTCAACATGACGTATCCCTTGCTGTTGGCTGACTGAGTAGTTAAGGACACTGGCTGATTGCTGTTGTCCCCATATTCATGCCTTGTGGATGTCGCCACTGTCGTTGGTTCGTGGATAGTGCTTGTGGCCTTCGCTACTGAATTGGGTTTTGCCACTGCATTCTCTAAGTGAAGTAGAGTGTTATGCTTCTTTGAACATTTTGTGCATGCTCTCGATGAACAACTTGTCGCATTATGGCCGGGCTTGAGGCAATTAATGCACAGGTTGGCTCCCCTTACCCAACTTAACCGCTTATTGGTGGCTAGTTGCAGAAACTTGGAGCAGGAGTATAATGGGTGTTGTCCCTTGCAATACGAGCATTGCCATCCTACCACGTTGGTTGCTGCCAATGATTTCAACGGCCTGTTCCTGGCCTGGTCCTCCAGTCCTGATCTTCCCTTGTCTCTAGATCCAAGTGCTTGAAGGGCTTGGAAACGTGTCTCAAGGAAGTTAAGAAGCTCCTTGATTGACTGTATCTTTTTGGGCTCCTTTAATGATTGTTCATACAACCCGTGCGTCGTTTTGTCGAGCTTTTTCACTAGCATATGTACTAGTAATGGATCCCATTGTGCTGTGGCTATTCCAAGACTCTCTAGTGCCAATAAGCATTCTTGAGTTGTATCATGTAGAGATCTGATTGAAGATATGCTTTCAATAGTCTGACTTGGTTGTGACAATAATTTGTTCAAAAATGCGGACACGAGTAATCTTTCATTTTCATAGCGATCCCTCACGATTTGCCAGGCAGCTTCATAATTCGCTTCGGATACGTTCAGGTGTCGGATTAGCTTCTCCGCTTCACCTTGCAGGCTAGTTTTTAAGTACCACATCTTTTGGCAGCTGGCAATGGGTTGATTGTGCACGACCTCACTGAAAAGGTCATGGAATTGTGACCATTTGAGGTAATCTCCATCAAACTTTGGCAAACAAATTTTAGGCAGCGACATGAGTGACGATGTCGATGCAGGCGGTTGTGGCAATGCATCCTGACTTCTTATGTTGGAAGTGATTTGTGAGTTACGGACTTGCACTGATTGCAAGGAGTGCAATGATTCAGCCAGATTAATCATTGTGTTCTGTACTCGCTGCTCTAGCGCTAGATACCCCTCCACATCGTGTTCTGCGGGGTTAAATACTCCTGTGCCCATGATTTCATGGTGAATGGTTTCAATTTGATTCCAATAATGTTCAATCGCAGTACGTTTCATTTCATAAAATTGACTTGATCGTGTAACTCCTTCTGCTGGCAAACTGTGCAAAGTATTGCGAAGTGAATCTAATATTGATTTTTGTTTACGTATAAGTATGCTTGAATTCGATTGCCTATCCAGATCAGAGTTCTTGGGACCGAGTCCCGACATATTATCAGGCCCCTCGGGACAGGGTTCCGGCTTATCATCAAGAATATTGGGACTGTGTCCCGGCTTATCTTCAGGAACATTGGGACTAGGCTTCGGCTTATCCTGTAGTAGGTTCAGTCTAGCAGCGATATCTTGCTGGACTTCGTCGTAAATCTCGCGAACATTGTCAAAATATCGCTTAACGAAGTAAGGGTGCTCGAGATTTTTCTCATAATTTTCTCTTATCGATGAGTCCGTGGAATCGAACTTATCCCACAATCCGTCTAATTTTTCCCGTCTTTTTTGAAGGTATTCCGCCGTTTTGCGGCTGCCGGAATCCTTGCTATAATTGCTTGTTATCCTAAGGATTTCTTCACCGTACTCTTGTTGCTTGGCAGCGAGCTCGTCAAGACTCATGATGAAAATTAATGTTGTTTAAGAGGCAAATTTACCCAGAGCAGAAATCGTTTTCTTAGCATGGACAATTTACCGCAGTAGTAGAGACACTTTGCAAACAAGACAAAACAAACAAGAAAATTCGGGCAGCGCGCGCGGAGTTATTCCAGCAGATCAGCAGCGTGTTTAGAGATACGTCACAGAGCTGCTTTCATTCAATGGCAGTGGATCGATATTCGGTTTACACTTAACAGACACATACTTGCCTGCTATTGAAGCCCAAATTTTGCTTGTTTTCTGGGGTGATCTTATTTATTATTCTTTTGCCACCACAGGCAACGTGAATGTAACGTATGGAAGGAACTTTTGCGGGGTATGCACTGCGGTGATGCGGAAGTCGAATTGATGTTCTTTCTGAGTATTTCTTTTTCATTTTATATTCTAATTTGGTTTTCTGCCCAGGCAGGCAGCCGTCGGTTTCTGGCCAACATTTTCTTTTGAAAAAACAAGTGCATTCGTTCTTCCGGTCTTGACAATTTTTTTGTGCATTTGTTTTTTATTTCAGGGTGAACGAATTATTGAGGAAGGTGCGGGTTTTTCATTTGTAAAACAAATAGTCAATTTCAACAATATTGTAGTGAATTATTGTTATTAAACTTTTTTTCTAAAATATAGTTACCTAATTGTAATAATAATTGGGCTGAAGAGATAAAATTTGGTATTTTAAAAATAAAAAAGTTTTTTAAACTTTTCTTTTATTATAAGAACATGTTGGCCAGAAAATGAAAAAAGGAAAATAATCCAGCGGCGAGTGCTCAGTAAATCAAATCTAAAAATAGAATGAAAAGAAATGCCGCAGCATAAAACAAATTCATATTCTTGCCGGCACTGAAATAATCAGAAAGAACTACAATTCGGTATCCGCATCAGCGCGCACACCCGCAAAAGTTCCTTCTACCTAAGCTGCTGTGGTGGCAAAACAAATAATAAATAAGATCACCCGAGAAAACAAGCAAAAATTGCGCTTTCCTATTCAATAGCAAGTGTAGCAAGCTAGTAGTATGTGTGTGAAAAGAATTATTATAGAAAAAGAAAATTGGAAAAGTGCTCCACTTAGTCGACACAAAACCTTTTAACGTACCTCTGGAAATACAATTTACAAAATTTGGACAAATATTTTTCGAGAAAATTGGTCATTAAGTGGGTCAAAAGATGGAGTTAGACCTTTCTTTCAAGGATCATAAAAAAAAAAACTAAAAACTTTTTCAAAAATGTGCTCCACTTAGTCGACACAAAACCCTTTGTCTTATCTTTTAAAAAAAGTTTCATATAGATTCAACAAATAATAACGGAGAAAATAGGTCATTAAGTGGGCCTATTTTACACGTTTTGGTAAATTTGCCTCTTAACGTGAAATCAAATTAAAGTGAATTCAGATTGTAATTAACGTGATGATCACGTCGGGGTCACCAAAATGTTTAACGTCTACAGTTCTTTTACTGTGGACCGAAAATTCAATAATACGGTTCTTGTACCGTAATATTGAGCGCTGAATGATAGAAAGAAAAGTGAATTGTAATAAGTTGGTAAATACGGTGCTTGACCCGCAATACCACTGCCGATGCTGAAAATGAAAATGATTAATAAAAGACTTGCACACTTCGCCTTGAAAATTACGACTAACTTCATTCAAAATTTGGTTCTTAATTTATATCATTATATCAATCAATATTCCTTAGCTTGAGAATTTACTCAGTAGCTTTCTTCGCAAGCGCAATTGCAAATGCAGCAAATTCCGATCAGGTAATGACGACACGGAAAATTGCATGAGTGCAAGCTCGCGGGCAGTGACCGAAATTTGACGCTGCCTGGGAAGAACGTTACTGAGTGGCGATGACCTCGGTTTTGTTTAGGTATGCCTAAACATTATGCTTAATTAGCTTATTCGAGATTTGATTCTCGGTAGAGAAATTGCAACTATTACGATCTTGCGAGTGTTGTGGGCGAGTCATGAGAATTGCAACCGTTACAGATTTTGATGTGGGCGAGGAATTTTGGAGTCACGTTGAAGTAAACAACTTACGCCCGTGACTTATCTTACCATAAGGGTCGTATTTCGGTGCATTGTATTATTATTAGATTTCTAAGACGTTACATTTATTATTATTATATAACTCCTCCACCCCCAAAAAGCTTTGCTCCGGCAAAGGGGTCTTCATCGCAAGTAGTTGTATCTTGATTAAGTGACCTATTGTTTTCATTTATTTTCTCTAAATTGAGCTTTGTAATAGTTACATTTCCTTTCCCGAATTTACAATAAAAAATGCTTAAAATTATTGCAGTGATTACTATTACTGAACTTATGCCTACTGATGAATAACTCATTACATTATTTTTAAATTCAATGTATTTTATGACCTCTCTGTTCTGTATGTTATCTGCATGCAATTTTGATAAGTTAAGTTTGATGTAGTTGAAATTTTTTGTAAGGTTTATATGGCTAACTGGGATTATGCTACCAACCTTAAATTGATCGATTTTGTTTTGAAATGTGACATTACTAATCGTTACTTTACAATTGTTAAATTTTATTATGTTATTGTATTTAATGTTTAGTTCATAATGAACACAATTCTGTAAAACCTTTTCTGCTTGTAGGTTTTTTGTTATTAACAACCCTTCACCAATTTCTGTGACAGACATAGCTTCATTCGTTCTTAGGTAGCAAGCGTTATCCTTTTTAGTAGGTTCCTAATGCATGAATCTTTATGTGGTTTTAGCTTCCCTTTGACGATTAAAGTTTCTTCATAAGCAAAAACATTTTCGTTGTTTAGAATTACTTGAGTTACATCATAGTCTAACTCTTCGTGTTTGTTATTACTTATTAGGAAATGGAATTATTAATGAGTTATAGTAAATTTCGTTTGTGAATGTTGGTATGCCAATGACGAATATTAGGAGTTTATTTTTAAATAGTATTGTGTTTTTCATATAGGGTAAGATATATGCAGATATATTATACTTTTCAACTTCTTCTTCGGTTAGCATGTCATGGGGTAGGACGCCAATTTTACTCATTAAAATTGTGTCGGAAATTTTTTCTAGTTGTTTATTAATTGTGTTTAGGTCAGCGTAGAGTTGTAAAGTAAGTTTTATAACTTCGATAGATGTTATTAATGTTTTGTTTAAGAGATAATTTTTTACCATGTTTTGTTGATCATATATGTGTTTAATCGTTTCGTTTAGGTTTTTAATGAAGTTATTATTGATTATTACTTGTTTATTCAGTTGATCGGTCATTTGGATTGTATTCTTGTCGAGATTGTCTAGATGCTTAGATATTTGAATGGCGTCTTCACTGTCCATTGTTCCAAAAAGAAATTTCATGCCCTTTCCTGCAATTTCGATTAATCCTCTTTTTTGTCGTGGTTTACTGTATATGTCGGGAGTGATCATCTTAAAGTTGTGTTTAATTAAAAGGAGTTCCCTATTAAGTATTTTAATTTCATCGGCGGATGCTTTGCGATCAAGTAATTTTATATTTGCGCTCGTGCTGTCGTGATTTGGTCGTGCTGTGGATTGTGTTGTTATAGCATGTAATTGCTTTATAAATTTGGTCGCTTATTTCGGTTCTGGGGTTTTCAACTGATATGATGCGTATATGTTCGTTTAAGGTTCCATGAAGACGTTCGATGTCGGCGTTGCCTGTCTTGTGGTAAGCTGTAGTGGTATGAAATTCAATTTGATTCTCTTTCAGAAATAATTCAACCGTATTGTGAATAATGCAGCGTTCGTTGTCGGTTACTAGACTTTTCATTTTTCCTAGAATTTGTATTCTTTCTTTGACGGCGTTTATAATGGATATCCAAGTTAACTAAATTGTTTTACAAGTGTTATAAAAAAAACACTTAACTTCGATTACAATTTAATTATTTTATTAATACAATGAATTAACAATATTTCTAGATTTGATTCAATTAATTATCTTATTCACGTCCGTACTTTACGAATCCCGAAATGATTCTGCTCTACCGCCTCTGGTCTGGCTGGGTATCAACCTCAGATGAAGGGCATTTTTAGATATTCGACGCCTGGGAAAATGCTGCGTATGTACTTCCCTCAGAACTAATTAATATGATCGCGTCTGGACAGGTAAGCTGGGTCACGTTGGCCTACCCGTGAGAATACGCGTAGCTGTGCGTTTAACTCTTCCCTCGTGAAGTTTCTGCGTCCCGCAGACTAAAAGTTGATTTTTACCGGATGTAGATCCTGGATGCTGGTACAGCTTGCCATCGAGATTAGGTTTGGTTGGACTAATTCTAATTTTGATTTACGGTTTCTTATTTTAAGTACTATAAAGATAAAAAAGATAATTATAAAAACTGTATATATAGAGATGTTAGTTAGGAAGACTATTCCGTGGTTGCTGTGCTGTTCTTCTAATCGGTTCCTATTCTTCAAGTGCAAGTCATGCAGATATTCGACGTTCAGCTTCAATCTTCTCTCGGCAGGATGTGTTTGGAGAGCGATGGGTAGGATTTGGAATGTTTTCACTTCCTTGTTGATGTATCGTAGTAGTATAGATATGCGGGTTCTGGGCCAGGAAACGGTGCTAAAAAGCGGTGTACGGTGTTAAATTGGGTATGGGGTGTGAATTTGCATGGGGGTTGATAAGAGAGCACCGCCGGTGATAAGAGGACACCGCTCGGTGACGCAAAAAGCGGTGCATGGAGGAGCATGCTTTGAAATTGTATGAAAGCTGATAAGGGGAGCACCGCTGAGCTCGGTGACGTAAAAAGCGGTGTATGGAGGAGCATGCTTTGAAATTGTATGAAAGTTGATAAGGGGAGCACCGCTGAGGTTTTTATCTGAGGAATTCGCAGCTTTTGTTTATATTTTTTTATGCAGCTTTGTTTTTGGAATGTCGAATGAAGATTTATAAGAGGATAAAAAATTTGATTTTAATTGCATAATGCTGTGAAATAATTTATGTATCATGTTATATTTCACAATATGATTAAAATTATTTTTCTCGAGAAGACATTATTGAAGACATAAGTCTTAGATAAGCTATACCGGTTCTGCAACAGTTTTATGTGTATTCTTAAAGGGGGGTCAAAATTCACATAAAATGGTATCAAAAGCTCGTCGGCTACGAGTAGGAGCAGAAGTTGATAAGGGGAGCACAGACGCAAAAAGCGGTGCATTGAGGAGCATGTTGTGAAATTGTATGAAAGTTGATAAGAGGAGCACCGCTGAGGTTTTTTTATCTGAGGAATTCGCATAAAATATATAAAATAGAAAATTTGATTTTTATTTCATAATGTTTGTGAAATATTTTATGTATCTGCACTGCATAAAATATATAAAATAGAAAATTTGATTTTTATTTCATAATGTTTGTGAAATATTTTATGTATCTGCACTCGAAAAAGGAATATTAAGAGGGCTGCGATGAAATATGAAAATAAAAGATAAGAGGTGGGGTCGCGAAGAAATTTGTAGAATGAGTTGTTATCGTGAATTCGTAGTAAAAATAAAAGATAAGAGGTTGGGTCGCGAAGAAATTTGTAGAATGAGTTGTTATCGTGAATTCGTAGTAACCTTGGATGGGGGATTGACAGCAGCATTGAACTTGATATTTTTTTGTGAAATTGTAATAAAATTGGTGTAGAAAGACAATAGCAGCAACCTAAACTCAGAAGCGATAACCAATTTGGGTGCGATGTACTTGAGCCGCCAAGCTGAGAATTGATAAGTTTTTTTAGAGGAAACATATTTTGCTGTTTTTATCTGCATAGAAATATGCAGCAGCCTTGAACTTGAAATTATTTTTTCCTATTTTTAAAGTTGAAAACAAATATATCTAAAAAAGTACCTGAAAAAAGATAGAGTGGAGAAAATAAAACGTGTTTACTGGTTAAAGTAATTAAATCATTTTTTATTTATATATTATATATGTATAATCAATAATTATTAAGTATTCAATCACTTTTTATATAGATAATTTATAAATCTATATAAAAATTGAAAAAATTTATAAATCTGTATAGAAATTAGGATTTGGGGTGGACTTTGAAAACTGTAAATTGTAGGAGTTTACAGATGTGGCCTGGTATTTAACAAAATATCCCCCAGCGTTGATCGTCTCCATCGTTTTGGGGGTTAAACGACTGTACCGCTCCGGTAAATACATTTGGTGATTTTGGAGCTCCAACACGATTCGTTCACCATATCTGGTTGAAACTTTCGCACACCCCAGAATAAGATAGTGCTGCAGAGGATCCATGTCTTTAACCCTTAAAAGTGGCTTGTAATTGCATGAATTAAGCTCATCCAGAGCAAACAGATCTTCGTTTACATTAACTGAACTCATTGCTGAAGTATCTATCAAAAAAGTAATATTTATGATTAGTTAATTATTCTCCCTTCCGATCACAAAACAATTTTTAGTTGTTAAATTACAATTCTTAAAATTTCCATACTTACTCCTTTTCCTAATGTTCTTTGTTTTGAAAGATCACCGCACTTGTTTCAAGCACTCCTAAATTGAGGGAACTAATTTCTTTTGCTAATTGCAATCACTTTTATAGTCCGAATTTATCAGAGAGTAGTAATATCAGAAATTCCAGATTTTAGTATGAGAAAAATTTTGGTAACCACAATTTCCTTATGCGACAATCAGTGTTAATGCTGCTCGTATTCATATTCCATGATTTCCGATTTTATTATGAGAAAAATTTTGGCAACCACAATTTCCTTACGCAACAATCAATCTATGTTAATGTCGCTCGCAATCATATCCATGATTTCTGATTTTATTATGAGAAAAATTTTGACAACCACAATTTCCTTACGTGGCAATCAATCTATGCTAATGCTGCTCGTATTCATAAGATAATATTGCGGTTTTTTCTTAAACAATTTCTTTGGGAATTTGAATTTCTTCGTTTCGAAAGGAAGCTGATTATGGTTTTACTCGATAATTTTAAAGGGTATATTGTTTAATTTAGAGAGTATAAAAATTGAAACTTTCATTAAGTGCTGAGCTTTTGAAGTGCAGTCATTACAGTAACGAAGTAATAATTTCATCTTAAACGAAAATGAATAAATTTACGTGTGCGGTATGTGGAAAAGAGTATGCGCATTCTTTTGCTCTACGGAGACACATTAGAGGCGCACACAACAGCGGGTATTTATGTGAAAAGTGCGGTAAACAATTTAAAAGAAATGACAATTTAAAAATTCATTTGAAATTATGTAACATTAGCGGAAATCAATATGATGTAGGAGCATCAACATCACAGCATAATATGGGAACATCAACATCACAATATAATGTAGGAGCATCAACATCGCAATCTAATGTAGCAGCATCACCATCGAAAAGCGCTCAAAGAAGCATATTTTGTGAAACGTGTAATGTGGTAATTGCCATCGAAAAGTGGAGTTATCATTTAAGAACATATTTACATAAGAAAAATATAGAACCAGTGGTAATTGATAGTAACTTAAAAGTAGTGAAAAGTGGCTTTAAGGAAAGGATTCAAACAGTTATTTTGGAAAATAAAGATGAATCTTTATTAAATGTTGTAGAGTTCTTAAAGAGCTCAGAAAAGAAAATACGCGAATATCTCCATATGATCATGAAAAAACATGGATCTTTTAAATTTAATATGGAGCTCTTTGGAGAGTATGTGAAAATGAGTGATGATGATGATAATTCGGAGATGATAACCTCAATTAAATCGTTTCAATCGAAGATGGCGTTAGTGATTATTGAACAAGATATTTCGATTGATTATTCACAAATGATTGACAATATCATTAATAAAATGGATGAATTCCAAGAGCGCGATAGCGGTTGGAGTCTCATTCGCATAATTCATTTGGAAATTAATATCAATCAATACAAACCCTTACGAGGGTCGCAATATATCCCTTTACCGCTGCATTTAGCTAAGAAGCATGCTTGTGTTAATATTAAAAATAACGATATATACTGTTTCAAGTGGGCTGTAATCTCAGCTTTATATCCGCAAAATAACCATAGTTATCGCACATCATCTTATAATATACACAATATTAGTGCAAGAACAATAATGCTAAGTGGTGGTCAAATTCTTGATTTCGGTGAACTAGAATTCCCCTTACAAATTGATGATATCAAACATTTCGAAGAAATGAACTTATTTTTAAGCGTTAATGTTTTCGGAATTGAAGGAAATAATATTGTTGGACCATATTATTTCACAAAAAGTGAAAAATCGCATCATATAAATTTAATCTTTTATCAAAGTGGTGAAAAGTCTCATTATGTTTGGATTAAAGATATATCAAGGTAATATAAAATTAAACACCATCATAATATTTCAATTACAATACTTTGTATATATTTTTCAGACTAATTAGCAGTCAACTATCGCTTTCGAAGCGAAAAGTTGTACTCTGCCACATGTGCCTGCAACACTTCTACAATCAAGATCATTTAAACATCCACAAGACCGAATGCAACAGAGTTGTAACAACATTACCTTCGCCCCAGAAGATGATCTTACAATTCGATGGTCACCATCATGAAATACAGGTGCCGTTCGTGGTGTATGCAGACTTTGAGTGTCTTTTAAAAGACATTCAAACATGCAATCCAAATTGTGATAATTCATTTACTAATACAATTCAAGAGCACATACCATGTGCTTTTGCTTATAAAATTAAGTGTAATTTTGATAACGATCTGGATATATTTCGAATATATATTGGAGAGGATTCTCCTAAGAAATTTATACAATCCTTATCGAATGATATTAAAATTTTATATCAAAACCATATATTCAAATATAAAAAAATTAATATACTTTCTGATGAAGATATAGTTAATTATGAATTTAGTACTTTATGTCATATTTGTAATTTAGAACTTTTAGATGATAAAGTGGCAGATCACTGTCATCTAACGGGGAAATATCGCGGCCCTGCTCATAACAGTTGTAATTTAAAATATAGAGTACCAAAATTTTTTCCAATTTTCTTTCATAATTTTTCTGGGTATGACTGTCATCTACTAATTAAAGCGCTATCTGTCATCGACGGAGATATCACTGTAATTCCTAATAATAAGGAATCATACATTTCTTTATCTAAACGTATCACCGTCTTAGATGAAACGCACACAATAGAACTAAGGTTTTTGGATTCATTTAGATTTATGGCGAGCAGTTTAGAAACCCTTGCAAACAATTTAAGCTCAACAGATTTTCATAACATTAAATCAGTTTTTAGCGATGAAGAGTCTTTTAATTTAATAACACGGAAAGGTGTTTTTCCGTACGAATACCTTGATAGTTGGGATAAATTGAATGAGATGTGTCTACCACCTCAAAATAAATTTGATAGTAAATTCACAAACAAGAAATGTTCAGATGCAGATTATTTACATGCAGTGAAAGTGTGGAAAAAGTTTAATTGTGAAAATATAAAAGATTACTTAGAACTATATTTAAAAACCGATGTCTTACTTTTGACAGACATTTTTGAAAATTTTAGAAAAGTTTGTTTAAAAATCTATAACCTAGACCCATGTCAGTATTATACAGCTCCTGGATTATCATGGGATGCGATGTTGAAGGTTACAGGGGTTAAGCTGGAACTCCTTACCGATATTAATATGTACAATTTTTTTAAAAGAGGCGTTAGAGGCGGAATAACGCAATGTTCAGTTAGGCATGCTAAAGCAAACAATAAATATTTAGAAAATTTTAATCCTTTAAAATCTTCTACTTATTTAGCATATCTAGATGCAAATAATTTATACGGTTGGGCTATGTCGCAATATCTCCCCTGTTCAGATTTTAAGTGGAATCATGATACAAATATGAATATATTAGATATCTCAGAAAATTCAACTATTGGATATGTTTTAGAAGTAGACTTAATGTATCCGAATAGTATTCATGATGAGCATAATGATCTCCCATTTTGTGCTGAGAACAAAAAAGCACCCAATTCTAAATTTTGTAAACTAATAGCGGATTTAACAAATAAAACTAGATATATAATTCATTATAGAAATTTACAACAATGTTTGAAAAATGGTTTATTATTAAAAAAAATTCATCGAATATTACAATTTAAGCAAAGTAATTGGCTCAAAAAATATATTGATCTAAACACATTTTATCGCGCTGAAGCAAAAAATAATTTTGAAAAAAATTTTTTTAAACTCTTGAATAATGCTGTTTTCGGGAAAACCATGGAAAATATAGATAAACGAAAAACTGTTAAAATAGTTTGTCAATGGGAGAGTGAAGGTAAAAAGTTAGGAGCAAGAAGTCTATTAGCTAAACCAAACTTTCACAGCGCAACTCAATTTACTGAAGATATGTTCGCAATTCAACTTAATAAAATTCATGCGTACTATGATAAACCAATATATATCGGTTTTTCTGTTTTAGAACTATCAAAATGGAAAATGTATAGTTTTCATTACGATTACATGAAACCAAAATATAAGAAAAACATTTCATTAAATTATATGGATACGGATTCATTTATATATTCAATTGAAACGCCTGACTTTTATAAAGATATGATGCAAGACATTAATGAATACTACGATACTTCCGACTATTTACCTGATAATCCCTATGGAATTCCGCTAAAAAACAAAAAAGTCTTAGGTTATATGAAAGATGAAGCAAGTGGTAAAATTATTAAAGAATTTGTTGGACTAAGATCTAAAATGTATTCAATTGATATTAATGATTCCGCTTTAATTAAAAAAGCTAAAGGAGTAAAGAAAACTGCTTTAGATGGTGTAGATTTAAGTAATTATAGAGATTGTTTATATAAAAAAACAATTTTATATAGAAACATGCTAATTTTCAAATCAAAAATTCATAATATTTATACTCAAAATATCAATAAAATAGCGCTTAGTTACTTAGATGATAAAAGATTTATTAGAGAAGATAATGTTAAGACCTATGCTTGGGGTCATTATAGATTGCAAGAATATAATGATCATCTAAATATGGAAGATGAAAACATTAATATGATGTTGTTATCTATCGAAGAAGCAAATTTGTAATTTGTGTATCTATTTTAAACAATTATAAAACAAAATAAATAAAACAAATTTTTAACAAAAAACATATCTTTTATTTTTTTTTTTTATGCTTGATTATATTTTTTACTTAACATGAATTTCTCTAACACTAAAACATTTTCCAGCGCACATACTCCTTGATGAGTCAAACAACGAAGGACATTCGGATACTGATATTTTAAAAACGAAAGTTTGGGGCATTCCATATCTTCTTCCATATTGTATACAATTAAATCATCGCCAAACATTTCTCTAATCCAAATTTGCTTCTCTATTCCTTTAACATAAATGTATTTGTTTCTTAATAGTGGCACAACTATGTTGTTCAGCTTATGATAAGGGATGAAACCGAACTTCCAAGAAATCTGATGATGGTTATTCTCCATCCATTTAGCTTCTCTTTGTTTCGCCGGTTGTAGCCCTTGAAATTTATATGGTGGTTGAAATACTAAGTGTTGTATGCGATGTTCATTACTTAAAATAGCAATCTCTTTAACAATAAACTTATTGTTGTTGTCTTTAAATCCTTGAATGTCTACAATCACATTCGACATAATTTTCTATACTATTTTTTGAACTTCACTGGTCAATGGATTGTATTCAACTATTCGATCATGAAGCAGCAAACAATAGGCTGATGTATGCTCGGGGATATTCTGAGAGGTTTTTAATTGTATGCGAATATCAACTGGTCCCGTTTTTATAGACTCGTTTTGATGTGAGCAATCAATAACTATGATTGGCGCTTCATCTTTAAAATTCTCTCTAGTTAGAAGAGGTTGATTTTTTCGGAAATAGTATGAATGTTGAAATTTTATATACATATCATACAAAATAGCATAACGATCGCGATCGAATTTTATATTCATATCTTCATAAGGATATGATTCAGAATTAAGATGAATTTTTATATCTGATATTTCACAATGATGAAATTTACTTGCGTCTTCGGATTTCTTATTTTTACGATTCGTTTGCAAAGCAATTATAGCAAATCGAGGCTTTTCTAGCTGTGAAGACGTTTTCACAGTCCATGTATGTTCTGAAGTTTGTGGTAAAACTGGATATTCATACATATCCCAACTTCGAAAACTCATTTCAATTCGACGGCCGGAATCAATTGCTTTTAATATTGGAAGTTTTCCTCCATCAGCTACAGTTATGTGAGGTATACGCCATTGAAGTTTAAATATATCAAATTTTACGTCATCAATTTTGGAAATGATTGCATTCTCATCAGTTCTGCTTCGAATCAAAACTAATTCATGTTTTGAATTTACTATAATTTTCTTGTAATCTTCAGCAAATCCTAAAAGCATTTTCAAAGGAACACAAAAATTGAAAAAACCTTTGTTTAGCGATATTGCTTGTGTCGGAGACCAGCCAGCATTTAAAAGGGTAGTACTTTCATTTTGATTTAAAGAAATGTAATTTTTTAATGTTGTAGCAAATCCAAGATTTCTTGTCCTATCGATTTCCACACCGTTCAATTCATAACGGATTTCATCAAAAAGATATGCTATAGAATTATTACAAAGTTTTGCTGTTGTTGAAGCAGTTCCATCTGTTTTCGTTAGTGCTCCTTCGATGTAAATAAAACTTTCGCTTGGTAAAATGTATAAATCTTGATGTTGCACAGAAATTCGAATTTCATCACTGTTTTTATAAGATGATTGAAACGATGAATAACTATGATATTCAACTTTTGTTATTGAATTATCATAAGTAATTTCTTGTGATATATTTAGAGTATCACTCATTTTGATTTATTATCTTTTTCAATGTAAAATTCAAGGATTTTAAAAACTTTTCGTTTGTTGCTGTTAACGATATCGATCTGCTCTGTCGAACAATTGAGGAATGACTGTTGGATGCGGTGTATATATTGTTGTTTTTACTAATAGTATTATATATTAACATTTTGAGGTTTTAAATGAAGTCTAATCGTTATAGTTTCACCTCTAAAATTTATTAAATCGTCGTTCTGATCTATTAATCTAAGCGTAATCGAGTTGATCTGTCGAGCGTTCACAGGTAAATAAATAACATTCTTAGGAACCTCAATTATTTTATATCCAGGACCAACTTTTGGTGAAAATTCGTGCACCGTATGCACCTGCTTGTTATTTATATATGAGCCTGATATAATATTACATTCTATTCGAATTACATTCACTCTTATTATATTTACGGGTAAATCCGATTCGTATAACATATTAGCTTCAAGCATCTTCTTACTGAACCCCAACAGAGAACCAACAGAATTTTTTTTATTAAAGTTAATTTTAGCTGTACTTTTCACTTCACTTTTAAGAGTATTATTATTAGCTTTAATAAAAACTGTTTCTTTACTACGTATTCTCTTCAATTCATTTTTGATGAACTCGTTAATATCATTAATTTCATAAGAACCTTCAGGAATTTTAATAATTGTATTGTCTCCAATATGAAATAAGTTATTCTTGCTATCAATATTTGGAATTGAATTGTATGTTTGAAAGTCGATTAATCCACAGATATAATCACTTTTCAGATCCAACGGAGGAAAGTAATCAGCTGTGATTTGTGATGAATTTCCGCTAAGAGTTAATGTTAACGACATGATGGTTTAGAATGAAATAACAAAAATTTCTTATTTAACATGTTTATTTAAAATCATATTATAGTTATACAAAAACTCCAAACATAAATGACCACAATTTATTGAATCGTAATTCTGATATTTAGCATAATTATAAACTATATTTTTACCTAAATATTTAATTACTTCTTTTGGTGGTTGTAAGTTTCCAAAACTGTCAAAATACTCAACTATATTTGCTCTCTTACAATATGCTACCCAATGTGTTCCTGGTCCATTAGATGAGTCTAAATTGATGATCCCACACTCTAATTGTTTTACTTTTTTAGGGAGATTATCACGCATAAAAACCCCCCGAAAATTTGGTATATGTTTTGCAAATTTTATTAGATCGACATCAGTTAATGCTCTTTTGGGTAGCATTTTAATTAGTTTTTTGATGGAGGATTTAAATATAATCCTAATCCTTTTCTATACGGTTTGAGAAATAATCCACCACCCTTTTTACCCATTGATATTGCTTCCATTGTCTCATTATGTCTTTTACTTTCTTGTAACTCCTTTCTAGCATTAGTAGCATCGTTAACTGCTTTGGCAACACCAGCTGCTCCTCCTGTTAATGCACCTAAAGCAGAAAGTCCAGCAAATATTGGTATTAAAGGTAAAATACCACCAATTTTTGGAATTGGGATAATACGAGGTGTTCTGATTTTTGATTTTTTATTGCCGCGAAACATTTTCTTTGAAGCAGTCAAAGCTAAATGTATCGCATTATTTAAAGAATCGGGTTTTTGAGTTTTCAACTCATTTCTAGCTTCACGTATACTTTTTAGAAGTGACACCTTTAGTTTTTTCGTTGATGCTGTTTTCCTCTTCTTCTTCTTATTATCAAATTTTTTATTTAGACCCATTCCGAATTTTACTTTTGTTTTTAATGCGTTTGTTACAAGCCAGGCGTTCGCTCGTTCTCCTACTGAAGCGTCTTTAGACTTAACCCTACTCCAAGCCTTTTCTGCTAATATTTTATCAGCTATATGTCGATCTTCTAAATTTTTATGTTTTGAATAAGCAATATCGTGCTCCTTACAAGCAGCGTCAAGTTGATTTATACCAGGATCACCTCGAACCAATCGTTTTTGAAGGTTTGTGCCAGGTCCGCAGTACTGATACCCAGGCAGATGAAGCTCAAATGGTAGATTATTAATTGCTTTATCAATCAGACCCTTACCGTAGCGTCTCTTATGATTTTTGTATTCCAACATTAATCAATCTCGTAAACAATATTATAAAAATATCATATAAAACACAAAATCAATCATTCGTGCTAAGTATTTGAAACTGATCTTTTCAGGACAACGATTTCTTCAAAACTAAAAGAAAATTCATTTTGCATACACGATATATTCACATCATGAAATTTATTAAACAAAAGACGGAATTACCTATAAAAAATATTAAAATAGAGGAAAAGAATTTAAAAAAAAAGCATGGAGAGTTATTACCCAATAGCATTAGAGGTATCATCGTAGGACCATCAAATTGTGGTAAAACAAATCTTATGATTATTCTCATAGAACATCCAAATGGACTAAAATTCGAAAATATATATATTTATTCAAAATCATTACATCAGCCCAAGTATGAGTACTTAAAGCGATTAATTACACCGATAAAAGGAATGGGTTATTACACATTTTCGGATAATAATGACGTCATTGCACCAGAAAAAGCCAAACGAAACTCAATATTCGTGTTTGATGATGTTGCATGCGATAAACAAAATCATATCAGAGCATATTTCTGTATGGGTCGACATAATGATATAGATAGCTTCTACCTTTGTCAAACGTATACTCGTATACCTAAACATCTGATTCGTGATAATGCTAATTTTATTATTGTTTTTAAACAAGATGATATGAATCTTAAACATATTTATGAAGATCATGTAAATATGGATATGTCCTTCAGTACCTTTAAACAAGCTTGTGCAGAATGTTGGAAGGAAAAATATGGATTTCTAGTAATAGATAAAGATACTCCTATTAATAAGGGTCGGTATCGGAAAGGATTCGATACATTCATCAATATATAAGCAGAACAGTAGCAGTTCAGAGACCACTTAAAGCAGTCTACAAAGCAGTTAAAGCAGTTCACAAAGCGGTTCGCAGAGCAGTTCAACCAGTTCTCTAATATGAAAAAATATAAGTCAAATAACGAAGAAACTATAAGGAATATTATAAAAATCAGGAATTCATTAAAGAAAAAATATCAACAGTTAAAATCCGGAAAAATTAATACAGAAACTCAACTTGAAGAAACATTTAAGCCTATAACTAAACCTCTACATAAACTTGTTGCGAAAAAGGAAGAAAACTTACAGACTGATATAAAAAATGAGCTAAAGAGTGAAAATGATGGTGAATTAAGTCAGTTTAAAAATAGCTATATTTTTCCAAAAGTAGAAAAGATTGACACACCTTTGATAAAAAGACGTCGTATAGAAAAAACTAGCACGCCTTTATCGAGTAAACGTCGTTTCTCAACAATTGATGATGATGATGATGATCATGATAACCTCTTTATGAATACTTCATCATCATCAAATACAATGACTGAACAAAGTATTCCTTCAACAGGGATTATTAAAAAATATTTCTATTTATATGAAAATAATGATCCTAATATTGATTACACATATGGAGTATATTTAGATGAAAAAAACAATCAATGGAAAATAGGGAATTCGAATTTTGATATTGTAAATGGTAAAATTAGAATTGCAGGACAAGAATATGATGCAACTACGGGGTTATGTGAATTACTATTTATGAAGAAGCCATCTCGTATCTCATATAATGAACAAGAGCTATCAGATTATGAAAGAATTATTAAGAGTAGCCATGCTAATAGGCGAAATTATAATTCTAACGCTCAAATAAATGGAAATAGAGGATATAAATTTAAAGAAATTATAAGCAAATTCGACTCATATGAAGGACGAGGTATAATGAATTTACCAAAAAGCAAAGTAGATTACATATATTGGAACGATCCCAATGAATTAGTAGAAAGATTGCAACTTTTAATAGCATCGTATCAAGCTGGACATAATAATCATCATAATGAGATTGTGTCTATAATAGAAGAATTAAAAGAAGCTAACATTATTGAATAAAAGAGAAATATCAATTAGAACTTTTTTTCCATTTTAAATTAACAATGAGCGTTGACAAGTTTGGTCGATCAAGTAGTGAGCTCCTCAAAGAAGGATCTTTAGGTCCAAGGGGTCCACCTGGTGAAAAGGGAGCTAAAGGTGAGATAGGAGAGAGAGGTGAGAAAGGAGATAGGGGTGAGAAAGGAGATAGAGGTGAGAAAGGAGATAGAGGTGAGAAAGGAGATAGAGGTGCGGAAGGACCGCAAGGACGTGGAATAGATTTAACAAGCAGAGCAGATTATGATATGCGATTAAAAAATCTTAAAAATGTGCGTGCTCCTGTGGACGATAAGGATGCTGCAAATAAAATATATGTTGACACATTATTGAAAGAATTACGTGCTGAGCATGATGCTGATGCGAAGAAGTTAACTTTATACATTAATTCTGAAGTTGAGAAAATTGAAAACTTTATCTTTAATAGTATAATATCGAAAAAAGGTGATAGTGTATATTGAATACCTTTAAGAATTAGTTGTGGTTTATTCTTTTTGAAGTGCTGACGAAAGTAATGAGTAAGAGACAAGTTGTTGAAGAACTTCACAAATCTGCTAGAAAAAACTTTAAACGGCGACGTGTTATAATTAAAGGTTTTGATGATCTGTGGCAAGCTGATTTAGTAGAAATGGGTACTTATTCCCATCAAAATGGAGGACACAAATTTTTACTGACTGTGATTGATACATTTTCTAAATATGCTTGGGCAGTACCTATCAAAAACAAAAATGCAGCCGATGTTACAAATGCTATGAAAACCATTTTAAATAATAGTCGAATTCCTAAAAACTTACAAACAGATGATGGAAAAGAATTTTTTAATAACAAATTTTTTGAGCTAATGACGCGTCATGGAATTAATCATTATTCTACATACAGCCAGTTAAAGGCGTCAATAATTGAACGATTTAATAGAACTTTAAAAAGCATGATGTGGAAAGAATTTAGTATGCGAGGATCATACCAATGGATTGATATAATAAAGAAGCTCGTTTCTACATACAATAAGAGAAAGCATCGTACAATAAAAATGCGACCATGTGATGTTAGCAAACGCGATGAGCAAGAACTTTTATCGACAGCATATAATAATATAAAAGTAGCTCCGAAACCTAAATACAAAATCGGAGAATTAGTTCGAATCAGCAAATATAAACATGTGTTTGAGAAAGGTTATACACCGAATTGGACAACAGAAATTTTTACGATTAGAAAAATTCAGCTAACCAACCCAGTTACATATCTCTTGAATGACTACGAGAACAATCCGGTACAAGGAGGATTTTATGAGCTCGAACTTCAGAAAGCAAGCAATCCTTCAGTATATCTGGTTGAAAAAATTTTAAAGCGGAAAAAGGATAAGATGTATGTTAAATGGTTAGGATTTGATTCAAAACACAATTCATGGATTAATAAAACTGATGTATTATAAAATTATAACAAATGCTTTTTATTCTCTATTTCAGTTTATTTTAAATAAACTCCGCAGCAGGTTAAACATTCTCGTTTCTTAATATTTTTATAAAAGTTTATTAAATACAATATTCTTTTTAAATATCTATTAACATATGAACATTCACACGTGTCTGGTCCTTCTGTTGCATCCTCTTTAGACCAGGGACAGCTTATGTAGTGTTCACCATATTTAGATTGCACCTTATCCACATTTTTGTAATTCTTTAAAAAATTTAAATGATCTTCAATTTCCTCTTTATGCTCCAAACATAAAATATCGTTAAATTCTTGTAAAAATTGTTCAATATTCATCTTGCTTGTTTGCTTGGTGATCGACAAACTATAACTGAATTATTTTATTCCACATTTAAGATATATCCATACGATATGTCTGTTTCATGGTGCGTAAGTCAAGCAAATCTAATTCTGATTTATAATCTGCATCAAACTTCTTTATTAGCTCAACTTCTCCATTACTTAGAATTCTCTCAGTTTCAAACTCATGATATTCATAACAGGATATTTGCAAGCTTCGTTCTTCATAATTGCTGTCATATGTACATCGAATTCTTATTGATATATCATCATCAAATTCCAGCATGAAATGTCTATAAAATATGCTCTGGCTTTCAATAAACCCCGCAATATCCAATTCCTTTTTAATTAAATCTTGCCTAAATCCTTCAATTGCCTCCTCAACAGACACAAATTTCTTTTTAGGTTTTTCATTCACTGATTCTGTTGTTGTTGTTGTTGTTGTTGTTGTTGTTGTACTTATTGTTGATACTTCTGCTGATGATGATGATGATGATGATGATGTATAATTAGTGCCGATAGAATTATTATTAGTAAACGTTAGAAGACGAAAAGTCAGACCAATTTGAACTTGAGTATTATTTGGAAGAGTTAAATTGAAATCTAAATTGCTCACACTACCATTTGTAAGATTTATATCTAGCGGCATTGGTTGCCCCGTAATATAAAAAACATACAATGTTAAAAATAAAATATAAATTTTAGCCATTTTAACGTTTACCGCTTCACAGATTGAAATCGACTAATAATAAATTTTTTTTTTAGTTTTCTTTAGCTGCACTAGAATGAATCCCCCTCTTTTTCCATAAATGCTCTAACCGCTGCACTTTCTCTATCAACCCTCTCACGAAACTGTTTATATCTTTCTTCTGCCTCTAACTCTTTTAGCGCCCGTTCTTTACTTATAGGTTGTGGTGGTGGTGGATTATCATAATTGTAAAGAGCTTTCAAATCGGCTAGCCTTTTTTCCTCTTCTTGCTCTCTTTGTTTATCTATCTCTTCTTGCTTTTTCAACATAGATTCATATTTATCGATTTCTAGATCTTCTTGAAGCTTTTCCCAATATTTCCAATCAGCTTCATCACCGAAAGGACACTTTGCGGGGAAATGATTCACATTTTTCATGGTAGTTTTACTTTCAGCATATAATTTCCCAACAACAATCACATCACCGCCGATTGATTCAAATTTCACATGCTCAAGTGGATTAAAATAAAATTTAAGACTTGTTTTTGTAAGAAACGCTTCTCCATTTCTTTGAGAATAAATCAGACAAGAATTCCCATTCTCAGGTGTTATATATAAATTAAGTACTTCTCCTTTTACGATAGTATTGACTATTTGAAAATCCAACCATCTGGCTTGACAAATACAAAATTTATGTTTATCTTTTACAATCTCACACCACGTAAGTATCATTCTGAGAAAGATCTTTTTTCTGTGTGTACACTGATTGCTGTCAATTATTGAAATGAATACAATTTTCCTATGCTACGATATGTAAAATTATCTTCAATTATGTCTTCAATAATGTCTTCTCGAGAAAAATAATTTTAATAATATTGTGAAATATAACATGATACATAAATTATTTCACAACATTATGAAATTAAA
Source organism: Leptogaster cylindrica (assembly GCA_963082835.1). Taxonomy (NCBI): domain Eukaryota; kingdom Metazoa; phylum Arthropoda; class Insecta; order Diptera; family Asilidae; genus Leptogaster; species Leptogaster cylindrica. The sequence goes on from OY720106.1 coordinate 12,197,854, forward strand.
ATCAAATTTTTATCCTCTTATAAATCTTCATTCGATATTCCAAAAACAAAGCTTCATAAAAAATATAAACAAAAGCTGCAAATTCCTCAGTTAAAAACCTCAGCTGTGCTCCCCTTATCAACTTCTGCTCCTACTCGTAGCCGACGAGCTTTTGATACCATTTTATGTGAATTTTGACCCCCCTTTAAGAATACACATAAAACTGTTGCAGAACCGGTATAGCTTATCTAAGACTTATGTCTTCAATAATGTCTTCTCGAGAAAAATAATTTTAATCATATTGTGAAATATAACATGATACATAAATTATTTCACAGCATTATGCAATTAAAATCAAATTTTTTATCCTCTTATAAATCTTCATTCGACATTCCAAAAACAAAGCTGCATAAAAAAATATAAACAAAAGCTGCGAATTCCTCAGATAAAAACCTCAGCGGTGCTCCCCTTATCAACTTTCATACAATTTCAAAGCATGCTCCTCCATACACCGCTTTTTACGTCACCGAGCTCAGCGGTGCTCCCCTTATCAGCTTTCATACAATTTCAAAGCATGCTCCTCCATGCACCGCTTTTTGCGTCACCGAGCGGTGTCCTCTTATCACCGGCGGTGCTCTCTTATCAACCCCCATGCAAATTCACACCCCATACCCAATTTAACACCGTACACCGCTTTTTAGCACCGTTTCCTGGCCCAGAACCCGCATATCTATACTACTTATCGTTGTCCCTTGATCTCAATCGTTTCGTTGTTATATTGTACAACAAAGGTCCCATTCAGTTGTCTGGTTGTTATTCTCAATGAGCTCTCCGTGAAAGTTATCGAGGAATATAATGTCGTTGTTGATCACTTCTATCTTTTCGTTTTTATTAAACTGGTAATCGCACTTAGCTTCTGCTTCAACTAATAAATTGCTAATGCAGTGATCACTATGTAATTTTTCTAGATGGCTTTCTCTGCATATAGTAAAATTTTTGATGTTATGTCAGTCTTTATTTATTCTAAATATTTCTTCTTGACTGACAAGCAATTCTGTGTATTCTAGGTATACTTGCTTGTTATCTCTTGTAGTTGGCCTAACGATGATGTGATTATACTCTTTTGCGCTTGTTTTTGGTAGCGTGATGACATAGAGGAGTATCGATTCCTTGACCAATATTGAAGGCTCGGCGTATTCTATGGCTTCTATTTCGTTATCATACGGAAGTGTTTCGACTTGGGCAACTAAGTGATTTATTTCTTCTTTATTCAACAAATTTGTATTGATGGTACCTGTTTTCGCCAAATGTAATGCTGTTACAATCTCGCTAACTTCGTTCTTTAAAATATTCAGTCTATTGTATAACATTTGTTCGTAATCAATATTTCCGTGATTTTCAATTTGTGTAATGACTCTATTGTATTGTTGTAAGATCAAATTTGTGGTTTCCATTAATTTTTCGTTGACCTTGTACTGATCGTTGTTGTTGGCTACAAGTTCATTTTGACTTTTAATTATCTCGTCCTATAGTCAGAAGCGTCGGGTGATCCAGCCAGCCATTTCCATGCTGATCCTATCCAGTTTATGGATCGTCGACTCTTAGTTTTGATGCCTTGAAGTTTCTCAATTAACCCCTTAGTTTGTTTCGCCAGGTGCTCCAATTGATGTTTAATAATGCTCGTTTTATCAACTTCCTTTACTTCCATCATAACTTTCTGTAGTACTTCTTCGTAGCTGGTTAAGTTGACTACGTGGACCAGTTTTACACTGCCGCTGATGATCGTCCCGTTTCCTTGTTTGATGGTTGCTATTGGTCCGAGATATTCGAATATCCTTGCTGATAAGGCCGCTTGGGCGAATAGAAATCTGAAAAGGCGGAGTTTTTGTCTATTGATTGATATTTTTTATGTGTGATTTGTGGACACGTCTACCACTAGCAGTGGTGACAATAACTTTATGATTTTTAGCAACTACTTGCTTTTTGAATAATGGTTTCTGTTTCCCCTTAATCTGTTTGATGGCAACGTAGATGGTTTCTCCCGGGGTATAGGATTTAGGTCTTTGTTTTTTCTGCTTATCCCTTTTGACTTTGGCCGCTTATTGTTTGGAGATTTGTTCCTTTAGGTCTTCGTTAATTTTAGACGTTCGTCCGAAGAATATGTCATTGGGTTTCTTTTTTGTCACGGAGTGTATGCTGTTGTTATACCTATCTACTGCAATATTCATTAACTCCTTCAACCTTAAGTCAGGGTACTCTGTACGCAGACACCTCATTATTTCTATGATGGTGGAGTGGACTCTTTCTACTGCTCCATTTACCTCGCTTTTTTGACTTGGTGTTTTATATATTTCTATACCTAAGGTTCTGATGTAATTTGACAATATCGGACTGAGAAAACTCGTTTCGTTATCAATCACTAGCATTTTTGGCACCGTAAAAAAGTGTAGAACTTTTATTATTGTGTCCCTTAAGTGTAATACAGATTTGTCTTTTATCCGAAATAGTTTGGTAAATTTTGAAAACTTTCCAATACATGATATGAATTTTTTCTCCCGGAATTCCATTATGTCTATATGAAGTATCTCTGTAGGATATGTTGGGATAGGGGTCTTTTGTAGTTCAGGCTTGTTAGGATGTCTGTCGTACTTGTTAGAATTACAAATCTCGCATGTTCTAACGTATTTCTTTATTTCCATTGCCATGTGCGGGAAACAGTAATTTTCCAAGATTTGCTCCTTGTTTTCTTCCGGATTCCTATGTGCTCTTTTATGCTCTTTTTCAATAATATCGAATTTCATTGTCGCGTCGGGAATGTCTCTAACTACTCTCTGTGTTAGACGAATTTTGAAATTGTTTAGGTGGGATCTGTATACGTCCTGTAGGAGCTGAATATGTTATTCGGGTATTTTTATGCCATTTACTATATTTGGATTCAATCTAGATTTGAGGGTTTTCAGAAGCGTTACGTTGGTTATAATTGGAAGTTTGATAAAATGTCTGTGGTATCCTAGGTGTGGTTGTTCATAGGCGTAGATATCGCTTCCTTCCGAGATAATTAACTGATTTTTGAAGACGTTTATGGGAACTTCGCAAGATGGAATTAAATCTGTATCTGATGGTTTGATTTCACCTGTCCGCCTTCTCCCTCGGTTAGGTTAGTTAATGGTTTCGCTATTTTGGCGAAATCCTTTATGAATCGCCTATAGTAGGAAGTTAATCCGATAAAGCTCTTAAGATCTTTTAAATTATCCGGTGGTTTAATTTTTTTTATGGCCGCTATCTTTTTCTCATCAGGCTTTGTACCGTCCTTGGTAATGATAAATCCCAAAAACTCGGTTTCACATTTTAAGAATTCCGTTTTATCCAGATTGACTCTTAAATTCGCCTTTTCCAGCTTGTTGAAGATTAGTTCGATATTCCGTAAGTGTTCTTTTTCAGTTTTCCCAAATATAATAATGTCGTCTATGTACACGTAGCATATCTTTCCTATAAACTCTTTCACCACATCGTCTATCATCCTTTGGAAGATAGCGGGTGCGTTCTTTAGTCCAAAGGGTAGCCTTGTGTATTCGTATTTTCCATTTAACGTCGAGAACGCTGTTTTTTGAAAATCCTCTTCCTTCATTTTGATCTGATGGAATCCAGAGGTCAAGTCAATCGTTGTGAAAAAGTTGGAATTTCCAAGGCTCGCTATCGTGCTCGAAATGTCAGGTATGGGATACGTGTCCGAGACAGTTACGGCGTTAAGTTTTTTGAAGTCTATAACCAACGATATTTTTTTATTCCAGATGCGTCCATCTTGTTCCCTACAACCTAGATTGGAGCATTGTATGGGCTTTTAGAGGGCCGAATGATCCCATCTTCGAGTAGTTTTTTCACTTGCATTTCTACCTCTTCTCTCATATTTGCGGGGTACGGATAAGATTTACAGTAGATTGGTTCGTCTGTTGTTGTTTTGATTTCCGCTTCCACAGTAGTTTCTACGATTTCGTGATCGTTAATTGGTCCGAAAGTTTACCATATTTTTTTAATATTTTCTGTAATTCGTTTCTTGTTTCGGGACTGAGATGCTTGTCCCGTATTTCGATATTGTTCACCTGTATGGATTGTTTTGCCTTCAACGGGATACTAATATTAGGTCTGATTTTCATGATGTGGTTTTTCCTATCTATTACTGCTTCGATTTCTTTAAGCGTATCGTCACCTATTATACCATCGAATGATTTTAGTCCTGGCAGGACGAAAAAGTTTAATAATTTTCCGGATACTTTTACTTTAATTTCGATTTCCCCACCTGCAGATTGTATTTTGAATGGTTTTTTTGTGGGTTTAGCATTTACTGCTATTTCAGGTTTTATAAAATTCTTGTTTGCTCCCGTATCAACCAAAAACTTTAAAATTTTGCCATCGCGTGTCTTATATTCTAAGTAAGGAATACTGGAGAGGCTAGTGTCATAAAATTTACCTCTTGATCGTCTTCCTCTATTTCCTTTAGCGGTGAGTATTCTTCGTTAATTTTATCTTCGCTTATTCGAAGATATTCGTCCGATGACAATTCCTCTGTGTCCATGAAATTTAAACCTTGTTGTTTTTGAGGAAGATTATTATTGGGATAGTTATTTCTTCCGAACGTGTAGTTATTTCCCATTGAGCGATTCATATAGTTAATTCGGCTACTTTGAATGGATCTATCAACTTCCATAGGCACAGTAGGTTTAGGCTGACTTGGCCTGGGGGGAGGTTGTGATCGGTGCTCATGCTGAATATTGTATGCTTTGTTTTTTTGTTGGAAGGGTAGTGACCTTGGTGGTCCTCTTGCCACGAATTTCTGAGGATACTCTTGATTAACTTGTTTTGGATATTCTTGGGTAATTTGTCTTTTATCGCGCGAGAATATTTGGTTAACAGGTATTGTTATTGGATTCTTTTGGTTGGACTTATGAACGCTTACATTTCTATAATTAATATTTTGGATCTCCAAGCAAGATGTGTACGCTTCTGGGAGTGTTTGGGGTTTTTGTATAGTAAGTATTCTTGAGAGATCGCCATTTAAACCTCTTATAAAAACATCGAGGGCTCTATTTCTATAACTTTCGATTAACACGTCCACCGTTTCTTTAGAATAGTCTTCCGTCTTGATTTTATTCACTATTAATGAAAATTGGTGGTTTACGTTGGCGTAGAACTCATCAAGGGACATGCCTCCTTGAGTGAGCCGATTGAGCTGATGCTCGAGAGTGCGAATGTCTCGCTTGTCTGCATAGTGCAGAGATAAACACCTTTTCATTGAACTCCAGTCGTCCCCAAATATATTGTAGGAGATTAGAGCGGAGTCTGCTGGACCCCTAATCTTTTGTCTAATACTTTGGAGAATTGCTCGATATATGGGCTTAGTGCGAACTATTTCGTAGTCCTTTAGTATAACTTCCACGTTAAGAACCCAAGAGACGTAGTTAGTTGGGTTCCCATCAAATACCTGCAATTCTTTAACACAGTCAGGTAATTTTGAAATTTCCTTGAGCTCCGCCTCGTTTTTGGAAACTTGAAGTGATGAATCAGGAACGAGGGCAGGCTCAGGAACTTGATTTCTTTCATTTTCAATTTTTTGGAGTCTTCTTTCGATCTCCTTTTGTTCGAAACAGACCTAAAACAAGAAGAAAGAATATATGAAATCAAGACAATGAATTAAATTAAATTACCTGAAGCACTGACAATGAAAACATCCAGGCGCAGACCTCACACTTTTAGGTTAAGTTGAAAATCTGAAATAAACAACAGAACACAAAATAATTAATAATGAATTGACATAAATGAAATAAATACATGAATTTACAAAGCACAAACAACAAGAAAACATGAATTTCACACAATCACAAATCAAAGTGCATTTGACAGCTCACAACATAAACACAACATGAAAACAAAAATGCACAATTACATGAAAATACACGTCACAAACAAGGCTACGCCACTATGTTTACATCAAACAAGAAGCACATGTACAAAACATAATAAATTTGCACACTAAACACTAAAAAACACCACAAAAACACAGTAAAGGAACACCGCACACTGAACACCAAAAGTAAACAAATGCCCACTGGCATCCATGTTCTGACGGATCCAACAGCTGGCACTCAACTTGACCGGTCAGAAACCATACAAAAGTGGGCAATTAACATCACCCACATTGTATAATTAACAAAATTATATATATTTATGTTGCCCATTAGCAAGAAAGGGACAACATAAAAAAGGGAGACAACTAGTGGCAACATTCTCTCTGCCATAAAAACATTCCCCACAATGCTGCAATATCGACCTGCATGGATCAAGTCGAAGCACGAATTAATTTTTGCCAATTAAAAATTAATTGTACATTCAGCATAAACCGAAACATATTCGAAGCATAAACATAAGCATCAGGCATTAGTGACAATACGTTGCAGAATTTTTGCGCACACGATTGTCTCACTCTCAGCATTTATAAAAAACATAAGGATCGAATTTGACCCATGCAGTATTAGATGATGGGAGCGGCAAAGATATAAAAGGAAACTCTCCACCAGGTTCGCGGCAGACTCTTCAAGTTCTTCTAGTCGGACGGAAATTTGTCAACAACAGTAAAGTACGCAGGTTTAGTGATGCTCTTTTTATAAAAGACATTGAATCCAGATGTACTTGCTGTCCGCCGTTAATAACTGTCGCGATCGTTTCGTTGGAATCTTTACTTGAAATTCTTATAACTTAATTTTCACGTTGGCTTTAATTTTTCATACAATTTTTCAATCTTGGCTTTAATTTCCTTTCATTTCATTTTATTTAATTTAATTTTTTATAATGAACTCATTTTGCACAAATTAATTTATATTAGTTTAATTGAAAAAGTTATTTTTTTGTTTTTCTTTTGAAACATATATTTTATTTTTCTATGAATTTTGTTCCTTTTTCCTAATTACAATAAATAAGTTAAAAACCAAGGCTGCTTGCGCATTTTTTAATTACCGCTACACTATTTTACCAGTTGTTTCCGCATCACCTTTGTAATCAAGATCTGGGCATTTCCTGCTCCAGTAATTGCGTTATTGCTTCTTGGATTTGTTCCATTGCTTTTTATATTCACTAACTTTCACGGGAGAGAGCACAATTACAAACTGCTTGCGTTTTTGCACTTCTTTATCACGATTTCTCACTAATCTCTTGATTTTGTTTTGTATTATTAATTTTATATTATGTGCAATTATGTGTACTTAATGTAAGTGAATAAACTTGTACTTACATTAAGGAGAATCTCATTGCGGGAATTCCAGACGTTGAAATGGGATGAGCTGACCTTTGTTGCTGCTGCGATGAAGCCTATTGCAGATGGTTCAGTCCTTGCCGTTGGTGCTGCATTGCCGGAAGATTCGTTGGTTTCCCTTTTACTCTTTACTTTGAGTTCGTAAGAGGCCTACTAATGGAACGAATGTCTTTCACTGTTTTTGCACACGCGTAACCGTTACCGAACTTTACTTTCGACGGATAAATAACGCACTCAATTGTCCCTGCTCGGGCGCCAGTTAACTAAATTGTTTTACAAGTGTTATAAAAAAAACACTTAACTTCGATTACCATTTAATTATTTTAATTATTAATACAATGAATTAACAATATTTCTAGATTTGATTCAATTAATTATCTTATTCACGTCTGTACTTTACGAATCCCGAAATGATTCTGCTCTACCGTCTCTTGTCTTGCTGGGTGTCAACCTCAGGTGAAGGGCATTTTTAGATATTCGACGCCTGGGAAAATGCTGCGTATGTACTTCCCTCAGAACTAATTAATATGATCGCGTCTGGACAGGTAAGCTGGGTCACGTTGGCCTACCCGTGAGAATACGCGTAGCTGTGCGTTTAACTTCCATGTGCGGTCTTCCAGCTTGTGGATTGTAGCATATTTGGAGAATTTATCTATTGTGGTAAGGTAGGTACATTATGTTTCGATACGGGTACCAAATGTCTACGTGCACGATTTCGTTAAAACCGTGACGAGACTGGCTTACTTTAAACGGAATTTTATTGGGGTGTGGGTCATGTTTAGCGAGTAAACATACCTCACAATTAATTACAAATTTCGTAATAATGTTAAAAATATTCGGGTAGAAGTATTTTGTTTTAAGCTCATTAAATAATTCTAATATACCTCGATGGTTATTTCGTAGATGTTCTTCCTTTATTATTGATAATATTTCTTCCTTATCTGTTATATCGGTAAGTTTAGAGTTTGATCTGAGCAATTTTAGTTGATCGTTGCAAGAAAAATATTTTACGTATACGTCTTGGATGCGTTTGAATAGGTTCTCGTCGCCGCAGTAGATACACATCACTCCCCTGTCCTGTAGGATTCCTTTCAGTATTTCGACCAAGTTACTTGTTTCTCCAACGGTTACATAATTTTGTACCTTTTTATTAATGATTTTCAAAGACAGCTTTTCCTTTTCGAGAAGTATATTTGGTTTTTATAGTGATTTATTGGTTTTTCTGTCTGAAGAATGGTTTGTGTGTTGACTTCATTTTCATTTGCATTAATATCGTTGTCGTTAAACAGGACGCTGATATTTAGGGGTTCGATACCATCGTTGCCTTTTTGCGGTATGATTCTACTCAACCCGTCTGCCACTAAGTTTTCTTTCCCTTTTAAGTAGCAAATATCGAAATCGTATTCGTTAAGTTGAATTTTCCAACGTTGGAGTTTCATATTTGGCTCCTTGATATTGCTAAGCCAAATAAGAGGTTTGTGATCAGTACACACTGAGAATTTTCGACCGTAAAGGTACACCCTAAAATACTTTATGGCCCATATGATTGCGAGAAGCTCTTTCTCGACTGTAGAGTATCTCTGTTCATGATCGTTTAGTGTTCTTGACGCATAGCATACGGGATGGTGGTTTTGACTGAGGACTGCACCGATTGCATAATTTGATGCATCCGTTGTGAGAACAAACCGACTATTGAAATCTGGGCTTTTAAGGATGGGCTCATTGATTAACAGCGTTTTCAATTTTACTTCCATGTTCCTATATATAGAAAAATTATCGTTAATTAATTAAAGTTATTTTCTCACCGTTATTGAAAAGCGATCAATTACCTATTTGTGTGGCACAAACTCTTGTAGGCGATGCAGTGTTGATTCCTTCCTGTAATCGTTGAAAGTCCCGTCCCGATGGGCTTTGGTGAATAATTGCTCTGTTTCCCTGTTTTTCCTAATTGTGATTTTGATGACCTCTGCTGAGCCAGTCAATAGGTACATGAGTCGTCTTGGTCTTGGGTTTTATTTGTTTCCTTGCACACCTCTTTTTTTCTTTTTTTTTCTTTTTTTTTTTTTTATAAATTTTCACTGTATTGTATTTTAGGTACTGCACTAATATTGCCTCTTTTATTTTATTTGGTTACAATTTAATTGCGCGTAGCTGTAAACTTGTAAACTTTGTGTTTTTTTTCACAGATTAATTATTATTTAATTTAATTTTATTGCCTCATTTTGTTTTGTGTATTTTATTTTATTTTCACTAATGATCAATTATACTTTGCACTTGTTTGTAGATTGTTGTTGCCTTTTAGTTTCTGTATTATTCACTTTTTTTCACGGTATGTTTGTTTGCGAATTTTAAACACTATGATTTTTATTTCAGTGAAGTTGCACATGAAACTTCTTGCACATAACTACACAACTTTTCAACAAATGTTAATAACACAATTATTGTGTTTTTTCGAACTTATTTCACAAATGAATTTTCGATAATTAATAAATTAATTTCTTTTCGAAATTAATTCGCGATAGATTTCGTTTTTAGAAATCCTAAATAAATTTCTTAACGAAATTACTTCGCGATTGATTTCACTTATAGAAATCCTTTACCGACTGCGCCAGTTAAATAAAACTCTTTTCCTTTTTGAGAATTTAAAGTTTTATTGTGAATATCCGAGTTAAACCTCTTCAAACAACAATTAAATATTTCTGTGGAAATAAATAGAATTGGAGGGAACAAGATGGTGTAAACCGACCTTGTTGTGGATAGGGAACTTTGTTCGGTGTATACCAGAACTGGGAGTTAAGATCGGTGTATACCTGATCTTAGAGGCGCGTACTCGGTGGAAACCTGAGCAAAAACCTAGTTTCTATTAGATCCGCTTGTGAATTTATACAAATTCGGAGCTGGGATCAACCGTTCGTTTGTGGTGGGGATGAATTTTATCCCAACGAGTTTCACGTGCTGGAACGTGTTTTAGGTCATTTTGGATAGGATTACTTGGTTGATTGTGACTGATAGTATGACAGTCACATGTTATGTGCAGGCCCGGTCTGGCCAGGTTTGGGGCCCCTGGGAATTGGTTTGCTCGGGGCCCTGCTAAAATTTTATATTTTTATTTGAAAAATTACATTTTTCGTATTTGTGCCCAAAAAATGTACACGATTCAAAATATTACTTGTTAAAAGTATACTTAGACATTTGATTTAATAAAAGGAATATAAATATCTGCAATCCTATACCTATATATATACTAGTAGGTGTCTACCCGGTTACACCCGGGTCAGTTAAAATCATAATACATTACAGAGTACTACCCCCAAACGCGACGTATAATATATATGACATGGAACCGTTTCCCGCATAGCTATTTTTTTCAGTCAGGGGTGGTTTTGGGTGGTTCAATTAGGATAGCGGTTGGTAGTTCTCATTGAGCTCTTTTTCTAACCAAAAAGGCGAAATACTAATTTTTATGAAGAATTAATTCAAAAATGGCGGATTTTCATAGAAACTTTCATCCCCTATTGTATCTCCTTATGGGTGGAATTTCGAAAAATCCTGATACGCGTGTTTCTTTACTTCTAACAAAGATCAATTTATAAATTAAAAAATAGCTAATTTCATTTCAAATTTTCATCCCCTATTTTCCCCAATTAGGGGTGGAATTTAAAAAAATCCTGATGCGCGTGTTTCTTTGTTTCTAACAAAAGCCGAAACACAAATTTTTACGAATTTTTTACTTCAAAAATGGCGCATTTCCATAAAAACTTTCATCCCCTATTTCACCCCCTTAGGGGTTGAATTTCAAAATCACTGATACACGTGTTTCTTTATTTCTAACCAAAAGGCCAAATATCAATTTTTATGAATTTTTACTGCAAAAATGGTGAACTTCCATACAAACTTCCATCCCCTATTTTACCCCCTTAGGGGTGGAATTTCAAAAAACCGGTTCTTAGTCAGCACCTATGAGAGAATTTGTAGAAGTATACAAAATTTCAGCGCTGCCGAAGTAACCGTTTTCACCCCTTTTCACTCCCTTCAGGGTTGAATTTCAAAAATCTGCTTCTCAACGATAACCTGTGCGGCAAGTTGAAGAAATATTCCAAATTTCATGGAAATCGGTTCAGTGGTTTTGGAGAAATCGTTTTCACGCCTTTTCACCCCCTCAGGGGTGTAATTTCAACAAACCACTTCTTATTGCACATCTAGAGCTTAAGTGGATTCATCATGCCAAGTTTCAAGTTCATACGTTTGGCCGTTCTTGAGATATAGTGATCAGTGAATCAATGAGTGGTATTTGAATTTTATGTAATATATAGATGACTTTCGTTGAGTTTCGTTCCTCTTTTCGTCGTACCTAGTTATTACTGTAAAAGGTTTAGGTATTTGTAATGATGTAATTTATTGTGAACACGTGAAAATTTCCACGAAGGAAAGCGGGGAACATTCATCTTTTAAACCCTCATATTTTTAAGGGCACTGGCATTTTTGGATAGTTTTGGATAGATATTTTTTGGTTAAAACGTGAGAATGGGGCCCATAAACAATGTTGAGAATTAGTGTACGCTATTTTTCTTATGCAACATATTGTCTGACTACTGTTTCATAATATTCTTCTCAGTCGATGGGCCCCTGATATTCGAGGGTCCTTCCGCATTGCTAACCCTTGATATGCGGTAGTTGCGCCTGCGCCACTGATTGAAGTTGTAAATAGTTTCTGTTTTTCTTTTTTGAGTCCTTGGCTTGGGGCCCCTTTGGCTCGGGGGCCCCTGGGGATTGCCAGGTGCCGACTAGGGCCAGACCGGGCCTGGTTATGTGGATGACAGGAGGAAATGGTTGTTTTGTTTACATCGTGTTTTTTTTTATACCTATATGATTAATTTAATGTCGCGCTGCGACACATGGAGAAAGGCAACGCCAAATTAACGGTTAGTGCGAGTCGCATAGAGAAATTCTTGACCAATGTATTAAAAACTGGTAAAGACAAACGGTCAGCAGCCTTCTTAAAATCGCGTGAGCAACTAGTCAATAATTATTGGTCGCAGTACGTGAACTTACATGATGAATTGTGCGACTCTGTTACCGCGGAAGAATTAAGTACACATGAATATTTTACTAATGACACTTTTTCGAAAATTGAATGTGCATATTACCTCCTTCAAGGTTGACATCCTTAACTGAAACACCCTGTATATTAGAAATAATGAATTTAGCCAAAACTTACAATGTACACTCACCGAGCACTGTTCGCGTACTATTCCACTAACAAAAAAAAAAAAAAAAAAAACACAAAATCTACTTTACAGAAAGGAAGGTACTAATACAATTTTTGGGAGTCTTAAAGTTGGGACGATGCGGAAACACGACCCCACCTAACGAGGAGTCTTTCAGGGTCACGAAGGTCAACAACACGGGTATACTGTTCGAAGAAATGGGGGTACTGATGGTGTTCTCGAGCAACTTTCATTAGTATCAAGAGACGCGGTAGCGTCTCGAAGCCAAGTACGTGAAGAAATCGTCGAAACGCTCCGTGTATATTTACTGGAAAAAATGAAATTCTAACCTAAAATGCGATTTATATCTGAAATATCTCGGAAATGGCTCTAAAAATCGAAATTTTAAGAGCACTTTCTGTAATATTATCGCATATAAGCTTTCAAATGAGATACATTTGAAATCAATCCATTCATCCTAATCTGAGATATCGTGATAGCATTTGTACATTAATTCCAATTTATCACAAAATTCATCATTACCAAATTTTTGTCAGACCAGAGAGAAGTGCGCAAGCGCTGCTTCTACGCACACACTCAACGGGGATCAGTCGCAAATCAAGAAGCCACCGCGGCGACCGCGACGGCGACCGCGCATGGCAAAAAAGCTCTGCTCCAAAATCGATACACGAACAAGAAGCATAATATTATGTTGTACGTTTCCCCTCGTGCCAAATTCTGTTTTCCGGATTAGTTTCCATTGGGAGGGGAAAGTGTATCTGAAAACAGAGTTCACCTTGAATTGGTATTGCTCTCTCTCGTCTTGCTCGCGTAAATACGACCCATGATACAAAGAACATTAGGTCAAAGAATATGCTAAAAACGCGTATATATTTTTCTTGGAGATATATTGATGCTATACTTATTAGATCTGTTATTATGTTGTTTTACGTTAACAAAAAGATGTGAAATCTCAAAATAAAAAACTTTAAAAAAGTAAAAAAACGGAAGCCAAGCACATGAAAAAGTTAAAAACTGCAAAAAATTATTTTTGGAAAAACTCAGATAAAAGAATTTTATGAAAAAACTGAAACGACGAATTCTATAAAATGAATCAAAAATCTAAACTTTAAACCAAAAAAATAAGTAAAATCCAAATAGCAGACCAAGTACCCTTTGATCTACGAATCATAAGGTAACGACAGTTGCTTCAGTCCAAGAGTCTAATCAAATCTGACTTTTTCTACTGAAATACTTGGCGCAGTTTTAGGACGGATGAGCCAGGACCAAACTACAAAATAACTTCTTGAATTAATTAACTTACATCTTTCCATGAAATTTTCTCCATTCGAGATCTGTAAAACCAATCGTCTGTTCCATATAATATTTAGATAGAGAATCCGATGAGCTCTATCATTCTAGCATTCATATATATTAAATATATAGGAGGACAGGCATAAAGATTCCGAATGTGAGTGAAATTCTTAACTGCTCTCGCCATGTATTTCAGTAGAAAAAGTCAGATTTGATTAGACTCTTGGACTAACCAGTACATTACTTGTAACATCGACGTTATGAAAGCTGTTGTATTTTAACTGGGTATGATACTGAAGCAACTGTCGTTACCTTATGATTCGTAGATCAAAGGGTACTTGGTCTGCTATTTGGATTTTACTTATTTTTTTGGTTTAAAGTTTAGATTTTTGATTCATTTTATAGAATTCGTCGTTTCAGTTTTTTCATAAAATTCTTTTATCTGAGTTTTTCCAAAAATAATTTTTTGCAGTTTTTAACTTTTTCATGTGCTTGGCTTCCGTTTTTTTACTTTTTTAAAGTTTTTTATTTTGAGATATAATATTTGCATAATTTAAGAGTCAACTGTTCTTCAATTAATTTGCGAAAATAATCGCTTAATTTTAGAGTCTACTGTTTGTAAATTTTCATCTATATAACTCTACATGTACTTGCTTGCATTCATATCTCTTGTTGTTTCTGCTTAAATTCAATAGTTTCAATTTACCGTTCCATACGGGTTTTATTTGTTCAGAACTCTAATGGGTAACAAATTTGTAATTTCGACAGCACTCTCAGATCAGTCTGTTCTCAAATCGCCGCAATAAAAGATCAATTTAACCAACAAACCTAGTCGTTTTAATTTTCCTCCACAATTACTTTTTTTACCAGGGAATCTGCCGGCTTCGCGGCTACATAAATGTTTGGTGCCGAAACCAGGGACTTGTGCATGATCGCGAATTCTTAAAAAACGGAAATCATTTAAGACTAATTAACTCAGTGTCAGTGATACCGTGATAGTAAAGAATGTGTTTAAAAACTGAACAGGACAAGGAATTTTAATTTTCAGTGCAAGTGCGTGGGTGCGAAACAATTAAATTAATAGTTATTGCATATTATGCTGATTTTAATTGTGCATCTGAAAATTCACGTTTAAAATTCAATGCCCGCAAGACCTTTAGTGATAATTCCAAATAGGTACAGTTAAACACGTGGGTGTATAGTGCAATTAGCTATTCTCTAGAGCCACTGCTGCATTGGTTCAACTATACAACCGCTAAAGGAGTACCGTTTTTGGCAAGTAATTTGTTTCCAATTTTAATACTAACATGGACAGTGGACACGCTGTTAAATCTTCAAAGAGGAGTTCAAAGGAGAATTTATAATTTCATTGCTAACACTAATAAAGCGGGAAAAGATAAATTTTCCGAAAGTTTCTTGCAAGCGCGTTGCGATCTGATTAAGGAATATTGGAGGCAATTTCAAGAAGCACATCAACAGCTAATAACTGAAGCTACTCCTGAGGATCTAGAGAAGAATTACTTTAAGAACAATGAGTGTGATGACACGGAAATTGCCTATTGCGAAGCAGTTGGTTATATTAACGATTTATTGAATTCAGTGTGCCCCCTCAAGCTTCTGCAGTACCGGCAATTACACTGATGACTTCCAATCATGCACAACCATTACCTAACATACAATTACCCAAATTTAGTGGAGAATTAAAAGACTGGCCTTCTTTTCGTGATTTATTTAAAAGCCTAATAGACTCAAACGAAAAACTTTCGGGTTCTCAAAAATTATACTATTTGAGATCTGTTTTATTTGGAGAAGCTGAAAAGTTGGTGAGAAATACAACCATTACTGATGCTAACTATGTATCCGCGTGGGAAATTTTAACGGATAGGTACGAGAACAAACGCTTACTTGTCCATTCGTATCTTAAGCTTCTCACTTCGCTACCGGCAATGAAATCCGAAACAGCCCTTGATCTAAAAAAAATTTACGACGGGACTACCGAGGCAATCAAAGCACTAGAAAGTCTCGGTCGACCAGTTAACTCATGGGATGACTGGTTGATTTTCTTGACTGTAAACAAACTTGATTCCATTACCCGAAAGGATTGGGAGTCCTCTATCAGCGAGGATACGGAACTAGTTAAGTTTGATAAGTTATTAAGTTTTCTGAAGAATCGCATTCATACTCTTGAAGCTGCAGGCTCTGTAGTCAATCAGAAAGAATCTCAAAAAGCTTCCTTTCAAAGGCCTCAACAAAAAGGCAACCCTTTGAAAGCTCATCACGTAACTACAGCGGGAAAATGTCCCAACTGCGACGGCAATCACTATTTGCTGTACTGTCCTTCATTCAGACAACGTAACGTTCCTCAAAGAATCGAAGTAGTAAAAGAACACCGTCTTTGCTTTAACTGTCTCAGAGCAAATCATTCCTTAACTGATTGCCCGTCACCTCATAGATGCAAACATTGCCAACAGCGTCATCATTCACTTTTACATAAAGACTCACCTAAATCAACTACTACTTCTCCTAGTCAGGCGGTTTCTGTGGCTACAACATGCCCGCCGCCACCTACCACGAGTGGAGCTTCTTCATCAGCCAACTCACTTGCAGCACTTGCTACCAGTACTACAATCCGATCTGTTGACCATGTTCTCCTAGCTACTGCAAGAGTTATCTTGAAATCGTCTAATGGCAACAGAATACAGGCTCGAGCACTTCTTGATCAGAGATCTGAAGGCACGTTTATTACTTCATCCATTGCTGACTTCCTTCAATTACCTGAGACCAAAGTCAACGTTCCTCTAACTGGCCTTGGTTCCAATCAAATCGGTGCTGCTACTAAAAGGGTAAAGCTGACAATACAGTCCTGCTTACATTCTGACTTCGAATTAACTGCTCATGCGCTAGTGCTATCGACACTTACAGATATAAGAAAGCCTAGTGCAACTAAAGTGAACGAGTTGCCCCACTTACGCGATCTGCAACTCGCTGACCCGACATTAGATGATAATTCTCCGATTGACCTAATCATCGGAGCGGACATTTATCACGAGTTCCTATTGGAAGGCATTCGGCCAGGGCATCCGGCTGCACAAAACACAGTGCTAGGTTGGATCTTGTCGGGTCCCATCAAAACATCTTGCAAAACAGCAACAAAACGAGTCCTTCACACGCAGATCGATTCTGGTGAGGAGGGTTTGAGCACACTCATTCAAAAGTTTTGGGAATTTGAAGAATCAACTGTCCCTGAACCCTATCTTACAGAAGAAGATTCAGCATGCGAACAGTTCTATTCGGAAACTGTAAGACGCGATTCGAGCGGACGCTACATCGTTCGTCTTCCAATTAAACCCTGCTACAAGGATTGTGTGCTATTCGGAGATACTCGAATGGCAGCACTGAGAAGCTTTCTCTCTTTGGAGAAACGATTTGACTTGAATCCTACCTTCAAGACTCATTACATTTCTTTCATGCGTGAATACCAAGCTCTCCATCACATCCTATCAACAACAAAACAACAACTTCCTCTTCGGTCTTCTACCTCCCTCATCATGGAGTACTGCGAGAAGACAGTCTTACCACTAAGTTTAGAGTGGTTTTCAACGGTTCTCGGAAATCAAGAGGTGGTCTTTCCTTGAATGACTACTTATCTGCAGGACCCAAACTTCAAACTGATTTGCGCTCCATCATCCTAACCTGGAGAATGTATGCTTATGTGTTCACCGCCGATATAAAGATGATGTTTAGACAGATTCGAATTGATGAGCGAGATGCTGATCTACAAAGAGTCATATGGCGTGAATCTAAGACTGAGACTTTGCAAGACTTCCGTTTATGTACTGTGACATACGGTACAAAATCAGCACCGTACTTAGCTATACGTACGCTTCTTCAACTTGTCTTGGACGAAGGACATCTTTATCCACTTGGAGCAAACATCCTTCGCCATGAAACCTATGTTGATGACATCCTATCCGGCGCAGATTCTGAAGCCGACGCTTTACTAAAACAAAATCAGTTAATTGGAATTCTGAGATCTGGTGGCTTTCTACTACATAAATGGTCATCAAATAGTGAAAAACTTCTTCAAACAATAGAGAGTGATCTACAATCCCTCACACCTACTTTAAACCTTCAACAGGATACAGTAGTTACGACTTTGGGTCTTCAATGGAATCCGAAATCCGACACTTTCGGATTCAAGGTCACACTAGGTGATCCTCCTCCTATTATTACAAAACGTAATTTACTTTCAGATGTGGCAAAACTTTACGACCCCTTGGGCTTCCTCACTCCCGCAGTTCTTCCAGCCAAAGCCATGTTTCAACAGCTATGGTTACTTAAGGTAGAATGGGATTCAGCACTTCCGGATACCGTCGTACGTGAATGGCTATCTTTGAGAGCTCAACTGAAACAGCTAGAACTTATAACAGTCCCTCGGTGGTTAGGTTGCCACACCTCGAGTCTCTCATATGAGTTACACGCATTTTCGGATGCTTCAGAAAAGGCTTACGCAGCTGTGATTTATTTACGCGTTCTTCATGACCTTGACAATGTCCAAGTATCCTTGTTGTGCTCTAAGACAAAACTCGCACCAATTAAAAGGATTTCCATACCAAGGCTTGAACTAGCTGGTGCATGGCTTATGGCTCGACTCATTAAGACAGTTCAAACATCTATGAACTTTCTTGACGTTGCTACTTATTGCTGGACCGACTCACAGACTGTATTAACGTGGCTTAAGGCTCATCCATCTAAATGGAAACCTTACGTGGCGAATCGCGTAAGCAGCATTCATGAAACAGTACCTTCGGCTAAGTGGAAACACGTCCCCGGATCCAGTAATCCAGCTGATATAGCTTCTAGGGGAATTCCACTATCTAAGCTACGAAACCATTCCATTTGGTGGACTGGCCCATCTTGGCTGAATTTACCTTCTACATCTTGGCCAACTTATAATTTCAACCCGCAACCCAATCTCGAACTGGATCTCGAAGAACGGAAAGTGTCCCATGTAGCAGTTTTAGCAACTCCTACCGAAATTTGGGACTTGATTAATAGATATTCATCTCTCGATCGACTTCTTCGAATAACAGCCTATTGCAAACGGTTCGTCAAACATCTGCGGACACCCATCAACAACCGCTCCCTGGGACCACTTACCTCAGCTGAAATCAACGATTCGTTGGTGTTCTGGATTAAAACCTCGCAGGAGGCAGGGTTTCCCACGGAATATAACCACCTTGCAACTGGAAGGAAAATCAACCCCAAAAGCCATCTACTACGTCTATCGCCATTCTTTGACAAATCTACAAGCACGCTTCGTGTTGGCGGTCGGTTACAGAATTCAATTCTTGCTCCTGACGCAAAACACCAATACCTCATACCAAAAAATTGTCAACTTGCGAACCTCATCATCGCTGACTCTCATCAGCAAACCTTACATGGAGGAACCACCTTATGTGTCAGTCATGTACGACAACGATTCTGGATAGTTTCTTGCCGCGAAAAGGTCAAGCACCACATCAAGCGCTGCTTAAAATGCTTCCGCCAAAGAGCCCTTGCGCAAACTCAACTCATGGGAATGCTTCCAGCTGATCGTGTAAAAGCCGCTCGGCCATTTCTATTTTCTGGATTAGACTATGCAGGACCTATTCAGGTCAAGTATGGCCCAGGACGAGGTAAACCAGCGCACAAGGCCTACATCGCGTTGTTTGTGTGTCTTGCAGTCAAAGCAATACATTTAGAGCTAGTCTCTAATTTGTCCAGCGAAGCATTCATCGCTGCCTACAAGCGCTTCTCTGCCAGGCGAGGGTTCTGTCGCAAAATTTACAGCGATAACGCCAAAACCTTCGTTGGAGCGGATAACGAACTCAAACACTCGTTCTTCCTTTTAAAAGCTCAACTACCTCCTGAATTACGAACTCTTCTTATCAGCCAAGGTACCGACTGGCATTTCATTCCACCACAGGCTCCCAATTTCGGAGGACTTTGGGAAGCAGGAGTTAAGTCCACCAAACATCATCTGAAGCGGATCTTGGAAAACACAATTTTGACCTTCGAGGAATTATACACGCTTCTAACCCAAATAGAGGCATGCCTCAACTCTCGGCCGATCTGCCCTATCAGCTCGGACCCCGATGACCTGGAGGCTCTCACGCCGGGACACTTCCTCTGTGGATCACCTCTCTTAACAATCCCAGAACCGAGCCTACAAGCAATCAGCATGTCTCGAATGAATCGATGGCAACTTATACATCAACTGCATGAGAAGTTTTGGGACCGTTGGTCCTTAGAATACCTAAATAATCTTCAAGTTCGGACCAAATGGACAACCACCGCAACAAATGTAAAAGTTGGTGCCCTAGTCCTTGTGAAACATGAATCCCTACCACCTGCTAACTGGGTATTAGGACGAGTTCAAGATGTTCACCCTGGACCCGATGGTCTCATTAGAGTTGCCACTATAAAGACCAAGGACAACATTATGAAACGACCAATTAGCAAATTCTGTGTCTTACCTTCGTCAGATGAAGACCACGCAAAATACCCCGACTTGATACGGCGGGCGGCATCTACTTCAAATGTGAACCAGGACATTTCGTCCTAAAGGACGAGGCGGGCGGAATGTTCTCGAGCAACTTTCATTAGTATATAATATTTGCATAATTTAAGAGTCAACTGTTCTTCAATTAATTTGCGAAAATAATCGCTTAATTTTAGAGTCTACTGTTCGAAACAGACCTAAAACAAAAAGAAAGAATACATGAAATCAAGACAATGAATTAAATTGAATTACCTGAAGCACTGACAATGAAAACATCCAGGCGCATACCTCACACTTTTAGGTTAAGTTGAAAATCTGAAATAAACAACAGAACACAAAATAATTAATAATGAATTGACATAAATGAAATAAATACATGAATTTACAAAGCACAAACAACAAGAAAACATGAATTTCACACAATCACAAATCAAAGTGCATTTGACAGCTCACAACATAAACACAACATGAAAACAAAAATGCACAATTACATGAAAATACACGTCACAAACAAGGCTACGCCACTATGTTTACATCAAACAAGAAGCACATGTACAAAACATAATAAATTTGCACACTAAACACTAAAAAACACCACAAAAACACAGTAAAGGAACACCGCACACTGAACACCAAAAGTAAACAAATGCCCACTGGCATCCATGTTCTGACGGATCCAACAGCTGGCACTCAACTTGACCGGTCAGAAACTATACAAAAGTGGGCAATTAACATCACCCACATTGTATAATTAACAAAATTATATATATTTATGTTGCCCATTAGCAAGAAAGGGACAACATAAAAAAAAGGGAGACAACTAGTGGCAACATTCTCTCTGCCATAAAAACATTCCCCACAATGCTGCAATATCGACCTGCATGGATCAAGTCGAAGCACGAATTAATTTTTGCCAATTAAAAATTAATTGTACATTCAGCATAAACCGAAACATATTCGAAGCATAAACATAAGCATCAGGCATTAGTGACAATACGTTGCAGAATTTTTGCGCACACGATTGTCTCACTCTCAGCATTTATAAAAAACATAAGGATCGAATTTGACCCATGCAGTATTAGATGATGGGAGCGGCAAAGATATAAAAGGAAACTCTCCACCAGGTTCGCAGCAGACTCTTCAAGTTCTTCTAGTCGGACGGAAATTTGTCAACAACAGTAAAGTACGCAGGTTTAGTGATGCTCTTTTTATAAAAGACATTGAATCCAGATGTACTTACTGTCCGCCGTTAATAACTGTCGCGATCGTTTCGTTGGAATCTTTACTTGAAATTCTTATAACTTAATTTTCACGTTGGCTTTAATTTTTCATACAATTTTTCAATCTTGGCTTTAATTTCCTTTCATTTCATTTTATTTAATTTAATTTTTTATAATGAACTCATTTTGCACAAATTAATTTATATTAATTTAATTGAAAAAGTTATTTTTTTGTTTTTCTTTTGAAACATATATTTTATTTTTCTATGAATTTTGTTCCTTTTTCCTAATTACAATAAATAAGTTAAAATCCAAGGCTGCTTGCGCATTTTTTAATTACCGCTACACTATTTTACCAGTTGCTTCCGCATCATTTTTTGGTGGTTCCATCCAGGAACAGTACGCAGCCCGTTTCTGGCTTATTTTTTGTAATCAACATTTCTTTTTTTTTGTAATTCCTGTGGTGATCTTGACGTGACGTGATTTTGTTACTCAATTAACACAACTGTAACCCAAAATGAAGTCATTACAAAAACTTCTCGCCCAGGAAAGCGTATTGCGAAGCAGAATAGAAAAATCAATTGCAAATGGAAAAAGGAGAGCTACTAACAGACGTACTCAAGGCTTTTACGAAACGATACTTGCGGAGTTAAAGAGTTTGTGGATGGAATATGATAAAATTGATGGAGAAATTCAATTAAAATTGCTCGAAACTCCACCTGAAGCACCAATACCGTACACTGCCAACGAAGTGTACGACATTTTACAGAGAAAATATTCCGAATATATAATAGATTTAACCGACGGTTTAAATAATCTAACTTCACCCCCAACTTCCAATCCATCTACAAACAATTCATGTCTGGATAATACAACGACAACAACGTCCTCAATTGATTCCATGTTACCGAAAATTTCACTCCCTAAATTTAACGGAGATTATGACCAGTGGCGCCCCTTTCACGATTTATTCGTATCGCTAGTCCACAACAATTCCAGTCTATCGCCGGTCCAGAAGCTACACCATTTGAAAGCATGTTTGTCCGGAGACGCAGAAAAGGTGTTGAGATACACACCCATAACCTCCGAGTCATATGAACCGGCACACACAGGGACAAATGCCTAAATTACGAAGCCAAAAATAGATTTAAGAATTTGCTTCTGACTAATTACATATATAGTCAAAAGATTACCTATAAACCAGTGCGTGATGTATCATAAGAATTACTTCATTTAACGGAACACAATAGTCGGAGCGAGTGCGTCAAGTTGAGGTTACATCGCACAGCCGTTACCCGTTATTTCCTATTGAATTGTTGTCGGAATAGTATTACAAGAGTTTTTCTGTTCTTAGTTTAAAATCACAATTTCTGAGTCATGGATTTTAAAGCATCAGATATGTACTTTATTATGTGATATGTATTATTTACATAACATTTGTATATAGTATAGATATAACAGGTTCTGCGAAGTACTATTTTTGTTAAAAAAAAAAAAAATCCTACTTTTAACTTGAGATTATATAAAAAGTTCCACAAAGTACACCTTTTTTTTTCTATTAATTATAAAACATATCTTAAAGCTAATGTAAAAAATTAATATTCAAATCCCCCCGTTTCCCCCTTTTGTAATTCGAGCGTATTTTTTTCAGGTAGTTTTCGCGTTTTCCCTTCTTACCCGACTGCGACTTCGGAACGTTCTGTAGTCTAAACCGTTTGACGGATTTTAACATATGAGTTGTCATTAGATTGGTTTTATTTGTTGGAGTGACATAGAGTATACATTTTAAATATGGAATTAGCGAAAATAAAAATTTCGAACTAATTTTATTAATTTATTGCCCTTGTGCCCACAATTTAGTCGGCTAAAGACTGAAACTAATAGCAAGCGTTGCATTGTTACAGCCTAGTGTCACTTAATTCTCGTAATTCAATTTATAAAACGACATTGTCTCGAAAAAAGTGTGCAGTAGAATATATTATTTGAAAAAAGTGGGACAAGTTAATATAGTTCTAATAGGTGCTCTTAAAGTGAAAATATATCTTTACAACACATATGTTTTGTAATTCTTTGCTTGTTGCCACCTTTAACGCAATCGGTTTTTCAAGAATATAATTTATTTTTTGCTGATCGAGCGTATACCTTCCAGGTAAATTAAATAAATTTTTTAACCACCTTAAATTGATTTCCTTTTTTTAAATAAACTATTTATATTTATTTAAAATTATTTTTGGATGCATTTCGACATTTATGTCAACCTCAGCGAGTTAAAAATTATATCAACTAAAAAATAAAACAAAAGTTGTATACATGTACATAGCATACTTTGAAGATATTGTAATAATTTAAAAAAAAAATCATATGTGTGAATATATTTTTAAAGTACATTCATTAAAGTAAATAGATGGCTACGTATTGGAGCTTCATTGTTTTCATAAGTATTTATACATGTATGCACAATGCACATTCAAAAGAATCTAATTTACGTACTTCGTTGACTTGTTTATTTTAAATTCCTTTCAGGTAGTTGCGAAATGAAGTTTAAAAGAAGAGAGCTATTTATAATATTAAAAAATGAACAATTTTACAAGTTTTCGTCATTTAAGTGTAATGAAAAATTATTAAATTATATATTGAACAAGTGTAATATAAATGAACTTCCTGAAGATTGTACAAATCAAATAACAATTATAGTCAAAGTTTTTGTCACGAAGATTTTTTCGAAATGGCGTGATTGCAATTACATGTATGACCGTTTTAACAATAAACATATGAAATGGCTTGATGAAGACTTGAATATTCCGGAAATAAAACCATCATTACGAAAAAATTCAGACCAAACGGGGCGGGGTCGACCAAGAAAATTGTTCGAAGAGAGTGCTAAACGCACTAAAAAACGACATGTTAAATCAATCGTATCCAATTTCACTTCAGAACAACTGTGCTTGGCTGCGGAATCAAGTTTGGTTAAATCAGGCAGAAGAACTAAAGCTGAAGTTTTGAAATTAGCCATCCAATCTACGCCCACCAAATTAAAAAAAATGAAAAGGGTGCATGATATATCGTCTTCTGCTACTATAAGGCCTTACAGCCCTGAAGAAGCTTTAGGACTTATGGTGGATCTTGGGTTGTCTAAGGAAGGTTATATATCGATGCGCCTTGGAGCAAAAGAAAGGGGGGCTGATATTTATCCTTCATATCATGTGATAAAGGAGGCAAAGGACAAGTGCTATCCTCCAAATATTAATGTAACTGAGAACGAGGCTGTGGTGCCACTGAAAGATCTTTTAGTACATACTACACAACGCCTAGCACAAGTACAGTCTGATGTAATACTACAGAACATTTCAGAGGACTGTGATACCATCGAAGTTTATTATAAATGGGGCCTAGATGGTAGCGGGGGACACAGTATTTATAAACAAAATTTCACAAATAATACACAATATGCCGATTCCAACATAATCTTATGTACGATTGTGCCACTACAAATGTGTCAATCAAGTGGTCATACAAAAAAAATATTTTGGAAGAATACGACACCATCATCGACGAGGTATTGCCGTCCTATTGGATTCAAGATTAAAAAAGAAGATGTCCAAAATGTGAAAGAAGAGTATAACGAAGTACAAACACAAATATCGCAATTAGAGTCAACAACAATCGTCATAGGGACTAAAGCAATACAATTTAAGCATATTCCTATATGCACGATGGTGGATGGACGAACTGTGAACATTTTGACTGATAATTTGAGTTCGCAGACGTGCAATATTTGTAAGGCTACTCCTAAAAATTTAAACAATCTAGAGGAACTAAAGAAAAGAGTCTGTGATGAAGACATCTTCAAATTTGGCATTTCTATACTACATGCATATTTAAGATGCTACGAGTATTTATTACATATAGCATATAAATTGGAATTACAACAGTGGCAAGCAAGAGGTGAAGATGCAAAAGAAATAGTAAAAGAAAAAAAAAGTAAAATAGCGACTCAATTTTATCAAGTAATGGGCCTTGTTGTTGACCAGCCAAAACAAGGTGGAGGTAACAGCAACGATGGTAACACGGCACGCAAATTCTTTGAGAATCCTTTGATCGTCTCCGAAATAACTGGAATCGATAAAGGGTTAATAGAAAGATTTTCCAATATACTTTCCATCATTTCGTGTGGGCACTATATTAAAGAGGATATATTTAAGAACTATTGTTATGGAACAGCACAAATGGCTATTTCACTTTATGGTTGGTACAAAATGAGTGCCAGTGTTCACAAACTATTACTACATGGAGCCGATATTATAAAATCTTTACCTTTGCCAGTAGGAAGTTTGTCAGAAGATGCAATTGAGAGAGGCCATAAAAACTATAAAACATTAAGACAATACCACTCCAGAAAAACCTCAAGAATCGATACCAACAGTGACATATTTAACTGGATGCTAATATATTCAGACCCTATTGTAACAGACAAGCGAAAAAGGCCTAAACAAAACAAGAAAAAATTCAATGAAATTATATTAAGCATGCTAAGGTTGCCTACTTTTTGTGCTGATGATAATGAAGGAAATACTGAACAGGAGTCTGATGAAGATGCTTAACATGATAAAAATATGGAATCAGAAATTAGTTAATGTGCACAATATTATGTATACCGATAAAAATTAAGATGAAATATATAATTGAAATTACAAATCTAATTTAGCATAAAATATTGTTATTGTTTTATTTATTACCCGATTGTGGCAAAGCCGAAGATAGAAAATCCAGAGGAAATTAAAAAAAAGAAAGGAAAAAATAAAAAAAACTATTCAATTTATTTCGTTATTAATTAACAAACTTACAATGCTTGTTTTAGATGCAAGAAATTATATAAAAACAAAGAGAGAATTCATACACAAATTTAGATAAATTAAATGGGAGAAGAAATTTAATAATTGCAACGAAAAATTCACAGAATACAAAAAAGGATCGGATTAGTCACTAGAACTTTTAATTAAGAAACTCGTTGCTTGTAAATCGCTGAAATATGTGACGATGACCTGCAAAATGTAGTAATTGCGCTTGAACCAGTCATAAATTTCCACTTATAACTGATGATTTATTTGTGCTCTTCCGTGGTGACTTTCTCAATACTCATCGCATGATCCATAAAGATTAAATTGGTTAATAATTGTAAATTTGTTTTTGTTACTTTGTTTTGTTTTTGTTATGTTTTAATTTGCATGAACCTTCCGTAGGAACAACTAGTATCAAATAGTATAAGGTCAATCCATATCAAAAATAAAATAAAATTGGTCGAAATACGTTAAACCAAGGTTTTTTTTGAATCAGAATTATAATATAAAAAAAAAAAAAAAAATGATCGAGTGACCACCTCTGGACCACTTCATAGAGATTGATTCCATATTCTCAATGGCTCAACTAACTCTAATTAGGCATTTTTGTGCAAGAAAATTCACTACTCTCAATTTTTGATCATAGTATTCCCCGAAATCGTTTTTTTTATATTTTTGGCATCGCAATTTAGTTATTTGTCCCTGTGTGCGGCATGGAAAAAACTGAAAGAGCGGTTTGAAAACAAACGACTTCTAGCTAACCATCAACTGAAGACACTAACATCACAACAAAAAATTCAAACCGAATCAGCGAACGGGATTAAATCGTTGTTAGACACGACAGAAGAATGCCTCCAACAGTTGAAGAGTCTACAGGTGGACACCTCATCCTGGGACGCAATTGTAGTTTATTTGCTCGTGCAAAAACTACCCCACCAAACATTTCGCCTTTGGGAAGAGAAACAAGGTTCTTCTACGGACGTCCCAAAGTTAGAAGAATTTCTCAAATTTTTGCAAAAAAGACGGACAGTACTTGAATCAATCGCCGATGCCGTCCCACCTAAGCCTAATCCATTCAAGACACCAATTAAAAACAATAGTACGTATGTCCACCACGTGGTCAAGGATGAAGGCTGTCCGGCCTGCCATTCGAAACACTTTGTACGAAAATGTGCAAGGTATTTAAACATGCACCCTTCCGCACGGAAAAAACTCATA